>CM056577.1:72212218-73419718 GCA_029721435.1 Gymnothorax reevesii
TTCATGTTGCGGCACATTCTCTGCTGTTTTACATTGGTTCAAAACCACAATGATGGTTGCTCAATTTTTGTCTCCTGCCACCGGAAGAGGAGATTTGGGTACACTCAGGTAGCCCTTATTTAAGGATGAAGCCAGCACATGTTTTACATGCAATTCTCTCTGAAAACCTGAGAAAGATGGGTCGTTCAAGACACTGCTCAGAAGAACAACGTGCTTTAATTAACCCCTTAAGCCCTGAGCCTCTTTTTTGAAAATGGCAAGCCCAAAATACAATGAGTATAAATGAGTATATCTCTACGACTGCTAGGTCCATTTGAATAATCTTGGTATCGTAATAAAGGTAAAACCATTTGGGATTTCATACCTGGTGTAAAAATCACTATATATGTCACTGAGTCAGAGTACATGGAGATGGAACACAGTGTAAATTAAAGATCTCATTTTGCACCTAATTTTTGCAACAAATTTTTACTTCGATCCCTTGTAAATTTGTTGAGTTGCAGCCTGAAACCTCTAAAAATTATAGCACAGAATGTCATTATTATCTGTGCCAAAGTTTATTCTGATCAGGTCAATCAGAACAAAATTAGAGAGGCATGTCTAGGTGGCCTCTCCATTTTGGCAATTTACGTACCTTGTGTTCCATTTCAGATTTCTTAGATACCAAACTGTAAAACCCATAAAATTTCACTTATATATCACTACAGGCATCCATTCCAACCAAATACAATATTTTTTCATTTTTAGAATAAAAAAAAAATATTATTTCTGCCAGTTTTGTTGCCTATGCAATTTACCATTCAAAGATAATACATACAATGAAAATTAAGTTTGACTCCACTGGAGCATATTTATTAAAAAACAAAACAAATAGGTAAAATGATAAATACAAAGGCAATGTGAAAATATGCTAAAGAAAAGTAAGAATAACAAAAACCCCAGCGATTATTTGTAGAAGACAACTGCGATTATTTCCAAAAAAAAAAAAAAAAAGGTACCCCGATCAGGAATCGTACCTTCACAATTTCCTTTCAGCAGCGCAGCATTTTATCCAATAGGCTGCGCCAATCGACAACAGTTTATGGTGAAATTGCCCATTCAACGAATGGGTAAGGAAAATACGTAGGCTACTGTACTATTGTAGGCTCAGTATTTGTGCGGAATAGTGCAAAGATTCTGTCAGAAAACGACTTTGAAAATGAGTGTTGAATATTTAGCGGATAATTATTCGGACAATACCTCAAACAAACTAGTTATGCGTTTATACTGTCGCGCTATTCAAGAACATTCATTATGTCCCATGGACTCAGTTTGACGCACTCGGAACGCAAGGCTGTAGCTCAGGCTAGGTTTCTGCCATTAAGGTGGTTTAGAGTTCGTTAGAATCATCAGGACTTATACAATCAAATTCCTCCCGGCATAGTCTTCCTGACAGCATCGCAAGCCGAAAGCAGATAGGAAAGTACATTGCAAGGAGGCGGAATGCTATGGAGCTGAGATATTTGTAAACTTGTAGGGTGACATCAAAAAAGCTGTGTCTGTGGCAAACCCAAGAAATGCAGAGGAATAGTGGAAGGTTGTCAAATCATCCTGGGCTGGAATACCTGTTTACAGGTGCCAGAAGTTGGTCGACTCCATGCAGCACAGATGTCAAGCAGTTCTTAGTTGTATAACAGTGGTTATACAACTAAATATTCGTTTAGTGATTCACGGGAATGGTAAATCTTTACTTTTTTCAGTTTATTGAATAAATATTTGAGTCTGTAATGAAAAATGCAGACACTGCTATTTTTTTTTAACAGCCCAATATCATTTTTTCCCATTTTCGCCATTTTCTGCAATGAAAATATTAAAATATATAAAATATCTTCATGTTTTGATATAAAATATAATGTGCAGTGTTCCCAATGAATGGAAATAAAAATATTATAAGGATTTTGAGCTGTACTCAAGTTTTTTTTTAAAACAGCTATTATTTTTAACACAACTGTAACATTACATTGGCAGTCAATTCAGCAGTTCTCATGCATTATCTGGAATGGCAGAAGATGTTGTATGGAATGTGTTTTTGCGGCGTCACAGATGACGCACTTTGTCGGGCCGACAGCTGACACATCTGGACATTCTTTGTCATCCCTGCAGTCTGATACAGTCATTAAATGGACATTAATGCGTCCAGAATCCTTTCTTTGAGACTGGCCATCATTCAACATTCAAAATGTTTGATTCTTCCGAGATTCATTTGTTCCTGGCATTTGAAGTGGGAATGATGTGACTGTTTTTGTGGGGTTTTTTATTAGCCCTGATCTTAATCTTTTAATGCGTAAAATTATTTCTCCCAGTGTGATTCATGACCATGATCCAGGGAACTGTGCTGCATTAAGATAATTATAATGAGGTGTTAAACCAGGAAAGGATTCGAACCCAGGCACTCAACATTTTGCATTGCTTACCATACCTGATGGTCATCATGTCAATCAGCTAAAGGAAAAACTACCATTTTTCAAATTAGATAATAAAAACCACTCTGCGTTTTTAATGCCTCTCAGTATATATTCCCTTTGCCTATTTAAGAAAAATAAAACTGCCATAATATACCACTAAATATTGAGGTGTTGATTTAGTAGTGTCTTCTACATATTTCAACAAAATAATTTTTGTATGTTTTTTTCCCCCAATATGAACTATGGTAATGCTGTTATTTCACTTGACATCATGCTTTGCAGGCAGTGAAGTCATACAGGAACACACTAACAGTATTCACTGTGAGTGAAACTGGGGTCTATGGCTTCCTGTGGCTTCACGTTAATACTATAAGTCAAGATAGCAAAAAAAAAAACAAGTTTAAGAACAGCATTCATCTTGCTTGCTCATGGAATGACTCTTCTCATCCTCAAAACACCATGTGTATGCTCAGATTTGACTAGTTCGTGCATAGATAACTACTTTTGTAAATAAATTAAGTACTTTTCATGGGATACAATACAAAGGGGTTTACAAACAGGTAAGGAGACATAATAAATGTAAAGTGATCCCATTAGGTTGAAAAGTTTTAGGAGTTAAACATCAAAATAGGAATAATAAGGGTTTTAAAAACAATGACAAAATAATACAGGCCTCTCCAAAGGCACCCAAAGGTCCTTTTGGCACCTATTGTAAAAATGAGTTTCGAGAGTTCATGTCTTACTGCCCTCGCATCTTAGTAATTCCAGGGATCACAATAATTTTTCCAAATTATGCTGCTGTTAGCGCAACTGCTTATTATTGCCTAATCCTTGCGTGTGATTGGCTGACGCACTGGAGATGAAAGGAGGTCAATTCTCTGTGTCGAAATGGGCACATCTAGTAAACACAGCAACAGATACTCTTCTTTATCAATGCAACACGAGGTCACTGTGTGATATACAGCTACGATTAGAAATGACTGTGTTTACAGAAAGAAATACATTAGCAGTTCCAAAATAGTAACTTGCCTGAGTTGCCAGCAGCAAGAACATGCAAAGGGAAAACCAGTTTTGCATGCTGAAACCATTAACTGTATACAGTCTACAGCTAAAACTGGAGGTGCGCATCATGACGCAAATATTCCAGAGTCACCCTCGGCAAGGTTTGGACTTTTACTTTTGATCACGTTTATTGGCTCCTCCGCTGTTCTAGCCGTCTGTGTGTGTTTTGCAGTTTGTCTCATTTATTTGAGTATTGTCTAGTCTTGTCTTTTGCTTTCGAATGTAATCATTTCTGTGCTCCTCCCCTTTTATGGAGTGTCCAATCAATATAATTTGCTCGTGGTGTCATTGTTACTGCTCTATTATGAAGGTTCATACCCTACTAAACCTACCAATCAGTTTGTATCTTCTAGTATTGAGAAAAGTACACTTCCTCCATGTGTTAGGTTTAAATAATGTAAGGAAACAAATGTAATAGCTCTTCTGAGTTTAATTAATAGGAGCAATCTCCCAAGCCTTAATTGGTCCCCAGGATTGGTGCCACGTTTCTTTCAATACCTTGTTCCTGCCTGTTACCTCCTGAATCAGTTTAAAAGGTATACTTAGCCTTCATCGGTGTCCAGGACTGTGTTCCTGTTAAACCCTTAGGCCTTCTTGCCAAGCAGTCTTGCTTCTGGGAGGGGGATTCCCCACCAGGCTTCTGCCTTTGTGCCCAGGCCAGTGGCCGTTCTGACATGCCTCTACCCTCTACAGTCCTTTCCAATTTATCTGGACCGACCCTCTGTAGTTTTGGACTTCAGCCTTCCATCTTCTATAACTGTATTCCTGTTGATAAATATTCTCTCTTGGATTGCAGCCTTTATTTTGTTCCTTATTGGGATCATTACTGTTATGCATAAATGGTGAAAAACCTGAACCTCACAATGAAGGGGACTTATGTTTGTTCTCCCAAAAACAGTGAAGAAGATGGTGGAAAAATAAACAAACAAACAAAAAAATCCCAAAGGATCTTTGTCAGAGAATACAGAAAAAAGGTAGCATCTTGGGTTCACAAGTGTCCAAAACTTCCATTATGTTATATGTCCTGTATATCCTGTCATTCTCTGCCCAATTTCCCACCTACTGTCCACAGGCCCGAGATCAGTGTAGCCGTAGTTCCAGTCTTGCTCCAGACCGCTGCCACTGTACTGAAGAACAAATGCTGCAACATTGGAGAAGATGCCACAAGGAGGAATCAGGGAGTAACTACGTGAAATTAAGCAGCCTTGCACTTAGCCACATTGTCTAGGATGGCTTTCGATATTCCAAATTGCATAATGCCAAACTTGCAGAGCACTCAATATTCCCAAACCAGCAAATCCAAATTCATAAAGTTGCTGAATTAAATTTTTTGAGAGTTCAGATGAAAATATAAAACAGAAACATCTGCAATGTTGAACAGGAAATTAAAATTAAATAGCTGTTAAAACAAGAAAATATTCAAAATAAAGAAATGCTAGCCTCGTGCATGTGGATTAAGTTATTCTACAGAACTCTTTGTTGGGCAAAGAGACCATTTTATTAAATGTACAAATGTTGACGTTGGTTTTAACATTGAGATGGATGCCAAAGTCCTCTGTTGAACCAACTGTAATCCTAACAAACAACACAATCTTAAAAGTAGCTCTGGTTTTGTCATACTAATCCATAAGATTGTCATGGTTCTGGTTTTTGATCATGTTTTATGTGCTGGTTTTGTGTTCATGATTATTGTCTTTTATTTATTCTTTTTGGTTTTTGTAACATTCTGGTTTTTGGTTCATTCCATGTTTCAGTTCCATTGCACTTGTCTCCCCTGTCTTGTGATCTAGTTGGTTCAGTCCATCTTCCCTGTCTGTGTGCTCACTGGCTTCAGGTGATTTAAAGGAAGTCTGGTGTTTAAAACATTCCTTCGTATCTCGTTTTCTCCCTTCACTCTTCTGTTCTGATTACTGATAAGACTAACATTTGTATTTTGTATTATAGTCTACTAACATAACTAACCATGCGTATATATTCGATTACTAATTACTAATGAGCACTCTAGTTTAAGTTTTAAAACCGCACCGCTACTAATAGACTAATTCCCTCTTCGCAATCGGCCTGTTCTATTCTCCGCCCCTTTGCCTTCCACCGTCCTCTCCCTATGTTCAGCGAGAATCTCTCGCACGTGCTTAATAACTTTCCTGCTCTTGTTATCTGTGCACTCCTGGACCGGAGCTGTTTAAATGTCATAGGCTGTTTGTGTGATTCCTGTCCGTATTTCGTTTCTCGCCGATTTCCGTGGTTAGGGTTTCCCTCATGTGATTCTCCCGATGTAATTAGACTCATTCCCCACAGCTGATCTCTGTATAGTATGTGACCTTTCCTGTGTGTATATTAGGAGTCTTTTCACTCACAGCTCTTGTCAGAACGTTGATCAATATTTCATTGTGCCGAGCTCCTTGTATGCTTTTGATTATTGTTTCTCTTCTACTGGATAGTCCGACCCTGATTCTTGCCATTGCCCTTTTTGTACTGTTTTTGCCTTTCTGGATTTTGACCTATTTTTGTATGACCACAAGTTCTGTGTTTGGATGCCCTGTGTATGACCATTGGCTTTACCCATCGACTACGACTTTTTGCCTATCGTTTTTGTACATCCGCCCATCTGTCTTACTGGTTCTGACCCCGGCCTGTCTAGTCGATACTGTTTTTGGATTTCGTATTGTGGCTTGGCAATTCCTGTTTTCTGGCTTTGACTCGTACTCCAATTAAGGCATACGTTTTTTGGATTACTGTCTCTCGCCAGTAGAGAGGTATGGTTCCTGAACGATACCTCACAAAGATGGCCCATAGTACATTACTTTTTTTATGAGGAAGCTCATCAATATTTAGTAGGCTAAAATATCAATAAAGGATGGGAAAGAAATAATATTTTTCAGAAATGTCCTCAATGGCCTCCTCATTGAAACATTTGTTTGGCGGGGATTGGAAAGAGAGAAGTTTCCTCAATATGCCTACAAGATTAATTAAGAATGCACTTTGTGTTCCAGCTCTCATGTCATCTGCTGGACGTGCACTGTTATCAGGTGGATTGGACTCAGATTTTTGTAATCTTTAATTACAGTGAAATATGGAAGTACTCTTCCTCGTCTTATGAATATCTCTCAAGGCTCTCTCTCGGTATCCAGAATTAGGACTACATTCTTGTTAATCACCCCTTAGGTCTGTTCCTGTGTCCAGTTTGCTAGAAATACCTAATGTGGTCATTAGGTTTGGGACTGCATTCCTGCTGAACTCCCTGGTCCTGCCATCTGGCAGTTCTGCTCTTATGAGTGTGTTCTCCATCTGGCTACTCACTAGAGACGCCACTGGCAGGGTGCGGACACGCCCCCACCCTCAAGTCTTCTCCAGCTGAAGTGAATTGCGCCATTCTGATCTGGGCTCCGTCCCACAGTCATTTCAGTATTAGTATCAATTAACCCCAGTATTGGATCGCACTCTGTCTCTGCATCTGGTTTTTTCTCCATATGATAACAGCACAATTCAGTAAAAGGAATGAAACCAGCGGCGATGGCTTGAACAGTTGATAGCCTGAGGTCCAAGGGAGTGCAGCAGGCGCAGACTGCCCATCAAGAGCACCGGGACATTTTCCCGTGGGCTGATGGTAGCTGTGCAGTCAGCTTAACCTGCAACAGGCTAATATCTAAATTCAGAATGAATAGACGGAGTGCTCAGAATCCAAATCGCTGTGAAAATGAAACCTCGACGCCACCCAACGATGCACAGAGCGGCCGAATATTACCTGCTTTTTGGACGTGCCTGGGAAAAATGGAGCAAACAAAACAAAGGTGGAGCGGAGAGGGAGAGGATGTAAAAACTCTAAGCACTGACCACAGAAGCAGCGAAGTCTTCAAAAATTACTGACGTTTGCCAGTAAGGCGGCAGGTCAGTCAAAAACGCTTTCTAAAACAGACACATCCATAAAGGCTAGCTTTCACTTAAAGAGGCAATCAATAAGTTCTTAACTGGCCAGCCGGTAGCATTATTATATTGCTGGAGGTAGCTAGCAGATTCAGTCAATCTGGCAACAGAAAAAGTAATGACCAATGATATTTTGTCTGTCCATTGATACTCATATGAAGAAGTACATCTATCCAGTTGGGGTGACTGAATCGCCAGTCAGATGATGACGACCTATCAATCAAATAAAAGAAAAAGGAAGGCGATTGACTAGCAATTCAGTTTCTTGACCTGAATTAATTTCAATAAACAGAAAATGTCACTGCCCTTTCCATTGTCAGTCTGACTGAATCTGTTAGCTACAGTCATATAATAATGCTATTAGGTTGCCATTTAAAAAGTGACCTATTGGCTCTTTAATAAGCTCCGCTTTGTGGAAGTTAATTTAAAAAAAATAATAACCCGTGTTGATGAAGCTTTTTTTGAAAGCATAGCTTTTGAAGCTGCCCTCGTTACTTTATCCTGAAAGTACTTTAACGACAGGAAAGCTATCCTCCAAAGTAATCTAGTTTTGTCAACTAAAGCTACTCAGATAAAGTTGTTGAAACTACTGATTATACAATTAATCTAATTTACAGTGTTGACTATTGACAATGATGGAATGCTTTTGAGCTTATCTGTAAAACAGCCGAAAAATGAATGCAACACATTGTACTGGACCATAGATGCTTTTTATAACAGATATAAAATGATATGATGCTTTTTTTGTAGCTATAGTATGCTTTAGTAGGTAGTCTTTACAATTTGTGTGTGTGTTAAATTAACTTGTATGTGAACTTTTTGAAACTTTTGATATACTTGATGCTGGAAAATAAATATATACATTTGAGCTGACTGTGTATCTCTCACTTTCCTTTTTTAAACAAAAGTAGGCTAATTGTGCATTTGTATGTAGTATGATTGGTGTATTCTGGTGAGCTTTTGAGGGTTTGCCCATAGGCATAGTATACACTGAAAACTCAGTATTCAGATTTTTCCCAGTCTCATTTTTTAAATAATTTTTAATATGGCTGACCTTTCTCCCAGAAGTCGTCAGTGACCAAATTTATGACTGGTCCAGTTCCCGTTACATCAACAAACAGGGCTAGCCTACAGGATTGGCGGACTGGTGGTTCATGTGAACATGGTGGCAGTGGCCTGGGTTGGAGTCAAAATTCCAGGTCGAATTATTGTCTCAGTCCGCCACTGGTGTGCAGATTGATCGGCAGAAAGAATAACTCCACCATCAATCCAGTGGAGCCCTTTGCAATCAACTCATGCCGATCATCACTGAACAGCTCCTGCCTACCAAGTGGGACAGTAGGTCTGGTTTGCCACGAAGGATATCCCACTCCAGAACACATCAAAGAAGCTAACCCCCCGGCTCATTTATGAATTCTACATTTCAAGAATTCTTTACACATCCACTGTCAGGCTTCTCCTTCCCCATTCCCTTCATAGTATTCACCCTGTGTTTCATGTATTGAGAATTACACACATCTCTTTCTCCCTAGATTCCTCTCTCCTACTCCCCAATCCCCTCAGGCTCATATATGGTGGTCCCATCTACACCATGCACTGTCTCCTGGATGTCTGGCATAGGGGCATGGGCCCGAGGAGCATTCCTGGGTTTAGAGTGGAACATCTTAGAGCCCTCCCTGTTTGTAATTTCTTGCGCTGACATCCTGGGTCCACCACTGGGCCACCAAGTAATGCCCATCGGGGTGTACTGTCACAATCCTTGTGTGAATGCCTTCTGTGTTTCCCCCGATCCAGCAACTTCTGTGTCTATTAGAAGTACCGTCTGCTTTGATTGTGCTTACATGCAAGTCGAAATATTTATATCCACAACATTGAGTTGCAAGCTGTAGGATTGTCACTGCCTTATGCACTTAAGCTTCAGTCAGAATTTGTTTTAAAAACTCTTCAGCTTTTGAAAGTCAATCATAACCTTTAATGATAGCCTTATTCTTGGTGTCCAGGATTGGGAGACTGCTTACGTTACTCTAATCTGTCTGTTTCTCTGCTCAGTTTATTAGGGACAAGCTCCCAAACTTTCTATGGTTTTCAGGATTGGGACTTCATTCCTGCTAAATTTATACATTTTGCCATCTGACAGTTTGGCTCTGGCAAAGTGTGCACTCCATCTGGCAGTCATCCCGAAAGCCACATGGTGTGTTGCTTAAATGAAGTCTAGATAAGGATAGTGCTGGCTGTCTTGACTGACTTAACCCTCTGAGTCTCTACATTATGCAAACATTTCCTTGACAACAACATTAAAATTTCATGACAGCCACAAATCTTTCTTTCCACACATTCCTTACCTCTAAGCTAACCGTTACTTCTGCTTTGAATGTGGGATTGGTTAGACCCCATCTTTGACCAAAGTCTTATTAAACTCTGCTCCACAGCAGGGTTATTCCTGAATTTTAGCAAATGTCCCCTGAAAGTTAGGGGTAAAACCTGTTCAAACCTTTCACAGCTTATTTGTGATTTTCAGCATCTTTAACCTCACATTTTTAGCAACTCTGACCTCACATTTTCTGCGCCTTCCAGCTTGCCAACGCAGTTTCCGAGGAAACTGCACTTTCCCGGTTTTCTTTGCTGTCATTTGCTGCAGGCCAATAATTTGGCCCTCTTGAAGCACAGTAGCATCTTTTCCATGATCATGGGATAGGTTCTCCGATGTGGTTAAGAAATGAGAACTGTCAAACGGCATCAATCAGGGTTAAAAGAATTGTTGCCAGCTGAAACTTATTCATCACTAATAATTCACAAAATTAAAAAAATATTCAATCATAGATTTTTAAGTATTTGCTCATTTAAATGCAAATGGAGAACTTGCCAGGCAGTACACTTATTGTGATGATACGCTCAGGAACCAGACACGAGAACCAAGCAGTGCAGTAGATGAGAGTCTGTTGAGCGAGGGGGAGGGGGGGTAGGAACCCCTGACCCCTGCAGGGCAGAAGGCAAAGGTACAAAGTCCACAATCCAAAACTCACAATCCAGAAGGGCATAATCAGAGTCGAAAACCAGGGCAGCAATCACAGTACTTGTGGTCGGGCAAAAACAGGTTTGGTACACAGGCACAGGTTTGTCAGAGAAGCTTAAGCCAAAATCCAGTGGGCGTAATCCAAACCGTTAACAAGGCAGCAAACACAAAACTCATAGTCAGGCAAAAAGGGTCCGTAAACAGATGCATACAATACTACCAAAAAGCAGTGCCAGAAATCGTAAGTCGGACGGTCCAGTCAGAAGAGTAACACTATGAGTGCAAGGCGAAGACGACAGCAGTACAGGTAAACAAGAGAAACGTTCTGACAAAGAAATGCTGTGAGAAGACTCCTAATATACATATGAGAAGTCACTTGCTTAACAGAACACAGGTGCAGGGAGTAAGACTAATTACCAAGGAGGGAACATGAGGGAGAACCTAATCACATGAAAGAGTGATTAGAACGCAGACAGGGATCACAAGACAGCTTATAGACAGAACAAAAAGATCCGGTTTGGGATTTCTACATGCACAGAGTGAGTGACAGAACAGTGATTAGACAGGTGCAGAGAATCTGCTAGAAGCACAGCAAAGTAAATTGAGTGAAGGCAAGAGGCAGAGACTAGCACAGGGCGAATGCTGAGAGATCGTTAGTCAATTAGTAGAGTGCACCTATAAAATCCCTAGTGCTTCTTAGTAAGTTAGTACTATGTACAATGTTAGTCTTGGTTAGTAATTTCACAAAAACAGCAAACTGTTAGTACTGGTTAGTAATCTAGAAAAAGCAAGATGAAGGAAGTAAACGTGACTGGAAGGAATGTTTGAAATACCAGAAACCATTAAATCACCTGAAAGTGTGGCATGCAATACTGGGGCTGTGAGCAATCACATGACATGAGACCAGACAGGGGGAGACAAAGTGCAATGCATGGGTGAAAGCAAAACATGGACTGGAATAATAACAGGAATGGGGAAAATGGCAAAATACAAAACATGGCAAAACTAAACTAGACAAAAAAAGAACATAATCAGGTAACCAAATCACAATACACAATTCAAGGCATGGTCAGGCAGTACAGAGATCAGGCAGAACATCAAAAACATGGCAAACAGAGCAGAATCATAACACTTATTTTATTAGTTCTTTGAGGGGAATAGTATATCCTGCATGCCATTTGTGACCTGGGAGTTTTTCTTTTGTCAAGGATTTGAGTTGATTGATTTCCACTGCGGAAAAAAAAATAATAATCTGTGAATCCTAAACATATTCAACTAGACCACAAAGTCCGCTTTCACTCTCATGTTCAGGTCATGCACTGAATGGGTCCAGGGAAAATTTCCAATGTGGGGTATAAGCACTGTCACTGAATATCTTCATGTTTTCTCAGATTAATTGTATTCTGTTTTTTCTTTTGCGTTGCCAGAGCTGCGGCATTATTGGTTAACTTATTCTGAAACAAATCAAGCGACAGTAGTGCGAACCTTCAACAACATTGAAGAATTGAAATGACTCCAAGTTGACAAACATGATCCTGTCAAAAAACGAATCGCAGAATCTTGTGAAAGATGTTTGGCCCAGTGGTAGGAGGAGAGTTTATTTTTTAACCACCATTGCTACTGGATAAATGAAAACCTATGTCTGCAGAATCCTCAAAGAGATAAGGGGAGGAATCACATTGTTGCCTAGCAATTCATGCCTTGGGAAGGAAATTGTTTCATCCTTGAAAGGGAATTCAAAAGAGTAACACTAGCTCACATGAGGAAGTTTGAATCTTTTTTCATCCCAAGTTGCCCGTTGTCATCTACTGCACTTTTTGTACTGTTGATGCCACTCAAAGAAAAGTAAACTTGTCCACTGAAAAGCAGTTTTTTTTGTGATCCTGTCAATCATGCTCATCACATCTTTTGTACTTGGTATTGTTTTCTAAGCTTAAACATCACAGGTTTGAAACTTTTTTGCTTAAAATGTGTTTTTTTAACCTTCTTTTCTGTTAAAATTTAGGAGGGCAAAAATATTTCCTGTATCACACTAAAAAATAATAGGAAGTTCAACACCTAAGTCTTGATTTTGTGATCAGATGTGATCAGATAAATGAGCCTTGGCCCACGGAACACAGCGGCGCTTCTGGATCATGCTCAACAATGACTTCCTTTTTGCATGATAGAGTTTTATGTGGCATCTGTGGATGGCATGGTAGACTGTGTTTACAGACAGTGGTTTCTGGAAGTATTCCTGGGCCCATTTAGTAATGTCAATGACAGAATCATGTCAGTGAGTGATGCAGTGGCGTCTGAGGGCCCGAAGATCACAGGCATCCAGTAAAGGTTTTCATCCTTGTCCTTTATGCACAGAGACTTTTCCAGCTTCTCTGAATCTTTTGATGATGTTATGGACTGTCGATGATGAGACCTTCAAAGCCTTCGCAATTTGACGTTGAGGAACATTGTTTTTAAAGGATCCAGAAGTGTTTATTAAACACAAAACACTGGGAGAAAATTGGCAGACACGCCAGAAATAAAACACTGTGCACATGCACTGAACAAATGGGAAAACTAAGGCATACTGACAAAGGCAGGGGGAAACAGAAAGACTCACTCCAAGAGTGGATTATCTAGAAAAACAAAAACTGAACCTAACTAGACTGACGGACACACTGAGCGACTTAAACAAGGGGCAGACAAGACGTGGGCGCAGCAAAATACAAGACTCGGGAATCATACAAAGGAAATACTCGGAAGGCACAAGGAGCTGAGATTTTACCATGCAGATGTGAGTCATACACAAGGTTCGATCTGACAGCCCCTCCCATCTCTGCCACATATATAGTCACGAGAGGAAGCGGGGACTTGGAATGCAATCTCGACTGGAAACTGAGACACATGGGATTAATAAACGATTACACAAGAACCGGATTAACAATAATGACTCAGGACAAGACACTGAGACCATCAATCAAGCTAGACAGGTTAGATTAAGGTAATCTAAACGTGACAAGTCAAAAGCACCACGAGAGAAGCGAAGGAAAGCACAGCTTTTAAAAGCAATTAATCAGAGATAGCTTAGGCAGAATTTACTACCCCAGAAACACACACACTCGCTAATGAGTTAATTAAGGTTAATACTATGTGACTAAATATTTACAATCACCCTCAAATAGGTACTGGTTAGTAAGGGTTAGTAATTATCCTATCAGAGAACGCATTCACTCAGAGTTTCACGAGACCCAGAATTTAACACAGGTGGAAGCAATGAATGGAATACCAGAGCCGAAACCAAAAAAGGAAACGTGATCGGACAACGAGACGCAGGCACGCTGAAGGCTGTAACGCGACATCACTGGAGTTTGGCAGAGAGGGAGTGGATCGTCAGACGGCCAAAATGAAAGCTGAGAAATAAAACGAAAGTAAAGCACCAGCACAAATAAGCACAAAGACAGCACACAAAAGGCATAATCATAACAGTTTCCTTTTGGCTAGCTGGCTATCTGTTTTTTATTCTCAGTTTACCATAGCCATGATGATCACAGAGCTTGTTTACCTCATGAATTTGTAAAAGTGACCATTAGTCTTAGCTAACAATACTGTATATGGTGGCATTTTACTCAATGTGGCTCTTTGTTTGAAAATTTTTACCATATTCAATGCAATTGAATGCCGAAGTTTTGGCTTAATAAAATGCGAACAGTTCAACCACTTTGGTAGACCCCCAGCTACATTCCTTGGACTATTCTGTTCAAGCTAGGGTTGCATATTGCCTGCTTTTTTTCCTGATAGTGGAATGTCTATTCTGTTAAAATAAGCTATATTTCAGATATTATTGTGTTTGTGAGTTATACTTTTCCTTATAAGGTGCGGAGAGTATTAACATAAGATTACAAGCTCGGATGCAGGAACTGCAAGCTTTTCATTGCAGGCTGAATGTTCTGATTGTTAAAGAAGTAGTTCCTTTAATGAGTATGTGTGCACACTTGTGGGACTTTGACAAAAGATGACTAAATTGTAAACTTTATCTTGGAGAAAAGGCAGGTTTTGGGTTTGGAGAGGTTAGTGGTGACCATTGATGTCCAACTGTGCCAATATTGATAAACTCATGCAAAATTCAACCAGGTAATGATTAATTCATATTGAATTCCATGTGTCAAAAGTTGATTTGTGTTACCTATATGATTATTTTATGATTTGACAGTGTGCCATTTTTAGGGATCTCAGAGGTGAGGGAACCACCTAGAGAGCTGTCTTATTTTGTTCCTCAAGAGTAGATAATTTAGAATCTCACACTCAAACAAATTATAATTTTGCTCAAAGAGTTTTGATCCCAGAAATGTATAGCTTCAACCCCCAGCCAATTTTCCCTCGTAAGTATTATTTTTGTACAGTTTCAATGCTGAATTTTCATGAAGATTTTTAATGCTTGCAGCACTTTTTCTCTACAAAAATCATGTAAAATAAACTGGAATACAATGGAATTCTAAATTCTACAAGTGTCTTATCTTAGTTGAGACATTCTTTCCATCTCTCTGAAGCTCCAATCTTGAATTATAAAGCCTCTAATGAGGTGACACATAATTAGCCAGATTTAGCTTCTGCAATAAGGGGTTAATGATCAGATTGATATCCCCGAACTTTAACTGACTTGGTGTTACATTATGAGGTTTACATGTTCCCTTACTTTTTTGAGCAGTATACCTACCACAGGATTCATATACAACAGATAGTTGATAAACAAAATATTCCCTATTTCAGCACTTGACACTGCTGCAAGATTGACAACACTATGCCATAAATTCTTTGGAATCATGTCAGATATATTGTATCTTTTTACAGAATATAACATAGGGAAAGTCAGACAGCAGATAGGTTGTGCCATGTGAAAGCTGTTTTAAAAAATAATAAATTGGTTTGAAAAACTTGCACATCAACCTCAAATATGCTGCCCCTTTTACATGGAACACCCTTCAAAAGGATTTAAAACTGCCAGAATTAATTACTTACAATGCCTTCACTATTAGACCTTAAATGTAAATCCGTTGCACAGTTTGTCATTGTTTGTGAGGTGTGCATGTTGCTTGGACCTTTCTTTGCTGCTCTCGTCCCGGGACAATATCAAATTCCTGGGCCATCAAGTTCTTTACCAAGCTAGTTCATTGAGCTGGGGCGGAGCTTCCTCAGAATTTATATAAGCAGGATGTCTGACACGCGCCCTTCGCTAGAATGTCTGTGTTTAGCTTCGCACTACAGCCGAATATTTCTGTAGTCAGGTTTTGTATGACATTCTATCTTCTTATTGTTGGAGTTTCTTCTCCCTTTTTCTATCTCCCTTTGCTTCCGTGGTTTGGACTATTATACTTCCTTTAGAAGCGCAAGTACTTGCATTTGGTCTAAATTACTCTCTGTGTTTGTACTGTCGACGTGCCACTCTCTCTCTCTCTGACGTTGTGCGTGGCCTCCGTATACTACCGGCCATTACAAGTGTTGCTGTACTTAAGGGAGCTTGTCAATATTCTGAACAGTGAACGCATTCATTTTTGAACGGATGCCTGTTCATTTTTGGATATGTTCGAGGTTGCAAACCTGGTCACTGCGTTCGATGATGAACACCTTTCTGTTCATTCTCTGATAAGTTAATTTCCCAATGTGTTCATTCTCCTATGCCTGCCCAAGGCCTGATGCATTCATCTATGTGTGAAGTGAGCTTTTAGGTGTCTAGAGATACGGCAGTTCTATGGATACAGCTGTCGATTTGAAGGGATTAGGATAAAGATTAGGGATTATGGTTTTGGTTAGGGGTCAGGGTCAGGTTAGGTTAGGACAGGGTTTGAAATTGGGACTGCCGTACCTCTCTACATTAAAATGCATTGGAAAACTGCCTTAATATAACTCCGTGTCCGACAGTCAATTATTATTTTTAATTTCTTTAAATCTACTAGATATGAAACATGTAAGTTTTTATAAAAGGGCTCAATTCTTCAAGATGAGTAGCCTACCGAGAATTTAAAACAATGTTTCTGTTTAAACTCTGCTCAATACAGTGAGTCGACATTGGCGTGGGACTTTGTGCATTTATGACTAATTTAGCGACTTTCGGACAGAGATCCTAAAATACTCCATGTCTGAAAGTCATAAAAGTCCTAATTTTTTTAGTATTCCAGCAAATAATAGACGTAAAAACTTGAACATATTTGTGTTTGACCTTCACAAAATGCAAATTGATAGCTATCAACTTTTCTTAGTCTTTTTATTCCTCAGTTTTCTTCCACTGAAGATATAAAGACTTGTCTTCGGTCTCTCTTTTGAAAACTAGTCGGACTGATCAAACAGATTCATGCTTTATTTCCACACCAGAGATAAAATAGTGCTTGTAGTCAGTGAGCAAATCAATCCCATGACCATTGACATTGTGAATTAAATATTGCATGCACAATCAAGACTGTCGGATGCGAAATGCAAAATACTCCATGTCCGGCAGCCAGCAGAAAGTATTGATATGAGAGCAGATTAATAAAGAATAAAAATATATCATTAACAATTAATTTTTAGACAACCTAAAACCAGTTAAGTTGGCACGTTGTGTAAATCGTAAATAAAAACAGAATACAATGATTTGCAAATCCTTTTCAACCTATATTCAATTGAATACACTGCAAAGACAAGTTACTTAATGTTCGAACAGGCAAACTTTGTAATTTTTTGCAAATATTAGCTCATTTTGAATTTGAAGCCTGCAACATGTTTCAAGAAAGCTGGCACAAGTGGCAAAAAAGACAGAGTTGAGGAAGGCTCATCAAACACTTATTTGGAACAACCCACAGGTGAACGGGCTAATTGGGAACAGGTGGGGGCCATGATTGGGTATAAAAGTAGCTTACCTGAAATGCTCAGTCATTCACAAACAAAGATGGGGCGAGTGTCACCACTTAGTGAACAAATGCGTGAGCTGATTGTCCAACAGTTTAAAAACAACATTCCTCAACGAGGTATTGCAAGAAATTTAGGGATTTCATCATCTGCGGTCCGTAATATCGTCAAAAGGTTCAGAGAATCTGGAGAAATCACTGCACGTAAGCGACAAGGCCGAAAACCAACATTGAATGCCCGTGACCTTCGATCCCTCAGGCGGTACTGCATCAAAAACCTACATCAGCGTGTAAAGGACATCACCACATGGGCTCAGGAACTCTTCAGAAAACCACTGTCAGTTTGTCGCTACATCTGCAAGTGCAAGTTAAAACTCTACAATTCAAAGCAAAGCCATTTATCAACAGCACCCAGAAACGCCGCCAGCTTTGCTGGGCCCAAGCTCATCTAAGATGGACTGATGCAAAGTGGAAAAGTGTTCTGTGGTCTGACGAGTCCACATTTAAAATTGTTTTTGGATACTGTGGACATCGTGTCCTCCAGACCAAAGAGGAAAAGAACCATCCGGACTGTTATAGGCGCTGTTATAAGTTCAAAAGCCAGCATCTGTGATGGTATGGGGGTGTATCAGTGCCCAAGGCATGGGCAACTTACACATATGTGAAGGCACCATTAATGCTGAAAGGTACATACAGGTTTTGGAGCAACACGTTGCCATCCCAGCAACGTCTTTTTCATGGACGCCCCTGCTTATTTCAGCAAGACAATGCCAAGCCACATTCTGCACGTGTTACAACAGCATGGCTCTGTAGTAAAAGAGTGTGGGTACTTGACTAGCCTGCCTGTAGTCCAGACCTGTCTCCCATTGAAAATGTATGGCGCATTATGAAGCGTAAAATACGACAACGGAGACCCTGGACTTTTGAACAACTTAAGCTGTACATCAAGCAAGAATGGGAAAGAGTTCCACCTGAAAAGCTTCAAAAATTGGTCTCCTCAGTTCCCAAACTTTTACTGAGTGTCGTTAAAAGGAAAGGTGATGTAACACAGTGGTAAAAATGCCCCAGTGCCAACTTTTTTGCAATGTGTTGCTGCCTTTAAATACTAAGTTAATGATTATTTACAAAAAAAAAAGTTTCTCAGTTTGAACATTAAACGTCTTGTCTTTGCAGTGTATTCAGTTGAATATAAGTTGAAAAGAAATTTGCAAATCATTGTATTCTGTTTTTATGTACGATTTACACAACGTGCCAACTTCACTGGTTTGGGTTTTGTAAATACAACAAAGTCCGTACAATGACTGTCAAACATTTAATGCAAAATACTCCATGTCCGACAGCCAAAAAAAAAAGAGGACAATTACAACAGATTGATAATGAAATAAATAATTAAGAAAAAACATTTTTGCAATAAACAGAACATCCAATGAACACTGTGAATTATTTTTTTGCGGGCCATCTTTTTTGGATGTTCTGTTTGTTTGTGATATATTTTTATTCTTTATTTCGTTATAAATCTGTTCTCATGTCAATACTTTAACTTTTTGCTGGCTGCTGGACATGGAGTATTTTGCTTTTCGTGTCCGACTGTCTTGATCGTGCATGCGATATTTAATTCACAATGTCAATGGTCATGGAATTGATTTGGTCACTGACTACAAGCACTGATTTATCTCTGGTGTGGAAATAATGTGTGAATCTGTTCGATCCATCAAACTTATTTTCAAAACAGAGACTGAATAAAGACTGTTGTCTATCTCCAACAGAAGAAAACAGACAAATAAAAAGACCAAGAAAAGTCACATTTGTATCTTGTGAAAGTCGAACACAAACATGGCCAAGTTTATACGTCTAATAATTGCTAGTATACTCAAAAAATTAGCATTTTAAAGACTTTTGGACACGGAGTATTTTAGGATCTCTGTCCAAAAGACACTAAATCCCCAGGCCACTGATGACTCACTTTATTGAGCAGAGCTTAAACAGAAACATTGATTGAAATTCTCGGTACTCATCTTGAAGAACTGAGCCCTCTTATCAAAACATTCACGTTTAATATCTTAAAGATTCAGTAGATTTGAAGAAATTAAAAACAACTCGTGAATTACCCGTGGCGAGAATAATTTCTTGTGACGACCTACGTCCACATACCAACTTTAATGAATACGGTGACCTTTGACCCTCGTGACCTTGACCTTTGACGGAACGGACCTTCGTGGTCATTTCTTGTGACGACCTACCTCCACGTACCAACTTTCATGAAAATCTGTCCAGGGAAATGGGAGATGTGAAAAATTGACCTTTGACCCCAGTGACCTTGACCTTTCAAAAAACTAACCCCTCAAGGACAATTCCAGGGACAAACTACATAGACCCACCAAGTTTGGTGAAGATCCGTCAGAGGACCTGGGGAAGGAGGAGGGGAACAAACAGACAGACAGACAAACGTTCCTCAGATTATAGTATGATAATCCATTGTCGAACACGGAGTTATATTTAAACCCTGTCCGACTTTCGGACGTATAGACATTGCTTTTTTTTTTTGGCTTGCGCGTTCACAGGTTTAAAAAGAAAGGATTAATATCGCAGAAAATTTTGCTATTTCATATGAGCGGGACTAAGTTATCCTAGTTCTTATACGCACAGAAAAGTAGAATTAAACCTGGGCTGTCGCGTAGATGATGTGATACAGTGGGTAAACAATAATTTTAATGTAATTGTTTTATTTACAATTTTTTGCATACAAAGTGACTAGCAGTCACATCATGATTTGGAATTTTTTTGCTTTTTTAGTATAGAAAAGAAGGAAAAAGTGTCATAGCCTTCTGACTGGTCACAGAAGAGATGTTCATTCCAGTTAAATATTCACACAGCAACATTTGAATGTTTTGGCTGACTGAATTTACCTCCGTTCTTGGGTGTGGAATGTGTTAAAGCATCTTTTCGAACTCGATGAAAAGTGTAAGTGTATAGTGGAAGATTGACGATGGGTAAAGATATAATCTTGAAACTGGAGATTTGGTCGGATTTTTTAGTCGACATGAAAACTGTCATTTAATCGCCATGTACCTTACAATTTACTTTTTAATTCTGCAGGATGGGAGACAGGGAATGTTTTTCTCATAAGAAGGAAATATTTACGCATGTTGGTGTAAATTTTGCGAAGTGGAAAGCGGATTAATTTTTTAATGCAAGAGAGGGAAGCTGCGTTCATTTTTGGATGCCGTCTGGTCAAAAATGAACACATGCTTGTTCATTTGTTCATTTTTGACCACTCTGCTATTCGTTTTTTAGCTGAACATGAATGGCGACTTGTTCATTTTTGAACGCCTGTTCAAATTCAAATGCATTCAGAATATTGACAAGCTCCCTAAATATCTTTATTATCATCAAAAATTAGTATTTTATATGATCGCAGTTTATTATTTGTACATCTGCTCTGTACTTTGCTCCATTTTTGCTTCTCAACGTTGTGTGTATTATTTTTAATTTTGTGTTACAGATGTGTGTTGCCGCCTTTCTTGGCCAGGTCTCCCTTGTGAAAGAGGTCCTGAATCTCAATGGGCTAATTACCTGGTTTAATCAAGGTTACTAAATAAAAAAAATTTTTTAAGTACTAAAAACAAAACAAGAACTCTAAGCAAAGGAATGCATTTTATATTATGCCTGATTGATCTCTGGAAAAAAAATACTAAGAGTAATATATTTCAGAACATGAAAAACATTGAAAACAAAATCAAAAGTTTCCTCAATTTTGTCGATTCAGACAAACCATTAGTAAACATCTGTAAGAATGTATTTAATATACTGAGTGGTCCAGATTTAATGATGATCAACCTGACTCACCAAATAGGTTGGAATGGAGAGAGGCAAAATTGCATCCTTTGTAGCCTCATCTGATGAATCGTAAATATATTCAATGTAACTCGATAGTATTAAAATATCTTATATAAAACATTTTTATGAATAAAACACAACTAAAAAGATTTCAATTCTAAAATTGGACAGTCACTTTGTTAGCCTCTTTGTAATGTCTGATCCTCTAAGCATAAGTTACTTGTTTTCTTTTTGTCAAGGATTGATTTGCATAAATCAGCAAGCATTATGTTTAGTCTGTGATTGTTGATTGTTTCTCTGGGTTGATTTCCTCATCTAATTGACGTCATGCTGAGTCTAAACCAATCATTGATTCTTGAGCCCTAAAAAGGTAAATTTAACTCACATAAATTTACATCCCTGTCAGCTCTGCCTAGGAGATTTTAAATCATCAACTTTTGAAAGAAAGAGAGAACGCTCACTGGCCACTTTATTACGTACACCTTTCTAATATTGAATAGGGCCCTCCCTTTTGCCCTTGAGCAACCTGAATCCTTCATCATATGGATTCAACAAAGGACTGGAAACATTCATAAAGATACGGGTCTATAATAATGCAATAGCAATATCAGGCAGTTGCTGCAGATTTGTCATCTGCACATTCATGCCGTAAATCTGACATTCCACCACATCCAAAAAGTGCTTACTAGATTGAGATCAATTTACTCTAGAGGCTATTGGAATACACTGGAGTCTTTGTAATCTTCTTGGAATCATTTTAGATGACGTGATTTGTGACATGGTGTATTATCCTGCTTGAAGTAGCCATTAGAAGATTGATAGACCATGGCCATGTAGAGATGCTCATGGAGAGCAACAATACTCATTTACTCTGCGGCTTTTGAATGATGCTCTGTTGGTATTAAGGGACTACATAAATGTGTGCCAAAGAAATTAGACCACTACTATTATTCTGAACTATGGGAACAAAAGTAGGATGGATCCAGAGGTTCAGGTTGTTTACACCAAACTCAAACCTTATAAATTCACAGAAATTATTTCCAATCTTTTTTTATCCCATTTTGAGGAGCTTTGCCCACTGTACCCTCATTCACCTGTCCTATGCTAACCTCAGTGTAACCTGATATAGCCTTCCACAGCTATGACTAATCCACTGTTCAACATATGGTCTTCTTCTGCATTGCACTATTGTAATGCATGGTTATTTGATTTACTGATGCCTTCCTGGCATCTTAACCCAGTCTTGGTTACCTCTTACCAGCATAGCAGTTTTTCCACAGAACCGCTGCTCCCTGGATGTTCTTTGTTTTTCACACCCCTCACTGTAAATTCTTTTCTGTCTGAGAATACCAGGAGATTAAGTAAGTGCTTTCTGAGACACTCAAACCACCCCATCTGGCACCAATAATCATTTCCTGCTCAAAGTTTAGTTGATAACATTTTTTGCTCATCCTGTTCTTTGACCTGAACATTTCCTAACCTCTTGTAGATTTCAGTGTTACCACAAGATTGACGCATTGGATAGTAGCATGAGTAAGCAGTTGTACTGGTGCTCCTAATGAGGTGTTTGGTGAGAGTATATCAATGTATATTCACAGGTCTATTCTTTCATTGTGTAGCAGGCCAGCCAAACAAAGAATTCACGCCACACCATGGACTACACAGTGTATTTTTGCACCGAGTACTAGGCCTAGTGAGACCTCCTCTCTCACCCTCTCTGTCCCGGCCTGAAACACGAGCTGTTTTGAAATGGGAGGGGAGCTATGCTAATGAGGCGCTGCTCTGATTGGCTGCCTGGCCACTTTGATTCCAGGGGATGGTGCAGACACAAAAATCCAGGAAACCAAGATGGCTGATATTTCAGGACAACTCTCATTTATTGCTGTGAGACTGTACTTGTTTGATCCCGTATCTGACTCTGAACGGGAGGAGGAAGCAATTGAGGTATCGCAGCAACATTTACAGCAGGATTTCAATGAGTGGCAAGTTGAAATTTTAGTGTTTTGCTCGTACTGTCTTGCCTTGCATGCATGTGTTTGCAGCTGTACTGCGATATAGTCTTTTTATATACCCACCTAGCTATCCAGAGGAAACTTTCCTAAAAGCTCCTGTTAACCATTTCCACCAAAACGAAACGCTATTCCGACACCAAGCTACTGAATGAGTTCGTTGCAAAAACACACAAACTGTATAAGCATTGGAGCAAGAAAATCTTCTACCCAAAAAAAATCTTTATCCAATCTCCACTTTTTTTCGGCTTTTTATTCGCCAGAGCACTTTTCAAAGGTGGACGAAATTCTGCCACGGCAATGCAGAGAAATTGTTTGTTAAACCAGAAATGTTATAGTGTGTTTTGCAATTGCTTTCACCACAGTAGGATCAGAGAGCTAAACCCACGCCATGACAAAGTACTCGACTGACCCCGGTCATGGATAAGTAAAACGAACATTTCACAGCAGCAGTAAACAAACCCAAACACGTAATCTAAGCTCCACAAAGCCTACATCTGATCTAACTGCAGCCTAATCAGCCCAACTTTGCAGAAACGCACAACACCTCTCCGGTTAGGTTCAACTGTAGCTGCTACGGTCAGGAAACGTTATGATGAAACTACCACCTTGATGCTTACCAAAGTAACACAAACATACCAATCTGAAATACTGCATGTTAGTTAACCAGGAGTATTTTTTAAGAAGCACAGAATGCAAAAATACATGCGGTAGTAACCAAGCGTGTCCAAATTACAAACAAGTATAAAAAGTTTGCTTCAAATGAGGTTTATTTTCACACACCTTCAGTTGAATGTCTCCTACTCTTGCATATTTATTTTGGACAGGAACTTTAGCAACACTGACTTAGCTACATTAGCTGCAGTGATACAGTCACTTTTAACAGGCTATCACCTTAGATAGGCTTATGCAGTAAAGCAACACAAAATGGTAAAAATTAACGCCGCGTCTGAGTCACGGACAGTTGGAGCCGATCCATACCCTTCTGATATTTTACAAAGCCTGCTTTTGTGGCCAGTTGTGAGAGCTAACTATTGTTAGCGGTGCTGCTAGCCACCCATAACACGTTAGCGTATCATACGTCATAACGTATTCCTTGTGTGCGGGCACGCATGCGGGCTTATGCAAGTGGGCACAGTTTTTTTTCCCGGCACTGTATTAAAGCGAGACAGTTTTCTCAATAAACTGAAGATGCCCTGTTATGAGCTCAGTAGCTGATTTCTGAAGTATCGGGCAAACGTAACACGGTACCAGAAGTTACCAAACTCACGTTTAAAGTCGCAAGCAGATAAATGAGTGGGTAAACATGGTTAAAAGGCAAGTGGTATGGTCAAGCAGGCAGCAGCAATTTAAGCTAATGATAGCTGGAATACACGGATACAGAATGGCACACAAAATGGAGCATCATCTGAAGCCTCTGACTGAACTAAAGCTGATGGGAAATGTCGAGGCGAGCTAGAAAAAATTCAGTCAATGGTTTGAACTGTATTTGACTGCTATTGGAGGATGAGGAATGGAGAGTAAGCTAAAGGTAGCGTTGTTTCTGACAGTTGCAGGTGCAGTCACACCCAGGTTTTCGACAGGTTTTCTTCACGTCATTGACCTTACGACAGGAGCCCAGATGACCAGTAATAGCCTTGTAGGCGTGAAAAATCCTCTGAATATGAATTGAAACAACGTTTGCAACTCAAGACTCTTCCAAAAAATAATACGCATAACAGGTTTGAATATTAAGGGCTGCAAATATTCAATCCAATATCATCATTTTTATTTATATTCGAATACCAAAATTCGGAGTCACAGCCCTTTTATATACCATACCTGTGATGGGTACGGGCAGTGGACGCCAAGAGCAGAAATGAAATGAAAGGACACAGTGAGCTGAGAGACTAAAAGCAGATAAAAATAACTAGGCTCGCGCTACCAACGAACCTGCCGTCGTCTGTGTTAGAAAAAACAGGTGAGCTAGAGGAAAACAAAAGAAAAGGGAAATAAACCAAAGACTCCCTTACTCACTAACACAATTCCTGATAAGCAACAAAGTGCTTGGCAAAATCTCTCAAGAGAACCTTACCGGCTAAAGCGCCAAAGTAGAACTGACACTCTAGCAACGGGAGTGAGGCAAAATAGGAGCTTAAATTGGGAGCGTGGCCCGGACTCTATCAATGCCAGCTGGTCCAGGAATTCGATAGGGAGCAAAACGATATAGTCCCGGACGAGAGCCACAAACAGCTCTCAAAGCTCCCAAACCATGATAGGACCCCCCTCTAAGGGACAGCTCCAGAAGTCCCCAAGGAACCCCGCGCATAAAACTCCGAAATAAGCGAAGGGATCCAGAATATCCCGCGAAGGGACCCAGCACCCCTCCTCGGGCCCATATCCTTCCCATTCAACAAGGAACTGGACCCTACGACCTACACCCCTCTTGGCCAGAATGCGGCGCACGGTATAAACCGGCCCCCCCTCAACCATTCACGGCGCCGGCGGGGGCCTGTCGGCGGGTGCCAGGATGCTAGTGCTACTCGGCTTAATTCGCAAGACGTGGAATGACGGATGTATGCGTTAAGATCTTAGTAGCTTCAACTGCACCGTAACTGGATTGATCTTCCGCACAATCTTGAATGGGCCGATATAGTGGGGCGCCAGTTTTCGGGATTCTACCTTCAAAGGGAGGTCTCGGGTGGACAGCCAAACTCTTTGCCCAACCCAATTAGACGGGGCCAAACGACGCCTTCTATCAGCGAAGGATTTTTGTTTGCACCCCGAGCGCAACAGCGAAGAGCAGACCTTAGTCCAAATCGACCGACAGCGCTGAATGAACTGGTTGACCAAGGGAATCTCGGAATCGTTCTCAGTCTCTGGAAATAGTGGGGGTTGGTAACCCACTTGGGCCTCAAATGGGGAAAGTCCCGCGGAGGAATTACTCAACGAGTTATGAGAATACTCGGCCCAAGCTAAAAATCGACTCCACAATGAGGGATTATCCGCCGCTGTTTTCAAGAGACTGATTAGTCCGTTCTGTCTGCCTGTTGATCTCTGGGTGAAACCCCGAAGAGAGACTCACTGTGACTCGACATCTTGCCGAAGCCCATGCAACCGGATCACATTGTTGACCACAAGATGCGCTGTCTCCCATGCTGAAGGCAGCTTGGATAGTGCGACAAAATGAGCCGCTTTAGAAAAACGGTCAACCATGTCCAAAATGACCGTGTTGCCATCAGATACAGGCAGCCCCGTAACAAAATCTAACGCGATATGCGACTAAGGGCGCCTGGGAACGGGTAAAGGTCACAGCAAACCAGCGGGAGGGAGATGGGAAGTCTTATTCCTGGAACAGAGGCCATAGGCAGCAACAAACTCCCGAATGTCCCTCATCATCCCTGGCCACAAAAAACGTTGGGCCAGAAACTGCTTGGTCCGATTGGCCCCCGGGTGCCCCGCCAAGTGGGATGAGTGTCCGCACTGGAGGACCAGTGGCCTAACTCTATGCGGGACAAATAAACAGCCAGGAGGCTCCCCCCCAGGACTGGGATCAGATTTCAACGCCTCTTGAACCACCGCCTCAACCTCCCACTGAATGGGTGCCACGATCTGTGCAGTAGGAATAACAGGCTCTGGGGTAGGATCGCGATCAGTGTGATCATACATTCGTGACAGGGCGTCAGGTTTAATATTTTTTTGAGCTTGGGCGATAGGTGAGCGTGAAATCAAAGCGGTCAAAAAATAATGACCATCGCGCCTGCCGGGAATTACGCTGCTTGGTTTGCTGAATGTATTGGAGGTTTTTATGGTCGGCCCATACCACAAAAGGGCGCTCAGCTCCCTCCAACCGGTGGCGCCACTCTTCAAGGGCCAGCTTGACCGCTAATAACTCCCGGTCACCGAAAGTATAATTGCGTTCCGCGGTGGACAAAGACCGGGAGAAGTACGCGGATGGGTGAAGCTTATTATCCCAAAGAGGGCGCTGGGACAGAATAGCTCCCACGCCCACCTCCGAGGCATCTACCTCCACAACAAATGAGAGGGAAGGGTCGGGCAAAATCAAAATAGGCTCCGAGCTAAAACGTTTCTTTAATTCCTGAAAGGCAGCATCAGCTGCAGGAGACCAAAAAAACGCTGAGGAGGTATTCTTTTTAGTGAGCGCAATAATGGGGGCAGCAACCACGCTAAAATTACGAATAAACCTCCTATAAAAATTTGCAAAGCCCAGAAAGCGTTGAACTTTTTAACACTCTGCAGTGCAGGCCAATTCCTGACCCCAGCCACCTTGTCCGAGTCCATTCGCACTGACCCCTTAGAAACAATAAAGCCCAAGAATGAGACAGTTTGGGCATGGAAAATACATTTTTCGGCTTGAACAAAAAGTTTGGCTTTGAGCAGGGCTTCCAGTACACATCTAACGTGTTGTTTGTGCTCCGACAGTGTTGAAGAGAAAATCAAAATATCGTCAAGACAAACGAAGACGAATTTCTCCAACATCTCTCGGAGCACGTCATTGACGAATGCCTGAAACACCGAGGGGGCGTTAACCAGCCCGAACAGTAAGACCCGATATTCGTAATGCCCGTCATGAGTGTTAAAAGCCATTTTCCATTCGTCCCCCTCCCGAATGCGAATTAAATTATACGCATTACGAAGATCTAGCTTCGAAAAAAATGATGCCTCCTGCAGACGTTCAAACGCGGAATTCATTAATGGGAGGGAGTATTGGTTTATAATGGTGATTTTATTCAAACCCCTGTAATCCATACAGGGTCTCAGACCGCCATCCTTTTTCCCCACAAAAAAGAATCCCGCTCCGACAGGGGACGTGGACGGCCAAATAAAACCATTGGCGAGAGCCACCTGAATATACTCTGGCATAGCCCTACGCTCAAGTCCTGACTGTAAATATAGCAAACCCCTAGGCGGAGTTGTCCCAGGATAAAGATTAATGCATATTGTAAGAAAAATGTGGGATGTCCAAACTTTTGACTGGTAGTGTATATATCTCAAGCTATAATTTTTGCATTTTTTGCAGTGTAATTAACTGTTAGATGGCTCTTGGTTGAATCATAGGCTGTGGTTTTGAAACAAATACATCCCATAAGGGAGAAATCTCAAGTTTATCAAACCATACTGACAGGTAAAATGCTTTCATGGCAATAAGCCGCAAATAAATGGAAATCAATACTGTTTTATGAGCTACATCTTCGAATCTTCGAAAGACAAGCCATCATTTCTGTGCATAGGAAAAGGCCTAATAACTTCTTTATGCAATTTGCAATAATGCAATCAAAAATGATCTAGTTAGTCATTCGATCGATTACTCTCAGCAACTGAGCAAACTGATGGTGACTGTGCGAAGTTTTTCCTCCGTTATGATCTAATGGTCGACTTTGTACCGGCATTCATTTTGCACACTGAAGAATGACTGCGCCACCAGTTTTATGAGTTGGATTCATTGTCAACTGACTGATCTAGTTTTATTTTTAATCGCACTTTATTTGATATAGCCACAGATGCTGTGAATGGCTCCACTTGAACCCGTCATTTTTTTTTATCATTCATATCTGTGGACGCACAAAGATGGTATTTGTCATTTTTGCTTAAATGAGCAGATTTTATTTTTTTCTGTTTTTGATTGTGATAGGCTATTTTGCTTGCACTGAGCATCATTATCGTGCATGTGAAAAAACCGAAATATTGGGCTGGGTTTTATTTGTGCGATTCATTGTAAACTGACATGGTCTCGTTTAATTTTTTATTACGTTTTATTTATATAGCTTGGCTAGCCAGGTTTGGACCTGACTGTTTTATTTTTCATATCTATTGTCACCCAATGCTGGCATTTGTTCTTGAAAAAATTAAGACGACGCATTTCATGAGACGAGGCTGTAAGCACTGTTATTGTGCATGTTAAATAAGAGTGTACAAAAAAAAAGTTCTTATACGTTAAATAAGAGGGTGAATATATAAACAATATGAATTGTTTGAAGTAGAGATTTGAATTTGCCCCCTTCTTGCATTGAGAGACAGCGTAGCTGTCGCAGCACCAGCTGACTTTCTGTCCCAAGAGAGGAATGGACATGCAACACACACGCCAGTAAATCATTCCAAAAAAAATTATTTTCATCTGTGGTTTTGGCATTGTTTCAATCTATATCAGTGGGAGAAATAGTACTGTTGATATCTAAAAATTCTGAGAAACACTTCTATGTTCGCATTTTCTGAATTAATTTAATGTTCTGCGGGCCAGATGGAAAGCCTTAGCTGCCTGGATGTGGCCTGCAGGCCGCCAGTTGATGATCCAGGCTCTAGGGCATTGTCGGTCTCAGATTGCAATTATGCACAGATCGAAAAGGAAGCTTTAGCACTTACTTATGGTTGCGAAAAGTTTCACGTATTCATTTATGGGGAAAAGGTTTGGGTGGAAAACCTTCAGTTACCATTGCCAAGAAAGGCCTTGGAACACACTGCCTATGGTACAAAGGTTGTTCTTAAAAATGCAGGGATATGGCCTGGATGGGAGACCACCTGGAAAAAACCAAGTTGTCACTGGAAGAGGTTTTGGTGGGCCAGTAGGTTGCGATCTTCCCTGTGACAGAGACACTGTACAGAAGGAGACGCCATCTTCTGGATGAGATGTTAAACCGAGGTCCTGACTCACTGTGGTCACTAAAGATCCTATGACACTTATCGATAAGAGCAGGTGTCATGGCTGAAGTCCCAACCTGGCTCTCTCCACCTGCCAGCCCTGGTCTATTTGGCTGTGCAAATTGCCCTCTCCCTCCCCACCTCAGTCCCCAGGGCTCCCTTGAAAAAGAGATTTCAATCTTAACAGGACTTCCCTGGTTAAATAAACGTTCATAAAATGAATGATAAAAATATGACATCGAGCTTGAGTACCGACCGGGCAAAGGAGCTAATGGTTGCTGATGCACTGTCAAGAGTATATGACAGCACGGTCCCGGTGGAACATTATGAGCGGGATGAAAACATTCATTAGGAAAAGCTGTCCCGTCCCAGATGAGATGTGGTCTATCATCGCGAGGGCCACAGCGGTTGATAAAACACTTAAAGTGTCAAAGCAATCACCCAGGGGTAGTCAGTACGCCACGTACCTGCGCCTTATTCCCAGTACCGGGGTGAGTTATCTGTTTTAGATGGAATTCTGTTTATGGGGAAATAGAATTGTGGTTCCAAGGGTCTTGCAAAACAACATGTTGATCAAAATACATGAGGGGAATTTGGGAATGGAGATGTCCTATAGAAGGGCCAAAGCTGTGCTATACTAGCCAGGTATGGGCTCAGACCAGAGGTCTTCACGGGTCCAATTTGACGGACCCGAACCCAAATGGACCCGTGAAAATTGGACCCGGAGCCGACTGGCCCCGAGCTATTATTGTAAATATGAGTTCCGAGCCGAAATGGACCCGGGAAAATTGGACCCGGACCCGACTGGCCCCGAGCTATTACTGTAAATATGAGTTCCGAACCCTTAAAAACCCGTGGACCCGAAATTCCCGAGTTGCTTTATGACTTAATACAAGTTGTCTAGCGTTAAATAACCCTTGTTTTTATTAGCTAAAGTTACTACTTTCTGTTCCCTACCTAAACATAGTCATATAACTGGCTCCCCGGCTGCGGCGGCTGCCAGCCCCTCTGGCCATAACGTGATGTAAACAGAAATAAATCCGCGCCGTCATTTTCTTGTTTAGATGGTCATGTACTGTAATCCTTCTTCTTAGCCATTGATAACGCTAATCCAGTAGAACATATTTCCTCTTGTTTAATTTAACATTATAATTTTCGAGTTTCAATTGTGCTGTGCAGAGCGTAACGTTGCCTCGGTAACAACGCGCTACGGCAACTCAGTTGTTTAACCATTTTGAACCATAAACCATAACGTTACGTGAATAAACAAACTTTTTAAACTTCCCCGAATCCTGACCTGTCTACTTTAGCTTGAACCTTCACCTTTGACGTAAGTCACGCGGGCTGGTCGTAGCCAGTCGTAGCCTCGCATTGAAGTCTGGAAGGGGCGAAAGGGGAGGGCGGCGGTTATTGACAGCTGTGACCGCCAATCGCCGGGTCCTCTCGGGTACTGTAGGACCCGACCTTTCACAATAAGAGCCCCGAGACCCGAGACAAACTCCACCTGTTCCGACCCGGACCTGGAGTCACTTCTTGCGAGTGGACCTGAAACTCGAGCTGGGTCGGGTCGGAACCTCGGGTTTTCGGGTTGTCGGTTTTTTCCGAAGACCTCTAGCTCAGACATAGTACAGACTATACGAAAATGTGAAACCTGTCAAAAATACAGGGCCAAATACACGAAAGAGCCTATGTGGATTCAGGATAATGAGGTACTGAAACCATGGAGCAAATTACATATTGATTTGTTTGAGCTTAAAGGGGAAAACTATTCCTCCTGTTTGACTATTTCCCACATTACCCAGAGATGGCTCCCTTGAAAGAGAAGTCAGTCTCTCGGATAATCACACCCCTCAAATGAATTTTTTTGCGTCATGGCATACCGGATTGTGTGAAGACAGATAACGGACTGCAGTTCAGTTGTGCGGAGTTCCGGAAGTTCAGACTAATGTTAATTTTGTAGACGAAAAGTATGATGAAATATGTTTGTGAATGAATCTTTTTTCAGAGAATAAAATGAGATGGGACGTGACGAAAATGGAGGTCATGTGACATTGACTGTGACTAAATATCACATGCATTTTTGTTGACTAAAAAAGACAAAAAAGATAAAGAGACAGAATGTACTTCATGAGATTAAACTTTGCCAAAAGTTTCCTGCCAGGCTGTGTGGCGCAGGCGCTTCTGGAGTGCTTTCCTGACCTGCGTAATTTGGAAGTTTTATAGAAGTCCGAAGCAGTAAAGTTAGCAATGTGTAGTGAGTAGATAAAGAAAAAATTAAGCTGGACAGGGGGATTTTGATTGGGAGAAAAGGGCACAATGGCGGGGCAGGCGGGGCCTGTCTGGTCAGGGCTTGAGTGGAAAAGAAGACCAGACCTGTGGTCATATTTTTGCTACACAGACGGGGGAAAAGACAATGGAATGTGTTGTGGAAACAGAGGGGGAGAAATGCGGCCACAAAATCAAAGGAAAAAACACTACAAATCTCGACACATCTCAAGGGCTGCCACCGAGAAATCGAGGTGTGTCAACTAGATATTAACGATAAGAGACTGTTTATTTCTTCTTTCTACTATTAGTTTAGAAAGCTCACGCAAAATTATGAGGCTGTGGTGATGTTCACGTTACTGATACATATTAATGTTAATGTTAATGTGTGTTAGTGTTAGCCAAGCCAAAATTAGAGTGAAAGAACTGTATGGGGAAGGAGATGAAAATGCTTAACATTAATATAATGTCGCACAGGTTCGGTATGTTAGCTGGACTAGCCTTAGTCTAAAGGGTACGACACAGTAACAGGGTTTAACGGGGCCCTCACCTCTGCCTTCCCCCTTTGCAGGTTACAGGCGACAAAACCCTGATGAAATTGACGTACTTCCCCCTCCATGCCAGGCCAGTAGAATCTTTGTCTTATCCGAGCCAGGGTTCGGTCCACACCAGCGTGGGCAGCTACTTCATGGACCTTCTTCCACATCTCCTGGCACCTGGAACTGGGGTATACGATCTGAAGATGCACGTCATGCACGTGTTGGTCGAGCACCTTACGTCTTAACACTAGATCTCTCACTGGAAATCTTTTCCTTTGCTGCCAAATTTTCTGAGCTCTGTGTGACAAAGCTTGGCACTCTGTTCCCCGGGGTACTGTGTGAGTCTCGACGTACCTTTTAACTGACTGTATGTCAGGGTCACTGGCTTGTGCCTCCTCCCACTCACGGCCAGCCCACTCACCAGTCTCGCCTTCCAGGGCAAGCTCCACTGCTGCTGTCATGCCGATTTCCAGGGCATCCCTTGTCAGGGTCCTTCCAGGCCTAGGGCAGGGGACTGGAAACCTGAACAGTGCATCAGCATTAACATTACTTTTTCCAGCGCGACACTTTATGTCTAAATCAAAGGATGCAAGCTGTGCCACCCATTCTTGCTCCACAGCCCCCAGGTGAGCTGACTGTAAATGAGCAACTAGGTTATTGTCTGTGAAAACAGTGAATTTGGCGCCAGTGATATAGTCTTTGAATTTTTCCATCACAGCCCACTTAAGGGCCAGGAGTTCCAACTCGAAGGAGTTGTAGTTGGCATCATTGCGTTCTGTTGGGTGAAGGCTGTGACTAGTATAAGCGATCACCCGCCCTTGACCGTCTTGCGCTTAGACTAAAACTGCTCCCAGACCCTGGTTCCTGGAATCTGTATACACTATGAATGGGAGAGAATAGTTAGCATACGCCAGAACAGGTAATTGAGTCAAGGCAGTTTTCAATGTGTCAAAAGATTTCTGACACCAGACCAGTTTATCTTCTGAGCCCCTGACTTTTTGTCAGCTGAAATGCCTGTTAGCAATTGGTTCATAGGGCATGCAATCTTGGCGAACTCAGACACAAACCCTCTGTAGTAGCCAGCCAGTCTAAGAAAAGCTCACACTTGCCTCATGGTGGAAGGGGCTGGCCCATCTGCAACAGCTGCAATCTTATCAAGGTCAGGTCTTACCCAATACTGGTCCACCACATGGCCCAAATACTTCACCTCTTGTTGCAGGAGCTTACATTTGTTAAGTCGCAGTTTTCAATCCACAGCCTCTGGAACACTTTGTCTAGATGCTGCAGGTGAGAGGGCAAATCACGTCAGTAGAACATAATATCATCTAAGTACACCAGAAGGGACTCTGCCACCTGGCCACTTAAGCACTGTTGTATGAGCTTTTGGAATGTTGCTGGTGCATTGCACAGGCCAAAAGGCATGCGCTCAAACTCAAATAACCTGAGGGGGGGTAGTAAAGGCGGTCTTCTGTCTGTCCTGCGGGTCCGTCTTGACCTGCCAGTAGCCACTGGCTGGGTCAAGTGTGGGAAACCACTTTGCTCGGGTAAGGCTGGTCAGGGTCTCCTCAGTCCTGGGCAGGGGGAAAGCGTATTCAAGGGTCACAGCATTCAGTTTCCTGTAATTTACACAAATTCTCCTCGTACCGTCCTTCTTCCTCACCAACACAATGGGTGCCACCCATGGGCTATGGCTTTCCTTAATGACTCCTTTCTCCAGCATATCTGCCAGTAGGGTCTTCATTTCTTAGTACATTACTGGGGGAAGAGGTCGATCCCTTTCTCTTATAGGTGCTGCGTCACCAGTGTGGATTTGGTGTTGTACAAGGTCCATCCGGCCAGAATCCTCATTGTGTTGCGCAAACACTTTCTTCCACTTCAGCAGCAGGGCGCGCAGCTCCTCCAGTAGTTGAGCACACAGATCGGGTTGTTTAATCAAATCGCTCACTTCTTCAGGCAGCTCTTGATTCGCCTGATCAGCTACCGCCTCCACCAGGCCCACTGAAACAACGCCGTCATCCTCCAACGACAGGCTCAGGTCATGCGGTCCATGTACTTCAACTTCGTCTCCCTGGTACAGCTTGCCCAGCATCTGGTACCTGCTGATCAAGAGCTGTAGGGGTGGGGTTTGCAAACACGCACAGGGATTCTGCCATTCTGTACCACAGCCAGTGTTCTGGCCACTCCCAAGTCGCCATTCTCTGGCAGGGCTTCCGCCAGCGCGCAGTAGTCTGTTCCTCTCAGGTCCATCCTAGCACGTCCCACACCAGCATCTCATTTTCTGGGGGGACACGGACGTTGCGGCGGCTGGCCAGCCGCACATGTCCCAGCATCCCAGCCCCCTCCATGGTGATTTTCCTGCATCAGCAGGTTGCGAACGCATCCCTCCAAACTCGCTGGTTTTTCATCTATTTGGGCGAGATAGCAGGCTTCCCAGGTTCGGGCTATTTAAACGGAGCATTCCAACAGGCGAGCACAGTATTTAAACCTATGATGACCGGGTGTGTGCAGTGTTCATCCTTAACTATTACAACCCCCTGCCTAGATATCTTGATGCCTTCCACTTCAAAGTCCAACACAGCATAACCAGTATAAGGAATCTCTAGGTCATTGGCTGCTTTCAAACACTAGTGTAAACACTAAAGGGGTTTTACCAAACTTAACCTGGGTAAAATATGTCTCCCACAAATTCTGTTGCATTAATAAGACCTGAGACCCCATGTCTAACAGTCCTTGCAGCTCAATTCCTTCGATGGTTACCTTCATGGTGGGACACTCCCCAATGAATGCTTCAGTGGCCGTTGATACATCTGGTGGATTATCTACCCCTGCCCCTCAAATCTCAGCAGCCTACTGAGTCCAAGTTAAAATATTCCTGGCATACAAGGCCCCACACAACCATACCCCCACTGACCTGTCTGACCAGAAAATCGCCACCCTGGTCTATCAACAACCATACACCTGCTGACTTTAAAAGTAAATTGAAAATCTCTTTTTGGTGGCATATGGACTGACTAACTTTTGTTAAAAAAGACTATTATTTTCCCTAATAAATATAATGTATTTTTTGTGAATTCTCTATTTTCAAGGACATTAGACCAATAATGGCAGCGACCTCAGAGGGCAGGGCAATTCTCGCCAACTTAGACCAAATTGGTCAATTGATCTCTAAGGAGAGAAGATGCCTGGTGAGAATTTTAGTTTCTCACCTAATGGAGAAATCTGGGGAAACATAAGTCATTTATGTCAATGACGTTCTTTAATACCTCATTTTCGATTTTACATTTAGCATGCAATTCATATTGTTAGTAGATCAATATTTGCTTTCCCCTTTTCAAACTTTTCGAATGTGTTGTTTTGTGTTGTACCTGTATTGTATTATATGGTAGCAACTCGTGAAAATGATTTTTTCGCTACATCCTTGGCATTCTTTTTTATTGTTATTTTACAGACCCTCAACCGACACAAAAATTGCCCTTGCTAATTCCTTGATCCAGACATTCCCATGTCGCAGGGATTCCTCTGACACTGGCAGGGTGAGAACCTTACTTTTATTTTGTTATATTTAGGGCCAGTGTTGAGTTTGAGATCCAAGATCTAAACTTATAAATAATTTCAATAAGGACCCTGTGACTTACATGTTAAAAATTGCTGTAAATAATGATCATTGTAACCAGTAATCTGTTCCAGCCCTGTTCATAGGTATGTGATAGCTGAGCTCACTAACCCATTAAGGCCTGATGCAACGTCTGTGTCGCACTTGCTTTAAAAACGAAAGGGACATGAATATCATTTTTAAGAAATGTGAATGTCGTAGTAGTAGTAGTAGTAGTAGTAGTAGTTTTTTATTTCATTACGTGTCATACACCACAAATAGGTGCCCAGCCCACATGGGCTTACAAGACACACAAACGTTGTATTAAAGCAAGAGGAGCATACACAAAAATTGATATATGTATAAAAGAAAACACCTCAAAACAAGGTAGTCAGCTTGGGGTCTGATGTAAACACACCCTTAAAACTTCATACAAACAATGCCCTCCTACATTGTTCAAAAGCATTTAACACAAATTGAGCAAAAGGAAACACTTCATCAGTACACAGAAACTGAAATCTACATTCATCAGACATGGAAAACAAACCAGGACAACCACCAGATAATTTCCTAAACAACTTGTATCTTGAATTATGATAAAAAGGGCAATAAAACAGAAAGTGCATTTCATTTTCAACCTCATTCAGATCACACAGACCACATTTTCTATTCATGACTGGTATTGAATGGAAACGACCCGATTCAATAGCCAAAGGTAGGATACCACATCTCAGCTGGGCGCAGACAGACCTCTATACTCAAGTCAAATTGAAGGTGAAATAGTTCTCAGGCTGGTAAATACACTTAATTAACCTATACGTTCTCAAATTAGGTTTGCACAACAATTCCTCGGACCATTTCTGTTTATAATTATTAAATAAAATAGTTTTTATTTTACTCACTCTACATAATAATTTATTTCTATATATGTGTTGAAGACCAACCTCATCTAATATTTTAGCAAGTTCTCTAGACCAGGAGTACTTATTTTAAAGATCCCACAAAAAAATCTATTACGTCAATCTATTGTCCGGCATGTTAATTAGTCTATTCCACAACCGCACCAAATCACCCTTATGCCGCACTTCACATGGCTCCCAACCCATTTCACCACAAACTGCTAGTTTAGGGGCCATTTTATGAACACCTAAAAAACACCGCATGGCTCTGTTCTGAACTGCATCACATTTTATTGGCTTACAGTAACCCCAGACTCCTGCACAATAGTCCAAAATAGGGCAAACACAAGACTTATACAACTGTGTATAAGTATGATAACCAATATTCCTACATAGCTTAACCTTATTAAGGACAGCTTTCAGAGCCCTCCCAGCAGAGTCTGATAAAATTTGTATTCCTCTTTCGAAGGTGAGGTGGTCATCTATCGTAAATCCTAAATATTTATAGTGCTCAGTAAATGTAAAAGATAATGGCCCAAACTTAAATTCAAATTTAGTAAGTAACAGACCCTTCTTCCTAAAGTGCATAATCTGAGTTTTTTCTTTATTTATCTTAAGTCTCCATTAACAACACCAACGACATACAATATCCATGAAGTGCATCATGAGGTGCCCTAGGTCTTAATGGGTTAACAATTAAGAGAGTAATTGTGTTTTATTTAATCCTTGTGAAGAGCTCATGGTTTGCTAAGGGCAGGAAGGCCATGCCATCAACTGGCTTCCTGGAGGAAAGGCTGCGCAACATACGGAAAAAGTTAAGGGCCACGAATCGCCCTCAACAAGTAGGAGAGGGCTCGGACTTACAATAACAATCACGTCCTACTTCTATTCCAGGTGAACCGACCATTACATCTCACTCTCTCTATTTATCTCTCTCCCATGTACACGCACACACACACACACACACATCTCATTTGTTTGACAACTGTGTTGCTGGTAGACTATTTTTTGACTAGCTATATTTGGTGAGTGGAGTGATTGGAACAATGACATTAACCTTACCATGGCCACAGAATTTATAGTTGAGCAACCTCTTATTTCACCACTACACCTGTCTACCATTGTACACAGCAATACTTTAAATGTAATTTTCTTATGAGGAAATGTGCTGGGGGCCCTAGCTGGCCTAGCGGTTAGGGCGCCAGCTTACCTGTCCGGCGACACGGGTCCTGACCCGTGCTCCTTTCCAAAACCTTTCTCCACTGTCCCACTGGCTTCCCGTCATTCTCTACTGTCCTATCTGATTAAAGGCAAAAAACCCAAAAAATTAAAAAAAAAAACTTTAAAAAATGTGCTGGGCTCTTTTTTTGTTTCATTTAATGTGATTTCATTTTCACATAATTCTCTGATCTGGACATACCTCACCCATACCCCAGGAGAGAGCGGAGGAGATGATTGAATGGCTGAGGCATAACTCGGCGCTGAGCTACCAGTTGGAAAACTACATGCAAGCGACTGTTGTTTACCATGCCGAGTGGCAACGCAAGGCCCTCCAGGAGTTCCCCCGACTCCTCCGTCCAGGCATGGTACCTCAATGCCCCTCAACGCTTTTTGTCAGTCTTGCAAGGTCTTGCAATGGATCAGACTGGGGCAGAAACACGAAACTCACACTTGCATTCATACTCTCTCTCAATCACTTGATCTTCCTCTGTCTCTCTCACTCACACACACACACATTCTCTCTATTTCTCTTAAACTTTCTCTCTGTCCTTCTCGCACACGTTATCTCTCTTGCTGTCTCTCTCTCTCTCAGACACACACACACAGGCCGGATTCACGCATATACTTAGATGCTAATCCCCTGTCGTTTATTGCTGATTGACTAGCCTAACATGGAAGAGCTTGTTGGTGTTGTTATGGCCCCAATTTGTTCTTACATTTATAACACAACAGCAACAGCAAGGGATGACAGACACAATTTAAAACTTAAACACATTTAATTAACATGACAAAGACTAAAAACAACTAACTAACTGACCAAGATTGAATACATAAAAAAAAGAACCAGAAATAATTACAGTCCCTTTTTGTGGGGTGGCTTGGTGATGTCCTGGATGAAGAAAACAAAGGCAAAAATCCACAAAAGAAACTTCACAGGTCTTGAACTGAAATGACAGGTCTGGTCACGTGTATCCTTCTTCTTGCAATTTCTCCTACTACTTTACTGTCTCAATTCTTCCCCTTATATACTCTTTTGCAGACCCCACCCACATTGAGACCTCTTTTTTTTTTTTTACGGGGAGTTGCCCCAGACATGTCCAGGACATGTCTAAACATAGCTCCAGTCTGAGCTGAATAAAATAAAGGTAAATACTGCCATCTAGTGGCCTCTATTCACATCACACCTCCATTCCAAAAGGGAAAAATTTTGACTTACAAAGGCAAAATTTTTCTTTTAAATACAACAAAATGGTTTAGTAGACACTTGTGTGTACATATATATCATACAATATTCAAATAAACACGTGATATATATATACGTATTCAAACACGGGATAAGCAATCAGCAATTACATTGTCTGTACCCTTCACATGCTTAATTTCTAAGTCAAACTCCTGTAAAATCAAACTCCAATTCAACAATCTCCGATTCTTGTTTTCATCTTACTCAAAAACATTAACGGATTGTGGTCAGTGGACACAATCATTGGCTTTTGTCCTGTACAAACATAAACCTCAAAGTGTTGTAAAGAAAGGACCAGAGCCAACAGCTCCTTCTCTATTGTGGAATAGTTCCTTTGGTGGCGATTGAACTTCCTGGAGAAGTATGCCACGGGATGCTCAATGTCATCAGAGTCACTTCTCTGTAGGAGCACAGATCCACAAGCTTGGTCGCTAGCATCGACCGCGATGGAGAAAGGTTTGTTGAAGTCAGGAGATTTGAGCACGGGGAAGTGACACCGCAGAGACTTCAGGCGATCGAAGGCTCTCTGGCATGCATCATCCCAAGTGAACTTTACGCCTTTCTTCAGTTGGTTAGTTAGACTGAGAGCAATCTCAGCAAAGTTCTTGCAGAACTTGCGGTAGTACACGATCATTCCAAGGAAGCGGCGCAAAGCTTTTTTGTTGTCAGGAACTGGAAAGTTCATGATGGCTTGGACTTTAGCATTTACGGGTGCCACCTTACCCTGGCCTATGACGTAGCCAAGATAGGTGACAGTAGCACAACCAAAGTCACTCTTGCTCAGGTTAACAGTCAGGTTAGCCTGGGTCAGGCACTGGAACAACGTCTCTACATCTTTTAGATGTTCTTCCCAGGAGTCACTCCATGTGATCAGGTCATCGATGTACGCACCGGTGTGTGGCAATCCGGCAATTGTAGACTGTATTATCCTTTGGAACGTGGCTGGGGCATTTTTCATGCCAAAGGGTAGGACTTCATACTGGTACAATCCAGATGGTGTGGCAAAAGCAGAGATGCTCTTGGCCCTCTCAGTTAAAGGCACACACCAATAACCCTTCAATAAATCAATCTTGGTCATAAACTTTGCTTGCCCTACTTTATCAATACAATCATCAATCCTAGGTATTGGATACACATCAGTTCTAGTTACAACATTGACTTTGCGATAATCTGTACAGAATCTAGTACTTCCATCAGGTTTTGGACCTAGCACACAGGGTGAACTCCAATCTGAGTTGGAGGGTCTGATAATATCATGTTCTAACATGTACTCAACCTCTTTCTCAGCAATCTTTCTCTTTTCAGGATTCATCCGGTACGGATGCTATTTTATTGGTTTGGCATCACCAACATCTACATCATGAGAGGCTATAGAAACTCTTTTTGGAACATCAGGAAACAGATCCTCATATTTCTTGATCAACCTCTCAAACTGATCTCTCTGTGAGGGTTCTAAGTGCTGGAGTTTTACATCAAGATTTTGCAACACTTCAGAATTTGACAATTTACATGAAAGAACTTCAGCTTTAATTCTAGGTTCATCATCTTGAAACTCCCCCTCATCTTCACAAATCTCGACCATGGGAGAATCTGAAGTGACAGCTGCAACCCTAGCATTTCTGTCATGATAAGGCTTCAGCATGTTAATGTGACACAATTGTTTTGGTTTTCTCCTATCTGGAGTCTTCACAATGTAATTGAGATCATTGAGTTTTGTCAGAATTTCATAAGGACCATGAAATCTAGCCTGCAATGGATTGGACTGCAAGGGAAACAACATAAGAACCTTGTCTCCTGGTTTAAACTCAAGGCTTCTAGCCTTATGATCATACCAAGTTTTCATTTTTCCCTGACTTGATTTCAATTTCTCTTTGGCTAGGTCAAAAGCTGCACGCAATCTTTCCTTGAACTTGCTAACATAGTCTAACAGACTGATGTGCGGCTCTTCCTCTTGCCATTTTTCACTCAATAATAGCAAAGGTCCTCTCACTTCATGACCAAACACTAGCTCAAATGGACTGAATCCAGTAGACTCCTGCACTGCTTCTCTAGCTGCAAACAACAGCAAATGAACACCTTCATCCCAGTCTTTCTCATGGTCATAATAATAAGCCCTCATCCTTGTCTTGAGAGTGGAATGAAACCGCTCTAAGGCACCCTGACTTTCTGGATGATAGGCACTAGAAAGAATTTGCTTTGCACTTAGTTCATACACAACCTGCTGAAACAATCCTGAAGTGAAATTGCTACCTTAGTCTGCCTGAATTTCCCTGGGAAGGCCAAACAACGCGAAGAACTTTATCAAAGCCTTCGAGATTGCAGTTGCCTTGATGTTACGTAGAGGTATGGCTTCAGGGAATCTGGTAGATGCACACATGATTGTCAACAAGTACTGATTTCCAGATCTAGTCTTGGGTAATGGACCAACACAATCAACAATGACCTTAGAGAATGGCTCCCCAAATGCTGGGATAGGCTGTAATGGAGCTACAGGTGGGTCTAACTGGTGTTTTCCAACTACCTGACAAGTGTGACAGGTTTTGCAAAAGTTGGAAACGTCTTTCCGAAGCCCAGGCCAAAAGAAGTGTTTCATGAACTTATCAAAAGTCTTGTTAACACAAAGATGACCTCCTAAAGGTAAACTATGAGCCATTGTTAAGATCTCATTCCTGTAGACCTTCGGAACAACAATTTGCCTGACCACTGCCCAATCTGCATTGGCAGGGATATCAGGAGGGCGCCACTTCCGCATCAGCACACCATCCTTGAGATAATACCCAACTGGAACTGCGTCTATTTCATTATCAGGAAGAGCTCTCCTCTTTAGTACACAAATTTCAGGATCATTAGTTTGCTCCTCAATCAACCGCTTTCTGGACAGAGACAAGTCTCCAGACACATCAGAATCACCAGATCCATCCGGCTGGCTGAATAGAGAACTGATAAAAGTATCTGATAAGTCCTCAAACGGAGAAACCATAGTAGGCCAATCAGAGCCATGAGGCAAACCACCTGAGTCCTGACTATTCAATGTGCTGGGCGGCACCACAACATCATCTTCTTTAGCCTTCTTGGCCATAGCACGAGTCACTGCGCAAGAAGGATACAGAGATGGGTCCTCATCCCCATCTTCAGTGCTCGGCTGTGAAGTAAGATGTACAGGGGGAACTACTTTGCCCCCAGCCAGGTCATTGCCTAGCAACAGAGAAACACCCTTTATAGGTAGACTTGACATAAGTCCCACCTTTACCTGTCCTGTAACTAAATCTGACTTCAAGAATATAGAGCGCAGGGGTACAGATACAGTCCTCCCTTCAATACCTTGTACAAGTATGAAATCCCCTGAAGCGGTCTCATCACGTAACTCCAAGGAGTCCATCAACAAAAGTGACTGAGAAGCTCCGGTATCCCTTAGGATATATATGGGGGCAGGAGTAGTATGCTCATTCAGAGCTACAAATCCCTCTGACACAAATGGAAGAAATTCCTCCCTCAAGAAGTCAGCTGTATCAGGCTTTTTAGCGCCACAAGAAGCAGGCAATTTAGCAGATTGGTTATCTACTACAGGGGTTTCTAACCTTGTTTTCACAAAGGCATTTGGTTTGGTATCCTTTTCTTTTTCTTTCTTAGCTTTAAGGAACCAACGGTTAGTTGTAACATGACCAGATTTCTTGCAATAACTGCAAACTAGAGCACTTTTGTCACTGTCAGCTTTCACACTTTGATCAGACCTGTTACTGGATTTCTGAGCACCATCACCAGATTTGTCTTTGTCTTTGGGTGAGGAATCTTGGGTATCACCGTAACCCTTTTTCTGAAATTGGAACCATCTATTGTTACTGCTAGACTGAAATTTGGACTTATGTGTGAGAACATATTCATCTGCAAATTTGGCAGCTGATTGCAAATTCAGTGCTTGCTTCTCATTAAAGTAGGTCTTAACATCATCCTTAACACAGTTCTTGAATTCTTCAACTAACACCATCTCTTTTAGTGAGTTGAAATCATCCTTGACCTCCATAGAAGTACACCAGCGCTCAAAGCAAACCTTCTTCTCATTAGCAAATTCCACATAAGTCTGATTTTCAGATTTCTTCAGACCTCTGAATTTCTGTCGGTAATCCTCTGGAACCAACTCATAAGCTCTCAAAATAACCTTTTTGACAACCTCATAATCAGAGGAATCATCTGCAGACAAAGCCGAATACGCTTGTTGAGCTTTACCCTTGAGGACAGTTTGCAACATCAGAGGCCAGTGTTCGTTTGGCCACTGGCAACTCTTTGCTACCTTTTCAAAACACTGGAAATAGTTGTCTACGTCCTTTTCAGAAAATGGAGGCACCAGTTTTACCTCCTGACTGGCACAAAATTTATTTTTAGTTTCAATTTTAATTTTTAGTTTCTCCATTTGGAGTCTTTCTTCTCTATCGAATTTCTCTAATTCAAAATCTCTCTGTCTCTGTCTCTCTCTTTCTGCTCTTTCCTCTTTCTCTCTCTCAAATTCTCTTTGTTTTTCTTTTTCCTCCCTTTCAATCTCTAGCATTTTTAATTTAAGTTCCATTTCTATATTTGGATTTTCCATTGGAAACTGCTCCAGATCTCCTGGTGCAAACACATTTTCATCAATGTAATATTCAACTATCTCTCTAGCCAGTCTTGCTTTTTGCATGGCTGGTTTTACCTCTGTCAGCTCCAAATGTCCGCATATTTCCAACAGTTTCGTCTTTTTAAAAGACTTCAAAACCCCTACGGTTGGTGATGCCAAGAAATCATCCATTGCTGTTGTCAATATAATTATATAGGAAAATTCACAAAAACAATTTTACAATCTGAAATGTTAGATTTTTTTAATAAATGACTCACAAAATGGTCTTTCCCGGACGAGCCCCCAATTTGTTATGGCCCCAATTTGTTCTTCCATTTATAACACAACAGCAACAGCAAGGGATGACAGACACAATTTAAAACTTAAACACGTTTAATTAACACGACAAAGACTAATAACAACTAACTAACTGACCAAGATTGAATACATAAAAAAAAGAACCAGAAATAATTACAGTCCCTTCTTGTGGGGTGGCTTGGTGATGTCCTGGATGAAGAAAACAAAGGCAAAAATCCACAAAAGAAACTTCACAGGTCTTGAACTGAAATGACAGGTCTGGTCACGTGTATCCTTCTTCTTGCAATTTCTCCTACTACTTTACTGTCTCAATTCTTCTCCTTATATACTCTTTTGCAGACCCCACCCACATTTAGACCTCTTTTTTTTTTTTTTTCGGGGACTTGCCCCAGACATGTCCAGGACATGTCTAAACATAGCTCCAGTCTGAGCTGAATAAAAAAAAGGTAAATACTGCCATCTAGTGGCCTCTATTCACATCACAGTGTCATCATCTGTCAATCAGTAGTCTGCATCATTCTCGTTGGTAATTGCCCAAAATGTGTCACCAGAAGTAAAACATTTTTTTAACTTTGGTCCCACCTAGATCACTCGTCGCTCTACTCGCTGGAAATTGCTGAAAAACATTCTTCTTCAAGTGAGCTAATAGCTTCAGTGAAATAGCCATTAAAAATCGCCTGTATGTGTGTACGCCTCTGCAGACATTCTCTCTCTCTCTCTCTCACCCTCTCCCTCACTGATCTTATTTTTGTTTTGATGATATATGATATAATTAATTATTCTACATCTCCCCCTCTCAGATTGCGCAGGACTTCGAAGTCCTTCATAAAGAGGCATCAGACAAAATGTTTGTGACCTGGAGGAGGTTCAGCGAGGAGCTTCTTCATGTGGCACAGCAGGAGGGGAAGCTGCACGTGCAGACAGAGTCTTTTTCACAAGGTATAAACTATAACATCAACATAACCCTTAAATTTGCATATTTGGATTTATGTATATATTTTTGGATATTTGTGCTAATACTTATGTGAAACAATTTTCTTTCTTCACAGGCTCCAAAGACTACATAACCCTGAGGGTTCTGCCAAGCCTAATGCCACCTGCAGTCTTCAGGATGGGCCGAAAGACCGTGAGGACTATAGTGTCTGACGCCATGAAGGCCTTCATCGATCTTAAGCCTGTGAGTATTCCTAAACTCATGCAGCCTCTTAGATCTAGTGATGCAGGTCTTGTAATTGTAAAATCTGTTAGAAAACATCAGCTTTCTTTGTCATTCACCAACTTTATTTGTGGAAAATTATTATTTGAAGGTCAGAACAAACATGGTGGATTACCTTCAGGCAGCAGAGCAGACCAGGGCATACCCCTACACCCTTGTGTTGGGAGATGAGGAGTGCTGCTTACAGGCATTCACCATTCTCAGTGAGCAGGCTCTGCAGCAGGACAGCGTTGTCCAAGCTGTAGATGTCTGTTTCAAAAGTTTATGTGTGTTCGATATCAATTTTCCAAAGCAGTGTTCCTCAGTGTGCTTGGCAGTCTATGGAATGGGGGGGAAAGTGGCCCCATGCGTTTCTGTTTTGGAAACGCTCATGCGATAAGGGAGTTCTCTCTCTCTCTCTCTCTCTCTCTCTCTAATATTTTTAAAGGAAATTAATTATTGTTAATAATTGTTGCTTTTAATTATTTTGCCAGTTTTTTTATACAAATTTTTGAAATGAGGTGGGGTAAATTGCCCCCATGCGTTTTTTTTTTTGAAAATGCTCATGCGATAAGGGAATTTTCTCTCTGTCGAATATTTTAAAATGAATTATTGTTAATAATTGTTGCTTGTTATTATTATGCCAGTTATTTGATACACATTTTTGAAATATTTTTAAATGAGGAAATCAATTATTGTCAATGCTTTTTGTTTGTTATTGTTATTTCAGTTGATTGATTGATTGATAGAGATTTATTTCGAGTCTACAACGTATAAGTATATAAAGTACGAGTACATACAATACAAATAAAAATACCCTGTGCCTCCACACAGGTCCAGACAAATACAGGAACATGTACATGCGAAAGCTGTAGCAGCCTTGTTCATTCATACGTTTTGTCCCTATAATTGGAAAACAAAATACATACATATATATACACATACACATACATATACATATGCACATATATACGTATATACATATACACACTGACATACACACATAATAGTATAATAGTAATAATAATAATAGAAAATAATAATAGAAATTAAACAAAAATGAGCTCGAAAAGGAGTGGGAAGAAGACAAGCTTATTTACTCCCACCCCCAATTCATTCTTTTAAATTATGTGGTTGCAACATGCTTATATAGCAGTCAGAATGGTCATCATCATCATCATCATCATCATCATCACCATACAGTAATTATAGATAATTATAAATGTTTAACGTCAGACAATATCATTTATGTTAGCATATAACATATAATCCATGTTATTCAGGAGAAGTACATATAGAAATCACAGATCGGTGACCATGGTAACAAGTTTTAGTTTTGATGGTGTGCCTTGTCCATCAGAGGCTCCAATGTGTTTTTTGTGAACCTGCTGCCAGAGGGGGGGCGCCCCCGAGCCACAGGACCACTCTCTGCTAAGTGTCCTTTGCTGTGCATTAAAAGAGACAATATTGGGAGCCTGCAGCCAGAGGGGGTTATCCTCGAGCAGCACAGCTCCCCTTGCCTGCCCTGTCCTTCAAGTTGTGTTGAGTGTGGGATACTCGTTTATTTTGTGTACATATTAAAGTTCTCTAAATGTTGGTTCCCCTTTAATTTATATATTACCATCATCACCAATATCTTTATCTGGATTAATATAGTTTGTTTCTAGAAGAAAAAAAAAAAAAATTGTTGTTATGTATTCATATAATGATGACAACGATAACAACAACAGCCACAGCAGCAGCAATAACGTCAATAGGAATAACATCAATCACAAATATCACAATCAATTATCATTAACCAGCAATAATACATATACTAGTACAATATAATAACTTGGTTCCATTATTCACTATGTTGTAGCTTATGCCCTCTCACATATAATAATAATCCGTGAGGTTAATTCACTTGATCCATTAAATGTATACCACGCTATATCACTTATCACAATCAAACACCATTTTCCTCTTCTCTGTACTTTGACAATATAAGTTTTTTGTATCTTGATTTGAACTGATAAATATTTGGACATTGTTTGAGCCCTGCCTCCAGTCTGTTCCAAAGCTTCACCCCACATACAGACACACACAAACTCTTCCTGGTGGTTCTCACCAGTTGAATCTTAAAGTTACCACACCCCCTGAGGTTATAACTCCCTTCTTTATGCGTAAAGAGCTTTTGAATATTCTCAGGCAGCATACCTTTGCTCGCTTTAAACGGAAGTTGACAAGTAGAGAACTCAACTAAGTCCAGCATTTTTAACAGCTTAGACTGCAGAAATAAAATATTAGTATGATCACAATATCCTGCCTTATGTATTATTCTTACAGCACGTTTCTGGAGTATAACAAGGGGATGCAGTAAACTTTTGTAATTATTGCCCCAGACTTCTACACAATAAGTTAAATATGGAACAACTAATGAACAATATAATAATAACAATGCGTTGTAGTTTAAGAAGAACTTGGCTTTATTAATGATTGATATACTTTTAGATACTTTGCCTTGTATGTGTCTGATGTGTGATTTCCAGCTTAATTTACTGTCAATGGTAATTCCTAGAAATTTTATTTCTGACACTTTATCTATGACCACACCATCTATTTTTATTTCTCGATCTAAATTTACATTGTAATTACCGAAGAACATCACTTTTCTTTTATTTAGATTTCGAGATAATTTGTTAATATCCATCCATGTTTTAAATTTAATTAATTCACTGTTTATATTGGATACTAAATTACTATAATTGTCGTTAGAATAGAAAATGTTGGTGTCATATGCAAATATGACTAATTTTAATAAATTTGATACATTAAAAATATCATTAATATATAAATTGAATAACTTTGGACCCAAAACCGATCCCTGTGGCACCCCACAAACAATGTCCAAATACCCAGATGCAAACTCCCCCATCCTCACATACTGTTGTCTCCCGGTCAAATAACTTTGGATCCAATCCAAAGCCACTCCCCTAATGCCATATCTATCTAATTTTTTGATTAATATTTTATGATCAAGAGTATCAAATGCTTTTTTTAAATCGATGAATATCCCAGCTGCATATCTCTTTCTATCTATACTATTAGTGATCTCTTCTACTGCCTCAATGACGGCCATAGAAGTTGACATTCCTGCCCTAAAACCGTATTGACTTTCATGAATTAATTTATGCTTATCTATAAATTTATCTAATCTATTGTTATAAAGTTTCTCTAATATTTTTGAAAACTGAGGGAGCAGAGAGACTGGTCTGTAGTTCGTGAAGATGTGTTTGTTTCCATTTTTATGTATTGGTATGACTTTAGCAATTTTCATTCTATTTGGAAATGTTCCTGTTTGAAATGATAAATTGCATATGTAAGTTAATGGTCTAACAATGCCATGTATAATTTGTTTAACTAGTGCCATGTCTATGTCAAAACAATCAGTAGATAATTTATTTTTACAATTGTTAACAACATCTAATATTTCTGTCTCTGTCACTCCACACAAAAACGTAGTATTTGAATTTATTTCTATCAGTGACTCAATTTTATTGCCATTACACTCAGGAATTTCTGCTGCCAAATCTGGCCCAATATTTACAAAAAAGCTATTAAAACTCTCCACCATTTCATTCATATTATAATTGTCACTATTCCCATCAATGAAGTAGTCTGCATATGAATTGTTCTTTGTATTGCCTTTAATTACAGTATTTAGTATTCCCCACACCCCTTTGGTATTGTTCTTGTTTTTATATAATAGATTGGTATAATATAATTTCTTACTAGTTCTTAATATAGCTGTGAGTTTGTTTTTATATGTTTTGTAGCGATGTTCAGATTCCTTGGTTCTTAGTTTAATGAACTGTCTATATAAAGTGTTTTTCTTCTTACAAGCACGGTGTAAGCTCTTGGTTAACCATGGGCATTTTATAGATTTATGGTTGCAACTGAATTGCTGAAGTGGGCAATTTTTATTATATGCTGCACTGACAATTTCCAAAAATGTTTCAAAAGCACCATCCACATCATTCATGCTATATACAGTATTCCAGTCTTGGTTTATTAAGTCCTGATAAAGTAGATTAATTGAGTCTTCAGTTCTTACTCGTTTATAAATATATTTTTGAGGTGATTTCTGAAATATACCCTTATCATTGTACACTGTGAATACAGGCAAGTGATCGGTTATATCACAAACCATTAGTCCACTGACATTTGTCGACTCTATATTATTTGTAAAGATGTTGTCAATGAGGGTAGCACTATGTGATGTAATTCTGCTTGGTCTTAATAAAGTTGGGTATAAACTCATGCTGTACATCCTATTAATATAATCCTCAGTAGTTTTATGTTTATTCAAATTTATCAAATCTATATTGAAATCCCCGCAAATAAATAATATTTTGTTTCTTATTGCTGAAAAAGTTTTTTCAGCCCAATTTGTAAATACCTCCAGACTTGAACCCGGTGACCTATATAGACAACTGATTATAATATTTTTCTTTTTTTCATTGATTATTTCTATTGATAGACATTCAAGTAAATCATTTATCGTTAGTGTCATGTTTTCTAATATTCTAAATTTAAATTTCTTATGGACATATATAGCAACTCCTCCTCCTGCTTTGTTTGTTCTGTTCACATAGTTTAAATTATAGTCATTTAATTCAAAATCAACACCTTTACCTTCATTAAGCCATGTTTCTGAGACTGCTACAATGCTAAATGGGTTCACAAACTGTTTTAAGTATTCTTTAAATGTACTGAAATTCGCATACATGCTTCTGCTATTAAAATGAATAATTGAGAATGTCCCTTCAGTTTTAACAGAGTTATTATATTCATCCTCAGTGTAATATTTGCAATCACTTGAGTTAACTGACAAAAACTGGTTGTCAGGGTCTAATTGATCTTCCACATCTAAAGTATTATAATCAGTGTATTCAGAAGATTTTAGTTCCAAGAGCTCAAGGTCTAGAATCTTTTGGTGTATCTCTAATTCACTGTCTGTAATAAATGAAGTTGGATTGGTTGTCATGATATGAGTATACACTCACTAACCCACTGCTGCAATCATTCAAATTTAGTCAGTTCCTCTATGTCCTTAATAACCATCACTTTGGCTTCTTCAGGCGATCCCTTGAGTTTGATGTATACTTTACAGTTCGTAACCCAAGTGTTCTGTATTTTGTTTTGTCTCCTCAAGAATCTGGCTTTTTTAGCAATGTCTGCATTTCTTTTGATTAAATGATCATTCAAATAGACGTTGGTACCTTTCAGTTGTTTCCCTTGTTTCATCAATGCGACTTTATTTTTCCTGTTGACGAACCTCAGGATCACAGCAGGCATGTTGTTCTTCTTTGTGGGTAGAGGATGGCAAGCTTCGATTGCGCCCGCATCCAGATGTATTTTTCTGGACGCGAGAAAAGCCACCACCTGTTGCTCCGCGGAGTTCACCTCCTGCTCGCTGGGTTCCTCCTTGTTGCCAGCGGCCACAGCATGTGCATACGAGCGGGGTTGGATCGTAAGTCCGGTCACAATAACATCGTTCAGTCTTGAATATTGCTCAAGATCCTCCACTTTTCTCTCCAACTCCGCGATTTTCTTGTTGTAGGATAAGAAAATATCCTAAAAATAGGATAAAAATTTTTGAATCGAGGTTGTTAGGGGTTCGCTTAAAAAAAATTGCTGTAAATGAAATATTATTCAGTATTATTGCTTGTTATAATACCAGCTATTCAATAAAATCTGTGACATTGATGAAGTGTATGCATTGTCTATTATTATTTATTATTAAAAATATAGTCATTTCATAGATAAAAAAGAAAAAAAAAAGAATAACTAAATTAATGGGTCAAATATCAACCCAACAAGGGGGTCAATTTAAATCAATATTGGGCTAGTAGGCCTGACCCAGGAATGAGTTGCATTCACCCAACATTTCCGTCAGAATGACCAATATTTCGTTATGGCAAAGCAACCCTTACATTGGGTTAAAATTCCAACCCAAGTCATAAAGTCAAGTCAACCCAGTATGTGTTCTGTCCTATATTGAACCAGGAACTGGGTTGGGAATAACCCAATTTGGGTTGTTTTCAGCCTAGTATTTTTTAGAGTGCACCAGGCTGCTAGTGTTAACGACACTGACACCGAGGAATCTGGGATTGAGTTTTGCATTTCTCAGAGTTCTAAAGTGTTTCCGCAACTAAAACCTCTGGCCTTGGACCTCCTGGCGCTGCCAGCATCCCAAGCCTTTACTGAGTGTGTCTTTTGCATAACTGGTTATCTCTCTAGTGGCCGCTGCAACAGGGCTAGAGCCATATTGGAGAGAGGTGTTTTTCTCATGATAAACAAGTCCATCAAAGACTGTTCAGGTTGAGGTTTTCCTGGAGCTATAGAAAACCATAGTTGGTTCAAAAAGCGATCTTGTTTCCTCTTGAACTGTCAGCGTGTTTATGGAAGTGTGCTTTGAGGGACAGTTGAACTTTACAGTAGTTCTTAAATAGACTATTTGCTCAGTTTGATGGATTTTCCCCCCAATGTCAAATACTGTTTACAGTAGGAAGATGTGAGCTATGAAATAGGCCTAGTTGGATCAATAGGCCAAAATTGGAGCAGGTAACAGTATAATTGGGTTTGGTGGCAGTTGGCACTTGTTAGAGTGTTTTTTTTTAAAATAAATTGTAATTTGCCAGTTCAAATGTATAGAGCATTTCCTCACATCAATATCCATAAACTGACTTTGATTAGATCAAGAACCCCCATTTGATAAGATTTCTGTTGCAAAATGTTTTATTAAAGAATTTAACTAAAGACTAAAACTAAAATTACACTGGACAAAAATATGAACGCACAAACTAAAAATCCTGAGTTAAATTGACCTATAATGAAATATGCCCAGAAATAGTGTTTATTGCTGTACTGAATGATTTGTTTTGTTCAGTTCTGGTGACCCACTTCTCATTGACCGCTCCCTGTGAGATTACTCACTCATTGAGTTATTCCATCCCTGAGCTGCATAGAGCATAACATTGAGTTGGTCAGTCAGCAAGACCAATACACAGGCACTCCTTGAACCAGGGTCAATGAAACGCCACTGCAAAGTAACATAACATAACATAACATAACATGAATGGCAAGAACAGGCTGTTTAGCCCAAATATGTCAGTTTCTTTATACTATTGTGAAAATATCCCTTCAGATACTCAATGACTCAATGGTATCCAGCTTTAAGTCAAGCCTGTTCTTGAAAACCCCCAAGGTCTCTGCCTCAACAATTTGGTCAGGTAAGCTATTCCACATTGAAATTACTCTTTGGGTGAAGAAATATTTCCGAATATCAGTGCTAAAATGGTCACTTTTGTCACAAGTCTCAATGCCACAGATGTCACAAGTCATGAGGGAGCGTGCCATTGGCATGCTGAATGCTGGGATATCTGTGACAGCAGTGACACCACACTTGAATGTGCGTCATTCCACCATCAGCCGGTTGAGAAGTCGATTCAGAGAGACTGGCAGCACTGTGAATCATCCGCATGCCCCACGACCACTTGTGACCACGCCCACTCAGGAGCGGCACATGTAGCTCTAGCACCTCCGTGATCGGCTCCGACCAGCCACCAGGACAGCTGACGAGACCGTTGGACTGCAGAACAGATGGATATCAGCTCAGACTGTCCGAAACCGCCTGAAGGAGGCAGACCTCAAAGCCCACCGACCGCACTGAGGTCTCGATCTGACTGCAGTCCGTCATCCATACAGACTCGACTGGGCCAAATGTAACCTTCGCTGGACACTTCCACGGTGGATAATCGCGATTCCTACAGTACCATGCTGATGGCAGAGAACGCATATGGTGACGTGTGGGCAAGCGTTACGCTGTTGCCAGCTCCGAGTCGCATTGCAGATGAATGGGACAACATTCCACAGGCCACTGTTGACAACCTCGTGAGCTCCATGTGCCTGAAATGTCCCGCTGTGAGCTCTGCCCGCTGACCCCTGTTGGGTTCAGGCGGTGATAACTCATGAATTGTGTAGAGTAAATTGTTAGTGAAGTTTTTTTTGCTTGAATTTTAAGGCAATAATAAAATAACAATTGTTTTGTCGAAATACTTCCCGGTCAATAAAAAATAATTCCAAAAAAATCACTTTTTGCGTTTATATTTTTGTTCAGTGTAAAAGTAGCTGACAAAATTAACTCTGGTTCAGATATGTAACCTCAAGTCCAAATTATCCACAGTCTGATGATCTCATTGAGAATGGAGTGAGAATTATGAAATTGCTGTTGACTCACAATCCGATCCCTACATAGCGTTATTAAACTACCCCACTTGCAGACGCGCAGTCACCCGCTGAGCTGCTGTTCAATAGACGGATCAGGACCCGGATGCCACAACTGTTGGAAAGTGAACTGGTGTCTGACAAAGGGATTTGTGAGAAAAGACAAAATAGCAAACAAAAACAGAAAAAAATCTATGATAAGGGGTCCAAAAAACTAGGTGAACTCGAGTCAAATGAGTGAGACTGCATGTTGGTAAGCACTGGTCCCTTGAAGTGTGAGTACTGCAGAATGTTGTTCCAAGATCTCATGAGGTGCAAACCCAAGAAGGTGCCACCTACAGAAGAAATCGCAGACACTTATTGAAAGTACCTGAAAAAGAACAACCTGATGTAGAGGGAACTAATGCAGAGGAGGAAAATGCCAGCATGCGAAGGTCTGAGACCCCTGCAGGGGAAAGTGAAGGGTATCCTGGAACACAAACTGAAATTAGGAGGTCAGGTAAGAACACTAGAGCACCTCTGATGCTTATTCAGGAAATATAGTCATGTGTAACTGAAGACAACATGACGTACATGGGCAGAGTTGCCATCGAGATGACCGGGAGATTTCCCTGTCGGCCGGCCAGCGGCCGGCCAGTAATCCCATGTGAACAGCAGACTGCCCTGTGTGGTTGTTTGACGTCCATGGTCGGCCTACTGAGTTCAAACTGTCATATACCGAGCATGATCCCATGAAAATCTCCAAGATGTAATCAACTACAACTCTTTCACCTCCGACCAATATTTAGAACACTTGGTGTCTCTCTACATCTCACTCATGGTTTCCCGAGTGTCAGACCAGCCTACTGATTTTTGTTTAGCCTTCTATCTTGATCTAATTCTTTTTATTCAGAAGTTACACAACTTTCATGACCACAAATATAAAATTTACTGTTATAAAATTTGTTTGTTTGTTCAAAATGTAGAATGGTTGGAGCAAAGCCTCATGGGAAATGGAAACTGCGTATCACTCTGCGTTTATCCAATGAGCGTAGGGTGATTAATGAGGGGCAGTCAGACAGGGAGAAAGCGGGCAGGTTGAAGTAGCGGGTTTTTTTACACTGGAAGATGAAAGGCAAGAAGAGAAAGGAGAAAGGAGGAGCTGAAAAGCCCAGAATGAAGAAGAAGCGGATGCTGGAAGAGGTGCATCACGGCCACTATACCGTACTCATAATAAGGCTGATAAAATGACTGGTTGTTTGTCTGGCCGGAAAAAAAAATAACAGTTCAATGTTTTTAAATAAAATGAATTCAACTGGCTTCATTGTTTTCAAAAAAGATGGGGTCTGCTTGGAAATCATAAAACCTTTGATATAACTGAATTCAAAATGTACAAGAAGTAGCAGAAAATTTCATTTGGCATTCTGGTCAAGTGGGTTTCATATTTAAGATTAAGTCTGGCAAATATGTGTATGTCTTTTATTATTTATGTTGTTTATCCAGGTCTGTCATACAATATATTTTATCATTTCATGTTGATGTTATATTTCAGCTTCTGTTTATTTATAGAATACATATAAAAGCTTTAAACCTACACTTTACTGTCAATCATGTGAATTTGCCTACTGCCATCATATTTCATATTTCCTTTAAGTCCTACCCAAATATGTAGATTTGGCTGGTGTCAGAACAGATGGAGGTATTCCACTCAAAGAAACATGACATAATCTGGGTCTTCATTCAGATTAAAAAAAAAGATGGTGGAGGGGATGGGTTGGGCCAGTGGTGGGTTGGTGCGGACAGAATTTTCACGGTGGATTTTGGTGTCCCACTCCGCCCCTGATGTCGTAAGTCAATCAATGTCATGAAAATTAAAAGGGGACGAGTTGTGGTAAAAAACATTTTTAAACGAGTTGTGTTTAAATTGGTAAGTAAATAAATATGGGTTGTGTGCATGTAGTCTTAGCTGTTAAATAATATGTGAAAAAAGGTCTAAATGTTCAGAATGAAGACTGTCACTGGAAATGTATTTCAGGAATTCTGTCTGTCAAGGATTGGCAGTTTGTTTCTGTTATGATTATCCTGATGTGTTACTCCATTGTGATGCTGTAGACTTGTCACTGTGTCTGAGGGGAATTATGAGATTGTTGACCACCTGTTTATCCACTGACAAACTGTAAAAAACATTCTTAAAAAGGGGGATGTGTCATACATCATGACGTATTCTGTGTATGCGGGCACATAAGTGGGCATGTGCAAGTGGGCACAGTTTTTGTACAGGCACTGTATCAAGGAGAGACGGTTTACTTATTTACTGAAGACGGCCTGTTATGAACTCATGTACTTTTTAGTTGATTTCTTAAGTATTGGGCAAACACAACATTTAGCTTCACTTACATTATTTGCTGTTATATCGTCACTTACAGCTTGTGGCTCTGAGCTCTTGATCGATGCAACTGCTCCAGATTTGAGAAGCAGCTGAGACGCATATTCAGCATCCAATTATCTTTTATGACAAAGCTGTCTTCGTGAAATGCCGAGCACAAACAGCTGATATTCCCTTTGAGAGGGGCTGTTTGCTGCCAACAAACGAAAAAGGTACCCACTGATTTCTGGTGGCATCGTCTTTTGGAAGAGAAAATTGTTGCGCTTTTTTTATATCCAAAAAACACATATAAACAGCTATGGGAGACAAGCTGATAAATCTACAAGTTAAATGATTTGGGCTTGTTTGTGTCTGGTAGAATAAATTCTGGGGTGGGCAGGTCCAGTACCGTGATTGGCTGTGAACAGGTCTGTCCTGACTGGACGCAACAACCTGACATCAGGTTTTGTCCAGATCTCGTGAAGATCTCGGGACGAGCTGTTCAGAGAGGAAATCATGTTTAGGAAATCATGTTTTTGGATTGCAGCAAAATCCCTGTATCTAGCGTTTAGAAGTTTTGCAGAGTTTGAGTATGAACATCCAATATTATAACATTACTTGTATGTATTAAAAGAAAGATCAGCATAATAGGGGACCTTAGAAAACTCCAACCCACAGAGCCCAAAATAGGCAGATATGATGATGCCAAAGAGAACTATCAGCTCCTGTCAAAATGTATAAATGCTGTAGTGAACCAACCATTCTATTCTACATTGAGACATAGCTTTCTTACTTTAGAAACCTGACATCTTTGAGAGCTTAAGCTCTCGGGCTAATACTGGGGTCTCAGGTTAATACAGCCTGTGATATGAAAATGCCCATATGATATTCTCTATTTATTAATGAGAATTCATTTCATTAATTCATTTCAAAAGTCATGTAATATTGTTAAGTGCTGAGATACATGCTACGGCAGGAGGACCAACCAAATGTGTAACAACTGAAAGTGTAAATAATTTTTTTTCGTTTTGTTTCGTTTTTTCCTGCTAAGATACAGGGATATCCACTCCATATTTTATCAGTTGAATTTCATAGGTACTAAAATCACAGTAATCATGAAGGGAACGATCTATAACAGGAAATTGACGTTCACTCTTCAAAGAAAAAAAAAAGTCATTTCTCTTTGAAGAGGGATGATTGAAAACAAATTACTGCTCATTATATGCAGTAAACCAAAATGACTGGTACTACAAGTGATGCGATGGATTATAATTAGAATTCAGATTCCTGTTCCAGTACGGCATTTGAATTTTAATTGAGAAACAAAGCCCAGAACAACTTTGAATGATTCTCATATCTTTGCATGTCTTGTCATCAATAATTTCACTCTCATCAAGGTTTCTTCAGCTGCACTGAAATCTAATGGCCAAAAGTATGAAGTCTGCTTCGAACCAAACAGCTTTCAGGATGACTGAATTGATAACTCTTAAAACAGTGCCAGACATTTGAAAAAACAGGTCACCATCAGTCAATCTCTCCATGCCTTGAGAATCATACAGTAGCAACCAAATGCTCATAATCAACTGTGAATACTTTACAGTATATATCTGAACAAAACTGCTATTTTATCAACTAGACCAGCGTTACATTGATTAAAACATGAAGCAAAACCATTGATGATATTGATTGTTAAACAAAAACTCCTCTGAATTTTTTTAATCAGTTCTTACAAATGACCACAAATCTCCAATTTTAGTTGCTACGTGATTAATTTTTTTCTAAATCAGGCAATCAACTTACCTTGGTACGTCAATGTACAGTGTGAGCGCCATTTTGATTGAATCGACGGAAGTGGGTCTATTGGAGGCGCTGTACTTTATGAATATGCAAGATGGCCTGTGGAGGCCAAATGGTGGCCGATAGAGATTAAGTTTGTATTACTGACATATGGGAAGTAATATATGACCAATATTTTGGCTGCATTAAAGTTGACCTCAGATGACCTTGAAAGGTCAAACTTTAGGTCAGGCAAAATGTTACCATTATTAAATGTTTCAAGGCTTGAAAATATTGAAGATTGGGAACATGTGCATTGAACACATATAGGAAGTCATGTATGAATTTTCATTTGGTGGCCTTGAATTTGATCTTCAGTGACCTTCGAAGGTCAAACTTCGCAGTGAAATTTCAATGACTTCTATCACCAAAACTATTACAGATAGAGCTTAGGTTTGTATTGCGAGCCTATAGGAAGTCATGTCTGAATTTTCATTTGGTGACATTGAACATGACCTTCATTGACCTTGAATGCCCAAACTTCACAGTGAAATTTCAATGACTTATATCAGCAAAATGGTTACAGACAGCTTCAGTGAGTACTGGGTATGTAAAGGAAGTCAGACATGGTCTTTCATATGGTGGCCTTGAACTTGACCTTCGGTGACCTTTAAGGGTCACACTTCACAAAGTGAAATTTCAATGACTTCTACCACCAAAAATATTACAGATAGAGCTTAGGTTTGTATTCTGGCCATATAAGAATCATGTATGAAGTTTCATTGGGTGACTTTGATCTTGACCTTTAGCGACCTTCAACAGCCAAACTATATAGAGACATTTAGAAAGTCATATATGAAGTCCATTCGCTGACCATAACATAAAAACATTCTGTGGCCTTTAAAGTTCACAATTGACATATTGAAAACATATTGACATATTTTAATGACTTGTATCACCAAAACTGCTTCAGAGCTTAGGATTGTATAACAGAGAGTCTTATTTTTATTTTTTACTTTTATTTAGTGACCTTTACATTGATTTTCATTGATTCAAATGCCACACTTTACATGAAATTTTCATCACTTGTATCTTCCCTGTAAGACTGCTTGCCGGTCAGCTACAGGACCCTTGGTCCTATTTTTTATTTCAATTTTGGATTTTAAACGATCGGTAAAATAAAAGACAACAACCTTGTTTGGGATGCTTAAACAAGCATAAATGAAAGGCCACTAAAAAACTGCAATAAAAGGCCATTAAATGAGAGGCCATAAACAAAAGGCCGTAAAAGTTCAGGGTGACCAAGGCTGGCATTCTAAATATCAATAAGAAAGCATACAACTGGGAAAACATCCAGGTGTCACTGGACAATGGGATATGGCAGAAAATATTTTCAAGTTTAAGACAGGAGGCTGAACAGTTTTTTGAGTCACAATTGCTGCTCATGAAATCAAAGTGTAAATATGGGAACAGATTTTTTGCCTTTTGGACAAGTCTTTGAATCATAAAGTGGCCTGCAAAAGACCAGACTAGAACAGTGAAGAACAACTGTGGAGAAACCATAAGACGGAAGATTACAGAGACTCCCCATCCAATGTAACTGGAGGAGGACTTGCCCAGAAAAAAAAAAGGGATAAACAATTCAAGACTAGGTGTGCAATGCTTGTAGAGACTAAGCCAAAAGTCGTGCCTCGCCCAGACTGGTCCAAATCGCCTGAGTTCTGAGCTCCAGCCTGCTCCTGCATGATAAACCTGTATGGTGCAAAGTCTAGTTTTAACTCTTTGGGCTCTAAATTCATAGAACAGGCATAGGCGCGGCGCAGTCGCGGCGAATGGGGGGTACGCCACGCCAACGGTGTGTGTCCAGGCATATGTTGCAATCTTGTGCCCGGCGTAGCCTGGTGCAAGTACTCCTCTGTCCCGCCTCGGTCCCTCCTGCCAGCGCAAGTGCCAAAGAAGGCGTGTTTGGGTACAACAGCCTTTAATATGTTGGAATATAGAAGCCTCTGTCCTATATCTGCATGATGCGTTAATGTTGCATTTTACTTTGCTGCTTCAGGCATGGTTTTTTTTAACCATTACGAATATGAGTTAGCTGGCTAGCTAGGGCATTCGCTAATTATTCCATCATCTTGCCTTGTCGCACCCCTCCGCTGACAGCTTGACTAACACATTAGACAAGAATCCAGAAGGGAGCATGCTTTAGCCAACGTACCAGTGGGAAAGGTCTTGGTGCCCTCCACCCTGCGGGCCAGAGTGATCACTTGGCCACACATCTACATGACCTCTGGTCATCCCGGGATCCAGAGAAGTATGCAGATCATCAGGAGAATATTATTGGTGGCATAAGCTGGCAAAGACATGGAGAGAATGGTAAACTGTTGAAGCACCTGCGCCAAAACAAAATCACTCCCAGCCAGTAAACGCTTTCCTCTACCAGTTCCACACCACCCTCAGTCCTATGTGGCAGTAGACTTAGTAACTGATCTACCTGAATCTGAAGGTTTCACAGTAGTTATGGTGATTTTTTTACTGTTTCTCCAAATTTGGTAAACTCATTCCATTCCCCAGTGCTCCTTCTCCCTTCCAGGAGGCAGAGGCACTGTTCACACAGGTCTTCAGAAACTTTGACCTTCCAAAGTACCGTATTGACCCGAATATAAGACGACCCTGAATATAAGACGACTCCTCTTTTCAAGACCCTTATTTGGAAAAATACTTTTTATTTGAACAAAATTTCAAAAAACATTTCATTGTTTTTCTCGCACATTTCAACATCTTTGGTGTTTATCATGGGGGAGAAAATCATAAAATCATCCATAGCCCTGCAAATAGGAAAAGCGCAGAATGCACTTCACGGTTATATGCCATGAAAACAGTGCAATAAAACGGGCTTAGGCCTACTGGCCTAACTTGTGCAATAAACGGCGCTCATTCGCTTGACAAACACCGTCAGAAAAGTCTGCAAAATGTAAGAGCATTAACATCCAAAAACACCATGAACAGTTTTTTTCCAAATTCATTCTGAATGACGTTGATTTAAATACAGCAAATACGCGTCCAGATGAATGATTGTTGTCCCACAACAACAAGAACAAGGAACACCTGTTAACTGTGGAGTGCTCTCGGAGGGAACCTTCTGTTAATTATGAAAATGAGTGAGAACAGGTCAGGACTAATAATTGTTTTAAACGGAGGTTTTGTACAGGGGCGAAGCTAGAACCGGGAATGGGGTGGCACAGACACGTCCCTTTATGACAATTAGGATAGTCCTGGCTAGTTCTCAATTATTTTTCTTTATTGACGCGTTTTCCAATTATCGTAATAGGCAACTGAAGACACGGTTTCTCATGCGATCTAACAGCGCTGAAGTCATGGGGTAAATTCCGTAAAACAGAATTGGGGTGGACATCTGTTTTAAAGAATTATTAGTCTTGACCTGTTCGCAGTCATTTTCATGATAAACAAAATGTTCACTCCGAGAGCGCTCCGCACTTAACAGGTGCTGCTTGTTCTCCCCGATTAGGTAAGACGACAATCATTCATCTGGAAACGTTTGCTTTATTTTTCGGTTGCCAATTACGATAATTACGTTGCACTCTGTCATACATCTTTTTCCTGCCCTCACGTTGTTCGTTCTCTCAGCTTCGTTTACAACCGTAAGTTTAAATTTCACATCATAACTTCTCCTCTAATTTTTATTCACCTTACCGATTTTGGAAGCACTTTTTTCAAGTGGATCTTTGTGCCTTGGCTGCATCTTTCTGTCATTAAGTAGCTCATGCAAATGTAAGCTAACACACCCACTCCAGCCGACTTGTTTACAGGATCACGCTAGGGTCACACTGCTCTAAACACTGACAGAGAGAAAAGCGCTCATATGGCACCGCATATTGTTTTACATGGGTAACTCCTTAGACCCCGAATATAAGACGAGGTGTCATTTTCAGGCATTTTTCAAGGAAAAAAATATCGTCTTATATTCGGATCAATACGGTACATCTTCTTAAATTGTGGGCCTAAGTTTATGTTCGGGGTTTAGCGCGCCTTCTTCCAGAAGCTGGGAGCTTTGATGAGCCTTACCTCAGGACACGATCCTGAGTCAAATGGGCAGGACTTAACCCCTTTCCAGTGTGTGTTCGGGCGACAACCTCCCTTGTGCCCGTGGATTCTGAGCCAGACTGAAGTCCCAGCAGAGTATGCCTGGTTCAGGCTAGCAGAGAAAGTTTGCACTGACAACAACTTTCACATCCACTGAGCTCTCCATCGCCAGAAGAACCAGGCGGACAAGCGACATCGAGACACCTCAGAATACAATCCAGGGCATTGCGTCTGGCTCTCCACCAGAGACCTTCGCCTCTGCCTGCCCTGCCGGAAGCTGAGCTGACGGTTCATCTGCCCCTTCAAAATCCTCTGGAGGGTTAATGGATCCACCTTCACTCTACGCTTTCCACCCAATTATAAAACATCTAACACCTTTCATGTCTCCCTTCTGCGACCGGTGATTGTGGGCACGTTAGCAGGGACAGTCCTCCCTGAAGTCCCACCCCCTGCCCTGGAGGTGTATAGAGCCCAGAATTGGGACCATCCACTACATTGTAAGACAAAGCAACAATTTTTTTTTTTTTTTTTTGGAAAAAAAGACAGACAGAAACAGATATTACCCAAAACACATTTTTAAATATTGGAGTTCCACTCAGTGGTCAAAGAATGCCATTTTTTTTGTCTTGCCTGAAAATGTCATATATGGGTATATAGCCGTTCACTTATTTGATATTTCTTCTCTCCTAAATCCTCGCCTGAATTGGAGGTTATCCTGATTCCACCATCTTGCTGGCCATCTCAAAGCCCTTACTTGTATTGCGCGGAGCAAGGATCGAGGAGGGAGCTCTTTACAGCCATAAACGGGGTACACGAGCAGCCTTCCTGGAAGAAATTCACCAACTGGTAACAACAGATGCTGGCAACAGGTCCAGCTGTCTGTCATCGTCAGAAACAGACGTCACTGCAAGTGAGAGGGAAGGTTTTCTTTCTTTGCATGGTTTTCTTTCATCATTCTCTGCATCATCAGTGAGAGGGACTGAAAAGAAAGAAAAAATGCAAAGAAAAAACTCAATTTGGGGAAATGTGGACTCAATTGAAGAAACTGAGTGACTTGTTTCATCTTAAAGGAATGTAATGTTAGCGAGATTAAGTATGATGGTTTTTTCTGTGGCTCTGCTCTTAACAATAGATGGTCAAATTTGAAAATTGCTCAGTGTTCACATAGGTGCCTGAATCAAGATTGCAATCTTTTTATGATTTTATGATTTTGCAGCCCTGGTTTCAAATGACAGACAACAGGACTGACAATTGAAAAACAGCGATAAAGTAATTTCCTCTGAACAGCCTACCTCCATTGGTGTAAGCACATTGCTTCACAAAGATCCCATCTATATCATGGAATGGAAAATGTCACCTATCATCATGCGGTTGTGTTGCAAATTATTAAGTTAACATCAGTGTAATCAGCTATTACAGGTTTAATTGTAATAAACTGGACTTGATGATTTACAGGAATGTAGTCAGCCAAACCAAACCATTTGAACACTGATGAAAAAATCGTTAGTCTTTACAATTAAGGGGAGCAATGCCAGGATTGCTAGCTGGGACAAGGTTAATTGATCACTGGACCGTTACAGTTGTCAAGATATCGTCATGACAAACCATAATATTTTTGTGAAATTTCAATCTGGCTTTGGAAAGCGACACAGAAACGGCCCTACTAAGGGTCACAAATGATCTCTTGATGAATGCTGACTGGTGACTGCTCATCATAGGTGCTGTGGGATATAAGTGCTGCCTTTGATACAGCTGATCATGTTATCGTGATTGATAGGCGGAGAAATTGGGTTGGGCTCCCTGGGATTGTCTTGAAATGTTTTTCCTTCTATCTGTCAAACAAAAAAATTCTTTGTTTTCCTTTGATTATGTACAGGGCTTAAAGCAAAAAAAAAAATCCCAGGACTGAAAATTTCAGGCGTGGCATAAGACATTCTGAAAGGGGCTCTAAGCTTGCAACGGTCTAGCCCTGGCCCCTGTCCAAGATAATGGCAATATAAGACAAATATAAACAACATTGTGCGCCCAGCACACACCAATTAATTGGGTGATATGCTACTTCACAGTTCTCAAATGCCTTAATTGTGAATGTGTACAATTCATGCTTCATTTTAACATAAACACCTGCTGAAGTTGTAGTCTGTCTATTGCTAGTCTGGTCTATTTCAAATATTAAAATTATTGTAGGACTTTAAAGCAAAAGTGCGTAGCAGCAGCAGACCTGCCAACCTTGGCAATATTTCTTGAGTACACATGCGCGGGCGCGAAGCACCCGCAGGGCCCACTGCGCAAATTTTGTGGTTTTCCCGCATGAAATGCACACAGACCGCGTATATTTTGGGGGGTCCCCAGTCCCCACACGCCTTTTTGGGTGGGAGCAAATTTTTTGTTGACTTACACTAAATGGAGGCAAGCTGTTACAATCTTTTAAATAAAAATGCCAGTGCAGAGAAAAAGTAGTATTACCAGACTGTAATGTTGCATTGGCAATATTGACAAATCTTTAATATACTAACTGCTCCTGCTCAGACTTAGTTAACACTAGTCTAGAAAAACAGTCTAATCATGTTTTTGTTTTTACACACTGCTAAGCAGTGTGTAAAAAGTAGTAGTCATATGAACCAGTATGTACCTTGCATTAGGGGAGAGGAATGGTTGCAAGTGAGAACACGAGTCAATTACAAGAGACATTTAAAACCCACTGGTTGGCAGCTCAAAAAGAAAATTTTAGTACCTTTAGTGGATAACATTTGACCTATTACTTTATATTTTAGGGTTCCCATTATTAATACTGTGCATTAAAACCAAAACAACATCAATATTCAACAAGCCGTTTTATTCAGATTCTCTGATAAACAATGCTGTTCATTCTCTTTTTTTAGCAACAAAAGCAATAGTCACAACATTGAGAATTCAACAAGCCGTTTCAGATTCTGATAAGCAAATACTATTAATTCTTTCTTTTTTTTGCAACAAAAGCAAAAGCCTGAAGCTTGGCTACACCAGACATTCTTTTCAGTGTTGACCTGAAACCTGGTTCATTGTTGTGCTTGAAAAGCGTTTTTTGCCGTTTGAACCGTACAACAGCTTTTTGTTGCAAACACAACAGAAACATGCTCCTGGTTCCTTCAATTTTTGACACCAGGACCTGAATGGCTTTCCTGTGTCACCTATCTCATCCAACCAAGCCCACCTCCATTTGTTTTTGACAGTGCTGTCAATATTAATCACGTCTGATCCTTCCTTCACAACTAACCGCTCCATGATATTTCGCAGACTGAACCGGTACCACAGCAGTGACTACACACGTGGGTAATATTTTGAGTCAAACTTCGCAACGCGGTGAATACACCAACCAATCATGATACAGTAGTTGCAGACGCGGTTGATCTAATACATTACCCAGAATAGTAGATTTGGACACGTAACAATGCTTTTTTAATGCAAAATAACGTAAGAATACATTACAACAACGAATCAATGACGGATCGTGTGTGCAATCATAAAGTGCGTATCTGCACATTTATCGCAGAGCACGACCTTTCGTTCACAGTTGTACAGTCACTGATTGATGACTTTATTAGAAGTTTGCTGTTTCATACAGTTTCATAACGGTACAGTTCATTAGTACATGGTCTACTAAAACTAAAACACACAGGCGTCATATGTGTACATCCATGGAATTTCCACTCAGATAAAAAAGCAGTTATCAGACTAGTTGAACAGGATTTATTTTTCTCTAAATGCTGGCGAGGCCACCAATAGAAACATGGACCGTGTGCTGAACGTTTTGGTGCGCTTCTATGATGAGGATTTGGCCACTGCTACCTTCCCAGTAAATATATGCTAACGTTATATATTTATATCATACCTGATGTTCACATAATGTAATCCACTTTCGATGTTGAAGAAAAAAATCCACTGACTGCCATTATTCCTTGTGATTTCATCGTTTGGACACCGTCATCCATACTGAGCGAATTTCATAACTTCACCGTTAAAATCCGTAGCACTATGAGTCATGAAGTCACATTGCTGATCTGCCATTTAAGTTACTCCAACACGACACAACAATCGCTAGCTAGTTGACGCTAAGCTAATGCTTGGTGTCAGGTTACATCAGAGCTCAGCAGCCAGCGGCAACCTACTGAGTGCACTCTGAGCTGCGTATCTTCATACATGATTAAATTTACATTATTTCCTTGGGGAGGGATGCATCGCAGTTTGGAAATCACTTCACTAGCAAGTATATGCAGCATTTTAACATTTTTTCATTGACATCGCGGCCATGGCTACCCCCCCTCCCCACCCCCCATATAACTTTTTATTTTTTTGCAAATCTACATCGATCTCATAAATAGCCCCTAGGGAATCTCCAGGTTGGAAATCCGTCCCCAGGAGGGAGAACTTTAAGCCCTGTATGTATCATCATCATCTGCACTGCTCACTTCTGGCTTGCCTCAAGGCTCCACACTTGGGCCAATGTTATTTTCCATTTAGTTGCTACCTATGGGAATGATTATTCGTCAGCATGAAACATATTTTTATTGTTATGCTGATGACAAGCAGTTATGTCTTTCAGTGCTTTTTTTGCAGTTAAATTCAAACAAGAAAAGGCTAAATTTTCTTGAAGAAAATTTGTGTGGTTGCTTCAGCGAGAAATTTGAAGAGCTTGGCTTACAAAATGAAGGTGCTTGGAAACTGAGAGGCAAATTGCCGAAGAAATATTGAAAAACTGCTGAAATGTAAACACAGGACTTTTCAGCTGCATCATGACCGAGTCTACTTCTCTTCAACCCAGCTGTAAAAAAAAAAAAAAAAGGTCAATTGGAGTCAATGAGGTTGACGCATCTCTATGGCTCTGTGCATATCTAGGTCAACACAGTGCATTCTGAGAAATTAGTTTTATGGCGGAGCAAACATGGCAGGCCGCACTGGCAAACTGCCGCAGCTGTTGTTGCTCATAGCTAATTGTCAGTGTCTCCCCAGTCCCGAACTGTACAACGCTGACCTGGCCAAGTGCTGAAATGCTACTATTTGCGGCTCTCTGTTCATTTATGTGCACTGTGGGTTTACTAGCTAAATAGCTAACAATAGCAAGCAGCAAGATACAGATGTTGCGATATTATTGATGGCTCTCTTTTTATTTCTGTGCTATTATTAGCTAGTTAACTCGCGAACACACAGTGCACAGAATGGGTTTGAAACGGGTCGAACTTGAGCGTTGAAATTGCCATCACTGCAGATGACATAATCAATAGCTAGCTAACGTTAACTATTAAACTACTCAATGGTTATCAAAAAGTTGCTTCAGATGGCTTAGCAAAGATGGCAGTTATGGTCATTTTGATACCAATGTTTTGCCTGTTTTCGATATGATCGTAAATATATCTAGCTAGCAGGAACAGTTGCTTGTAAATGCTGGAATAGTAGCTCGGGGAATTCTTTTCTGCTTTGCAATTTTTTACTGACGTGTTCTCATGAACCCGCCTACAAAAAAACCACTCTTTGCTGTCCTAAATGTGCTCTCTTGGAGTTGCTCTCTTGGAGCGAATGTACAAACGACGATACCGGAAATTATTTCACTGAGTTTGACACAGAAAAATGAAATTTGTCTAACAGTCGTATCAATCTTAACCCGAACAGAGATAATGCTGAGGCCAGGAAAAAGTCCAGCTGAGGGCAGAATTGAACGGCAATGCCACTATGCCACAATTTCACAGCAAATACTATTCATTCTTTCTTTTTTTTGCAACAAAAGCAAAAGCCTGAAGCTTGGCTACACCAGACATTCTTTTCAGTGTTGACCTGAAACCTGGTTCATTGTTGTGCTTGAAAAGCGTTTTTTTCCGTTTGAACCGTACAACAGCTTTTTGTTGCAAACACAACAGAAACATGCTCCTGGTTCCTTCAATTTTTGACACCAGGACCTGAATGGCTTTCCTGTGTCACCTATCTCATCTAACCAAGCCCACCTCCATTTGTTTTTGACAGTGCTGTCAATATTAATCACGTCTGATCCTTCCTTCACAACTAACCGCTCCATGATATTTCGCAGACTGAACCGGTACCACAGCAGTGACTACACACGTTGGTAATATTTTGAGTCAAACTTCGCAACGCGGTGAATACACCAACCAATCATGATACAGTAGTTGCAGACGCGGTTGATCTAATACATTACCCAGAATAGTAGATTTGGACACGTAACAATGCTTTTTTAATGCAAGATAACGTAAGAATACATTACAACAACGAATCAATGACCGATCGTGTGTGCAATCATAAAGTGCGTATCTGCACATTTATCGCAGAGCACGACCTTTCGTTCACAGTTGTACAGTCACTGATTGATGACTTTATTAGAAGTTTGCTGTTTCATACAGTTTCATAACGGTACAGTTCATTAGTACATGGTCTACTAAAACTAAAACACACAGGCGTCATATGTGTACATCCATGGAATTTCCACTCAGATAAAAAAGCAGTTATCAAACTAGTTGAACAGGATTTATTTTTCTCTAAATGCTGGCGAGGCCACCAATAGAAACATGGACCGTGTGCTGAACGTTTTGGTGCGCTTCTATGATGAGGATTTGGCCACTGCTACCTTCCCAGTAAATATATGCTAACGTTATATATTTATATCATACCTGATGTTCACATAATGTAATCCACTTTCGATGTTGAAGAAAAAAATCCACTGACTGCCATTATTCCTTGTGATTTCATCGTTTGGACACCGTCATCCATACTGAGCGAATTTCATAACTTCACCGTTAAAATCCGTAGCACTATGAGTCATGAAGTCACATTGCTGATCTGCCATTTAAGTTACTCCAACACGACACAACAATCGCTAGCTAGTTGACGCTAAGCTAATGCTTGGTGTCAGGTTACATCAGAGCTCAGCAGCCAGCGGCAACCTACTGAGTGCACTCTGAGCTGCGTATCTTCATACATGTTTAAATTTACATTATTTCCTTGGGGAGGGATGCATCGCAGTTTGGAAATCACTTCACTAGCAAGTATATGCAGCATTTTAACATTTTTTCATTGACATCGCGGCCATGGCTACCCCCCCTCCCCACCCCCCATATAACTTTTTTTTTTTTTGCAAATCTACATCGATCTCATAAATAGCCCCTAGGGAATCTCCAGGATGGAAATCGGTCCCCAGGACGGAGAACTTTAAGCCCTGTATGTATCATCATCATCTGCACTGCTCACTTCAGGCTTGCCTCAAGGCTCCACACTTGGGCCAATGTTATTTTCCATTTAGTTGCTACCTATGGGAATGATTATTCGTCAGCATGAAACATATTTTTATTGTTATGCTGATGGCAAGCAGTTATGTCTTTCAGTGCTTTTTTTGCAGTTAAATTCAAACAAGAAAAAGCTAAATTTTCTTGAAGAAAATTTGTGTGGTTGCTTCAGCGAGAAATTTGAAGAGCTTGGCTTACAAAATGAAGGTGCTTGGAAACTGAGAGGCAAATTGCCGAAGAAATATTGAAAAACTGCTGAAATGTAAACACAGGACTTTTCAGCTGCATCATGACCGAGTCTACTTCTCTTCAACCCAGCTGTAAAAAAAAAAAAAAAAGGTCAATTGGAGTCAATGAGGTTGACGCATCTCTATGGCTCTGTGCATATCTAGGTCAACACAGTGCATTCTGAGAAATTAGTTTTATGGCGGAGCAAACATGGCAGGCCGCACTGGCAAACTGCCGCAGCTGTTGTTGCTCATAGCTAATTGTCAGTGTCTCCCCAGTCCCGAACTGTACAACGCTGACCTGGCCAAGTGCTGAAATGCTACTATTTGCGGCTCTCTGTTCATTTATGTGCACTGTGGGTTTACTAGCTAAATAGCTAACAATAGCAAGCAGCAAGATACAGATGTTGCGATATTATTGATGGCTCTCTTTTTATTTCTGTGCTATTATTAGCTAGTTAACTCGCGAACGCACAGTGCACAGAATGGGTTTGAAACGGGTCAAACTTGAGCGTTGAAATTGCCATCACTGCAGATGACATAATCAATAGCTAGCTAACGTTAACTATTAAACTACTCAATGGTTATCAAAAAGTTGCTTCAGCTGGCTTAGCAAAGATGGCAGTTATGGTCATTTTGATACCAATGTTTTGCCTGTTTTCGATATGATCGAAAATATATCTAGCTAGTAGGAACAGTTGCTTGTAAATGCTGGAATAGTAGCTCGGGGAATTCTTTTCTGCTTTGCAATTTTTTACTGACGTGTACTCATGAACCCGCCTCCAAAAAAACCACTCTTTGCTGTCCTAAATGTGCTCTCTTGGAGTTGCTCTCTTGGAGCGAATGTACAAACGACGATACCGAAAATTATTTCACTGAGTTTGACGCAGAAAAATGAAATTTGTCTAACAGTCGTATCAATCTTAACCCGAACAGAGATAATGCTGAGGCCAGGAAAAAGTCCAGCTGAGGGCAGAATTGAACGGCAATGCCACTATGCCACAATTTCACAGAGTCATTCTGAGCCATGTGAGTGAATTGGAAAAGCATTTGGTCCAAAGGAGATTTTAGCTTAGGTGTCTCTTACCTACTACTACCTCTACCTCAAGGATAGTATATGCAATCTACAAAATGGAACCATACTAAAGAGGAGAGTTCGCTGAGCAAAATATGTCAAAATTGTGTGTGTAGTGCCAAAAAAGTGGGAACACAAGCAAGTTATAAACACTTTTCAGCTTCCCCAGCAGAATTTTTCAGTCTGATTTGACATGGGAGTTAACAGCGTTTCAGTTAGTGCTCTCGTCGCATTTCGGCTCATACTGCCAAAACCGTCTGTCCAATTGTTTGCATACAAGCAATTGTTACATTGCTTGTTACATTTTCGTGATCAGCACAACTTTTGCTACAACTTGGATAAAAAAATACTTATGCGGAGGGAAAATTGTGGGAGTTGGTGCAAGTTTAACAAAAGATTTCTTGACGATTTTAGAGCTGTTAGCCACTCCAACAGTGAAGTCACCACACTGTGAGTTCCCAGAATTTATTGAACAGTGAAGAAATTATTCAAGCTTAACTTAACATTTTGCAGTTTGAATGACATTTCTCGCTTAAAGTATGACCGAGTGAAAAAATAGCAGAAAATAGCTGAATCTACTGAATCAGCACAAAAATGGCTTGATTTAATTGGACTCCAAAAATGACATTTAAAATTAAATATCTCAAAAACCAAAAAGAAAATAAAAAATCTGTACAGATGCAACGTAATTCAGAACAAGCTCAATTTTTTAGTTTGAACGAAATCAATAACTTAAATGATGTAGGAGGAGTTAGTTAGCCAAATTTAGGCAGAAGAAAAAGAATAATAATAATAAGAAGAGGTAGTAAGAGAATAGTGTGCTGCTATGCTGAAGCAAGCAGACAAATAAAACAGAAGTCATAATTCTTGGTTCAAAGTTAGTGTCACATTAAATTCAATCATCTCAATGACCTCTTGCAAATATAAGGCCCTTTTTGCGAAATCATGGTGTGATTTTTGATAGTGAACTTGAATTTGAGCTCCACGTTGAGAAGCTTGTACAGTCATGCTATTTGAAACTCCGTAACATAGCTAAAATTAGGTCTGTTCTGTGGTTTGAAGATACTAAAAAAATTATTCATGCTTTTATTTAATCAAGATTAGACGACTGCGACTATTTACCAGTCTGAATAAAAAATCATTGGACAAACTGCAAGTAGTTCAAAATTCGGCTGCACGGTTGCTCACTAAAACAAATCAAAGAGCCCACATTACTCCAATTTTAGCATCTTTGCACTGGCTGCTAATACATTTTAGAATTGATTTTAAAATTTCATTGACAACCTCCAAAGCACCTCATAGTACGGTGCCAGAATATATAAGTGAGCTTTTAAATCCTTATAGACCCAATAGATTGCTCAGGTCCTCAAAGCAAGCATTACAGTCTAAGTTAAAAACAAAGGATAATCGAGCCTTTTCAGTTAAAGCTCTAAGACTCTGGAATGGCCCTCCAAATAATGTTAAGAATGCCGAGTCTTTATCCGCTTTCAAATCTCTTTTTAAGACTCACTTCTACAGGCTTGCTTTTACTGATTAAATTATTTTATTGTACTAGTGTGATTTTGTGTAAGTCTGCTATAAAACCTTATTTCTTCATATTTAGCTGCTTAATTCCCCATTTTTTTCTTTGCCATTTTGTTTTATTGCTTTGATGTACATGTATTTTTATCTATTTGAGAAGCACTCTGTGCTGTATTGCTTGAAAGGTGCCATATAAATACATTTTGTATTAATATTATGAGGGAGGAGCGATACAATATTACTGGAAACTGGAGAATAAAAAGCGTAGGCTGTAGGCAGAAAAAGTAAAGTATGAAAGAAGTCTTTAATGAAAAACCCCAACCCTCTGGATATGTGATGTGTGAAGGCTGCAAAACAATATACAAGTTTGACAGCCACAAAGGCAGGGAAGGTCACTTTGGATCACGGGCCGAACTTTCCTTTTTGCTGCAGTCTCAGGATCGCCCGCAGCAGAAGGCAATAAAATCAGTGGGCCCTGCTGGCCACACAGACACTGACCTGCTCATTTCAAATTTCCATATGCCTTAAACTTCTGACTTATTTTCACTGTCAGCGCAATTATTATTTTCAACTCTTTAACTATTTTCAATTGGTCATTTTCACCTTTTTGAAGTTCAACAACTTACTGTCACACATCAATGCTTTTAATCTTTTGTCTTCAACATGGTGATTGATGAGTAGGGGAAATTAGCATATTTATCCCCCGGGGAATCAGGAAGTCAGGGATGACCATTTAAGTTTTTTGGTCATTGTGGTGAACATTAAAAAGTCAAATATGAATAAGAATGTACATCATATTGCCGGAAGACATTGACAAACAAAGACAGCAGATATTTTAAAACATTTTTTTCTGAAACATTAACATTTTAATTCAATTTAGAATTAGTCAGAATGGGCTGAAAGGAAAGATTTTCATTGGAGGGTATTTTCATTCAATTCTGCCTGCTGGCCCATCTGTAAGCTTATGTGTCCCCTCCCCTCCTTCTCAACTCCAATTATATTCATTGGAGCCCTCAGTAACCCAGATAGCAAGCTCCTCCGCTCCGGATCTGCCGCGGATGTGCTCCGGCTCCAGCTGATCCGGGGCAGATCCGCGGCAGATCCGGAGCGGAGGAGCTCGCTGTCTGGGAAGGAAGAGGGTGAAAGAGAAAATTGGGGTAAAAATCCAAATGATGAAACAAATTCTAAATGTTATACCCTCAAATGGAAGTTGAATGTCTTTCCTATGAGGCCACACCGACCAATTCATTCCAAATTCAATTAAAATGTCCGAGGACACTGGATACAGTGTCACACTGTATACAGCGAATCAAGCAAGTAAACTGGCTACTGCTACTACTATTGGATTGTCAAGGTTGAAATGCTGAAATAAGATTTTTGACTCAAAGCAAATTTGACTCAAACTCCTGCTAACTTTATGTTAGTTCAAGCAAGCTCATCAAATTTTTAGGTAATTTAATTAGCGATTTTTCGTCAACTTCAAACTTCAGTTGGCTACGTAGCTAGCTCTATCCATTTGCAAATATGGGACGCCGGTGCCAAGGGCTATTAGATCAGCCCTGTCCTCACGAGGCGGCCGAATCACACATTGAGCTTTGAAATTTTGGAGAACCTTAAAGTCCTTGTCTGAGTCCTCCTCTTCGGCTTTACCAGTAAGATTTCCAAGGATTCGATTATTATTTCAGATAAGGCGGAAATTTGTGATATTTTCAATAAACATTTTGTTAATGCGGGTCTCCTCTTTGAAAATTTAGGGTTATTGCCGGGTCTCCCTAGCGGTGATAACAGGCCTTTTGTGCCTGTACCCCATAATTCCACCAGCTTTTCCTTGCGTCCTTTTTCTGAAAGGGAGATGCTTGATGCACTTCGTAGCATTGATCCTATGCAGTCTACTGGTGCGGATAAATTAGACCCAGGCCTTTTATTGCTGGCTTCACCCTTAATTGCTAATATATTGACGCATATTTTTAATTTATCTCTGTTGACTGGTTTGATTCCTGTCTTATGGAAAATGGCCTTTGTTCTACCCTTACATAAGGGTGGCTCTTCTGATGATCTAAATCAGTGTTTCTCAAACCTCTCCTGGAGGACCACCTGCCCTGCCTGTTTTAGATCTTTCCCTGCCCCAGCACAGGTGATTCAAATAATCAGGATGTTATCAATCAGCTTTAGAGGGTCAATAATGAGCTGATCATTTTAATCACCTGTGCTAAAACAGGGAAAGATCTAAAACATGCAGGACAGGTGGTCCTCCAGGAGAGGTTTGAGAAGCGCTAATCTAAATAACTATCGGCCAATTTCAAAACTGCCGTGCTTAGCTAAGGTTTTGGAGAAGCTGGTCAAAAGTCAAATTTGATCATTTCTATCGGACCATGCTGTCCTCAATGTGTTTCAATCAGGCTTCAGACCTGGTCGCAGCACTGTGTCAGCTGCAGCTAAGGTTTTAAATGATATTGATTATGCCTGGACAATAAGCAAGATTGAGCTGCCCTTTTTATTGACTTATCTAAGGCGTTTGACACTGTTGACCATTCTCTACTCATAAAGTGGTTAAGTGCCATTGGGTTTGATGTTAAATCTTTAAATTGGTTTAAAGATTAACTTTCCGGTCGGTGTCAAGCAGTTATAGCTAATGGCTATCAATCTGATTTTATTCATCTTAACAAGGGGGTTCCTCAAGGATCTATCTTGGGGCCCCTGCTATTTGCCCTTTTTATTAACGATTTTGGTGCTAATTTTGTTAGTAGTACAATCCATTTATATGCAGATGATATGGTAATGTACTCAGCTGCCTCTTCTGCTGAGGTTGCTCTTCAAAATTTGCGGTCAGATTTTAAAATCTTTCAACAAGCTCTTTTAGACCGCAAACTGATTTTAAACTCTGGGAAGACAAAATTCATGCTATTTTCTCAGAAACCTGGTGCTAGATTTTATAATGGTAGCATTATTAAAATAAGTGAAATTCGAATAGAAAGGGTTCCTTGCTACAAATACCTGGGCATTGCAGAAGTTGCAGAAGGTGGATTGTTCAGGCAACTATTCTATCAAGAATAGATTATGGCGATATAATCTATATGCACGCTGCTTCTTCATTGCTGAAGTCGCTTGATGCAGTATACCACGCTGCCTTAAGGTTTATAACAGGTGATGGTTTTAGAGCACATCACTGTAGTTTATACAAAACCCAAAACCAGTAAAGTTGGCACGTTGTGTAAATTGTAAATTAAAACAGAATACAGTGATTTGCAAATCCTTTTTAACCTATATTCAATTGAATACACTGCAAAGACAAGTTACTTAATGTTTGAACAGGTAAACTTTGCAATTTTTTGCAAATATTTGCTCATGCACAGAACAGTATCCGCGAGCCTAAATGTATCCTCGCGAGGGCGCATTTCTAATCTGCGAGCAAACAGAACAGTGTTTGCAAGCGTAAAACATCACCGCGAGGGAGCACTTCCGCCCCGCGCGCAAATGCGGTCTCGCAACCGCGCGCCCCATCCTACCTACGCGCTCATAACCTCTCAGCACGCTCTCACTCAGGCCTCACTCTCGCTCGGCTCTCTCTGCTCGCTCGCAGCTGCTCAACACGAGCTCGCAATATCAAGTTGACCAGGGTTGCCAGATCTGTCAGACAAAAGCAGCCAAATCAGCTCAAAACTAGAACTCAAAATATTCCCATAAAAAGTCATATATGTTGCTTTTAAAGATTCACAATGTTTAAGTCATAACTTACAGCAAATACATATGTAATAGGCCATATATTTACTGTTATGTTCTTATTTCAACTTGAAAACCGTATCCTGTTAATTTAGCACATTTTAATAATTTCCTTACAATATATGGCTTGTGTGTGTGTGTGTGTGTGTGTGTGTAGATAGGATGTGTTGTTATCCTGGTTGATCATCTACAGTATATACATACTTTTACTCCACACAAATGTTTGATTTGGAACAACAAAGACATCAAGTACAAGAACAAAACTTTATATTTTGACAATTGGGTTAATAATAACATTTTGTTGGTGTCACAGTTACTGAAAGCAAATGGCAAAATGGTGCTTTTTCGCAGTTTGGAGTTCACTGTATGATTGAAAACATACAATAAAGTTTTGATTAAAAAAATATTTTAAAAAATGTGTGTGTGTATATATATATATATATATATATATATATATATATATATATATATATATATATATATATATATATGTATGACAGTACAGTATATATATTTCACAGTATACTGTATATGGTACCTACAACGGAACAGGCACCGGCGGCTGCCTCCGCTACTTTGATTGGCCACTTTTTTTTTCACTGGCCCTGGGCTTCGATTGGCTGTTTGGGTCTCGATCACTGACACTGTCGCATGCAGGAAGCTGGCTGAGGGAGCAACACTGCCATGTCGGAGCAAGTAAGTTTTCTGCCAACGTAGCATCTTTTGGAGATACTAATTTAATACTGCATAACTGTATTGGTTTTGTTTACTGAATGCACTATGATATGTTATTGCGCGACCTTAAAAAGACATAACCTGAGGAGAAAATCATCCGCGGTGCCTGACAACAGAAACTCACAAGCCAAGTTCATATACGGCATTACCGCAATATTGCCGATGCACTTCGGTAAGCAGCTTTCACTGCCTGACCGCTACCAATATGCTCAGGGTGACATTAAAGACACGCTGGGTAAATTGGATCAGGCGCAGCGTGTGGAATTACGGAACAATCTTAGCGCCAACTGTGTTAAGCAATTGCCACATCTTAAGGATAAAAAACTTGTTAACTGCCAGGCAAAACACAAGTTGATCAGCGACATTTTCTTTATGGGATATAGTGTGGTCAATGGTGCAGTGTCGAAGAATGTTGAAAAGATTTACAAGGATGAATCCCAGCAAGTCTCATCCCAGACATGGGGATCCAGCGGGTGGATGAACCAGCTGACATTTCGGGTCTGCTGATACGGTTTGCTGAGCTATGTGAAAGGGTCGGTAAACTGAGAAAGCAGACAAAAGAGCTGAAATTGAAGAATACTCGCCTTAAGGTTTCTCTAAAGGCTTTGCAGGCGGAATCTGCAGGGGGCAGTGATTCACCAATTGTGGACCCGAACAGGGAGGGCAGGCAGGCCGAAGGTGTCGTCTCCTCTAGAAGTTCAAAGCAGCTTAACGTCGCTGGAAAAGTTGATGTGCCTGATGACAGTGTCGGTAATGAACTCTTTGTTGAATCCCAAACAGTGACACGGTCTGACACTCTGAGCTCTCCGTCATCCTCGGATGGGGAGTCGGATGAATGCGAGATAGGCTTCATCGCCCCGCCTCAACAGAAGTGCAGGGTGAAGCGTTAGCGTGGAAATAATGCGATGTTTGACGGTGGCATTACGGCCGCCGAGGATGTAAATGGGTCATTCCATGCCAAATCACCTTATTTTCAGGAAAGTCCCCAGGTGACCCTCTTTAATTTTGCTGAAACTCCAGGAAAATGTTCATATTGTAGGAGCTGGGAAAAGAGTGAGGCAGGAGGCGAGGGATATACTTTTTAGAGCTCCAAGAACACGAGCAACTTTTAATAGCTTCTTACACATGTAGCTTCGGCTTTTACGTAAACCCTACAGAAACCAACATATGCGCATTGCGCCTAACAAATGTGACTACGTCACTGGCTGTCCAACAGTGAATTATCCCCAGCTAGGTAGGAACCCCTACACACGTCCCCCCAGAATTCATTATGACAGACCAGTCCAAACGGCGAGGGGGCCGCAGCAAACGACTGTGGCGGCTCCTGACGTCCGGAGCGCCGAACGTGGTCGGGGCTGGGGTAGTGGCAGGAGACGGAACTGGGACTGGTGCTGGGGAAGGGGCTGAGGGGGTCGGTACAGGTGCAGCTGAGGGACGAGTAATTGGTGGCCGGCCACGCCGGGGGGGCTGTGCCACCTCCACTGCCCTGTCCAGATCCAGATGCGCTGGCTTGAGGCGGTCCACTGAGACCCGATCTGGCTTACCGCCAATGTCGACCAGGAAGAACTTGTCCCCGGGCTCGAGCACTCGAAACGGTCCATCATATGGAGGCCGCAGGGGTCCCCGGTGAGCGTCGTGGCGCACAAACACATACGCGGCCTCCTGTAGCCTCGGCAGTATGTGCGACTGAGGCAACCCGTGTTGTGTCGTGGGTATAGGCGCGAACAGCTTGGCACGGTCTCGGAGGTCAGCACGCTGCTGGCTAGCAGACCACGGGCACGTGGTGTTCGGCAGGAAATCTCCCGGCACCCGCAGGGGCTGTCCGTAGACAAACTCAGCAGGGGAGGCCTGCAGATCCTCTTTGGGGGTGGTCCTGAGTCCCAACAGCACCCAGGGTAACCGATCCACCCAGGCGTCGTCCCGCAGACCGGCACGGAGAGCAGCCTTCATTGAGCGGTGGAAACGCTTGCATAATCCGTTGGCCTGAGGGTGATATGCAGTAGTGCGGTGGAGCTTGATACCGAGGCTGCGGCTGACAGCGCCCCAGAGCTCCGACGTGAACTGTGCCCCGCGGTCGGAAGTGAGATCGGAGGGGATGCCGAACCGGGCAACCCACGTGCCCAGGAACGCCCGTGCTACATCGTCAGTGGACGTCGACTGCAGTGGAATGGCCTCTGGCCACCGGGTGGTTCTGTCCACCATTGTCAGCAGATAAGTGAACCCGCGCGAGGGTGGCAGGGGGCCCACGAGATCCACGTGCACGTGATCCAGGCGCCTCTCCGGCACCACGAAAGCCCCTAATGGGGCCCTCGCGTGACGATGCACCTTCGACCGCTGGCACTCCACGCAGGCAGCAGCCCAACCGCGGACGTCCTTTTTAAGCCCATGCCAGACGACCTCTGCGATGCTTTCCTGCCTGGGTGGGACAGGCTGTGCACAATGTCGAACAGCTGCCTGCGCCAGCTGTCCGGTACGATGGGCCTAGGCAGGCCTGTGGAGACATCACAAAGGAGTGTGACGGCGCCATCGCTGAAGGGGACGTCTGCCAGTCGCAGGCCTGTGACTGCCACCCTGTTGGCCTGGACCTCTGTGTCAGAAACCTGGTCGGCCGCCATCTGAGTGTAGTCGATGCCAAGGTGCATGGCACTTGCGACAGAGCGGGAGAGGCAGTCTGCCACCTGATTGTCTTTCCCCGCAACGTGGCGCACGTCCGTCGTGAACTCAGAGATGAACGTGAGCTGGCGCTGCTGTCGGCCCGACCAAGGCTCAGACACTTTAGCCATGGCGAAATTTAATGGCTTGTGATCCACGAACGCTGTAAAAGTACGGCCCTCCAACAGGAAACGGAAGTGGCGCACTGCTAACTAGAGCCCGAGCAGTTCCCTGTCGAATGTGCTGTACTTTCTCTCGGGAGCCCGTAGCTGCCGGCTGAAAAAGGCGAGGGGCTGCCACACGCCGTCCACCAGCTGCTCGTAAACAGCACCGACGGCATAATCCGAGGCGTCCGTGGTGAGAGCGATCGGGGCATCGGGCAGCGGGTGGGCCAGCATGGCCGCGTTCACCAATGCCAGTTTGGTGTCCGTGAAGGCTCTAATGCGTTCCTCCGTCCAATTGATGGCATGCTTGCCTGGCTTGCCCTTGAGAGCCTCGTAGAGGGGCCGCATGAGTTGGGCAGCCCGCGGGACAAAACGGTGATAAAAATTCACCATGCCCAAAAACTCCTGGAGGGCCTTGACTGTAACGGGCTGCGGGAAGCCCGTGACAGCCTTAACCTTGGCGGGCAGTGGAACTGCCCCCTCTCCAGTGATGTGGTGGCCGAGGAAGTCGATGGAGGTCAAGCCGAACCGGCACTCGGCGGTATTGACAATCAGGCCGTGTTTGCTGAGGTGCTGAAATAGGGCCGTGAGGTGCGAAAGGTGCTCCTCCCTGGACGCGCTGGCCACTAAGATGTCATCTAGGTAAACGAACAGGAAGGGCATGTCCCGCAGCACACTGTCCATCAGCCGTTGGAAGGTTTGAGCTGCATTTTTCAGGCCAAAAGGCATGCGGAGAAACTCGAATAACCCGAACGGGGTAATCACTGCTGTCTTGGGAACATCCTGTGGGTGTACGGGAACCTAGTGGTAGCCACGGACCAGGTCCACCTTTGAGAAGATCACCTTCCCTGCCAGCCCGGCCGAGAAGTCTTGGATGTGGGGCACTGGGTAGCGGTCAGGTGTTGTGGCTTCGTTGAGGCGCCGATAATCGCCGCATGGACGCCATCTGCCACCAGGTTTCTGTACGATGTGCAGGGGTGAAGCCCACGGGCTATTGGAGCGACGAACGATCCCCAGGCGCTCCAGCGCCTCAAACTCAGCCTTGGCGATGGCGAGCTTCCCCGGCTCCAGACGTCTGGCGCGAGCGTGGACCGGGGGGCCGGCTGCATTGATGTGATGCTCCACACCGTGCATGGTACTGGAGGAGGAGAAGGTGGGCTTAGTAAGGCTGGGGAATTCGGCGAGGAGGCGTGAGAAATCGTTGGAGGCAGGAAAGTTTGGACGAGTCCGAAGCGCTAAGGAAGCATGGTAGAGAGCTGAAGGTCTCCGCGTCGACGAGGCGCCGGTTCCTGACGTCCACTAGGAGGTTGTTAGCGCAAAAGAAGTCAGAGCCTAACAGAGGTGTAGATACCTTAGCCAACACAAAATCCCACACAAATCGCTGTCCGCTAAAACACAAAACTGCCTTGCGCCTGCCGAATGTCTGGATGGGGCTCCCATTGGCAGCCTCGAGCTTCAAACTCCACCTCCCACGTTGCACATCGAGGTCGGATGCAGGCAGAACGCTGACCTGCGCACCCGTGTCGCACAGGAATCGGCGTCCAGAATCCGCATCCGTGACGAACAGCAGGCTGCCAGCACGGCCGACGCTCATGGCAGCTAGCGAGCGCCGGTCCGACCGTTTCCTGACTCCTTGAAGCAGCAGGGCGAGCGGCAGGGCGAGCGACATCTCTACATATGATCATTTGAAAATGAAAAAAATCTGCGACGCAGCGCATGATGGCGAAAGAGGGGGGGTCTGGCCATATTTTCTGACGGTCGTAATTTCAAAACGGCTTGGACTTTTGGCCTGGAATTTTCTGTGCGTTCGTTATTTGCATAAATGAACATTTTTGTGGAGTTTCAGCAAAATCTAAGAGGGTCACCTGGGGACCATTAGGTGATTTGGCATGGAATGACCCAAATGTAAGATAATCCAGTGGCATAATGGCCGCTGGGGGTGTAGAGGAGCCTGTGAAGCAGGCTTACCTAAGTCGTGTTGGGCTGAAACTTTCAGTGAAGAATGTCAAGAAACAATTGCGAGTTATGGGTGTTGAGAATGATAAAGTAAATGTGGCACTCTTAGCTAATAAGACAGACTACGGGTCCTTCCGATTCTATGTACCGAGCGGTTTGATTGATCGTGTTCTTGACAAATCTATGTGGCTAAACGGGGTGGTGATCCAGCCATTTCATGCACCCAAGAAATACAGAGCGGCGTTTGACGCAGGAGGCAGATACAATGGTGGGTCGAAAAGGAGTGTTCTGTGGGGGAAGTGGGATTGACCTTCACGGCCCCGCGGAGAATTCCAGCAGCATGACTGACGGTTTGATGGGTTAACCTGGCAAGAAATTGATGCGGTGTCTAATGGACTTCTTGGTGTCTCTCTGAGTGACGGCTCAGGGGTGTGTCAGGATATTATGAATGCCTATATGCCATATTTTGGAAGTTCCTTGCACGAAAATCTGGCGGCATATATTGAATGCCTTGATGCTTTACAAGTATGCTGTGCTCCCATTTTGTGGCGATTTTAATGCGCTGCTACCCAGGGATGTTGTAATAGGATGTAATTGGTTCAGATCTAAGGGTTATAATCTTCAGTCATAGTTGCTGTATGATTTCACAACTTCTAATAGTTTAGTGTCAGTGGACCTTTCTACTAAACAAACTATCTATTACACATACTTTTGCATTAAAAGCAGGGTCCGCACTTGGATAGACCATGTTTTTGCGACTGGGGCTGAGATTAGTGAGTGTAATGTGGTCGAACTTGAGGAGGATAATTCGAGTGATCATTCACCTTTTGAAATTCTCCTTTGGAGTATGTGTAAAGCCTGATGTGGGTAGTATTGAAACGCAGAGGAAATGGAATGCTGGTAGGCAACTTGTATGGGACAAATATGGTAATTCTGTTAGGTATAACCAAATTCTGCGAGGAAAACTGGCTTACCTAGCTCTAAAAAGTGCTGCCTCTTTTAACGATCACCATTCAGCTCAATGTTACGTTAATGGGCAAGTAGATGAGCTCAACAATGTTATACACACTGCAGCAATTGAGTCTGGCTGCTCTCAGAAGTGTTGCTGTAAGCCTAAGGCCCACTGATGTCCCAACCTCGCAAGGCTAAGAGATTCCAGGCAGTTCTGGTGGCATCTATGGGTTGTCAATGGCTGCCCCAGGACTGGAGTAGTTTTTGAGTGCTGCAAATTCTTGAAAAAGCAATTCCGCACAGTATCCCGAAGCTCTCTTCATCGATTTTTAATAAATCGATACTTGATTTAAACAACTTATTTAGAACTGGCAATAGCAAGAAGTTCTGGAATGCCTTAAAGAAGCGTGCACCGGCTAATTCTTCGGTTTTGAGCACAAATGATTTTACCTTATATTTTTGTAACATTGTGTCGAATTGCGAGCTGTATCTTTAATAATATCGCCTATGCTGATGATATTGACCTGCTTTCAGCCAGTGTACCTGGATTGCATGCCCTAAGTGTTCTCAATATGCCAAGACTTAGTGCTTTTCCTTTGATATTCGTTAGGCTAGGTGTATAACGTTGGGGAAGTATATCCTATCGGCACACCTATTTGGTATCTTGGCTCCAACCGGATTACCGGCACAAACTCTATTGACATACTTGGAACCACATTTACATCTGATCTTCTGGCTAAGTCCTACGTGGAGAATAGGGTCTCCTCTGCCAGACGCCGTGCCTTTAGTACTATGAATGAGGATTTCTCTTCTTTGGGGCTTTCTACTGAGGTTAAACGGTATCTCTGGAAAATGCTGTATGCCCTATTTTAACATTTGGATGTCATGCCATTGAACTGTGCTCCATGGAAATTAAGGCTATGGAAAGTTTCCAGAGAGAATAAGTATATTCTTGAGCTACCCAAGAGGAGTCACCACAGCCGTCTGTAAAAAGCCTTGGGTATATCTCGAGTGTCTGATCTTCTGTGCGAGTATAGGGCCAGTCTGCTCAACTGAATTTTTAAACGTGAATCCCCATGTAGGAAGCTAAATTGTATTTAACTATCTGAATGGATATGCCATGGCTCCGTCACTTTGATTTCAAATATATTAAAGGATGGCTTTTATGATCCAATTGATTTAGCCTATTCTTCTGGGCGGGTTCCGCGGAGCGAACTCTCACTCAATTATTAGTTAAGGCTTTTTAGCTCTGTAATATTTGTATTTATACTCTGTACATTCTCCTTCTAAGGAGGTTTTATATAAATAAATAAATAAAATAAATACCTGCATATGTTTAATTTGAGATTACTACCTGTTTCAGTTTAGGAGATTGACATTATTTTGCTATTAGATGCATCATTATTTTAAATGCGCCAACTTTTCCCCTAAAACATATTGTTTCTTCCACTGAGTTCTACCTCTAAATTCCACCTCTGGTTTGTAACAGATAGGCATTCTGGGCAGTTCCAATTATGAGGCAAAATGTATTTCTACAGAAAGAGTAATCCTTTTGACTGAGCCAGCACAATCATTAATATCTACTCAGAAGAGCTGTGCAACCTTGTGTGTCCGTATTGCTCACAACCTTCAAGAGGGATGTCAAAATAAAACTGTTTTCATTGGCCAGAAAAATGTTTGTGTTAGCTATTGCAGTGCACTCCCTGCTCCATAAAATTCAATGGATATAGGATGAGGGAATAGAATACAGGTCATATTATCTGGGAATGTCACGCATACTAACTCATGTTTGTGCCACCTAGTTTGATTGGCTTGATATTTAATAGCTGTGGAAATACCAGTATGGGAAAAGCAATTTTTCACTTGTATACACTTGTTCTAATCAACAATGAGATAGTCAGTAATCAGAAATACTGCTGCAAGCAGCAATGAGGGGGCCAAGGAGTCCAGCAGGGCAGAGTTTTCAAGGTAACTTGATTTAATCGTGTTGAAAGTTTGGCTGTAAACAATGATAGGAAATTTTATGTGATTTGAGCAAGGATTTCCTGTAACTGAGATATGAGCTCGTGTCCTGTTTGGGTTGTTTGCCTTTGATTTGGCTGGTAGTGTTCCCGGGAACGCCAGGATGTAGGACATGTTTTCCCGTTGCTCCTGAGAATGTGACTTTATTTAATCATTTTCTGCACATCTCGGGTCATTTATACCTGGAAATTAAAGAACTATGACTTAAGATTTGCTGTTAATGACTCTTATTACCCAAAATGACCAGTATGTCTTCTGCTTGTGCAAAATACGACCTGCCCAGCAAAGGCTGCAGCAAAGTCAAGCATTTTTTGTTGATCCGGCTACATAACAGGTGGTTGATGCTAACGGTGATAGTACTCTTGATGCTGAACTCTTGCAAAGTATGATGGACTCCCTGAAAGCTGACATTTTGGGGGAACTTGACTCTTAATCAGCCAGTCTCCGCTCTGAAATTTCCTCTGTCCGAAAAGAGCTGAAAGAGTCAATAGAGCCACTGAAAGAAAAGATTGAACAACCCAGGCAAACTATACTAGAGCTTGCCCAAGCAGCTACAGATCATAGTGGCAGAATAACGGAGCTTGAGGCTAAAGTTGGCATGCTTATGGCTCAAGTTAAATGTCTGCATGACCGCCACAAGGACCTGGAAAGGATGTCCAAGAGAAATATTATTCAGCTAAAAAGCCTGCCAGGGGGGTTGGAAGGACTCCATTTGACTGAGTTTGTTGCCCAACTTTTAAAGGAAATACTTTAGATGAGAAGACCCTGATGGATCGTGCCCACTGCACCCTGCGAGACAAACCTAAAGAGGGAGATGCACCCCAGCCATTTGTCTTAAGAGTTCACCGCTTTCACAATTGCAGTGAGATTCCACATCGAGCTGGGGAGCTCTCTCCTTTCCTTTACTGAGGTAAGATTTCCATCTTTGCTGACATGTCCATGGTTGCTAAAAAAAGTGCTGCTTTTGGCAATGTTATGCATCAGCTCCACTCATGCCTGGGAAACAAGTTTGGGCTTATTCACATGGCAGTGGTCAGAATTACCCGGTCAAAAAATTCAATAAAGCAGTGATCTCAAGTGAAAATTCAATAAAGCAGTGATCTCAAGTGATGAGTGAAGAGACATAAAGCTATGTCACCTGGCTAACTTAACTGACACTCTTTGTCTTAACTGGTATGTTTTTACGGATGTTCTGTTTATTCTGTGCGTCTTTGCAACAATTTGACATTGTCGCTATTCTCCCTTAGGTCGCTGTAGGTTATAAAACTTGACTGTGACAGTCATGGCTATGATGGACCATATAGCATGTTCTGTGAGGTGAAATTGGCATGTCTCGTTTGGGGAGAAACTTCTACTAAGGTGGGATGGGATAACATAGATGGTTTACCACAAGGGGATATTCTACTGTGTGTTTTTGTTAGTTCCTTTGCATGTGGGTCATTCCATGAAAAAGAGAGCCAAATTGTGACCTGACTGTTCAAATTTGTAACAAAGATTTTGCAAGAAGTACTGGTTCACTTTTGTTGGCATTCCCATGAGTCAAAATATGACACAAGTTAAATGGCATGATCTACTGTGGGACGTAAGAGGCAAGGTGTTGAATGTTCAGCGTTGTCGATGTAACAAGGACACAAAACTAACACAAAAGTATCAGGGTGTCTACAGGTTTGACCAAGTTAAATCTAAGACCTTTTTAAGACTTTTCAATGCCATTTAAAAAAAAAATTAAGACCAACTCGCAAGATCATACACGTGAAAATAAAGCACAAAAATCAATGGGTTATTTTACATTATTTAATGTATATGCAATCGAATTCTTTAAAAAAAAACAAAAAAAAAAACAAAAACTTTTTTTCTTTTCAATTTCCAAATAAGACAAACCCACTCCTCACCTCATCCCACCACCCCTACCCCAAACGTCCCTAATACACTCTGAGCAATGACAGGGCAACTATACAGTTACACTAGACAATTCACTAACAATGACAGGGCAACTATACAGTTACACTAGACAATTCACTAACAATGACAGGGCAACTATACAGTTACACTAGACAATTCACTAACGTATATACATTAAGACATTTTCCTGAGTTTTGCTGATTCTGCCTCCAGTTCACTCTCAACTCCTTTCAGTTCAGCAATTTTTTCTTTGTATCGCTTCCTAAGGACATTGGATTTTGTGATTAGTTGGGCCATCAGGGTTCCCGATTTCCCTTCCGCTGCCTCAGCACATTTGTCCGCTTCATTTTCTAGGCTGGTAGCCACTTCAGTCAGGACCACAGTCTTTTTCCTCAATTCTTCGACGTGGTCCTCAACTGCCTTTCTCTTTTGTTTCTGAGCTTGGCTCTTCTGCTTTCTCCTTTCTGCTTCCAGGTAGAGGCGGTAGTGCGATCTAGCTGAAGCAGCAGCTCCTAGGAGCTCTTTTGTCAGGGGCACATTAAGAACCCCCCCACAGACAGAGATGTAATCACATATGAGTCTCTGAGCCACTATGGCATCCTCTTGCATATTGTCAGCCTCTACCTCCTTGTTGACAGAGAATCCACGCTCCACGGTTGCTTGGCCATGGGACAGCAGCAGAAGCTTCTCGCAGAAATCCCAGAGCTCAGGATAGGGCTTGGACATGTGGCCATGCAGGAAAACGTCAAGCCTGGTTTGCATCGGTTGGAATGAAGAGAAGGACTCCGATTTAGCCTCGAATGACAAGAATGCTTCAAACTGCTGGACTATCACATCACCTGATAAACTCGCACACACACACACACACACACACACACACACACACACACACACACAGTGAAATAGTGAGTAAAGAATCAAACAAAGCCATTACTTTTGCAACAGATGACTGAACAACCCAGGTTTACATATTGCATACTACATATTTAATTGCTTTGTATTGATAACTTCTGTACCAGCAGAAACGCCTCCAGACAGCTGCCCTTCTTGCAGAAACTTCTGAACGAGACGTTTCATTCTCTCCTTGGATAAATCAGGGTCTGAAAACATGCTTCTCGGGTCCAAGCACGCCATTTGCCTCACAACAGAGTACTTCAATGGGCTCTTCGTCTGAAGTTTTTGGATTATTGTGGTCATGCAGTCCATGCAGTCTTTTCTAAACTCCAGTTCTCTGCGTTCACTTACGCTGCTGTTGGGACTACTCTGGCATTTCTAACAGTAGTGGTGAAAAAAAAATGATTATCTGATTTTTGGCCATCTCCCTGACATGTGCTTTCCTGATCCTGAATCTAAATGCAATAACAGACCCTTTAATTGTGAATTTTCATAGCTTAGAAGTTGCACTTTATGTTACACATCTATGTGCATTATTATGCATTTGTTAACAATGCCTGATGACAAATGGACCAAGGAACATAGCTTGGGAGACAGTGAGCCAAAGGTTTTGATCGAAAGCTAAAATCTCTTAATTACCTTAAGGACTGTTTCTGCCCCCAGGCTAATGTCGACATTCTTGAGTGGAACTCTTGCTGCCTTTTCAGTGGAGTCCAGATTGATGAGTTGCAGTGGAGTGATGTTTCTCAAGACCTCAGATTTGATGAACCTCTTAAGTAGGCTCTGAGAAGATACAGTGTAATGCTTAAGAACACATCTAATCTCAGATGGGATATAAAAAGTATAATCTCTCTCTCTCTCTCTCTATATATATACAGTGGCGCTTGAAAGTTTGTGAACCCTTTAAAATTTTCTATATTTCTGCATAAATATGACCTAAAACGTCATCAGATTTTCACACAAGTCCTAAATGTAGATAAAGAAAGCCTAGTTAAACAAATCAGACAAAAATATTACACTTGGTCATTTATTTATTGAGGAAAATGATCCAATATTACATATCTGTGAGGGGCAAAAGTTTGTGAACCTCTAGGATTAGTGATGCATTTGAAGGTGAAATTAGAGTCAGGTGTTTTCAATCAATGGGATGACAATCAGGTGTGAGTGGGCACCTCGTTTTATTTAAAGATCACGGATTTATCAAAGTCTGATCTTCTCAACACATGTTTGTGGAAGTGTATCATGGCACGAACAAAGGAGAATTCTGAGGACCTCAGAAAAAGGGTTGTTGATACTCATCAGGCTGGAAAAGGTTACAAAACCATCTCTAAAGAGTTTGGACTCCACCAGTCCACAGTCAGACAGATTGTGAACAAATGGAGGAAATTCAAGACCATTCTTACCTTCCCCAGGAGTGGTCGACCAACAAAGATCACTCCCAGAGCAAGGCGTGTAATCGTCGGCGAGGTCACAAAGGACCCCAGGGTAACTTCTAAGCAACTGACAGCCTCTCTCACACTGGCTAATGTTAAGGTTCATGAGTCCACCATCAGCAGAACACTGAACAACAATGGTGTGCATGGCAGGGTCGCAAGGAGAAAGCCACCGCTCTCCTAAAAGAACATTGCTGCTCATTTGCAGTTCTAAAGATCACGTGAACAAACAGAGGGCTATTGGAAAAATATTTTGTGGACAGATGAGACCAAAATAGAACTTTTTGGTTTAAATGAGAAGTGTTATGTTTGGAGAAAGGAAAACACTGCATTCCAGCATAAGAATATTATCCCATCTGTGAAACATGGTGGTGGTAGCATCATGGTTTGGGCCTGTTTTGCTGCATCTGGGCCAGGACAGCTTGCCATCATTGATGGAACAATGAATTCTGAATTATACCTGCAAATTCTAAAGGAAAATGTCTGGATATCTGTCCATGAACTGAATCTCAAGAGAAGGAGGGTCATGCAACAAGACAACGACCCTAAGCACACAAGTAGATCTACCAAAGAATGGTTAAAGAAGAATAAAGTTAATGTTTTGGAATGGCCAAGTCAAAGTCCTGACCTTAATCCAATCGAAATGTTGTGGAAGGACCTGAGGCAAGCAGTTCATGTGAAGAAACCCACTAACATCCCAGAGTTGAAGCTGTTCTGTACAGAGGAATGGGCTAAAATTCCTTCAAGTTGATGTACAGGACTGATCAACAGATACCGGAAATATTTAGATGCAGTTATTGCTGCACAAGGGGGTCGCACCAGACACTGAAAGCAAAGGTTCACATACTTTTGCTACTCACAGATATGTAATATTGGATCATTTTCCTCAATAAATAAATGACAGAGTATAATATTTTTGTGTCATTTGTTTAACTGGGTTCTCTTTATCTACTTTAAGGCCTCGTATAAAAATCTGATGATGTTTTAGGTCATATTTATGCAGAAATCTATAAAATTCTAAAGGGTTCACAAACTTTCAAGCGCCACTGTATATATATATATATATATATATATATATATATATATATATATAAAATGTATAATCTATACATTACCTTGATCAGCACAGTCAAATCTTGACTGATGAATGGCAACACCGGCTCGTCTGTTTGGTATTTTGTGAGGAATGATGTAAAGATCCTGGAGATGGCCATAAAGAAGTGAAACTTTGCCATGATGAGAGGGTCCTGTCTCGCCACAGAAAGGCAGTCATAAGAAGCTGTTCTGGGAGCCGGGAGCTGTTTGTTTGCTACTGCGTCAATGTACATCTCAATCTGAGGCCATACGTCAATGGCTCTGCCAACCACTGGCAGATTCTCAATCCAGCGATGGCCACAGAAAGGTAACGGAAAAACCGATGACTTGGTGAGGGTAGTGAAGTCTTCCCTTCTGGCTGGAGTGTTGTGGAACACTGTGTGGAGTGATTGAAGCACCTTATCGAGCAGCCAGATGGTAAATCCACCTTTGAAGGAGTTATGGAGTGTATGCAGCCCACAACTACCCACCACTATCAGCTTGGAACCAAATTCCTCTGCATGGTCCTGCTGCAGCGTCTCCAAGGCCTTCCAGTTTACATTCGGACCATCCATGGAAACTGACACACAATTCCTCCATTGCAGGTCCTGCACACAGTCCTGGGGAACATAAAGAAAAAAAAAATTATGAGCACAACAGTATCAGGTCTGGCAAATGCGTTAAGACAGTAAATTTAAATTTTCAAAAATATTGCAATCCTGCAAAACACACACACACTTAATTTTTTTTCTTTTAACATGGGAAGTGACATTTGAAGGCTTGATATGATTAATCAATTTTGGCAAGCTAAGGAAAGTAATAAAATTCATGGGGTGGTGGCTGGTAGGTTCGTCTGATATTCTAGGTAATGGTCTCTAGATCACCAAAGGAGCGAGGACTAACTGGCTGCTTGAACGTTGTGTTCCAATTCCCACCATGCGTCAGCAGGTGGCGACAAAGCATGACGTAGGCATAGGGTCTTTCTACCGCTTCTTTGAGAAGAGGCGGCGATGGTTTTAAGTGATCAAGCACTTGTTCTAAGGAAGTTCGCGACACAATACGTTTATTTAGCGTTGCTTAATAATTCAATTTAGCAGTTTGAAATCCAATCTGTGTTACTTCCAGTTAATCTGAGTTTTATTTTTGATTATGGTAGCACTAGCAAAGGTTTGCTTTAGTCCTAATGTTGACTTGTCACAAACCAGCAGTGGAAAACGACAAGCTTTAATAAACGACATGCAAGGTAAAAGTACAAAACAAATCGACAAAATGACGATATCAAGCCTCAACCGACTTTACAAAAGGTCTGACAAAGCCACACAAAATACAGTACCGCCGAAAATGTTAACAAGTGCTTTGCTTTGGAACACACAAGCTATCGCCCACCATACCACACAACAATGCCACAATAATACAAAATGGAGAAGTCTTCAAGATTGTCTTGAACAAAGTGGTTCGAAGCCGGGTCAAATTAACAGCTTTGATGGACTTGACGCAAATTTCAAAATTACGGTTGTGAACGCTGCCGAGTCTCCCAATAACACTCAAGTCACAGAGCGCAACGATCATCGGTAGCGAGCCCGAGTTGGGGGGTCGACTTAGCTGCTATATTCTGGCCAATACGGGTTGTAGATAAATGCGTTTCCCCTCACATTGCACTCAGTTACAATTGTCATAACTTTAGTTATATTTTCATAATGTCCATTAAAGCATTGCATTTACATTTTTATTTTCAAATGCAGCCACGATTAACCTATGCTTGAAAAAGCTATACCCATTGCTAATGAACAGAAAACAAAGCATACTCACTTTGATGTGGTGAACCAGGTCCTGCGCAGTTGAGTGGCCCAAGAACTGTGCCCCGAAAAAACGGGACTGTACACGGCCGTCCTTTCAGAATCTTACGTGTACATCCAGTTTTTTGTTGTGGCGTTGAGACTTTCATCAAACATCAGGATAAACGCCTTCGTGGCATTTATTTCAGCGATCAGCGCTTGTTTGATGAATGGGGCGATGCCGAATTGGGCAACATAACGTGTTTTGTCTTTCCCACAGGAAAATGACTGTACCAATGCCGAGTCTGGAAACATAGCTTTAAAGAAGGACTCGATTCCTTCGTTCGAGCGGTAAGACTGGTGATTAGCTATGGTCCTCAGGACCCATATCACCTCAGCCTTCAGAGTGGGAGTCGACCCACACAGCGATTGAATGCCAGTCGATGCCGGGTGAGAGGATTGAGTAGCGGTAGCAGATTGAGTAGATTCAGTTGAAGTAGAAGAGGTATTCGCCGAGGAAAAAAACGATATGCTAGGCTGCTGCTGCCGAGTCTTAGCTAAGGCAACATGCTTGGCGCTTTGCATGTGGGAATCTACCGCCTTAACTCCCATTGTACCCAATTTAAATAGCTTACAACAACACGAACACCTTGCTTCACTGTCATCAGTTGGGACCGCTCTCAGCCACCACGCATATTTCGGGTCCTCCAACCATCTCCCTTGAAATTTACATTTACCCATCTTTTAAGATGCTGCTAAACGAAAAACTTTGTCTGCAATGCATCTACCATTCAACGTAACGGATTGGAATGCTGATTGCCAGCGCGCGCATCAAATAATGACGGGTGCTTGTAAAGCCCAAAATCTATGCGAGCGATACAGTAAGTAGCCACCAACGACGTAAATAATATTTACAGTCATGGTTGCCACCGAACTTTTTTCCGCTCCTAAATTCAACAACAAGGAAGAAATGGAATGGAGTCACCTCACATTTAAGACCTTTGGGTTGAAAATTTAAGACATTTTAAGACTTTTCAAGGCCTTATTTGACAAAAATGAAATTTAATACCATTTCAGACTTTTTGAGGACCCGCGGCCACCCTGAGTATGCAATAAAAATTTTATTTCAAAATATAACAAAGTCTCAACTTGTTCAATTAGTATAACAGAGTGTAAAAGAGTTCGTTCTGGATGAGGGCAAGGTGTACAGAATGACAAAGGATTGCTCTAAAAAAAAGTTTTATTTTCTTCATGCAAGAGATTTCAAAAAAAAATTATTTCAAATAATGCCTCAAAAAAATGTAAGCTCAAAAATAAAAAAAAGGAAAATCAACAAACAAACAAGCAATGCTTATTCTCAAGCAAACAGTCTGAAGAAACTGCTGTCTTTGCATGACTGTAATCCAAGGCAGAGCTCACCAGAGCATTGTGCCTCACACTATAATAGCCCCTCCTTTTTTTCGCGACCTAAGGCAGACTAATCTTATATGCTTTTCCCCTGGGCTCTCTTTATTGGACCAAACCAACTGTCTGAAGCACAGGACAAACCTACAATCTTCACCTACAACACAAGTGAAATAAATCAAAGAAAACATTTCCAAAACCATACAAAAAATAATATGCATCAGCAAGTTAAGTATAGTTCATATTTGTAACCATACATCTCTGTACATTAAGAAAATAACAGTTTACAGGTTAATGCAGCCCCCCCCCCCCCCCCCTTGGCTATTGGTATGCCCCAATGACATCACCTTCACTATAAATGCAGCACTGCACACCAGAGTCACTCATTTGTCAGTCTGACTAAATAACATGAATTGGTAAGTTGTGTGTCTGTAGAAGGGTTTGAACCTCTGTTGCATTAATAAATGTATTTTTGAACCAAACCTTTGTCATGTCATTTGTAATATGGATTTAATTTGTAGAATGTTTTACAGATCAAGATTTAATTTCAAACTCCCTGAGTACTACATAGCATGCATAGTAGCAAACAGATTGTTTGGATCACATGGTTGAAAAATTAAAGGTGAATATACTGCACAAGAAGAAACGAGTGAATATGCATGAAAATATGTATGAGTATATATATAAAAAATGAATACACTGTGTAACTGAATATAATGTAGGCAGTTGTAAAGGTTAAGTGGGGAAAGCAGGCCCTGTCTTTACCACACATCCCCCCCCTTAAGACCTGTCCCTCACATCTCCTTACGGGACAGGAAATCTGCCACAACATTGTCTTTCCCAGCACGATACTTCACAGTGAACCTATATGGCTGCAAAGAAAGGTACCACCGTGCTATTCTCCCATTTGTGTCCCTCATCCTGTGGATCCATTGGAGGGCTCGATGGTCTGTCTCTAGCACAAAGTCTTTGCCTATGAGGTAATACCTCAGTGTGTCGAGAGCCCACTTGATGGCTAGACTCTCTTTTTCAATAGTGGAATAGCGAGTCTCTCTAGGATAGAGCTTTCGACTCACATATAGCACCGGCCTCAGGTCTCCTGCCCTCCCTTGCAGCAACACTGCCCCCAAACCAACCATAGATATGTCGGTCTGCACTGTAAAGGGCAAAGAAAAGTCAGGGCTCTGCAAGACAGGATCTTGGCATAAACACTTTTTGAGGTCTTGAAAGGCTGCCTCACAAGCTGGTGTCCATTTCACCCTCACAGGACAGGATTTTCGGGTTAGAGCAGTGAGTGGTTCCGCTCTGTCTGCAAAGTTTGGCACAAATCTTCTATACCAGCCAACTAAGCCCAGAAACGATCTGATCTGGCGCTTAGTGGTAGGCGGTGGGCAGGATTGAACAGCTTCAAGTTTATCAATTTGTGGTCGAATTTTGCCCCCTCCAATCACATACCCCAAGTACCGTACCTCTGACTTGACCAGCAGGCATTTCTTGGCATTGACCACCAGTCCGGCCTGTTGGATGCGCTGGAACACGTCGGATAGGTGCTGGAGATGTTCTTCCCAGGTGGAACTGTAGATGACCACATCATCAATGTAAGCGGCTGCGTAGTCTTCAGCCCCTCTCAGTACCATGTCCATGAGTCTTTGAAAGGTTGCGGCTGCTCCCTGTAGACCGAAGGGCATCACAACGAAGCGGTACAACCCAGAAGGCACTCTGAAAGCTGTGATGTCTTTGGCTTGCTCAGTAAGGGGGACCTGCCAATAGCCCTTACATAGATCGAGAGTAGTCAGATATTTGGCATTCCCTAGCCGCTCAATGAGTTCATCTACTCGCGGCATAGGATAAGGGTCAAAGGCTGAAGCGTTGTTGACTTTAATAAAATTAATACAGAACCTTTAATTGGGGCTGTCCTTCTTTGGTACCAACACCACTGGACTGCACCACTGGCTGGAGCAAGGCTCGATGATGCCCATGTCCAACATCATGTCCACCTCCTTCTTAAGTGCTGGGACCAAGGAGGCTGGAATGCGGTAGCTGGACTGACGAACAGGTGCTGTCTCTGGAGACAATAGCTGGATGTCATGAGAGATGAGGTCAGTGCGCCCTGGTCGCTCACTGAACAGTCCTTCAGGAAAACGGTCTTTCAGTTCATTCTGCATTTCAGGAACAAGATGACTCATGTCGGGGAGAGTACAGGACTGGGCGGAAACAGGAAAGTATTGCTCCTCCACCTCTTCTTCATCGTCAACAGCTCTGGCCAGTAGCTGTTGAGACGGCGTATTTCTGTCCTTCCATTCCCTTAACAGATTAACATGGAAAGTCTGGAGTTTCTTTCTCCGTTCTGGCAGGAGAATCTCATAGGTCACTGGTCCCATCTGGCGTGTGACCTCGAATGGACCCTGCCATTTAGCAAGGAGGCTACTCTCAGAGCTAGGCAACAACAGCAGCACCTTCTGCCCAGGTTGGAAAGTGCGTTGCTTGCTGCTCTTGTCATAGCCCCTCTTCTGTCTCATCTGTGCATCCACAATGTTAGCATGTGCAAGTTCAGTTAGCTGCTCGAGCTTGTCCCTCATTTTCAACACATAGTACAGGATTCCCACTTGCTTGGCTGGCTGCTCTCCTTCCCAGGCCTCTTTCAATATGTCCAAAGGCCCTCTGACATGACGTCCGTAAAGGAGATCAAAGGGAGAAAACCCGGTAGTTGCTTGGGGTACTTCTCTGTAGGCGAAGAGCAGGAAAGGCAGCCACTGATCCCAATCAGCACCCGTACTGGAGACAAACTTGCGCAGCATATAGCCTTCAAGGTTTTATTAAACCTCTCGACCATGCCATCAGTCTGAGGATGATAGGGGGTGGTTCGTATACCCTTAATGCCCAACAAGCGATAGACCTCCCTCAGAAGCTTTGATGTAAGGTTGGTACCCTGATCTGTAACTATCTCCCTGGGGATCCCCACCCTTGAGAAGAGTTGTACCAGACAGTTGACAACCTAACGGCTCTTGACCTTTCTGAGGGGGAAAGCTTCCATGTATTTGGTAGCATCGTCACCTACAACAAGAATGTATCGGTTGCCTGCTGAACTGCGCTCCAAGGGGCCAACCACATCCATTGCAATGCGTGAAAAGGGCTCATTTATCACAGGCATATTAATTAAAGGGGCTCTGTCACCTATCTTCCCTGGCGCAGTTTTCTGGCACTCTGCACAGGTTTTACAATATTTTATAATCTCTAGGCACATCTGGGGCCAATAAAAACGTGTAGATATGCGATCGTAGGTTTTAGTCTGACCTAAATGTCCTGCCCAGGGTATGGAGTGACCTAAGTGTAAAACTGTGGGCCTCAATTCTTTTGGTAACACTAGCTGGTCACCTGCACTTGTACGTCTGTACAGAATCTGCCCCTTGCTTACAAATATTTCTTTGTCAGTAACTGAACTTGCTGTGGCCTCATCTACACTTTTCCCAAAAAGTTTCTTATGGGTCTCATCTTGCCTTTGTAATTCACTTATGTTACTGGGCAATACGTCCAATGCTACGTTCGGTACTTTTGGTTCTGACTTGGCTAGTTTAGTTCCCCAAACCTTCTCCTGCCGTTTCTGACTGCGAGTTTTCTTTCCCCTGCTTTGCCTGACCACCTCCCTAGTAAATGGTAGCTCCCCCCACCAGGGATCTAAGGCTAAGCTCTGGGATCTGGTCACTACCATAGCTTCTCTGTGGCTATCAGAAACACAGTCAGTGGAACTAACATTGTCATAGACCTGGAAATGACTAAGCAGCTCATAAAGTATTGGAAGATCTCTTCCTAGTACTACTGGGAATGGTAAATTTGATACTACTCTTACTCGTAAGAGGTACTCCTGCCCCTCTATCTCAATATAGAGATTTCAGCAGTAGGATAGTGCTTGCTATCACCATGAACACAGGTTACGTTAACCCTTCCTGCCCGCATTAACATCCGACTGGGTAAATGGTCTTCTCTCAATAGAGTCTGGTCACTTCCTGAATCTAATAGGGCTTTGCAATAACGACCTGCTAGACGAACCTTAATCACACTGTCAGATGTGTGTATTAGCTGATCAGGGGAAGGTAAATAGCTTAGCTGAGACTTCTTAATGGTAGCAACTGGGCATACCATTTTAATGTGACCTGATTGACCACAGTTGTAACACACAAGAGGATCTTTCTTATCTGGTCTCTTACTAGCAGGATCTTGACTGAGGGGCTTGGTTTCTGGAAATTTATTGAAAGTCCTAGACTCATTAACAGAACCACCCCCTGGTTTAGAATGATAAGAAGAAAGCGTGTGCAACCTGCCCATCTCATAGCTTTTGGAGGTCCTCCGGGCTGCGATGTAGGTCTCGGCTAACTCAGCTGCTTCTCGTGACGTTGCGGGGTTGTGCTCCTTGATCCAGGTCCGCAGCTCTGGGTTGAGGATGCGCAGGAACTGCTCAAGGATGATGGCATCTCCAATCTCCTCCTTCGACTTCTGGCTTGGATTCATCCATTTTTCGTAGAGGTCCTGCAGCCGTGTCTGAAGTTCTTTTGCAGTTTCGCCACCCTCTACTCGACTGGAACGGAATCTGTCACGGTAAGTCTCTGGATGTATCTCAAACTTTTGCAAGATGGCTGCTTTCACCTGGTCATACTGCATAGCTCGACCAATGTCCATGGCTATGTAAGCTGCCCTAGCTTTGCCGGTAAGAAGGGGAACCAGATGAAGGGCCCAGCTGTCCTGGGGCCACTGACAAGCCATTGCTATGCGCTCAAAAGTAGTAAGATAATGTTCAATGTCCTCATCCTCCCGGTAAGGCTGCATTTTCGGCCCTTTCCACTGGACTGGGATTGTATGGACTGATACTGTTGCATGTCCTGAGGGAGAACCTTGAGCCCTCTGGTCGACAGGAACCCCTGAAGACTCAGTCCTCCTGAGAGGATAAAGCTCCCCTGGCTCAAAAATTGGGGGCGTTGCCTCCCCCGCTGCCCCCACCGGCCTTCGCTCCAGCCTGTCCAACTGGATCACCTGCTGCAACTGACTGAACTGGTGCTGAAGGTTTTTCATACGGAGCTCCTGGGCTTGGGTCTCACGATCCCTCTTAGCGTCTCTCAGCTGTTGGTCGAGGAGGAACTCTTGGAGGGTCCGACTCAGGCTCTCCACTGGATCTGGCATTTCTCCACCAGTGGCTCCTTCCTCCTCTCTCTCTTGCTGTCCGTCCTCTTCATAGTACTCAGCAAGTGAAGTCTGCTGGCCGCCCTCCTGACGGTTCTTGCGTTTGGAGCTTTTCTCCTTGGTTGCCATCCTGGTTCTGTCACCCTTGACTGCCACTCATCCCACTTCTGACACCATATGTAAAAGAGTTCGTTCTGGATGAGGGCAAGGTGTACAGAATGACAAAGGATTGCTCTAAAAAAAAGTTTTATTTTCTTCATGCAAGAGATTTCAAAAAAAAAAATATTTCAAATAATGCCTCAAAAAAATGTAAGCTCAAAAAAAAAAAAAAAGGAAAATCAACAAACAAACAAGCAATGCTTATTCTCAAGCAAACAGTCTGAAGAAACTGCCCCCCCCCTTGGCTATTGGTATGCCCCAATGACATCACCCTCACTATAAATGCAGCACTGCACACCAGAGTCACTCATTTGTCAGTCTGACTAAATAACATGAATTGGTAAGTTGTGTGTCTGTAGAAGGGTTTGAACCTCTGTTGCATTAATAAATGTATTTTTGAACCAAACCTTTGTCATGTCATTTGTAATATGGATTTAATTTGTAGAATGTTTTACAGATCAAGATTTAATTTCAAACTCCCTGAGTACTACATAGCATGCATAGTAGCAAACAGATTGTTTGGATCACATGGTTGAAAAATTAAAGGTGAATATACTGCACAAGAAGAAACGAGTGAATATGCATGAAAATATGTATGAGTATATATATAAAAAATGAATACACTGTGTAACTGAATATAATGTAGGCAGTTGTAAAGGTTAAGTGGGGAAAGCAGGCCCTTTCTTTACCACACAGAGAACAAACTTAAAACAAACCAGCAGTTTGGCAATGCCCAGTTGTGCTCTAATAAGGTTTGAACATGTTTGGCATGGATTTGAAAAGTCGTTCATTGGTCATGTTCATCTGAGGAGGGAACAAATGCAATATTCTGGACGAAATATAAATGAGAAGGCAGCCCGCGTAAGTACACATTAGCTCTGAAAATACTTTAGAGTAGACGAGTTGCTAAATGCAAAATTTGTCATCTGGATTGTACCCCATGACAAATGTTGCGAATGTAGCACGGACATGAAAAATGCTCAACTTAGCAAATGCATTACCGGTTTTCACCCTACGCCCCTTTTGATATTAAAAACCACCACATAATTTCTCAGCTGGTTAGCACTCGCGTCAGTGATGTGAGATATCGGTCACCTCTGTGGAAACATTGGTATGATTGTCTTGTTTAACCCTGTTTTCTTTCTCTCTCTCTTTTCTTTTTGAATGTGTCCGTTTTCTTTTTAATATCTCTTATGTCTGAGGGATCTGATTGCATGTATTGAGTGTTTTATGTTTTTTATTATGGACCTTGAGTCTGACAATAAAGGACGTTGATGATAAAGATGATAATTGTTCAATTTCAATGCTACAACTAATGGTCAACAGGATGAATTTGTTGATTTAAATTCCTCAGCAGGAGCATGCAGTTAAACATTAACTCTATAATGCCCCCTGTATCATATATGATACACCAAATTTTACGCAAATTTGAAGCAACCATGTCCACCTGGTAAGATGCAACGCAACTATGACTACTCACTGTATCATATTTGATACACAGTGCTGCCACCTGGAATTAAGAAGAGAGATTACAGGAGTAGCCTCTCCCCTAGCCACTCACTTCAAGGTAGTAGCTCCCATGTGAATGGGAATTCATGAATTTCCTTGGACTTTGGCAGTGAAGTTCAGCATTCCAAGGTAAATATTACCCAAAAACTTATTATTATACATGTTAAAGGATAGCTACCAATAGTAGAGAGCATATAAATAATTTGAGATTTCGAGTGTTGAGTTCTGTACGGGTGCTGATTTTTGGCAGTATTAGATATGATACTTCTGGAATTAGAAGTTGTTCTGTTCAGCAATATATATGTAGCTGTCACAAAACCTAATGATGAACAGTGGATCTGAATACTACCCTTCAATACAAAAATATTACTGGGTATAATGATGTCTGTGTGTGGGCAATATAGGGTTAAACACAATTCTGGGCTGAAATACAGGAACTTCACAAAAAGCAACCCTCATTTGCTGTGCAACATTTATAAAAAAATTGTAAATGTTAAACAGGCAATTTAGCCAGACAACTTCCCTCAAAATTCTTTTTATTTTAAAAAATGTATCCTTTCTTTCGCCAAAGTCCGTTGAAAACAATATCAGCAATGACTGGCCATGTCCCAGTTAGGTTTTTTGTGGGGGTTATGGCGAGCCTAACTGCCGAGTGGCAGATGAGAGGTGCCGGTAGACATGTAAACAATAGCGGTGGGACGCGATTAAAAAAATCAATCTAATTAATTAGAGGCTATACATTAATTTATCTTGATTAATCACATTTTAATCAAATACCAATTTTTGACACAATAAGCAAAGTTTTTCCATTCAAATAAATTTTGGTTGATGACTGAATCAATGAATAGACATGCAGTATACAGTATATGTAAGATCATATACAACAAAAATGTTTATTTTTCATTTATATTTATCAGTGCATTTTTCATCTGTGTACTACATTCACCGATTAGTGCAAACTCCCAAGTGCAATTATAGTCTTTTTCAATCACGAAGACTTCGGAATTAAAGTGTAAAAGATTAATTTGACAATGGAATTAACAATGAAATTAATTTGAAAAATTTTTGGCGATGACTCCATCCTCATAGACCTTCCAGCAAGGAGGCGTGCTTATCTGCCTGGGTAGTAGGCAGAGGCGAAGCCGCCCCCCTTGAAGGGTCATCAAATTGCCATGGGGAGGATGGATTTGATACTGAAGAGGCCGGAGTCAGAAGTTGGTGGTGATGCGGAGGTGGTGGACAATGCAGAATCTCTGAAACAGCAAAACGGAACGTGTCACTGGCATTTATATTGAAGATAAATGGTTATGATTGGGTAAGACCGATTGCTTGCGTCCTACGTCTCGTGATTGAACTTTCGTTTACGCTCCCATTTCAATCACGAAGACTTCGGAATTAAAGTGTAAAAGATTTATTTGACAATGGAATTAACAATTAAATTAATTCGATAAAGCCTTTGGCGATGACTCTGTCCTCATGGACCCTCCAGAAAGGAGGGGTGCTGGTCTGCCTGGGTAGTAGGCAGAGGCGAAGCCGCCCCCCAAAAGGAGAGACTTGAAGGACCGTGGAGTCATCGCAATGAACATACCTGAAAGACAAATACATGCATTAGAAAAAATACAAGCATTTTGCGCTGGCTAAGCGCGGAGGGATTGTGCCACTACTAGTGGACGTGAAGAGCGCCAGCTAGGCGAGGAGCTCCCAATACCAAAGTGCTAGCTAAGCACTTGTGAAATGACCATAGCTAGCGGTCGTGCAGGGTATGAGAATACTTACTGGTTAAGCTTTTGTATTGAAAGCCTTGTGCTAATGAAAGCATGTGTACTGCCACTGCTAGTGGATGTGAGGAGATGCTCACGTAGCATCTGTGACGATGTGCCAGCTAAGCAACGTGCTACCATAACCATAGTTCTAATGAGCAATGCCTCAGCTAGTGGACGTGAGGATATACCGACGAGGTATCTGTGCTTACTTACCGGAATGGATACTCACTCTCAGCCATATTACTTAAGCGCGTGAGAATTGTCACAGCTAGTGATGTGAAGTAGATACTTGTGTAGTATCTGTGACTGCTTCCCAGCTAGGCAAGGTGCACCCAAACCAAAGCGCTAGCTAAGCGCTTGTGAACTGAGCCACGGCGAGTGGCGTGAGGAGGATACCCACGTGGTATCTGTGATGGCTGGCCAGCTAGGCAGCACGTGATCAGAGTTGTAGCAAGTGAAGGCAAAATCCATAAGTCAGTCCAACAGTAATGAGATCTCAAAATCGCCATGGAACGCTGCATGGTGATTATAGATGAGATAGATGGCTGTACGTATGAAGCATATGCAAAGGACGACCAGCGCCTCAGGAGCATTTAAACCACGTTGGGCTGCTGTAGTTGCAGCTCTGATCCTGAATGAATGTCCAGAAAAGTGTCCTGGTGGAATACCACACTTGTTTAGAACAGCACTGAGGTGATAAATGAACCAACGGCGGCTGACAGGTAAACCAGATGATGTTAGAAACAAAAGTTTATTTCTTTCTGTAGGAGGCCTCATGCAAAGATAAGTAATCATGGATGATTAATCGTGGATGGCTAATCAAGGACAGAAAGAAGAATTGATTACGACATGAACCCCATTACCTGCAATATCAGCTTTTGAGTGTTTAAGGGAAAGGCGATAATGATCAGAATAAAACGATATATCTGAAAAACAAAATCACGTGAAGGAAGAAAAGAGGTAGAATGAGTGGTGAATTCCCCACAATGAAGAAATCCGTAAAATGCTAACAAAAAACTGGAATCCAGTAGAATGTCCTTGTACTTTGTAAAACACCCAGACTGAAGAACAGTTAATAAATGATGTAAAACATCAAGTGAGATAGGAAGTTTACTAATCAGGTGAAGATGGAGAGGCCCTTTTTCTGCCTTTTAATAGCAATTTAAGAGCTGGGTTACAAAAGAGACTTCCAGAATTAGGGTTGTGACACCGACAGTGAAATTGGATACCCATTGCCAGACTGTGGACATAATAAGGTTGGACATGACGAACATCAAAATTAAAAACAATAAATGCACAGACAGTAGCAATTTGAACAGGATACAAAGGAATACCTTGGGAAAAACAAAATGAAGAAAATAATCTCCAAGCAGCATCATAAGCTTGTAAAGTGGAAGAGGCAGAACCTTTTCTGCATGTATTATTTTGCAGATTCAATCCTTTCAGTCATAGTTCAATTGAGGAGCAATATTGATAGAGGAGGAATGGGTACAGGCTTCAAGTTGGCTGTTGGACAAAGTTGACGAAATTCCTGAAACAGAAAAGAGAGTCAGCTATGCCGTTTTTGCAACCTGGGATATGCTGAGCTCTGAAAATCAAATTATTTGTTACGGATAACCATGTCAAGCGTATAACCAGGGGTCTAATGTCGCTAGATTTTGAACGCCCTTTATTTATAATTTCAACCACTGCCTCGTTATCACAGCAAAATAAGATTCTTTTTCGATGCCACATAGAACCCCACCCCAAGCATGCCACAACGATAGGGTAGAATTCAAACAGAGCAACGGACTTACTGACAGAAAAATTAAAAAATTCAGACGGCCATTCCCCTGCAAACCACTGACCTTGAAAAAAAAACCCAAAACCTATGGATGGACCAGCATCAGTGAATAGTTTGAGTGACTCTGAGGATTCTTCATCATTATAAAAAAAGAAATTCCATTCCATTGATCCAGAAAGGAGAACAAAAAACCAGATGTCAACCCAATGTCAGATCGGCACCCATCATCAAAATTGATCATATCAGTTAGAAAACTAACCAATTTGCTCAAATTCAAAAGCCGAGATATGAATGACCTCCCTTGAGGAATTATGCGCATGGCGAAATGACCCAACAATGAAAGTAGCTCTCGTTTTGAAATGCGAGACTACTGTAGGTGAGATTGCGCCATGTTTTTAATACAGTTCACTTTCTCTAAAGGAAGCACCGCTTCTTGAGAAACACTATCTAAACGTTTACCCAGGAATTCCAGGGAAGTAGGTGGACCGATAGTTTTCTCATCTGATAAAGTGGCACTTAATACACAAAAAGTGCTTTTGAGCGTATCAAGCATGGGATTTGGGGGTTCAGAGGGAAAATTGATAAGAAGAAAATCAAATAAATGCAGTACAAAAGGAAGACAGTCATTGTTTAACAAAATCCAACAAAGCGCTTCTGTAGAACCCCACAAAACAATACCAAGGACGGACATTGCAGAGGGCTGAAGGTTTCACGTGCTCTTGTTGTGTGGCATTAATTCAAGCAACTTCCTGGCTGGTGTGAATCAAAATAAAATGTATATTTTTCTCTGTCCAAAGACGGGGCGCAAAAACACAACAGTTACAATTAATCTTACTCCATAACATATTTATAAAATACCAAATTGGGTTGTATCCTCGTTAAGTATCTGACTTCAAATTAGAATTAGAATTGATGCTGTTTGTGGACAGCATGCAAAAATCTCGAGACAGCTACGCCGTCAGACTCATCTGTGAAAACCAGTTGAGTTTGAATTCCTGACAGACAACCACCGTCGCTACATTAATGTTCCCGGGTTTTATCACCATATCCGGATCCTAGGCTCGTTAGTTAGATTAGAGGTTGGAAGTCAACCATCACTGCAATAGCCTCTGTTGGCATATATCTACAGCGAACCCAGATTTAAATACGCCCATGGGTTCCTTAAGGGAATTTTAACAGATAACCGACTTTTCGTCCATGGGTTTCCTAACCCCTTTATGTAAGTAGATCATGATTGTCTCTGCAACTTAATAAAACCAATTGTCACACCGGGCCGCTGGCCAGTCATTCGTCAGTGGGGATAATACCCCTAGGTATCCGTCGAGACGGGGCTAGAAAGAATGCGCAAGTGTTAAGAGTCACTTAAGACTACATAAGCTGAACGGAATAACAATAATTTAATCACCAGGTAGGCACACACTTGGATCAAACAAATAAATGTTAAGCCAATTATCAGTTACACACAATTTAGAAAGAGAATAAATTTGTACCTGGAAAAATGGAGGCCGCACCACGTGCCTGAGGAGAACTCAGATGCCATCCCTCCTCGCCTACCTAAATCCGCTGCCTACGCGCAGACCCAAGCACGTGGGGCGAGGCGGCATCTGAGTCTCCATAATGAAAAATCTATTCACACTTCCGCACGATATTTCGAAATGCGATACCTTTTCCAATGGCTAGAATCTCTTGGTTTTAAGCTCAAAGCCCCACCTTTGATTGGCGGGGGTCGAATTTGGGTTTTCCCCCTTTTGGGGATGTAATAAATTTCCTAGCAGAGAGAGGAGACTAGGGTAATTACCCGAGTAAAATCTAACCAATTTTAAGGAGTTTCCCAAAGAGGATGAACCATAATTTCAATCGAAATGAAACATACTCAATTCAACTCCTTGGATTCCCCCGAGAATAACAAGACCAAACATGATCGGAATATGTACTAATATGATGCAGTTGTCATGAAATATCCTTAAGATGGAGTATTATATAGTTTAATTGGATTATAAGTATATAAGTGGTTTCTTCACAGGATTTTGAACATAAAAAGATATTATAAATTTCCCAGAGATTTAAATTATTTAAAACAGATTAATGTAACTGGACTTTGGGGATAGTGATATGACTCTCACAGGAGCCTTGGGACAGCCAGGGCTTTGCGACTCCGCCCCCTCCCCGCTGAGCAAAGCCAGAGATGCTACCCCCACAGGCAGGCTACAGGAACATCCTAGGTCATAAAAGTTTTACTGCTGGCTCTGGATTGAGCTAATCAGCCTTATGTTCAGATTCTACACTTCTGATAGGTGATTAAATATTTGAGGGCTACTCCTGAAACTGAATGTAAGCCTGACAGCGAAATAAAACTCACCGTCCCAGTGAATATCGAACATGGACCATTCCGATGAATAAATGGTAATTATTTTAAACGCATCAGTTATAGCCGTTTTAGCTAACCAGGCTCCGAGGCCAGCCAGTTTAATAAGTTTAATAGCATGATCGACAGTAGCATAATGCATTGAGAATGGAACGAGGGGAATTAAGCCATTTACACTTAGATTCGTCCCAGAGCGAGGACGGGACATGTCAAAAATTGGTCTTTTTTTCCCCGGAGTATTTCCGTGTAGCGATACCAATAGGGTTCGTACGAAAAAAAGAGAAAGGAGGAGATTTAATGGGGCCAATCAGATAACCTTTATCTACTTCCTTCTGAATGAGCTCCCTAACGACGTCTTGTTCAATAGAGGCTGAATGCAGATTCTTACAAATAAGAGATCTATCTAGAGGAGCAAGGACTCCAACCCGAAAGCCTTGGCATGGACCAGTGAGTAGGTGATAATAGGGGTTGAGTTTTTTTAAGGCATGCGCTGAATTTTGGCATTTCTCTTTAGGGGTTGGTTCCGATGCGTTTGGTGAGGGCAAACAGATTTCGGATGGGTGTCCTTGCAAAAGCTGCAAATATGACAAAATTTACAGTTAGACCAAGCACAGACACTTTCATGAAAGTTATTGCAAATTGGAGCTCCATTAGAATCAGAGACCTCACGCCCTTTTGAGACATAAACAGTGCGCTCAGTGAAATATTTTTCATCAGATTCACTGGACCAAGCTAGAGGAGACGCAAAAGGTTGAACGACTGTCTTGGGGCAAAGTTCAGTGGTTTGTCCAATACTGCTGCATAAGACGCAAGCGAGTGCTCAGTGACCTCCGAAATGATGAATAAGCAGTTGAATATCCAGACTGGACCAATCAACGCAAATATTAAAACGAGACAACTGCAGGGCCGCTTTCCCTGGAAAAGACTTGTGATATTCATAAAATAAAGCCCCTCCGGAACGCAGCTGCTGGTAGCAAATAATAGCAATATACAAGTCCAATTCCTGGCCTCGTTCGGGGTAGACTGAACAAATAATGTCTCGATAAATACCAAATGCTACGACAAACTCTCCAATGTAAGAGACCTCTGTAGACGTTGGTCTGCAGCCTTTAACAACACAGAAATGTCCCCGCAATGAAGTACACGTCTGTCGCATTCGGGTGAAGGCAACAGGAATGAAACGATATTGACGTCCATTCCTTGCAGACCTTGCAAACAAATATTAGGGGACATGCAAGTTGCAATGGAAACATAAGGCCTACCACTCAAAGTAGCAGGGATAGTGGAAGCCAGGCTAAAACTGGGCGACACATTAGGCAAAGCAAAATGGGATTCTGCTTCTGAGGCAAAGGGCTGAGCCGAATGGGGAGCATAAGCTTCCACAGCAAGGATTCTCTTTTCGAGGGATCCCATGGATTTTACGAGATTGGATGGATGACAGGAGAGGTTCGGAGACATCAGCGCTAGAGGAGCCATATCGTGGTGCTGAACTTTTTCTTAGTGGCTGGGATCTGGAGAGGATGATTTTGCTGCTCTTTTCCTCCCCTTTCCGCGACGTGACATGGAAGGAGTACTGTCTTGGACAGGAACCAACGGAGAGTTAACGTCTTTGTAATCCGACGGCATGACGACAGGAATAGCGCCGGTATTTGACAGATTATCGAGCAGCGCTAATAACTCCGAAAGAGGAAGTTCGGGGTTAACCGGAATACCAAATTCTTCCAAGCTGCGTGGAGTCGATCATCAGAGAAACTTTGAAAATTAGAAGCATTTGCCACTGCTGCTAAGCGTTTACTACTTCTTGGATTTTCACTTTGAGAAGCGCGATCTAGGACTTCATCCTGACAGGTACGGGCAGTTCCTTGAGAGGAAGGAACTGCACCAGATTCAGACATGACGTAGGCTAGCATACGCAATGCGGAAAAGATTTAAGGTGCATTACCGCCACCCACCAGGCTAAAGTATGTGCATCAGTGTTACCGGACTGCCTGAAATGAGGGAACTGAGAAAGCTGCGATTAAATGCGTTATTTTTTTTGCACATTATTTTTCCTGTAATTTATTAATCCAAATTAACGCGTTAAAGTCCCAGCCCTTGTAAACAATCAACAATAAGTTGGTAAAAACCACTGAAAGCTGTTGTTTCAGCAGTGGCTTTGTTGAACATCATGAAGACACAAAACAACTTCCGTGTCCAAATTATAAAGAAATCGCGAAGGCCGAAGCTTCTGCGATGAAAAATGATCCACCACTCCTTCAAACACGTGAAACGGCAGGCCAAATTATGAATCCCAATAGAACACAGACCTCGGTTGAAAGTCAGTGATTTACCAAAAGATTTCAGAGAATGAACGTCAATCCATTTGAACGTAACTTTCTGGGACACAAAAATACTGACCTGCTCAGCTTCCTTCATTAAGAGGAAAAGTAGGATGTTTGAAAGGAAATCCATATCTGTGTCCTCTGTGAGACCCCAACGGGATACGGGAGATCGGGCAGCGAGCCCAGCTTCTGTTGAACATAACTTGTAAAAATATGACGTGAAAAATTTTGCTCCACAAAAAGAAGAATTTCATAAAAACCCCTATGTTTTCTGAGATAATAGTTTGGACGGTTATGAAACAGATTCCTCTATGCATGTTGGTACAAAAATCTAGATAATATACTCTGTTTCTTGGGTTTTCTCCGCACTGTTTCAACATAACTTTTCAGGACACCATGAGTTATGTTCACAACAATATTTTAAGCGCTAATTGCAGTGTTTTAAATCTGGATTTCCCAGTTAATAGCCGTTGTGGGTTAATCACTTGGTATTGATGTCAAGAACAAAAACGATTTCAGCCAGACTTTTATTTAAAAATTCTGAGAATTTTACATTCAGAGTCTGAAGGCAATGAATATCACAAAATTTGGACACTTTTTATCTACGTTTTCCAAAGATCTGCAGTTTTTTAATTTATCTTTTTCAGAAGACTAATTATATTGCCTGTATTAGCTTTTTTTATATACTCTGGCCTTCATGCATGGCATTTTCCATGGGTGACATCCAATTTTGTTAATCATATAGTCCTGTAAAAAATTCAGGGTCTTTGGCTCTCTATTTCATGGAATGACCCATGTCTGCATAGTCAATAAAGATTGAGTTCATTTATTAGATACACACTAGTTGGGTCAAGTACTTTCAAGTACTTATCAGAATTGTTTGCCAGCATTTTTTTCCTTTCATAGTACTTGTATTTGTATCTGAGTACTACCTAATAATGCCTAATATTAGGCATTAGGCTTCATAATATTATTAGGCCTAATACCTAATAATACCTAATAATGAGTATATTTACTTGTATCCAAGTACTTTTCAAGTACTTGATCGATGTCTGTCAGCACTTAGGAGACAGATTGATCAAGAACTTTGAAAAGTACTTTAGGCATTAATAGGAAGTACTCCGATACAAGTGCAAGCACTTTGGTATTTAAAAAAATATACTTTCATCCAATTCTTGAAAGTACTTGAACCCAAGTCTGCTTATATTTCTCATTCTTCATTTTAAGCCTTGCAAGATGCTGTTATGGCTTCACCTAACTTAACACAACAAGATAGATGTGGGCGAAGATTTTGTATGTGGAATTGTAGAGGTCTCAATAACCATACGAAGCACAGCAAAGTACTGCATCATCTCTAGCACCTGGGTGCCCAGATAGTAATTTTTCAATAAACTTACCTTAGAGTGTCTGATCAGACAACATACTTTGTCAGGCAATATCGATCATCTTTTAGATTAAATTATTAACTGTAGGGAAAAAAAATCCCATGATTCCATGCACCTTATAGCTGGACTGGTTTGTGGACAGCCTGCGCTGCATTTGCGGAGAGCTGTGGCAATTTGGTCTGAACATGATCGCCTCCCCTGACAGTTCCTGGATTCCCTGTAGAGGCGCCCAAACATTATTAACATTAACAAACATTATTAACATTAACAGAGAAATGATGTCTGCAATACTCAATGAGTCCTTGCACACTTCTAGGAGTCACCAACTTCTGATTTTAGTTACTCAGGCTACTATGGTTTTATTTTAGGGAGTTTTCTACAGAAATGGAAAGGACTCAGAGTACCATTTTAATGCTTTAGCCAAAGGATGAAAAATGTAAGCTGATTTTCCAACCACCATGAATATCATGGAAGAAGAAGAATCTTCTTACATTCTGGATGCTTTACTCACCTAGGCAACTTTGATGAAAGGTATGCTTTCATACATCTCCCATCACATCCAAGCCTTATCTTTAACTCTAATGATCTCTTTGGGACTCACTAGCAAGCTAGCTAAAGTCTCTGTAATCCACAAGCACACTTGGGTTGCAGTTGCACAACACTGCCGCGAAGCCTCGGATCATTGCATATTACAGCTAGCTCAGTTAATACAGTTGGGGCAAAAATCAAATCATATCGCTTTAATGAGATGATCATTCACAAATATTTTCCTTAGATAACGTTAGCTAGTGGCTAGCTGCCGAGATGGCTACATCCAAAGCGCAATGCAGCCTAATGCGCGATGGCACACTTTACTTAGCAGCCTCGCCATCATGACATTATCAGTAAGCCTCCGTGCGTACAAGTCACAAGCACCACCCAGTACCTGATTTGTTGGTAAGCAAATGAGGAACATGGTTTCCGTTTGCGCCCCTAATGAGTGACGTCCTAGCAGAAAACCTGCCTTGATGAGACGCTAACAGATTGCATTTTAGTTTTCATTCTGTCCAAAAAAGAGCTTGACGACATGTTTCTGAAGATGCATGGACTGAGAGGCACTGTTTCCCTTACTGGATTGAATATTTGAATATTGTCCCATGTATTGCAGGATAAGTCTTTGAAAATGAAATGTTAAATGTTGTCATCATTATTGTATCATCATTATTTCCAAGGGATTATAGAACAGTATTTTCATAATCATGCTGACCCTAAAAGAGCGTGATAACATGTATATGTAAATGCAATAGACTGGGAGTGCTGTTTATCTTATTGCATTTGAATATTGTCCTCAGTAGAGCAAGATAAATCTTTGCAGTTGAATGCTCCTTTCAATATCATTTTCAAATAGTCAGAAAATAGCATTTGCATTTTCATGTTGACCCTAAAAGAGCGTGTTGACATGAAAATGTAAATGCAATAGGCTGGGGGTGCTGTTTTGCTTATTGCATTTGAATGTTGCCCACTGTATTGCGGAGCATGACTTTGAAAATGAAATGTCAAACAGCTTTTCATTATCATTTGAATATAGTCATAGATTTCCCATATGTGTCTGTGAAAATGAAGTGATAATTGGATTAAAGCATTTTCAATTTGATATTGTCTCAAATTACTCATTCATAAGTGGAAATTTATCGTGCATAGTAGGATTACATTTTCATTTAAATATTGTCCACTATGGGCTTCCATAGGCATCATCTTTTGAAAGATAAACAGGTGCTTGTCTTCGCATCCAAAAGTAAATGGACAAGCAGCTTTGGGACAGATACTGACAGAACTGCACCTCAAGTGATCTGCGGTTCTTATTTTGTATTTCCAAATGTGTAGACGCTAGTAAGGCATAGTATGATCTGCTGTTGTTAGTGCCTGATAGAATAGATTCCAGTTTTGCCCAGATCCTGCAAAGATCTCGGGACGAGCTGTTCAGAGAGGAAATCACATTTACAAAATCACGTTCTAGGATGACGGCAAAACCTCTGTATCTTATGTTTAGAAACATTTCAGAGGTTCAGTATGAACAACCAACATTATAACACTACTAAAATGTATTAAAAGAAGGACCAGCATAATAGGTTCCCTTTAAAATTAGTGATTGGTCACAACCTGTTTTCAATCATTCATTTAAATTACCATCACAGAAACTCTGAAAACCCTCAACATTATCAGATGTATCCAGTTTTCATTAATAACGCAAACCAATAACAAATCTGGATTTCTCACGCTTTTCTTTACTCAAGAGGTTGTTTCAGCTTCCCCTGTTGCCTGTTCACAAGCTGCCACTGCCATGAAATGTTGTTAGAACACCCTCCTAGATGCCTAAAAGAAGTCTACATTAAGAGCAATATAAGGCAATAAAAATAATAATGATAATAAAAATATATACGTAAATAAATAAATAGAGACGTAAATGACCAACAATATATAGAATGCCAAAATACACACAAGACAGTAGTATATTAATATGTAAATATATAAGCAAAAAAAAAAGACATGGAATTCAAAAATTGATCAGCAACTGGAATGGCATGAGTTTAGGTCTATTTTCTAGAGCTCTCCTACCCCTACAGCCCCTGGAGGTAACACTGGCCTCACAGGATGCTCTTTTCTTGTTTTCAGGAGGTGCAATATCCCCTCTGCCTCTGCTACGCGCTGAAATTAACTTACGTCAAATATGTTTCCTAAAAAACTGGAAAAATAAAGATGTCAAATATTCCCGTTAGCGGCAATTAAGAGGGTCCAAGCAACATGAGACTATTATCAATGTTGGAGCAGCGCAGACATCTGCCGTATGAATTTCTGAAACAATTTCCACTTCGTGGCATACAATAAATCATGGTTTCCCTTGCCCTGCAAGTTTCATATTAATTGATTATCGCAAAGCCTGTCACACAGCAGCTGTTAACTGAATGATAAAGAATAGCCATGATTTTTAAAGATTCCTGTTTTTCAATGGAAGGACTATTGGAAGCTTGGTGAGAGACAATTTTGTATGAGGCAGACAAACCATTCAGGGGGACATTAATTTTGAAGGTTTACAGATTTAACAAAAAATTTTTAAATGGTGGAAAATCCAAAATGGTGCACAATCCAAAATGGTGCACACTTTTGGTCAAAGAGGTTTTTTGTTCTGCTGGAGCCAGGAAATAAGAGGAAGGAAGGATTTTGAATGTAGCTGAAACAGGTCAAGAGTTACGGTCCTTGAACTTGTAGATCCATGGGACTTTTGACTAGTATGAAACTTGTAAAATTTTAAGTTGATTGGTCAGTTGGTTTCAGATTTATGATTTGCTTTCTTTTCACCCATGCATGGATTTACACCAAATTTGACAGGCTTAAGTGGAATGAGTGAAGAGAGATGGGAGATGAGATGAGAAATTTAAGGTTTGATGATAACTGGACATTGCATTCATGGGTTAGAGTTTATAATATCAACAGCGGTCGCGCACATAAAATCCATTCTTTTACTGCAGCCGCATTTTTTATATCACATTTAAATATTGATTGTACTGCCTAGGAACTGTGGTCACATTTAAATTTTGATCGTACTGTCTAGGAAGAGTGCTATGTCCGGAGGACAATAGGGGGGATGTAATCTTAGCGCACAGAAGAAATAGTTGGGAAAACAGAACTGCTTGCAGGTGAATGTATATTGTAATAAAGACAATTGGTAAATATCCATACAATACTAATGGACACAGGACTATGTATATAGGTTGAATGGAAAAACACAGGGAAGGGGAAAACAAAAAGGTTGTAGTGGCATTGCCAAAGAAAACTGAACAAAACCAAAAATACCACTGATGAAATAAAGAATATTACACACTATGTTTACCTGCGGGAGAAAAAGAAACACATGGTGCACATGAAACAAAACACACAAGGGAATGTTGGATTCCAGTGACAAAAAGATAGATTTTAACAGTTTTACACAAACATGAAAAATGGCAGAGTGGCAGAAAATCTACCCATAAACTGATGGGCATGGCTTTGTCCCGATTCTGCTGGACCCCCAGAATCCAGCAAGAACTGCATTTTCTTTCTGAGACCCAAAATTCAAAGGCTACAGGCCAAAATGTAAAGTTTGTTGTTGTAGTGCAGCTTTGTGGTCAATTGATGTAAAAATTACAAATAGCAAAAGGCACCACTCGAGCATTGGGTTGATGTGGGTAGCAAGTTTTGTAAAATAATATCAAACTGTTTTCAAGTTATACTCAGACAAAAGCATTGTAATGGTGTGATCAGGAACCAGTCGCGAGAACAAGGCTATGCAGTAGAACAAGTTTTAAATCCTGCTGGCCTTTGCCAGAAAATTCATTGCAATGAAACGTAAGTCAGAACTCCAACTGCCAGCTGGATAGTAGTAGTTCTCAGAAGTTGGCAACTGCATACTTCTGCTACTTTGACTTGCCTATTTCTGCACCATTAAAAGACAAATTTGAATGATGGGATGCATTTTCTATGAGTAGATGTCAGCAAACTAAACCATTCAAGTCACCCGAAGCTGATGAAACTATTGCGTGTGTCAGAGCCTAGTTGGGTGAGGAGGAGAGTGAGCAGCCATCATCACTTTGAATGCAGGACATCGATGGGAAATGTTGCAAAGGAGGAAGCAAAGCTGTGTAGGCAGGGAGGCTCCCACACACAGTTCCCTTAATTGGGGGATGACAGCATACACTTGTTTCCCATTGTTCAGCTTTTGGTTTTTCCTGCCTATTGTCTGCATTATGTGCATGTACATAGACTTGCATGTGTCAGCATACCAGCAATTCAATTGAGATTCCTCCCCTTAATTACTGAAGTCACACAAGGTGACCCAGATCTACTGAATCTGGAAACTGGAATTGGTGCATGCCCTCTAAGGTAGGGGCTGACCAGACCAGACAGGCTTTATTGGTGTGGAAACGCAAGGCGCATCTGTCCCTATTTTTTTAAGCCTACATTGTAAAAAGCACTGGATGCATCCTTTCTGCGGTTGCTAAGTAACGCTTTTGTCACTCACACAGCAAACATTCTGAACAATGTTAAAGGCAGTGGCAAACAAATTCCACTGCAATGTCTGGTGTTTTATTTAATTTCTTCAAATAACAGGTTGGCACTTGCTTTTACTGTCAATGGGAATGAGAGATATAATTAGAAGAGTAATAGAACTGTAACGGTCCAAACTAGTAATCAAGTCAGAAGCACAATCCAACTGGTAGTTTATTGTCAGCAATACAGAAAAGATTGGAGGTGGAACCCAAAAAGCACTTTCAGACCAAGGATGAATTTTCGTGTGGATTCCGACGCCGATTTCATGGGTTCTGATGTAAGCTTGGACACAAAGGCGGAACTGTCATGTGGCAGAAAAAACATCTGCAGGGACTTTAGTTTCGCAGACAGATTTTCTCAGGAACTAAACTTTTAAAGCCAATGAGACGCTTTGTTTCTACTGATGTCTCAGCATTAAAACCTCAGACTGCAAAGCCTCATATTAAACATAACCTCAAACTGCATAGCATAGTACAGTGACAAACATGGGAGAGCAACTCATTAATGTTGTTCTCCAGCATCCTATCCTCTGTGATAAGTGGTGGGATGATTACCTGGACATAGAGCTGAAAGACCAGTTTGGACATCAATGATAAAAACGCTTGGTGGATACAGGGATGACAGAGAGGCTAACGTTAGGCTTTGCTGTCCTGGCAGAGTTTGGCTATCAGTAGCTGCTGCTGCTCTCAAGGTCCATTTTCATGATATAATAACCTGCTGATTTGCTCGTCTGTTGTGCAACACTGGAACACAAGAATGTGGAATTTCACACCGAGTCCGGTGTTCATGGTTTCATGTGGAGATTTTGTGCAGTGAATATTCCGCTTATCCACGCCGCTTTTTCACTCCGCCCTGTTCTGAATGAGCCTTTATATAGGACAGCGGGTACAAAACCCCAGGGAGGATATACAGTTCTGCGCAATGGTAATAGGCTAAGCTTGAGCTGCAATCACCAGCCAGGCTAATTCAAGATGCTGGAAGGTCTTACGCAGGCTCTGCCTGCACTGAATTGCTTCAGATGATGGAGAGGTTACTTAAGGGGAATGCGGTCCCAGTCCTGAGACTTATTTGGGAGCTTGCACTACTCTCATTTTTCTTATAGCTCAGGCTCTAGAAATGAGATGCATGAAAGAAAATTAAGAGAACTCCCATAGTGATCGCTGTGAGACTGATCCACTGTTGTGGTTGTGCGACAATTGAGATGAATATGAAAATGCACTAAATCTCTCTGTTGGCCAGGCATGCTCATTTTTGTCCAGGAGATGTGAGAGAGATATAGATGAAAATTTTTCCTAAATTTTCCTATGCTATGGGTTGTTTTGCATAGTGTATCTTTAACCCTATAATGCCCCCTGAATCATTTTGCCCCCTGAATCAAATTTGAAGGACTATGTCCACCTGGTAAGATGCAACACAACCACGACTGCTCATTGTATCATATCTGATACACAGTGCTGCCATCTGGAGGGAAGAAGTGAGATTACAGGAGTAGTCTCTCCCCTCGTGACTCACTTCAAGGTAGTATCTCCCATGTGAATGGGAATTCATGCATTTCCTTGGACTTTGGCAGTGAAGTTCGGCATTCCAAGGTAAATATTACACAAAAACTTATTCTTATACATGGTAAGGGATAGCTGTAGATAGTAGAGAGCATATAAATAATTTGACATTTCGAGTGTTGAGTTCTGAAGCGGTGCAGATTTTTGGCTGTCTCAGATATGTTACTCCTGGAATTAGAAGAACTTCTGTTCAGCAATGTATATTTTGCTGTCACAAAACCTAATGATGGACAGTGGATCCAAATACTACCCTTTAATACTTAAAAAATATTACTGGGTCATTTTTCCTAAAATGATGTCTTTGTCCGGGTATTATAGGGTTAATAAAACACGGCACATATTTATAAATGTTATTTTACCATATTTTAAATGCTGTTAGCACTACATCGTTAAGTTGGCTACTACATGATTTTGTGGTAAGTAGTTTCTATAAAACATTTGAGTGCACCATAATGTCTGGGTTCACCATGTATAGTGAACATTCTTACTTCCATAGCTGTGCACAGCACTGCTCTGACCATTGTGCATTGTGCATATGCCCCAACAAAAAGTGCTCATTCGGCGCTTAACTTTAATAAACCAGGGAATTTGACCTGAGTCATCAGACCTGAGCAGAATTCAAATTATTCATTTGGCATAGCTATCATGAAGCTCAAAATTAAATAATACTATTAGGTTAAACTTTTGTTTTGATCAGTAGCAAGATTGCTTCAGCAGCATAACTTTACTCCATGCAAACCATTGACTGCTGTTGTGTAACAACGCCATATTGTCATAAAGGGCTGAAGGGCTGTGGGGGTGACAGAAAGAGAGGTATGGCTGTATCATTTAAGGTTCAAGGTTTCTTTATTAGTACCCAAAGGTAAATTTGTAGTGCAGAAAAGAGATACGGGGAATAACCTTACCCAAGTTTGGGTTAAACCAGCTATACAGTGCGTATCTAAAAAAGGTAATCCAATTTCAACGGCTTAATATACCAAGTTGATATATACTCAGTGCCAGTAAAAACACACAGGTGAGGAATGTACTGTATTTGCAGCAAATGGGCTCTATGCACGGCAGCTCATGACGTATTCTCTGGTCAAGTATCAGGCCGCTTGGCAAGTTCCGCCAAGCATCGAATCCTGTGTGAGTGTAGGAATGCTAGCCATTGTCGCCTAAAACGGCTCATTTTAAGGTAAAGACATAAACATTGATACACAAATTGGAATAAAATACACAATGTTTATGTCTTGACCTTAAAATGAGCGAAACTGTCTTTCCAAAGACGCTAGGGCAGCAATTCAGGACACAACTAATGTGTGCTGCAAAGCACATCTTCGGTGAACTTTAATTATTTGCTTAGTTTCCTCTCATTTCCCAGAGACAGGTGGATGGTTAAGAAACGACACAACAATTTTAACATTACGAATCACACCAGAGTCTGATGTAACACAGGCACTGACCGACCCTGCTTCGGGCAGCCACGAGTGACGATGGCAGCTGAAGAGCGCCACATCTGGTTGCAGCCTGTCCTGACGGCAACCAAAACCGATCATGGGATGAGGGGTCTGAGACGATTGAGGGTGAGCGCAAGTATCGATTGACGCCGTCTATGTGAGCAACACATGCATGCACACAGGCTCTACGGAAAACCCAGTTTTTGCCCATTTACACATGGCTGTCCTTACCGTGATCGGTCAGCGACAGTCCCTGTTTTCCATTCTCAGACACAAACGGAAATAAAGTGCCGAAAAAAAATTGTCAGAGACGGGTGCCCACAGTCAGAATTTAAGAGTATCTACTCCAGTTGATGAGCAAAAACTGGGTTTTCTGTAGGGGCCGTGTGCACGCATGTTTTGCTCATGTAGATGGCGTCAAATGGTACTTGCGCTCACCCTCAATCATCTCAGCCCCCTCATCTCATGATCAGTTTTGGTTGCTGTCTGGAATCTGTCATGTACAGGCTGGAACCAGATGTGAGGCTCTTGAGCTGCCATCGTCACTCGTGGCTGCCTTAAGTGGGGTCGTTCAGTGACAGTGCAAATGACGCACCGCGTCTCAGGGGCTGAGATCTGCCCGTAACATGCCAAAGGCTCTTTTTCTCTCTCCTGTGTCACAAGCCGTTTCCGTAATATGCTTTAACTAGCTAATGACTGAGATGCTGCAATGGGTTGGCTCGATTAAATTTTACAAAACAGTGACAGAAGGCAAAATATCTAATAAATGCCCGCACTTCAGTATAGCCCAGAGAATGCTAATTTTATCTTCCAGGTTCTGATATGTTAAAATTTTTGCAAATCCAGACCATGCATACCAGATTTTGCAATATTTTATGGGCTGGCGATCATTACCCTGTTACATTGTCAAAATTAACAAACTTTCATCAGCATTCTATCTTGACACCACTTTTACCCAAAGGTTGTTTGGGTGGCATGGCGTCCTGTGTTAGGAGAGCACTGCAAGGCATGTAATTCAACAAATTAAAATGACATTTTCATATTTGCTGAAGGTCCTTGGCTAATATGGTTATTTTCTTTCTCTTTAATGTATCTACTGAATTGCAGGCCCCATAGAATTCATGTTTCACAATGTAACATAATTGCCTTTAGTAGGCTGAGAAAATTAATGGGCACTGTAAGCTATAACCTGTTTCCACATAGATCTGCAAGAGATGCTGAGACAGCTGAAATATAAGGCTCTCATGTAACCATCTTACAAAAGAGGTATTCCCTTTGCGGTCCCATTATCTAAGGGTAAGCAATGGGTTTTTGATTTATCGGGTCCTGTTTTTGCAATGAACATGAAATTGTTAAACTGTAGCTGTAACTCAGGGTGGTGGAGACTAAAGGCATATCCAGCTAAATTTAGTGACTCATGACTATAGTGAGCCTGTAGTGCAATTTTGCAAGAGGATGGTTCTTCAAAATGAAAAATTGTGTTGACATGGAAAACCAAACTGCCAGCTCTCTCCCTATTTAAAACCAGAAAATTTACATCATAGTAAAAGGCTCTTTTTATGGCACATTTTATTTTGGGGCTACTGATGACATAGTGTAAGATTTTGTAAGCTTTCATCTAGAGCACTTTCCTCTCGAAGAAACATGCATACCTCTCAAGCAGACAGCACATTCTCATTGGTCAAAGAAGCCTGCTTGATCAAAGAATGTCAAAGCAGCCTGGGTTAAAGTGACAGCCTGCATTCCTGACTCCTTCTCTGGTCCGCTGAGAATAATGGCCCCATGATAGGAATTAATTTTTGCAGCACAGAGGAAACCAAAACGTAAGAACCGGACCATCTCACATCATCTGTTCATACCAGCGATGGACATGGCTGCTGTTATATTTCCCACAGATGGAGCAGGGATGGGGAAACAGAGTGGCAGGTTGTCTTCACAGGTGAGAGCTTGTTTATTAAAAATATATTCTGATCACTATATATTTAGACAGTGTAACAATTTTCATCCTTTTGGTATGGTACGCTCCCACATTGGATTTGAAATTTAAAAAATCATGACGTGCTTGAAGTGTAGACTTTGAGCTTTAAAGGCTAATTGAAACAAAAAAGGAAGTATATATGATATTGATGATGAACTATCAGTGTTACGCACGTCCAGTATTACAAAATGCTAACGTTCTCATGAAGAGCAAAAAGTAGGGGCTTAGTTTGTTGTATTGTTACAAGCTTGCAACAATTGTTATGTTCTGCTGGCAGTGATATGACCAGTTTGGTAGCGACAATTTTACAGCTATTGCCGTGAACTATAAATTAACTTGTTTTTCCAAATAGATTCAAAACAAAACCAACAAGAAACTTAAAGTCTGAGAGAAGGATGACCTTCTAGTGATCAAACTGTTTGAGAATGAAAACAGTTTCATTTCAACAAATGTGTTTGTTAGAATGTGACCATTAAAACTCATTGTGGGAATAGTCAACTCTCGTAAAACCATTGTTGGGGATACAGCAGGGAACAAACGAATAAAAGAAGAGGAAATGCATAAAATCTCTTTAAACTGACAATTTATTTTCCTTATTGCATGTTCACTCCAAAAACACACACACACACACAAAAACCCACTCTATTTGCACGTGAAATTAGGTAGATTATACGTAAAACTAGTTTAAATTAAAGCAATTTTGAATAGAAGTGGTTTTTCAGAGCAGCAGCTAGTTGTCTTAATGTTGCCAGGATACAGGAGGAAAACAGCAAGTCTGGGTTAGCATTGTTCATTGCTCAAGCGCCTCCTGCTGGCCAGCCGAGCGCTTGTCAGTGAAAATTCCAAGCTGGGACATGTTCGGGTTTCCTTTGCCCTTGTTCAGAGCTTCCGAAGTTTCTACCTACGAGTATCAAGAAGTGGAGATTGATTGGGGTGGGCTTCGGAGGAGAGCCTTGAACTGTCTCTCTCTCCCGAGATGGCAGCATGAGTCAATTACGAGTATGCTCATACATAGTTTGCTGATTGGACATTCCGGATTTGGGTGGGATGAGAAATGCCAAATAAAAAAAACAAGTGGTACCATGCATAGCACAACCCGCCCACAATTTATGCTTTTTCACTGACTTTGACCTCATTGGGTCCAAAATTTAATCAGATCACTTCATCACCGAATGGCTTACTTGGGTATTTCTTGCACTCAAGTTTTATGAATTTGACAAAGGCAACCCACCAATACACAGAACTTAAGTAGTTCTGAGAAATCTTTGGCATCAGATGATGCTTTGGCTCTTGTAGCTTTCAATACTGGTCAGTGAAACCCCAGCAAACACTTATTTCAGTAAGTTACCTGCTTTTTTTTTAGTTCAGAAACTGTCGCGAATCCTGCTGAATGGCCAGTAAACCATGAATGACAGCATTTAGCTGTGAGAGCACAGAAATGTTTACACTTATTTATGAGGACAACAACACGACCGATAAGACTGCCAGGTCACTTCATAAAGATGTTTTCTGCTACTTTCTAATAAAATGACACCAGTAACGTTACCCCTAGCATCAGAAACAAGCTAATGTTAGCTTGTCTGCAACATCACAGTAACATCCAGGGTTTCCCGCAGAAAATTGGTTAGTCTAGGTGGTGACCGTGGGGCAGCAACATTCAGTGTTTATTTGCTTTGTTTATGTATAAAGAGTAAATAAAGTGCAATAACATAGTGACAAAGTCAACAGTCTTGTAACTTTGTAACTTTATTGATTGACACGCAGATATATTAAAATGTATGTATTATGCTTTCATGTAAGTGAGATCAAAAATTGCAGTATGAGTGGGTTTCTGAGTTTCAGTTGCGCCTCTTTTGCGCTCAGCAGTCTGAGTGTAACACTTGCTTGTACACAGTGTATTTAAGCCTTACTGTAAGTGCTGAACTGGAAATAACAAGATCAAATAAACACAATCTTACCAAAATTCATGATACATGCATGAACAGAACCAAAAGTATCCACAAAAAAAAAAAGAATGAAAAGCGCGTAAAATGCACACAACCGTCCCTTAGGGTTAAACGAAAATTAAAGTAGAACGGAAAATGTATTTGTCTGTTTTTGACTTCAATTCCCCAAATACTTTGCGGTTGTGGTTATATTTCGGGAGAGGAGAACGGTATTATGTACGGAAGCACATTGCATTCACAGGATAAAAAAAAATATATACGCCCATTACGAGATCTAATTATGCGCAGTGAGCCGCTTTCTTTGAATAAAGTACCCTGATATTTTTGACTGCTTTTTCCCATCCATTACTGTACACTAGAGAAAACCACGTGCAATTGTCAAACATAGCAGAAAGCCACGCACAAACACATCGGTAGTCTTGACAAGAAACTTAACAAATTGCATATAGCCTATCTAAATGAAAGCGAATATGCGAGCAAGCAGTTGATAGGAGACACTATTCCACTGTTTACTTTTGATGAATAATTATCCTACCTCCACATGTCCTTCCCACGACAACGACAAGTTATTGTATATCTGGATAATTACCTTCTTCCAGATACAAAAAAATAATGTTGGCGTCGCAACAGGTGATAGATGGCCCAGTAACATATTAACCAACAGATGCCAGCCGCTATTCGCCCTCATTGTGATGCGGCCTTAATTTACTGCGTATGCATGCGTGGATGTGGCAGAATTTTTTTTTTCCCAGGGGGATGTTGTCAAGGTGGGGGGAATTTGTTGTCAAGGCGGCCGCCCTTACTATAAAGCGCAGCGGTACACCCTGACATCAAATGCACTATTGTAAAAATTACAAGACGCTGGCTATTCGAACAGGGACTGTGCTTGTAAGCGACGTTCACTCGCTTATTTGCAGAGCGAAATAGAATTGACGCCAGTTAGAGCTGGGGTAAGTACCAGCTGTGCATGTGAGCGACGCTAACTCGCTTATTTGCAGAGCATTGCGGAGCAAAAATGAACCAACGAATAAAGCAGGGGTTCACCTGTCAAGCAGAAAAGTTGCCAACTCTGCATCGGTTTTTAATCCTTCCAGATCCAGAAGTTCCATCCACCTCAGAAAGGCTACTCCGATGTTCACTCTTGTTTGATCCCGGGCTTTGTCTAATTCTTTCTTTTGTGCTTTTTCTTCTGGCTTCCTCTTCTTACTTGTCTTAGCTGTGTGTGCTGTTGTCGGTAATGGAGGCATCAGTATTTTTTCTTCGGTGATGGCTGCTGTTGCGCCATTAGTTTCTCTTAGCTCCTGAACCCTCTCTTGGAGATTTGAGCTTGACTGAGCACTGGTGTGAACTGAGGAGGAAGGGGGTGAAGGCTGTCCGCAGCGCGTACATGTGCACTGTTTGACGGCTGTCAGACACCATCCTGGCTCTAATTGGTTCTTTTTGGTAAAACCCAACGATTCTTTTAAATTGCAGTAGGAGCAGTAGGTGGGTTTAAAGGAGCCTTTTTAAATTACAGAGTACTAGTTTTATGTAATCCTGTCTGTACACAGTGACAGTTTTAGCAAAAATGACAAAAAGTTACTTTTATAAGACTTACCAACTGCAGCTTAATTATGTTTTGTATAAAGGTCTTTAATTTGGGCCAACTACTTACTGTGAGTAAAGCTTTTCTGCACCTCCCTTTATGTCGACAAAAAAAATGAGGGGATGTTGAAACTTTGCAGTCTATGCAGAGCTTCAGAAACTCACTCTCCCCTTGCTGTGTCCATGCTATTGGATTAAACTACTGAAATGCTGGGCTTCAGGAAAAAGGAAAAGAAAAACATAGCTATGTGTGCCTTCCTCTTCTAGACATCAGCTGCACATGAAGATGATTAACCCCTAAGGCCTCAGTCTAACACCCAGCACAAAGCGTAACACGAGTGTCTTTGCGATTTTACGACCAACGCAGATACCATTTTCCAATCCACACTGCATAAATAGCAAGTGCATTTTCATCAAATTGAGCACCCATGGTAGGGTTGGTCTTTAAATGAGGCGCCATCAAGCGCTCTGTTGGAGTGTTGCTATCTTAGGGTAGCATAAAGCTCTTGCACGATTGACTAACAAAAACCAAGTCGAAACTCAATAGTTCGTTTTTAACCACTATTTGAAGGGCACATTATGGAGAACGTATTCGGTGCCTTTGAAAGCAAGTGCACAACTCGGATACTAGCGGCTTGTTACTCACACAGGCACAAGCAGCACCGCGCAGACAGACAAACAATTACAAATAAAAAGACAACAATGTGAATGATTATCATAGTTTAAATCAATATATTTCAAAAATACATGCCACAGACGGAAGTGTGATCTTTTGCATGCCCGTGCAACCTTGTGCCCGATCATTGAATACTCTGATTTATTAAAACTTTCAGGAACCTAGTCCAACCATATCCAATACTCACATGGTCACCAAGTAGAAGTGACTGCAAAAGAAAGAAATGTTTGAGAAAATGAATTTGCTGATACTAAATTAGATTTTTACAGTCATGACACAGATTCTCAGTTCCTGATCAGTCTTGTATTCATTTTTGTTTCCTTTGTTGCTCACTTTATTAAGATTTTTCAACTACTTCAGACGTCTGGGTAAGTCCAGCATTGATGGACCCATTATCCGCGAAATCTCAAAATCAATTTTGAACCAAACTGACCTACAAAAACAATACCTATGACCTGTCTGTCCCACTTTCACTGTCAAACACATGACTCCACATTTTGTTAGAAATGTGCAATTTATGATTATTACAGTTTGACAGACAAAACTATCGTAAAATGCGGAACTTTATGAGCATTAAAGCAACATATGAAATTTTGGTTTCTATTTTTTATTAATCCAAATTTCTTCCATACATCCAATTGGGCCTTCAAGGATGAGATGACAACAATCTTTTTATTCACCAACAGTTATATTTGTTATTACGTCGTCTGGGTTGATCCATTTCTTTCCTAGTCTTACTGTTAGTAAAGCAGAGGCAAGTTCATTTCACTCCTGCGGGATATTATTCAAGGGCTTACAGTTGCATAATCAAAATAACATGGTTTCGTTGCTTTCTCCCAAGCTGTTATTTTCTTCGCTCCATTTAATTTCTCTCGGTAGCTGCCCTGTCTGCTCATAATTATGTTTTTACCCACAACCCTGATGTTTCAATGTAACCCCAGGATTCACAGTGTATGCATACTCACGGAATATGATTAAAACAATTTTGAAAAATACTAAAAAATACATTTCTTGTTATCAGAAATTTCTGAACAGAGATCCGGTTTCAGCAGTGGTTTGCTGACACTCCTTCATTTCATTCAATAGTTTACCCGTCTCTGCAGAGAAACCTTTTTTAAATTTTGTACTATTTGGAAAATCCGCCCTAAAAATAGCAATTTGACAAGATACAAGGGCATCTGGCTGTTAAAGCGCATGGGAGATGAATCGCTGATGGGTTTATTTTGTATTATGCCCAAAATGGGCCTCTGATTACTTTACAAAATTAAGTACGACCCCTTTGAACCTTGAGCCTTACATCGCGCCCTGAAAACCCGCCGTTAAATTTGCACAAATGGATTTGGACACATCCTAAATGCACTTGCGCCATGAGCTTCAGACCATGCACTTAGATCGTAAAATTGAGCCCCAAGACTTTGGGCATCTGATGCGTGATACATTTAGGACTGGCATTTTGAACATTTCATTCTGACGCCCCATATCCAAGCACTTGGCAAACAATTTTGTGGGATTCAACCTGTATATTTGAAAGCAACAGCCTTCAAAGCTGCTCAGCTTATTCCGCAGTATTGGGAGTACCTCAATTGTTTGAACCTCAGTTTTGAGAAAGAAAACTTATAATGAAATCACCATGCTTGTAAATTGATAATTGTAATCTTCTCACATCAGTTTTAGTGAATTCATTTTATAAGAAGCTGGGGAGGTGAGAAATAAATTCAATGGGTTTCCTCACTCAAGAAGCAATGAAGCACATTTAGCTCTTCGATAAATTCCTCCCACATTAGCAGTCTCCAGAACTGAACAATTTTGTTTCACCCTTCAAATTACTTAACTTTTTTTTTTTTTTACTGTCAAGCATTCCTTTATTCAGACATCATGAATATGGCAAAGTTTCACCTTATATGCACTCTATCTACCTCCAAGTCCTGTCGACTGAGATCCATTCTAATCACGTCCACACACGCTGACCTCTGCAGTTTCATATTCATATCACAGATAACAAAAGGACACCACCTGGTCAAGCCTCTGGCAGACTGAATGGGAGGCCACCCACTGATCACGGAGCAGTAGGGAGCTCTTGTTTTTCACCAAAAGCTATAACTTTTGATACTTATTTTTTTGTGAAACACAATAGCCAGGTCGAATAGCAAGGTTGAATATTGTAAAGTGTTTTTTCTACTTCTTGCTTTAATGTTATCCCACAAGTGGACACTATATTTTAAATAAAGAAAAAGAGAAGAACAGGAAAATGTGCCTCTGCTACTTGACAAAATGTGTGTCATTTTCAGGAGAGGTACTTCAATGGCATTAGAGCTGACTGGGGCCAAAAGATGACGATAACTGAAATATGTCACCGATTTTACTGCATTTTTTGACATAACAATGCTGTCAGACTGAATAGGGATTAGTTTTCTACAAAAGAAGATCTTATCTTGGAAATTGTATTTCTCTTTTCAACCTCAATTCCAAAGTTGGAACATAATGTAAAATGAAGATAAAACCTTAACTAGAGGGCACTCTGTAGAAAGCATACATCCATCATGCCATATATCTGTTCTTTTGGTTACAGAATATGTTCCGGATCACTTCCAAAATTAAATGAACTCGTGCTTGAACTACCGCCTATCTTCCAGCCAAATTTTGCGCCAAACCGTTCATAACTTTTTGAGTTATCTGGTCAGAAATGCCACACAGGCCTTCATCAGGTATATTTTAATTCTTCTGGACCCAGGATCCAGAATCTAGTTTATGTTCCAGATCACTTTCAAAACTGAATCAACTCATCCTTGGACTTCCACCTATCTCGTACATGCTTTTGGGGCGTTTCATTCTGAAAAAAACGCCCCAAAAGCGGTAGTCTACCACCAAAAGTGGTAGAGTTGGCATGTATGCTGTCTAAAACCCTATTTCCAAAAAAAGTTGCAGCAAAGATGGGTGCAGGTTCAGCAATTTGAACAACAGCAATAGAAAAATGAGCAACTACAAATTTTGTGCAGGGAAGAATGGAGCAAAAACAGATGCAGGTTTTGGCCACCGCTTCCCTTGTTTGTTTTTTTTTCTGAACAAATCACTGCACAGCCCAAAAGAAAAGAAGATTCTGTAGAATGGGACACAATCCTGATTGAGAGAACAGGGACACCAAGGTCTGTCTATCCTACAAAAGGAATTGGAGTTGAGTTTTTAAATTTTATTTTTATTATATTTAACCTTTATTTAACCAGGGAAGTCCCACTGAGATTGAAATCTCCAGGGGAGTCGAGGTGGAGAGGAAGAGGAAAATTTGCACAGCCAATTAGATCAGGGGATGATTAGGTGGCAGGTTGAAAGAGCCATGATGGGAATTTAGCCATGACAAGTTTTGACAGCTATCACAGTAATTCATAGTGTGCTCATGATGTGTTATGCTATACAATAAGCCTCAAGACCACAGCTTATTGGCTAAGTTCATTTAATAGTAATCAACTACTATTTTACCTCCTGTTTGCAAGAAAAACATGTGTCACTGAATACTATGGATAGTTTTTTTTTTAAATATCAGAATCCATGATTATCTATGGATCGTATCTGATCAGAGACATCTTCATCACAAACTATTTGATATATCAAATAGCATGTGATTATGATGTTGGCCAGTTGGCCAGTGAGCAGAGGCATGGCACCATATTCTATGGCAAAACATATCATAAGAATACTATTAATTTGTTTAATATCACCTTGCAATTTTGTACTTAGATTAAAAAAATAAGGTAATTGAAGTTAACTTTTGGTGGTCACTATCACTTCAATTCATATTTATGATTTGCAGGGTTTTGGAAACATCGAGGGAAATGCATACAGGTGAACAGAATGCAGATTGTTGAAGTTGTAAATTCGCAAATTGTCGTGATTTTGGGGAGATTGTTTTCTTTGTTCTGTGACGGTTACACTTCTATTTCAGGGCCGGATTTGGGGGGGTTGCCTGGGTTCCGGAACCCCTATAACACTACCACCCCCCCTCGGCCTGAGCATGTACCTTCAAAATAAGCAAAAATAAATAAATAAATCCCTCACAGGGCTACCTAGCCGCATGGGAAAAAAAAGTTATCCATACGCGATAATGGATGCAGTCTTGCAGATGAGTCTATGGGGGGCACCTACGCAGGGGAAATCACTGGTGCTATGCCAGCCTTGAAAGTTTCTTCCCTTCGTTTCACCACTTCCGACCACACACTTTTTCACCGGAAAAACAACATGGCCTGTGCAAGAACCGTGCCAAGGAAAAAACCACAACAAAGACACAATGAACCTTTGCTATATTTCTGTGAAGAAAGACAGGACATTTTCTTACATGATCTAATAAAAATCATACTCTCTTTGAACTCAAAGTTTGAAATTTGTTTGATGATTTTGGATGAGGCTTTTACATTTAGGATATTTTCTCAGTTGCATGGGTGAAGACATATGATCTTGGTGTAGATTTACTGTTAATCTGAATGGGTACTTGGTTTAAAAGGCATTCTTGTTGGTTATTAGAGACATTTAAACATTATCTATTTTGGTTGAAATTGGATGTAGAATGCCTAGAAATGGCTTGATTTTTGCCTCAGAAATAGCTAAAATGCTGGATTTTTTGGGGGCCTGAGCCCCCACAGGGGCACTGCCCCTTGATCCCGCCAGGGGCCGATGCGTCCCCTGGACCCCTGTCAGGAAACCCCCCCCTCACAATTCATTTGATCCGGCCCTGTATTTTTACTAATTTTTGGTGTCACGGCTTGGTTTTTGCCACTCAGCCATCAAATTCCTTCCAGGTGTCGACCTCACCAGAGCTGGTTAATTGATGCTTTGGAGCACCTGCGTTCTATACGAAAGTTGCACCCACTCTCTGCTTGATTGTCCCCTATAAATGAGAGCTGGGAACAGCTAGAGAGTATTTGCTCTAGGTTTGTTTGAGAGCTCTTTGTGTTTCTATTGACAAAGGGATTATAGAAGAAATTTTGCATTAGGTCTTTTCCTTAGTTTCTCTCTTTTCATGCATCCAATTTTGGTGATGATTGGGAGGGCTATTTTTATTGGAGTATTTCTGTTTTAGTTTTCTTGACTCCTCAGTCTCTATCAAGACCTTAGTGGCTGGTTGTTTCTAAGCACTAGCTTAGATTCATAGTGGCAATTAGTCTCTACCAATTCTCACTTTGCTACAAAAAGGCCATCCTACAGGCACAGGGATTTATCTTGTGATTCTTTGTTGCTACCCATACTCCATGGTAAAATGCTGCCTAACCTTCCTGAGAATGCACATGTATCATGCCAATTCCATAAAGGTAATATTATATTCAGTTTCTAGTAATATAATAGGTGAACAAAAAATATCAACACAAATGGAGTTTTATCTATGTACGTTTTGCATTTTAACAGGGTAACGACACAGTTGGCTTTATGGAACTACTCCTCTTGACAGCAGGAGAATTTGACTTCTTACTGGAACAGATGGCATTACTCATTACCAAAAGACACCAGGTTTTGTAAAGGCCATCAGTGCGAGGGAACATTTGTCTGTGGCACTACAATTTTTTGCTCCTGTTGCATGCATGTTCAAGTCTCCCTTCTGTGACTTTCAATCCTACTCTCCCTTCCTCACTTAGTTTGAGTGTAGGAATATAGTAGAGATCAGGTTTACACCCTGGCTCCCCACATCTACATAAACAAATATATGATTGCCAGTAATGAGGCCTGTCAAATTCCACAGATGTTACCTGATGCAACTGCTTCTCATGGATGTCCTTAGCATTGGCTCTACAGCCAAGAAAAATGTCATAATACAAATATACAGTAAAATTAATCAATGCCGCATTCAATCGCTCATACACAGACAGAGCTCGCAAACGAAGATGTGAATCTCATTTATGTATTTTTGTTATTTTGAAGGTGAAACTTTTCAGTCTCTGGAATTCAGTCACAGTCCTACATCGGCAGCACAACTGTCTCCAGAGGTCTAAGGCAACGTTCAGACAGCAGGTCGTAATGCACAATTCTGATTTTTTGGAGAAATCTGATTTTTTTTTGTGTGTGTGTGTGTGTGTGTGTGCTCATTCATATTACACATTAAATGCGCTTTCTATCAGTTTTGAGTATGAACTGAATGCGACCCTGAAGTGACCCGCATGCGCAAAAGAGGTCCTGAGGTAATACGTGATCACGCAGGCACGCACTGTTTGTTTGCGGAAGTAAATATGGAGGCATCTCGTCTCGGCATTTCAATGACATAAAGGTCAGATAAATGTGACCTGGCCATTCAGACTGTAGTCGCATTGCAAAATATCAGATACATATCGGATTTAGGACCACAAATGAAAGTGGCCTAGTTTGGATTTTAAAAAATTGGATTTGTGCTGTTCAAACTGTCTTTAACAGATCGGACACAGGTCACATATGGGCAAAAAATTGGATTTGGGCCACATTGGCCCGCTTTCTGAACGTAGCCTAATACTCCTAGAAGTGAACAATGGTAACTTAGATTGGGCAGACAGCAATGGCGACCCGCAGCCAAGCATAACATATAATGTGACATCTGATCACGTGATCTGTGCAGTAAATTCACAAAATCCATCACTTTGTGCAGAGAAGCCCACCGTTGGAGAAATTTTTTGATTGTCGGTAATTCCCAACAACACGCTGAATTGTGGGTGATAAATTTATACTAGTTTACTTAAAAATTTGGATAAGATTGAAGTAGAGACATGAACTTCAGTTGTCTAAGTATGATGGCCTGTTATATGTAATTTTGCCCAATGTTTTAGTCTATTAAACTCCATATACTTTCACAGGCGTTATTAGTCATTGTTTAGACTAAATTATTGACTTTAGGAAAAATCCCATGATTCCATGCGCCTTATAGCTGGACTGGTTTGTGGACAGCCTGCACTGCATTTGCACAAAGCTGTGGCAATTTGGTTTAAATATGATCGCTTCCCCTGACAGTTTCTGGATTTCCAGCTAGAGACGCCCCACCAGATATAATATATTAATGGACAAGTCGTGTTTGGTGTCGTGTTTGGTGTCATTTTCATTGTCTCAGTGTGACTGGTGCAATGGTCTAATTTTCACAGCAGTTTTTCTTGGTCTCAATATACATTTAAGAATCTGAGACAAAAGTGGCTCCCTGTGGAGAAGTGCCCCATTAAAACTACATGATTGAGTCTTAAATCAGCACGCACCTCCTGTGGGCCTGGGACCTGAGACCCGAAACTCAAAATTATTCATTCAAGGCTTTTTGTTTATACTGTAGAATCAAATGCCTGGTCTGTGTACTAAAAGTGGGGAAATATTCGAGTTCTGCAGCCAGATTTTCATGTGACGAATTATGAGTAACTTTGTGCAGAGTTATGTAGACGGGCTCCTTCATGACCCTTGTAATGTGTAGCTTGTTGCCAGGTATGAATGTGTTTGTTAATTTTGACTATGTTAGTCAGCATAATATTTATATTTTTTTCTGAATATAATTGAAGTGTTCTGATTGATGTTAAATTTGCATTGTAATTGGCATTTGTAATGTTTATATTTTATACAATACATTTTAAGCATTTTGATGTGTAATTGATTTTGACTGCAATTGGCTTTACGACTTATCTGGCTTAAATGTTTAAACTTGATCTGTGTGATTTTTCTGGAAATTCTTACTCTCTCTCTTGATATACAACGTACTACAAAACACCACAATGCCCATTCAAACTGATCTAGGGAAGATGCATATTTTCGCTTTTTGTATCATGGAGTATTGCACCCGTAGACCTATCCATAAATCAATCTCCACTTGGCAGGTTTCCATGTTGAGAACGAGGATAGCCAGTGTTGGCCCTCTTGGGTCTCTGGGCTGCTATTAAACATCTCTATGAAGAAGTCGCGTCCTACGCAACTTGAGTTACTGCAGACATCTAGTCCACTTAAGAGATGTGCACATTTTGTGTGACTTGAGGTGGTATCGACATACAATGTTCTGAGAAAAGTAACAAAAGTAATGGATTCTTATGATCAAGTCTACATATAAATGATGATGCTTCATTGTAATTTGATTTCTGAAATGATTAATTATATTAAAATGGAGTCAAAGAAATTATACAAAATCATAAATAACTTAATAATATTTAAGAAAAGATCTTCTTTCCAACAGTGCCAAGGGTGAACGCACACAGGCACCTTCGGCCCTTCGGCTAATTTCCGTCATTGGGTTAGTGGGAGGCTTACAAATGCCTTCCCCCTTCTGCTTGACCAGCAAAACCTGTACTCACACAGAGTGTTGGATTATGACCGCAGAGTCTAGAGCTATTGCCCCTCAAGAGCTTGAAAGGTCATCGAATGCTTTTGGCATTTTGGCGAACAGGCTCCAGGGGTTTAGAACCACCATCTGCCTGGATCCAGATAAGCTGGTGAAGATAACTCTAGCATCATATGATCCACAATTTCTTGAGAGAGCCCATATCAGAAGCCTAAACACTAAACAAGCCGACTGGGAGAGTGAAGACCATGAGATGATCCCAGGCATGTGATTTGGTGCTTTTGCGGGCCTTTTTAAAAGGCTGCCGACTGTCACTGGGCTCAGATGCATTGGCGATAGAGGAAGGGCCGGAAGATCTGATGTACTTTGTATATTTACAGAACATAACACGACTAACAGGACGACAACACTGACAAAAAGCTTCATTTTTAAGAGGGCAGTGGTTGAAATGCAAACTATAGAAAAGAAAAAACATTCGACTGCTGGGTCTGCTTTCAGTAAATGCTGCAATTTTCAAGCTCTCTCGGAGGAGCTAATAAGCCACTGAACACTACCTGATAGAAAAGACTAAATCTGTCTGAGTGCCTGTGGCTGGACCCTGGATCAATTTAGTCAGAGCAATAACAAGTTAGAAACTGAGAGTGAGGAACAATCAATGTCGTTATGGTACACAGAATGTGAAGAAAACCGACTACAGGCAGTTCTGATGTAACCCATCACGCAGAGCATAAAACCTCATAACAGCAGTTCATGTGAATTGACTTTACACAAAAATGCACCTAACAATTAGGTCTGTTGAAATTGCACAAATTCAGCAACTCACAAATGGAAAGGCTTCTTTGATTGAATCTGGGCACCTGAATCCCATTTACTCGCAAAGAGTAATTGATTTAATCAAGGGGAGAGAATGACATAAAAGAATAGGTTTCCTCATGAGAAAAGTAAATGTTGTAGCAGAGACTGATGAAGTGAGCTGGGAACAAAGTGAATTGAAATTCCCACAACAGTTACTTTTAACAGCCAGTGGTTTCAAAGGATTGCTGCTGTTTCCACAATTTGTAGGTTTTGTCTCTTTGGGAAAATGTCAGGAAATGTTTAGCTCTGAATTTTTGCAAGGAACAATTCATTTGAAAAGTGAAATTCTTTAGAGGGGTCTCATTACAATAAAGAATGCTATGAAAGGGCCAGGTGATGGGACTGAACAGGTCATTCTGAATCCATATTTTGTCTTTGAAACAAGCTACTCAGCCAATGTACAATAGAAGACCTTTTTCTGACTTGATTGAAAGTTCATTTTATATATCTTTTTTTTTGTTCTGGCTCCGACCCACTTTCATTAATAAGATTTGGTGTAACTCATTGTACTGTATGAATTGAGAGCTACAGTACAAGGAAAACATGTAGCTTTCTATTCTCCCTCCCACTAAGTTTAGCTATTTAAGCTGATCATCTCCTCTGCGTCTGCAGCAAATAATGTCTTGAATCACTCTGCAGCACTGCTTCACATTTGCTGCTGCTAGATAACGTTACAAGCCACTGCATCACTCTTTCCTGCTGCTATCTAAGAGTACCTGCTGCTGCATCGCTCAAATTTACTGCTCGCCAGCATTTGCTTCCTCCTGCATGCAAGCTGTTGCACACAACCAATCTAACCCGGCTACTTTCATATGCATGGTTGCTGCAGCTAATCTAACTCCAGTTTTAGACTAAAAATAATCTAGCTATTTATTCTAGCTATTTGGATTTTTTTTCTTCCCTCTCTCTTGAGCCACATCATGCAGGTGATCTGAGAGGGGAAAAACAAAAGCTTGTACTGTAATGAGAATATTCCTGGCCACGGTGCGCTCTACTGCACCCACCTTACCTGGGCACCGCAGTGAGATGAGCATGTTGCACTGTTTGCTGCTGCCGTTTTTAATAAAGGATGTGGCATCTCAAACTGGAATCTTATTTGGGTTTATCCTGCTAAATTTTTTCAGACTTGCTTGAATAAAACACCACCCTGCATGTTGGGGGGAATTCTGCTGATTTCCCAAAAAGGTCCCATGTTACCTAATTTGAGGAGGGCATATTAAAAAAATGCAAATAAAAAGTTTCTATCACAGTTTTTTTTTTCATAAAAATAGAATAAAGATTTCTTATGAGGTATAGATTTTTTTCACGCAGTCTGCCACTTTTTGTGGCTGTCTGGGTGTCGAGAAACACCCACAGATGTAACAGAAAACACCAGGGCCCCGTTTCAGAAAGAAAGGTAAGTTTGTTCAGTGACTGTGAGTTGACATTCTCTGAGTTGCTGACCGCTGAGTTTTCGGGTTCAGAAAAGGTGATAATATTTGGCTCAATTAACTCTGAGTGAACTTACGCCAGAGTCAGGCGTGCGCACAAGGATATTAAAAGCCCTCATCAATGGAATATAGATAACACGATTCACCATGGCAACGGTGGAGAAAAAAAAGTTGTGAGTCAGACTTTTCTCCAGCAGAGTTGGACAAATTAATAAAGGCGTAAACTGAGTATGAACACATTTTTAGTACAGTTGCAGCTGCAATAGAGCATGAGTTTGTGTGGCAGAAAATGGCTGACCGAGTCAATGAGAGAGTACAAACAAACAAATGAAGGCTAAATTACGAATGCAGAAAACTACATAAGAAATCAAAATGCTGGAGCATCAGTTACAGGTGGATGAGGGGATAACAGGTGGATGATTTTACTTGTTTGAACAGCATACAAAGTATTTACTATTGCATTTGTTCTCGCAGGCAGCAGAAACATTTAAAAAATGCAAGTTTAAGTTGATACAAGTGGAATCTCTTTTATCATTACCAGCTGATGCAAATAACAGGATAATTCCACAGACTTTAAGTTTCACATTGTAAAACATTAGTTGTTCTGTCATTAGGTCTTTTAACTTAGAATGAATCAGGGTTATTATAGTTAAAGAAAACTAAGACTACAACTAAAACTACCAGTGAAAAAATAATTTAGTTCACTGAAATAAAAATAAAAATGTCATTTTTTTTAAAACAAAAAACTAAATAAAAACTACAATGAACAATACAAAACTAACTAAAACTAAACTGAATTGCAGATAAAATGAGCTTTGTTTTCGTTGATCGTTTCGTTTTCTCCCTCGATTACTGTCCTGTTCACTCACTCACTGTAAGCGGTTGCTTCCAGAGGGGGGCAGCATAGATATCAGCTGTCGGCATGACACCTGAGGCATCCATTTCTTATCACCTGCGAAACAAGTGAGCATGATGACTGTATGGGGTGAGATGGATTGGATTTTTTTTTTTTTTTCAGTTATATTAGTTTCATCAGTGTCACATGTTAAAAAAGACGATGGTTAAAGAATACAGGACGAATAAAGGACTTGGTAAAAACATATTTGGTGTCATGCATTCTTTTGTCCTTGTCAGCCTCTACAAATTAAGGCCTTCCTCCTAACACCTGAAAAACTAAAACTAAGATTAAACTAAATAAAAATGAAACTAAAACTAGTCAATTCCTCAGAATAAAAACAAAACTAAAACTGCTTAATCACTTGTTCAGCTAACTAAAACTAAACTGAAATAAAAAAGCAAACTAAAAAACTAAATAAAAATAAAAACTAATGAAAATTTCAAAACTATAATAACCTTGGAATGAATTGAACATATGAACTGCTGATCCTTTATTACAGCAAATTAGCAGACTTTCCAACATGTATTGTGAAGTTATTCATTATTTAATGAATTCTGGACCACTCCCGAAGTGGAGGCGTATATTGGGTGGAACTACGAATAGGAGATTAGGTTGAACGTGATGTTGGACTTGGTCTGCGATTGTGCAAATGTAGGGCGTCCGCAGGTGGGGCTCTTGTCGGGGTCCATGTGACTCTTCAACTTCAAAAAGTTTTAATGGATCTACAAGAGATCAACTCTGCGTACATTATCTCCACTCGTGTGTCGACAGTGTTTATACGAATGTAATGATGAGCGTTCGCTAACTTCAATTCGTTGGCCCGGCATAAGGGTTGCCAACTCTGATAAGACAAATAAGCGACCACAGCTTCAAAAACAAGCCCAAAACAAGTGCAATATAAATGAGACGATACTAAGACAGCGTAGACCTGCAGTGGAATCTCTTTCGTTTTGAGCTGGGGTGAGGGGGGAATTATCTTTAGTTGAGCAAGGATACAGTCAGAAACAAAGGGAACACCCACAAAAGTAGAGCCATGGGAGAAAGCAAACCGGTCTCTGCCATTACCCATAATGCCAAAGATTTACTGCGTGCTCTTTTGCATCACAAATAAACAAAAAAAAATCACCAATTAAAGTATTACATTTTACCAAATAATAAGATGAAACATCAAAGCAGGAAATAAATGGCTTACAACTATCAGAAGAGAGGACGGGTTTGGAAGATTATGGTGGGACCCTAGCCTAGAAATCTAGACGTACCATAGCGGTAGCAAATAGTTTTACACATTTTTATGTGATATTCTGGCTTGTCAGGCTAGCGGGACCCCACAACAGAAGATGTATGTCTGCAGGCCACTGAGTCAGTTCATTCGCCCAGTCTTTTAAAACGTATGGACAACAATCCTACCCCAGTATATTTAAACTTTTAATACATTGATTCTTGTCAGCAGGTAATAGCGACTCAAAGTACGTCATGACAACCTCTTAGCATTAGCAAGACAAGTTTAAAGGAGAATTCCGATGTGAAATTGACTTGAGGTGTATTGAAACATGATAATGACGACTAAATTCTGTCGAATACCCCACCTCCATACGCTCGCAACTTTTCAAAATAAATGGATTTTTAGCCGAAGCTCCCAACAGGCTTACAATGGTTGTGAATCGGGCATCGCATTGCCATGCGAAGAAATCGCTATTTTTTCATCATTAACATGGCTCAAAGTAGCTCCACACTTCATCTGTAGAATTCTGAGGGCCCTGACAAAGAGGCACTGAGAACTTTGAAAATGCACCGGTAGTTTATTAAAAAATACTATTTATGCAAACAGTACCTCAATGTAGTTTCCAGTTGCCTCCATCTTGAAACTCACAATAAGTTGATTGATGAGCACGAACGAATAGGAAGGATAGGGGAACAGATTCTGTTCCCCTGCAATCTGTTCCCCTATCCTTCCTATTCGTTCATGCTCGCCAATCGACTTATTGATATTGATATTATAGGAGTAGTCTCTCCCCTAGTCACTCACTTCAAGGTAGTAGCTCCCATGTGAATGAGAATTCATGAATTTCCTTGGACTTTGGCAAGGAAGTTCAGCATTCCCAGGTAAATATTACACAAAAACGTATTCTTATACATGTTAAGGGATAGCTATAGATAGTAGCTATCCCTTAACATGTTTATTTATAAACATTTATAATTTATAGTTTATTTATAAACATAAAAATAATTTATAAATTATTTATATAAATAATTTGAAATTTCGAGTTCTGGAGGGTTGCTGATTTTTTGGCTGTATCAGATATGATACTCCTGGAATTAGAAGTTCTGTTCAGCAATGTATATTTTGCTGTCACAAAACCTAATGATGAACAGTGGATCTGAATACAACCCTTCAATACTTCAAAAATATTACTGGGTCATATTTTTCCTATAATGATGTCTGTGTCTGGGCATTATAGGGTTAAATTAATAAAATGTTTCAAAACCGGAGATGGAAATCGATGGTGCGCCAGAATTTAAAGGTTGATTTTGGTGAACGCTTTTACTTTGGTGAATTTGGTGAATTCCAGATCCGCTCTCTAGACTGGAACCAGAATCCAGACAAAATTCAGAGTGAATGGAAACCAGGTTCTTCTCCTCTGTATGAAGAGCCTGGTGACGCAAGGCTACCTCGGCTCTAACCAGATGTGATGTTTGTGGGCGTTCCGTTGTTGCCGACTGTATCTATTCTTGGTGTGCACGTGTCGTCACGCATAATTTCCTAACAGGAAGTCCGCCATGATGGATAATGACAATCAAGATAGCTGCGCTTCACCATTGAGCTCCTGCAATGCTTCGTGATTTTCTTCAGATTTGCGCTGCCTTTTAAAAGAAAAAAATCATCCAGCATGGCGGCGCGTGCTATTTAATCACATGTTTACTCACCAAGAATAGCTCGTGAGGCTGAGCAGACAGTCAATCAATGATTCGGGGGAAATAGTAACCATAAACGTATAACAATTGGGCCGCTTGTTACACTTCTCCAACAAGCAACCATATATTTAAAAACAAGCCCAAACAAGTCGACATGGTCTACAATATCCCCCGCCAATCGTGCACTTCTCATTTTCTAACTCAATCAAGGCCTTTATGGTGTGAAGCTACACACCAAATTTGGTTACTGTGTCTGTAGTAGTTTCTGAGTAAAGCTGTCCCCTTTATCTCGGACGGACGCACGCACGCACGCACACACGGACGGACGGACGGACGGAGGTCAAACCTATATCCCCCTCCCACTTCGTGTTGGCGGGGGATAAAAATATATTAGCAGGTTTGAAACTGAGCTCAGTATTTTTTTCATCTTTTAATAACACTGGATCAACTTTGCATTTGTAATCAAAGGAATACATATGTGTACAAGAACATTTTGTTATAAATATTTTTTTGTAAAATATGTTAAAATATTTACATTGGAGCTATATTGCATTAGTTTTGAATTATTCAAAATACAGGCATTACAGGCATATACAATATCTCTACAATCATTTTTAGTAAGATATAAAGGTTAACAATTATAGTCCCCTTTGATAATCATATGCAAGTTGAAAGAACAAGTCAAGGGCAATAACTCCGTCAAAAATCGCTGCACGGTTCTAATTTTCGAAATCAACCTAGAAAACCATGTCACAAAGTCACATGCCAAATTTGGTTTTCCTATCTATCATAGTTTCCGAGTAAACTTGTCCCCTTTGAGGATCCTATGCACTAAGTTGAAAAAACGTGTCAAGGGCAATAACTCCGTAAAAAATCGCTGCACGGTTCTAATTTTCGAACTCGACCTAGAAAACCATGTCAAAAAGTCACATGCCAAATTTGGTTTTCCTATCTATCATAGTTTCCGAGTAAACTTGTCCCCTTTTCGGACGGACGCACACACGGACGCACGGGCGGACGGATGGACAGAGGTCAAACCTATATCCCCCTCACTTTCGTGGCGGGGGATAAAAAACTGCAACCCATGACCCGTAATTTTTTTCAAGCGACTTCAGGAAAAAAGAAGCCCAAAGTCGCATATTATAAGCGGACTTAGCAACTCTGCCCGGTATTCCTCCCTCAGATGCTTGGCTAGGAATATACTTTCCTAGGTTGAAAACCTATCTGCGTGACAGAAATGGTACAGGAACTAGTGGCAAGTGGCTACGGCCACGGTGCCGGTTGTAAATAATGGGTCTTGGGGTGAGGCGCGGTTATGAATTATTCTGCGTCCGAGAGACTCCGTAGGATTTCGGATTTCGTGCTTCAGGTAAGCGAACTCTTGCCTTGCGCTGGCTGTCTGACTTGTGAGTGAACAACGTAGAATCGAGACGACTGGGGATTGTAGGAATGTAGGAGGTGTGTATATATAGGCGTTAGGACCAAAAAAGGAAGGCGCATTGGGAGTGGCCCTGTTCATTAACTTACTTTATCGAGAACTCCCTTTTGTACTTTGAAGAGCTTACTCATAGTAGAAACTGACTGTGCCTATAATGAATGAAGTTGTGGTTGTTTCTCTCCGTAATATAAAAAAGATCACGAAAAAAGCCGTTTGCACAAAAACGAAGAGCTACATAATTTGTTCTGAACTGAGAAAATGTCCTCCGTATGTCACACGAGCAATATGCGGGCTGAAAAATATGTTGAAATAAATTATAGATTCCACAGAGACACGGAATGCTCAAACAAATATTCATCTGGAGACAATAAAACATCCAAACGTGGTTGGATAACTCACTCCTACCAGTCTTTGTGCGCGATGCCCTCTGTCTTTTCAAGGAACGGACATGCCATGTCTAACATCTCAGTCTACAGTCTGAGAAGAAGAAACCCTGAGTAACTTGAAAAAAACCTGCCCGTGAGCAGGTTAGCGTCACAGAGTATGTTGACGCGATAACTGACTCAGAGTTGGACTGAACTCACATTGTGAACCGGAAAACTCAGTGTCCTGCAACTCAGAGTTACCGCTAACCCCGCTTTCTGAAACAGGGCCCTGGAGCATGTTCCATCATGTCCCTGAAATCAGGATTGGGCTAAAAATGTCTGTAGAATCATTCATTCCATCAAATCATTCCACTTTATTACAGTGAGCTGGTGGAAAGTATACCACAGGGTGAAGTGGAGCGCTGAAAGTTCAGGATGGGAATTGTGTACCATTTTTTAGCTATTAGGGTATGAGGCATGCTGTCCTCATATAGTAATATATACCTCATACATATCTATTACCCTGACTCTTGCTCTGTTTCCATGTGGCTGGCCATGGAAATTGGGTGATTTCAAGCCAGGCTAAATCAACCGAGGGATCTTGGAGTCAGTGGTCTAGAGAGATTGAGTACCTCCTTTGCTGAAATTTGTCTAACCTGCCACTGCCCTCTCATCCTATCCTGCCATGATTAGATGGCAGTTGACTTACCCTTGCAGATTTCCTGCCGAATCAATATAATCAGTTTTCTAATATAAGAAAAATACATGAAAGTGTTTCAATGCCTGTCCACAAAGTCGCATACTACAATATTTTGTTGGGCCACCTTTAGCTTTGATCACACCGCACATTTGTTGTGGAATTGTTTTGACATTAATTTTCGACCAGATCTACATTCACTAATGGCCAAGATATAGTATTGATGAAATGGAATATAAATAGTAAGTAGGTAATTTATCACTGACCACATAAAAAATTGTTCAGTGTATTTTTCATTTAAAAAATGGTAAATATAAGCAGTCTGAGCATAAGTAAGATAAAATTAGGTTCAGTTTGTAATAATTTCATGAGGCTGTCTGGGGCAATGCTGCAGCTTGGCTTTTTCAGGAAGCTTTCACTTTGGTGTTTTGCCGATGTACCCTTTGTTGTCGGGGGCAACAGCTTAGGACTTGTTTAACTCAGCTGAGAGTAGTCCTCTCTATATAATATTTTTGGTGGGCGGGTGACGATCCAAGTTTGTGTAACATCTGTAAAAAAAAATGCTATCTTTTTGACAAGGGTGAAATAAAAAGTTAAAATTGTTATTCATCATATTTGGCCCATTTTGATTCTTAGATAGTTCTTGTATGGTGTTAACTGGTCAACATCGCATTTTTAATTGTACTGAGTCTCCACTGCCACCAGATCATATCCTGTTATCTGCATCAAAATGTCCTTTTTCTAGAAGTGTCTGACAGCAGCTCTTAGAAAACCTGGAAAAAGAATTCATACTAATTTCACTTCATTTAAAATTTCTAGAACTCAGAAAATAACCAAAACTCAAGACAAGCAGACAAGTGTGAGTATAAAGTCCTTGTCCACCAGGCGAACAAAAGCCCTTATTGATACAGTGCACATCTGCAAATTTTGGACTAAGTTTAAAACTGCACTGAGCGTGGGGACCATTCAAATTGGGATCAAACAGTCAAACTGAAAAGAGCCCAGACTTTTTAAAAGGAAACACTGACTGCCGCTCTTAGTCTCAGCTACCGTCATTGTTGTTCTATGACTGATTGTGCTGCATATATTTGTCCTGCTTGAGACGTATCAAACATTTTTCTTATGGTCGAATAAGTGAGCCTGTTCCACCTGCAGATTTTGTTTGCCAGCTCCTAGCAGCTCCCGTTACTTCCTGCGCTCTCTGTTCATCATCATAGCCATTGGATTCATCACGCAATTTCAGTATTGATAACCTTCTTTCAATGTTCTTCACATTATGAAATACACTATAACAGATCTGATGGTATACAATATTTGTAGGTGGATATGCTGTGTCCCATTCATACAAATTAGACCTCTGCGAGGTTACTGTAATTGCAGCCTTCCAAGTGTTTATCACTCCAGAAATTTAGGACATTTTTTGCTCTTACTTCAGCTTCTCTCGCACATATTGATAATCCCTGTATCCCTCACATCTTTCCTTGCATGTATTATGCCCTACATTATGCAAATCGGCTGTAATAGTCCATGATACTACGAGATTTCTTCCCCCAACCTCAAGCAAGTGGACGCCGCCATTTCCAAGCATGTCTACTCGGCTCATCTTTTTTGATCTCTGGCATTGGCTGTTGTCTTTTGATCATAGTTTAGGTAATTTATTGGAACAAAACATGCAAAGAAGTTATTTTAAATTGTGATCAACATTTTTATTTACTCCAGTAGTTGTAGTATGGTATTCATGGTATATGACACCAAGAAAGCTAATCAAAGCGCCGCAATATTTTTTTGGTCGATCGGATAAGTCGTTTTACTCCTACCTCTGCACATGACCAGAATTCTGGTATTATCCTTGAAGTGATTTACTGATTTTCACCTTATTGAGCCAGGATAGACTTGAAGAGTTTCACCAATGGAAAGACCATAATAAAATACCACATATAGCGAGCTTTTGGGCACAGGTAAATTTCAGTCACAGAATTTCTCTTCCCAGCACCTAGAACACTGACAATGACAATACATTATTACCCGAAAGGGGGAATTCTTATTACACAGTCAAGAGCTCAGTGGAAAAACATACAACAAACATCACAAAATCATAAAAAACATGCACAACATGTTAAGACATGAACAAGAAATAAACTAAGAAATAAGTCATGAAATATACTTTATATGGTAGGTGAAATATGTATCCTATGAGCAATAAAATTGTTTAAAAAATTATAGATGTAACATTAAAACATGAGATAACTAGGCAAACAAATGATTTAAAATGTGTATATTGTGGGCATTAAAAGTTGACTGAGATAATTAATGATGAGGTACCTTAAGTAGATGTTTAAGATAACTAGCCAAAAAAATAGATAATTATATAACAACTCTAAGATTGGCAACATTGATAAAACTGGGGACCTATTTTAAATTATTCAACAGATGAATACTTGTCGGAATGAAAGACGTACGGGCTCTTTTAGACTTTAGACTTTAATTTTGGCATTTGATAGCGACGACCAGAAGGGAGAAAATATTCCGAATGGAGAAAGTGTGTTTCATTATTGATAATTTTAGAAGCCAGGTTAACAACACGTTTTTCATAAAGAGATTTAATAGGGTCCAGAAGCGTGTCAACAATTTTACTACTCATATTTACAATTTTGTTGTTTTTGTTTGAAACAGAGAGAGCACCGTACCATGTCTGTACAGGAAACAAAACAGATTGCACACAAGACTTATAAAATAACAACAAAATAGTATTATCAATGTTAAAATACTGTAGCTTACGAAGAAAATTCATCCGCTGTTGACATTTGTTGTAAGTAAGTAAGTAAGTAAAAGTTTATTTATATAGCACCTTTCATAGTACGAGTACACAAAGTGCTTCACAGTGTTGGGTAAAAGTGCAAGGCAATACGTACGGATCTTTGTATAAAAACACAGATGAACCTAGATAAAACAAGATGGGGCATAAAATATTAGCGTGAGGCAAGGATAGAACAGAAAAGATAACAAGTTGAATAGGATAGGGCATAAAATATTAGCGTAGGGCAAAGATAGAACAGAAGAGAAAAAAAGTTGACAGTTAAAAGCTTGTTTAAATAGGTGAGTTTTCAAGCCTTTTTTAAAAGATTCTAAAGACTGAGCAGTTTTTAGTCCCAGGGGGAGTGCGTTCCACATTCTAGGAGCTGTAGCGGCGAAGGACCGGTCACCAGTGGCGTCTCTGGATTTGGGGCCAGTGGGGCCAGGCCCCACCAGATGTCGCTGTGGAGCAATATGCTGCCTTGAAGTAATTGTAACAGAATCTGTCTTTGTCGCAAATGTAATTAAATAACGATCGATTCTCATACAAAGACAATTCTGTTTTGTATATTTGGGTGTGTGTGTGTGTGTGTGTGTGTAGTCAAAGATATTTGTCAGAATGCTGACAGGCTTGGTAGCCTAAGCCTATTCCTCTCAAAGCACCTGAAAATGGGACCGGCCCTCTGGCGCTTGTTTAAGTAATTAACCGCTGAAATCTCAGAGTGCATGTCCAACACGGTCTCAATACATCGCTGTGGGGCACAATCACAACGGCCCCATGCTGAGACCATCCAATTAAAACATTGGGATGACTTGCCGTCAGTACGTAATGTGCATAGTTCAACCACAGCTAGCTTGATTGCCTATTTTTGTTAGTTACCAACTTGCCAAGACGAAATAATGAACGAAGTAGACTTTATAATCAAGTGGACATTCTATAACACACTGCAAAAACGAAACACTGATGCAGCTACGGTCAACCGCGCCATGGGGAGCTTCAGAGAAGGCATGGGCTGACTTAGAGAGTGGATGACATTGCACAAGCGAGAGAGACGGGTCCGATGAAACGAAGGGAAAAAAACACTGCTGCTGTTATGAGAGGCTTGTGATACTGTGTTAGTTCAGGTGGAGGTGAGATTTCATAAGAGTGATCACCTTATAGCAGCAAAGCTTGAGGTCTGCACACTTTTCAGTAAGTTCAGCGATTCATTTTCAAGTGCTGAAATTGAATGTGCTATCAAAATGTGGCCAATTCGAAATACAGTTAAGCTCGAGACTGAACTGAAATCACTGTACAGTCACTCAGAGTTGCATGCAGGGAATACTCTGTCACTGCTGCAGTTGATTTATGACAACAACCTCCAGGATGCCTTATCTGAGACTGTGTCACTGCTAGAAATCATCACAACACCAATGACCACTGCTGAGTCGGAGAAAAACTTTTCAAAATTGAAAAGAATCCAAACATTTACAAGAAACATCATGGGGCAGCAGAGGTTAAATGCACTGTCTGTGCTGTCCATTGAAAATGAATTCATCTATGGATTACAGGACTTTGACAGAAGGGTCATTGAGAAGTTTCCTCAGATGAAAGATCGACGTGCATCTTTTCCTTTCAAGAAATGAGCAACATGGTGAGTGACCATTTTTAGTATCCCATTAATATTTGTTTTTTTATGCAGTAAAAAAGGTTGAAACCTTTTATATTAACCCCATTTATATAAAATTGCATTTCTAGTATGTGGCTCATTTAATATTGAGCAAGTATGGGTTGTATGGGTTGTTTTGAGATGTTTGTAGATCTGGTTTAGAAGTGTAATGGTTGGTATCTTCAACTCCACAGCGTGCTCGGTAGGCGAACTGAAGAGGATCCAGCTTGTCCTGTACTTGATGTAATAGTGATCGTAACACCTGTCTTTCTAAACACTTCATCTGTTTGGATTGGCAAACAGAACTGCACTCTCATCAGAGAGAAATGGGGAAAATGCAGTTGCTTCTCAAGTTTCGTTAGTGTCGCATCAGGTGAATCAACGCCACCACCATTTTGAATCTCAACTGTTGTCCCTTTATGAGAGTTATAGACCCTTTTCCTCACCTCTAACTGTTGAGACAGAAAGGAGGACCAATAAGACCAAATGTCCTTTAATGTATGATCTTTCTGGGAGATTACGGACAATAGATTTTAGTAGCCCGTCAACAATGATATTGTTCCTTCATGAAAAGTAACCCTAAATAGTAAAGTTTATGCAGTGTGCACATCATCGAAGATAGACGCAAAGGAAATGTCGCAGTCCATGTTAAAATCCATTGAGAATGATACTTTAGTAAAACTGATATCCTGGATGCCAAAAATTTGTGAAGTAGAAGTTGGATGTTCATGCAGGGTACTTTAATGAAAAATCACTAAAATAACTTATTATCTGAAAACTTTTTTTGACCCTGGATACTACAGAGTGAGTCCAAAAAAAAAAAAAAACCATACACTTTTTAGCGGGTCATTTTGTGATGGTGTAGCAATATACATGTATACAACATATTTTTTTTACTTTTGCCTCAGATCTTACCGCTGACATTGGTACCAGTTACACCTCATTAGGTTTCAGACATGACTGCACAGAGGACAATTAAAGAACTCAAGTGAAATCTGACTGGTGCCAACTGACCAGGGCTGGATATGAAATTGACCATGCATGTCATGATGGGTTGCATAGCCATTTGAACTTAAAAACAGGCATATGAATATTGCCTGTGCATTGGTCGTAATGACCTGGCACTGCCAAGCACGGTGCGTCCACAGTTCACCCCCAGGCATAGGGCCTTTTTGATCACTGAATATCATAGGACACGGAATGTTACAAATGTACTGCGGAGGTTTTGACATCCGTTTCCTAACGTGCCATAAATGTTTTATGTTGACGTGAAACTTCCCAGAGGGAATTCTGTTTTGTTTGCTTTGTATCAGAGCCTGATCAGTTGGCACAAGTGAAATTTCACTTAACTTCTTAAATTGTTCCACAGCAGCTATGGGTTTAATAGGCCTTTTGCAGTAAGTGGGTCACGTGACCATTCTCCCATAGCAAAAAGTCTCTGGTGGGCAAGCAAACCAGGCATTCCTTGACAACGCTAAGTGCTTGACTGACCAAGAGTGGAATACCTACAATATAGAGGCTGTTTATGTAATTATTCTTTAAGTTCGCGACTTCACCTTCCAGATATAGCTTGAAGAAGCATTGATTATTAGTTGTAGCTAATTTTTGAGACAAAAGAACGAGTGAAGGCGAGTTATCGAGACCGATTGCTTTGCATTCGGTGGACGCGACACGCCAAGATGGCGGCGTTCTCAGATATGTTAACTACCATTTAAACACTTGTGTTTACACCGCTAATCGTCCCGCATTTTGTTGAGCTTCAGGATTTTATTTGTAGAGTCACCAGACTCTCTAGTTTCAGCCATAAAAGCGAATTTTTTTGCGATCAGATCATTTCGCGACCAAAGATACTGTGTTAGTTTAGATGTCGAAGTGCGCCATAACAGTGACAAACTTGACAAAACAAAGTACTAGAACCTAGTTATTTCGTTTTATCTTTAATCTCTTGCTCTGTTATAGTGAAAATAAGACTAATGACATCTTTACCACTTTATTTTATATATTTATACACTTTACATAAAAAACACTTCTCATACACAGCCACTCTCTTACCTATAATACTGCTGTTGCATGCATTCTTTACAGCACAGCAGGACCCTGTATGGTACAGCCACTTTGATTGGTAGCATTAAAAGTATTTTACAGTATTTTAAAAAAATTAAAAACTTGCATTAAAATAAGGCCCTTTGTCCCTTTTGATCTTCACAATACATTGTGCTCTGAGGGGTGCTGATTTGGGGAATCAATGGAAGGAAAGTTCCTTGCTGTATCGTGAGTCCCCATTACACATTGGCACACAGCAATGCAAACGGCTTGAGGTAGTTGTGCGCTTTTCCGCATCTAGATCAACTATTTCCCCAAAGGAAAAGTTAGGGAGCTGTGAGAGGTCATTCAATTCATCTGTAAAATATAAAATAGCACGTGTATAACTAAAGTTTATAACTTGAAAGAAGACCGAAAAGTGACAAATTACATGTAAGCTTAAAGGAGATTTTTCGCATCTAGATCACTAACTAAAGAGCTTATATAAGTGGTCAAGATGTCATTAGTATCTTTGGTCACGAAACGATCTGATCGCAAAAATATTCACTTTTAGGCGAGACGTTTTTGATTGTTTGGTTCACGGATCCGCCGACGTAAAAAATTGGCATTCTTGGAAAAAAAAAATTTTTTTATTTTTCGCATATTCGCGGATCCGCCGATCTATATTTCACCAAAATTAGGAAAAAAATATAATTTTATTTTATTTTATCGCCCGCCCACATTTTGAATAGTTCTCCGATATGTTCACTGTGTAACAATTCACTTAAACCAAATAGATAAATGAACGCTACAACGCAAATTAAGGGCCGGTTCATACTCTACGCAAGGTACTCGAGCGAACGCGAGCACAGGTCCCTTCCATTCCGTTCACAGAGAAGCCTGAACCCTTGCTGCGCTGTGCCTCGTTAAAAAGCAGTACACTGCTCATACAATAGGGGGTAGCATGGTCTTCTCCTTCTCCTCCTCCTTCTTTCTTCTTTTTGGTGTGTTGAAGATATCGTATGGTGCATTATTTGCTTTATCTCCCCTATTGGAATTTCACGGAAATACACGCGTCGATGCGTCGCGTTACAAAAATTTGGAAGACACACTTTGCTACGCAAGGACGCAGGATAGCTACCTTGCGTTGCTCGATGCGTTGCCTTTCGTTCGCGCTCGCGTACCTTGCGTAGAGTATGAACCGGTCCTAAGGCAGCAGGTGGACCTGATATTGCATGCAGTTATTAGACTGCGCCGACCGTCCGACCTAAAAGCAACGAAAAATGTCAAGATCAGAGGAAATTCTCACTTTTAAGTGACTTAATTATTTAAATACAATACACTCTAACGAAAAAAGGCGAGAGAAAGTTCAGTTTTTCAAAGTATATTAATGTAACAAGTAAACAAAAAATCGCATCCTAACTGGACGGAAAGCATTCAAAAGACATCGGGGCGATAGGTGCGCGCCGGAACAATCAAAGGAAATAATAATCACAAACACAAATCAGATGGCATTCGCAAAACCCAAGTCCATATTAAAAAAAGTTTCCCAAAAGAAATTATGTCGACCTTAACACTCAGTTAGTGTAGGATCCGGAGTTCAGGTGAGATGAGAAAGAGTCGCCGCGGCAGTAGATGACTCTGACTCCACTGCGGTATAGCTCACCCACTCCCGTATGCCGGGTAAAGGGGGTCCAGAACGGTCGCCAGGAAATTTGATCCCCCAAAAAAAGCAAAAAGACATCCAAATCGACAGGGATATTACACAAAATACGCCGCTTGGGATCCACAGACGCCGGCTCCTACGTGGACGTCATTTCCCTCCTGAGTACTAAAGTTAATTGTCAGATCAACTCAAATGCTGATACAAACCTGACTAAAAAAATGACAGCCAATGGGCAACTCATCTTAAAATGCACAGGGTGTACTGCATGAGGGTATGCGAGCCTTACAACTGGATTGACACTGTTCGCCGCGTTTGTTAGACTCTCACGATCACGTAGACACCCTATGCATGTCTGTTAGGGGAGCAACGATTCATCGACATTGTCGACAAAATTTGATGACAAAGTTTGTTGTTGACTAATTTAATCATCGATAATTTGTCGTTACCTCATTGAAAAAGTATTTCACGCATTGGAACTGGACTAAGCGTAGTTTCACAGGGGCTGGAGATGAACGCAGCTGCAGAGTGAGCCATTTGACTTCCTCGCAACTCAGTCACGCCTGCGCAAATGCGACCGGTGGGAGGAGAGCGGAAAGCGACAGGATAATGCGGGCATGGAGCAGCAAATTTATACACGCAGTTACAATATTCTATCACTAAATGGCACACCAGGACCATTTATTGAACATTCACAAGCAAGCCGAATACTGAATACCGCATTTTTCATACACCTAAAAATTGATTATAGAGCACCAGGAGGGAACAAAGATTGGTTGTTCCTCTTCTTTCAATGCGTACTGTGAAAAATACTTTGTACTTGTACTAGTGCTTTTGATAGTTATATATACTTATAAGCATTTTTTTCACAAAATACTTCTGGTAGTTAAGTACATTTAATCTGAGCTACTTTAAGACTTTTTTGCAAGTAATTTTCTTATGGGTGACTTCAACTTTTACCAAAGTAACTGTCAGTTATGGTACTTCTACTTTTACTCAGTTATTTTATTCCAGTACTTTATACACCTCTGGATATACCTGGTTTAATATCAAAGACTCTAGACCAAAGAATGTTATTCCCAAAATGCAGATTTTTTAAATTAAAGTTTAATAAAAACATTTTTGGAAGAAATATTCATCCTTATTGTCTGTATTGTTAGCACATGGGTAAAATGACCTCAAGCTAAATTGAAAAGCCAATAGCTAAATAACCGTCGTACTGTGCAAGTCAATTTGACTAGTCGATTAATCGATTCAATAATCGTCGACAAATCGACAATCAAAATAATCGTTAGTTGCAGCACTAATGTCTGCAGGATCTATCGTTGTCGAGTTACAAGTCTTGAAAGCCAATGAGTTTGCATACTTGAAATCACACTAACTTCTTTGATTGACGGTTGCTCCGTCATATCACAAGCTAAGAAGATGGGACCAAGATGTCCTTGTAGCCAAGAAGGAGACCTTTACAACGAGGGACAGCACTTCCCCTCATTGTCTCGGGAAACCTGGGAAATTGAGTGCGTATTTCTCATTGAACGCCAGTGCGTAAAGAGGCTCTAATATAGCGGTCTTGCTCCTACGCAAAACTTTCGTATTTTGCGCAAAAATGCTTAAACGGCAGGAAAAACAAAACACACAGAGGAAGAAGGGGCAAAGGAAGAGGAAAGAGAGAAAGTGATATTGAGGAAGAAATAAAAGAAATTGAAGAAAGTGAAATCTCTACACAGACATTTATTAACGGGACAATGTGATGACATGCAAAAGGAAAGTGCAGACTATGCTGTATCAGGCAGAATTACACTCCACCACCAGAATGAGTATTACTGTGAAAGAACACTGAACAATACTACAAAGTACATATTAATTAATGACAATAGAGGAGATCGTGCAAAAATATGTCAACACTAATGCAGCGAGCAATGTGAACCAATGTGAGCTTGGGGGAGGGACATGATGGGGCTGTCTTTGTTTAGGGTAAGTCAGTAAGAGCCCCATGTCTCTGAGTATAATTAATGAGTGTGGCTCCCCCAAGCTATCCTCAGAGAGTGATTTTGAACTCTCCTGTACTTCTCAAATCTGAAGTTTCACATGCACAAACGGACGGGTGGTACCACTGTTTTCTCAATGTACACCAAATTTTATCGCCCGCTAGAAGTCAGGTCTGAACTATATTTTATTCATTTGTGATCAGTTTCTCACTTGACTGATTGGAGTTGAGGGCCCAATGCATTTGCCATTGTACCTACTCAGTTTATAAATGTTCTAGTAGTGACATTCAATGTATTGGAAAACTGTAATATTTTGTAAAAAAAAAAAAAACTCTACAAATAAAATCCTGAAGCTCTTCAAAATGCGGGACGATTAGTGGTATAAACACGAGTGTTTAAATGTTAGTAAACATACCTGGGAACGCCGCCATCTTGGCGTGTCGCGTCCACCGAATGCAAAGCAATCGGCCTCGATAACTCACCTTCACTTGTTCTTTCTTCTCAAAAATTAGCTACAACTAATAATCAATGCTTCTACTAGCTATATCTGGAAGGAGAAGTCGCGAACTTAAAGAATAATTACATAAACAGCCTCTATATTGTATGTATTCCACTCTTGGTCAGTCAAGCACTTAGCGTTGTCAAGGAATGTCTGGTTTGCTTGCCCACCAGAGACTTGTTGCTATGGGAGAATGGTCACGTGACCGGCTTACTGCAAAAGGCCTATTTATTAAGGAGAAAACTGGTATCAAAAGAAGCAGAATGTCAAATTTGAGCTTTTATTAACATTAGGGTTATGCAATATATGAAGCGAATCACAATTCATTTTTGTTTATGACTAATCTTCAGATCACCGTCCATTACATCTTCATATTGGCATCTGCAAAGGATTGACAATCCTTTGAACACGTTGGGGGTCAGGTTAAAGAAATTGAATGTTCAATATCTTGCGTGTCCACCATGTGCGTCTCTCAGAGCAACACAACACATTGATAATAATCATAATAATAATAATGCATCAATTTTATATAGCGCTTGTCTGGACACTCAAAGACGTTTTACAATGGAGGCATTATTCATTCACTCACACATTCACGCTCTGATGGTGGTAAACTACGTTTTTGTAGCCACAGCTGCCCTGGGGCAGACTGACGGAAGCGTGGCTGCCAGTATGCGCCTACGGCCTCTCCAACCACCACCAAACATTCACACACAGCCATACAGGAGGGAGGGAGGGTTCCTATATTGCATGTTTTTGATCAGGTTGTCTATCGTGGCCTGTGGAATGTTATTCCATTCTTCCCGGAGGGCCACACGGAGGGGGCGCTACATTAACCGGAACTGGAACACGGCCGCGGACACGTCGATCCAGAACATCCCAAAGATGCTCTATGGGCGACGTCCGACGAATACGCAGGCCAGTCCAGAACTGGAGTGTGCTCTGCTTCAAGGAACTGCATGCAGAACACTCTGGTGGACATCTCTGCATCCAGCATGCCAATGGCATGTTCCCGCATGACCTGAGACATCGGAGCCATGATGACTTGTGACAAAATTTCACATTTTGGGGTGGTCTTTTATTTTTAAAAAATGCTTTATCTTTCCCCGTCCCTTCGTACAATTAAATGTGTCATTTGTTATAGATATCTAAATGATGACAGCGTAATTACAAAATTTTATTTCCTCTTCGGAGACTTCTGTTGAACTCACGAGAAACACAAAAGACAAATTCATGTGGAAAACAGAAAGAAAAACGAAAAACAGGCATCAAGTATTTTATTTTTTATTTCAACACTGAATCCTTGTCTGAACGAAACTTAGAAACGAAAGCAATATTTGTTTTCTGTCTAAATTGTACGTTAATTGGATTGCCCCAACTCCCACGCTTTGCCGAAATCAGGTTTGAGGTGAAAGTTTCAATGGGTAAATTTGTCATCTCCTTACGCTCGCTTCTGAATTGAGCGAAAAGTACAAAATGTTACATGTTAACAACCTCTGGCCATGAAACAAATGGTGGTGAAAATCTCGTTCCCAACAGATACGCAATTTGCAAACTACAAATGGCACATAGAATATAAAGTCGGATTTTCTGATGTTTAGTGTAGTAGCCGCAGAGATTAATCGCATACGCGACCCGCTTCGACTGTCTCGGCATACCCTTGCACAGCTGAATGGGTTGCTGCAACCCCTATGCTAAGCCCATTAGCATTATCAGAAATAATTTAAAATGGCAGATTTATGCAAAATTACCGTTGCTCCGGTTACATACGTATTAAATTGTGTATTTTTTTATATCTTGTCAAAGCAATAACCACACGAGACAATTGGCGAGAGAAATTTTGGACTTTTTCTTGCCGTCCAAACAGAAAATGTTGGAGTGATTTTTCCTCAGTGATGCGTCTGAGCTAGAGCGTGAACTTGCGCATTAGGGGCATGAACTAGCGCGCTAATTTGACTTTTTCTGAGGGCTGTACTGTATGATGTTATTTCATATAATTTACGATAATACACTTTTTTCTTGAATATAATTGCAACAAATTAATTCCAAGTCATTCCAAATCTTTGAACAGAGCTATCTTTTTAAACCGAGGCCAAAGAGGTCAATCTTTCTCATCAGACCATTTCCAACATGATGCGAGATATCTGAATGTATTTCATGGTTTAAGAGTGTTACAACCCCGTGGTCGTATGAACACTTTGTGTATTTGTGCATGTGCCTCAGTTTCTTCTATGCAAGTGTTGTGGATCTCTCTCTGTGGACCCAGCGTCTGATTGGCTGCAGGTGAGCTTGGTTGTGGATCTCTCTCTGTGGACCCAGCATCTGATTGGCTGCAGGTGAGCTTGGCTGATTTAATGATTGACTGAGCTTTTTGGTTGTTCCTGGGAGCTGATATGATCCAACATCCAATGTAGAGGTATTGAAGGCCTACTTCCCACCATATACAGCCAGACCGGCAGTAAAAATGGGCCAGAATAGAATAGAGCTGATAATTTTTGTAACAGTTTAGGCTGTATAGAGGTGGATAGCTTTTTTTAATTTAACAATTCTTCCTGTTTGATTTGGAATCAGGTTAGTGGCTTCTCTGAGGACAGAAATCCTCATTGTACGGGGAAAATACTTGTCTGACTGAATCCCCTCAGATGGGAAGTGCAGATACTATATGCAGGTGACCTCAAAGACGCAAACCACTGGAAAGAAGCAAACAGGATGGCCAGACTACAACTTGCCAAGATAATAGAATTGCTCTTTACTCGCGTTTCAATTGCCATTGCCATTTACTTGTGGGAGTCCACAGAGCAGATATTCTATGCATACCAAAATTTTAAGCTCCCAAAGGAAATTATTATTTATAGAATTACATACAGGTGAACATATGGACAATTTTATACAGTTGAATTTTCTTGCCTCAGGCAGTTGTCTGGGTGCCTGGTTTATATCGTGAGGTAGGAAAATGAATTGCTCATGTATAATTTGTATCAAAAATCATGCTTTTCATATACTTTCACATTTTCATGAAACTTGATTTCGAGGACGAGTTTAGAGATAAATGAAGAATTAAAATGCATACTCCTTTTGCTAACCTTTATAGAATTCTGAAATAATTTCTGACCTTTGTCTGCGGACTTAATGGATTCAGGCGCCATTTAAATTAATACTAAATTTAGAACCCTATTAATCTTTTTGGTGCATAATATGGTCAAGTGCTCACACTGCAGAGTTCTTAAAGGACACAACAATTAGTTCTGAAAGAACAGGGATTGCCAATTCCATTTGTGGTTGGGTGGTGTCCCTACAAATATTTGTTTCCATCACTCACTCGGGCTCAAATAGCTGGATTGTTAGGAAAACATGTTCTTCCGAAGATGAAGCCACTGTAACAAAGATGGGTACCACAGTTGTCAAGCTGAGAAATTTAATGCAAACTTCATTCTACTTTGATGCTAATGTGCATGTTTGGGGCGTAGCTCACAGAGCGAGTTCTAGCAGACATCTGGTGACATGCCCGTATTTCCACAGATGCTCCTGTGCAGGGCTTTGAGATCAATTAACTAAAGTGTTCATCTCTTTAATGTGTGCTTGCAGTCATTTTTAGACACCACTCATATTGACTGCTTTGTCATAACCTTGGCCCCCTGCAACTGTCAATGTCATTTTTTTTTTTTTTTTGAACTGTCAGCACTGACAGACAAATTTACTCCCCTGTTTGACTTTGAATTGGCAGAAATTTGAGTAAGCGTCCCAAATGCAAGCATTAAGTGTCACACATCACAACAGGCTGCATTCATGCCAGATAAGGCATTGTGGTGAAAACGGTGGTACACAAATACGGAGAGTGTAGCGGGGAAATCAGGGGATGCAGAAGAAAAAAAAACGCAGCAGCCCTGCAGTGAGAAGTTGAAATGAAATCAGCTTTTGGAAAAACACAACCTGATTAAACCAGTGATCAAACTGAAAGATGTCCTAGGGAAAATGAACCTTGTTTACTAATATAGCTTTGTAGCTCACTGCTTTTTCCAAGCAACTGTGAAGATAGAAGAGACTCACTAATCGCCACCATGATGACATTTGCAGAGCTGTTGGCGGGGAGCACAAAGACATAATAGCCGCGCAATCGCTTGCCGTTGTATTGCTCCTCATGTTGGGATTATCGAGTTGTATTTGTACCTGTGCTGCAATCAGTGAGGCTAGTAAATGCCAGAAGCCTGAATGGCCAGAACTGGCCATTCAGTTCAGTGGACTGATTTGGTGAAACTACAGCCTTGTAAATGTAAGCTGGTTTACATGCGTGACACTGGGGGTAAAATACACTCTTATTGGAAAGAACTTTGCCTCTTTCATTTGACTGATAATTTTGGCGAGTAAGTCCCAACCCAGTGACTTCTGAGCATGTTGCTGAAAGATATGAAGGAGTTCCTGCTCTAGCATCTCCGTATTTTTAAATATGGGACTTCAGAAAGGGATTAAACAACTGAGGATGTCCATGCAGTTGCCATTGTCAAGGAGCCCAACCACTTCACTGTATAAGTGAAAAGGCAACTCTTCTCTATGTCAAAAACTTAGCAACTGTTAAGGTCCCTCTCAAAATGTTAGACAAAAAATTTTAACACTGAACTAATTGGTTTTTAACCCATTTGCAAAGAACTGTGGACACTGGCGGACTCAAAGATGACATCATTGTAAGCACGTAGCTGCTTACATGGAGCATGTAACAGTAGATTGAATATTCATGCGGAGGTGGTGCACTAGAAACCATTCAATAGATGAGTTCTTATGTCTAAAATGGTCATGTTGCATTAATCATATCTCCCCATAATGGCTGGTCTGCTACCTGGCTGGCATATGTGACTACAGAGGCCACCAGGTATTACTGTATTTCATTATATGTAGTGATGATGAAAAATTTGTTTAACCTCCTAGTAACAGCATAAAGCAAAATGTTCTAAAATGAAAATGAATACAGCAGTGAAATGCTGTTTAGGGAATATAAAAATACTCAATAAATTCCAGAGTTGTTAGTTAACAATCAAAATCTCCCTTTTAATATTTATACAAATATCAGTCAGTTTAACTTGCATTTCATGCAAAATACTGGAATCTATCATAAAATACAAGCTGGAATTATTTCTTGAACGTAATATCTTGAGGGATAGCCAACATGGTTTTCGTAAGGGAAGGTCATTCCTGACAAACCTCCTGGAATTCTTCGATGAGACCACCAAGACTTATGATCTGAGCTGAGTTTATGAGATCATATACTTGTATTTTCAGAAGGCATTTGATACAGTACCGCATAAGAGACTAATTTTTAGAATGAGCTCCATTGGAATTACAGGAGGTACTCAGCAGTGGATTCAAAACTGGTTACAGGACAGAACACAGAGTTGTGGTCTGTGGAATCTCATCTGAGCTAGGTATGGTGGGGAGTGGCGTCCCTCAGAGATTGGTGTTGGGACCCCTGCTGTTCCTCATCTACATTAATGACATTGATAGGAAAAGTGAGAGCAAATTAGTTAAATTTGCAGATGATACTAAATTGGGAGGTTTGGCAAATAGTCTAGGGTCCACTAAAGTGATTCAGGATGATTTGGATAGAATCCAGAATTGGGCAGAAATGTGGCAAATTAAATTTAATGTAGCAAAATGTTATGTTGTACATGTAGGTAATAAAAGCATTAGACGGGATTACTTCATGGGAGGTTTAAAACTGGAATGTGCTCCACTTGAAAAGGATCTGGGAGTGATTGTTGACCAAACCCTCTCAGGCTCTAGCCATTGTGCTGTAACAGTTAAAAAAGCTAATCAGATGCTGGGATACATTGCCTAAAGTATTGAGTACAAATCCAAGGTCATACTCTTCTTGTACAACACATTCATCAGACTACATCTGGAATATTGTACAGTTCTGTGGACCATACTCTAAGATATAGAGGCTCTAGAAAAAGTTCAGAGAAGCGTCACTAAGCTGATTCCAGGTATAAAAGATGAAATCTATGAGAAAAGGCTGATCCTTAATCTCTTTAGTCTCTGGAAAAGGAGATTCAGGGGTGATCTGATTGAGGTCTTTAAATGTGTTCAAGGGATTAACAAAGTGAATTATGGAGGATTCCTTCGGCCAAGTTTTGTTAGTAGAATTCGGGGTCAGAAATGGATGGATTGATTTGATTGATTGATTGATATGTTTATTTGTCTCCAACACCACAGATTGCACAGCCCACATGGGCTTATTAAAACAAAAATATAAACAAAACCCAAAACCAGTGAAGTTGGCACGTTGTGTAAATCGTAAATAAAAACAGAACACAATGATTTGCAAATCCTTTTCAACCTATATTCAATTGAATACACTGCAAAGACAAGTTACTTAATGTTTGAACAGGTAAACTTTGTAATTCTTTGCAAATATTAGCTCATTTGGAATTTTATGCCTGCAACATGTTTCAAAAAAGCTGGCACAAGTGGCAAAAAAGACTGAGAGAGTTGAGGAATGCTCATCAAACACTTATTTGGAACATCCCACAGGTGAACGGGCTAATTGGGAACAGGTGGGTGCCATGATTGGGTATAAAAGCAGCTTCCCTGAAATGCTCAGTCATTCACAAACAAGGATGGGGCGAGGGTCACCACTTAGTGAACAAATGCGTGAGCTGATTGTCGAACAGTTAAAAAACAACATTCCTCAACGAGCCATTGCAAGAAATTTAAGGGCTTTCATCATCTACATTCCGTAATATCGTCAAAAGGTTCAGAGAATCTGGAGAAATCACTGCACGTAAGCGACAAGGCCGAAAACCAACATTGAATGCCTGTGACCTTCGATCCCTCAGGCGGTAATGCATCAAAAACCGACATCAGCGTGTAAAGGACATCACCACATGGGCTCAGGAACACTTCAGAAAACCACTGTCAGTAACTACAGTTCGTTGCTACATCTGCAAGTGCAAGTTAAAACTCTACAATCCAAAGCGAAAGCCATTTATCAACAGCACCCAGAAACGCTGCTGGCTTCGCTGGGCCCAAGCTCATCTAAGATGGACTGATGCAAAGTGGAAAAGTGTTCTGTAGTCTGACGAGTCCACATTTCAAATTGTTTTTGGAAACTGTGGACGTTGTGTCCTCCGGACCAAAGAGGAAAAAGAACCATCCGGACTGTTATAGGCGCAAAGTTCAAAAGCCAGCATCTGTGATGGTATCGGGGTGTATTAGTGCCCAAGGCATGGGCAACTTACACATATGTGAAGGCACCATTAATGCTAAAAATGCTAAGGTTTTGGAGCAGGATATGTTGCCATCCAAGCAACGTCTCTTTCATGGACGCCCCTGCTTATTTCAGCAAGACAATGTCAAGCCACATTCTGCACGTGTTACAACAGCATGGCTCCGTAGTAAAAGCGTGCGGGTACTAGACTGGCCTGCTTGTAGTCCAGACCTGTCTCCCATTGAAAATGTGTGGCACATTATGAAGCGTAAAATACGACAACGGAGACCCCGGACTGTTGAACAACTTAAGCTGTACATCAAGCAAGAATGGGAAAGAGTTCCACCTGAAAAGCTTCAAAAATTGGTCTCCTCAGTTTCCAAACGTTTACTGAGTGTCGTTAAAAGGAAAGGCGATGTAACACAGTGGTAAAAAGGCCCCTGTGCCAACTTTTTTGCAATGTGTTCCTGCCTTTAAATTCTAAGTTAATGATTGTTTGCAACAAAAAAAAAGTTTCTCAGTTTGAACATTAAACATCTAGTCATTACAGTGTATTCAATTGAATATAAGTTGAAAAGGATTTGCAAATCATTGTATTCTGTTTTTATCTATGTTTTACATAACGTGCCAACTTCACTGGTTTTGGGTTTTGTACATGCAGATGCAGATGTACAAGATAGCTGGTGACTTAATGCACCGTATACAACATGCGTTGCCTCATTAACCAGGCCTTCTCGATGTACCTACAAGGCATCCATCGTCCATCTCCCTCAATAGCTACTTTTGCTGTAAATTTATGGACACCCAAGTAGCATCTCAGGGCCCGATTCTGAATGGAATTACAATCAGAAATCTTCTTAAAGCCCCATACTCCTGCTGCATAAAATAAAACAGAATCAACCAAGAAATGATACAATTTAGAAAATATTGCAAATCCGAGATCAGGACATAATTACAATTTACTTAATAGAGACCCTAATGCTCTTCCTGTTGTGATCCGTGATTTTGGATTCTGCTGTCTAGTTTAAGTTCTGTGCCTGGCTTGCCATGTATGCTTTTTGTGTTTAGTGACCACTGCCTGCCTTATGACTATTCTTAGGATTGTGTATTGTGTTTTTGGTAGTTTAGATTTCATTGTGTTATTTTTCATGTTTAGATCATTTAGTTTCAATGCCATGTTTTCATTTCCATGCTTTGCACTTTGTCTCCCCTGTCTTGTCATGTGAGTATCTTTGCTCACAGTCCCTCGTCTTGTGTGCCACTCATTCGGGTGATTTATTGGTTTCTGGGTTTCAATCTTCTTTCATTATCTCGTGTTCTTCCTTCCTCTCTTTTACTGTCTTACTAACACATACTAACAGTTATTGTTTTTGCTAAATACTAACCTTGTATATTTGGACTAACTTACTAACTAGCACTTGGGATTGTATAGCTGCACTTACTAATTGACTAATGATCTCTCAGCTGTCGCCCTATTCTAGTCTCCGCCTCCTTGCCTATCCCTAATTATCTCTGCTGCAAGTTTCAGTGGATTTCCACTTATACTTTGTGCTTTCCTTTGCTTTTATCTTGGCACTTTAGTATGCCTTATCCGGAGCTGTTGTTTTGTACTTAGGTTTGTCTTGTGATCCCTGTCTGTGTTTTGGCTACAGCCTAATTCATGTAATTAGTTTATTCCTCATGTGTCTCTCCCTGATCATTGTTCCCCATTGATTGCACCTGTTCTCCCTGGTCATGTGTTTACCCCGGGTGTGTATATAAGATGTCTGTTTGGTACACTTTCTTGTCAGATCGTTCTCCCTAGTTTTCTCATGCCACGTTTCTCGCCTTGATTGCTCAGTGTTTATCTTTCTGACTGGATTGCCCGACATTTGATTTTTGCCTTTGTGTTTTTGGATTACTGTTGCATCTGTGTGTTTTGACCATTTTTCTGCCCGACTACAAGATCTCTGTTTGCTGCCCTGGTAACGATTCGGATTACGTCCTGTGGATTGCTTGCTTCTCTTATAGAACTATTCCTGTGTATCAGACCCATTTCTGTCCGACTACGATTACTGTGATTGCTGCCCTGGTTTGTGATACCATTTTTGCCCAACTGGATTTCAACTTTTGGATTGTGGACTTTGTACTGTTTTTCGCCCTGCGGGGGTCACCCCCCTTTACCAATAAAACTAGCTCTACTGCATTTCCTGGTTCTCGCATCTGGTTCCTGATCGCACCATTACAACACTTCCAGCGGACTCAGCTCATAGTTTTGTTCCATCTAAGAAATTAATATTCTTATCAAATACAAAACCAAGGTATTTATAAGAGCAGATAGAGGCACAGACTCAAAAGAAAATAAATCATTCTCTTTTTTCCTGAAATGAACTATTTTTGTTTTTACACTGTCAAGTCTTTGTTTACTTCACCATGACCCCATAATATCCAACTTTTTTTGTAAATTAAATTCATTTTCAGCTATCAAAGCAATATCATCAGCATAAAGTAAAATGCTTACATTTCATCTATTGGTATACTCAAGTCAGCTTGCTTAATTTCTTGAGCTAGATCATTTATATACAATGCAAATAAAGCAGGAGAGAATAAATCTCCCTGTTTTACTCCAAATGGCGTCGAAAACCATCCAGTTCCAGTTAAATTATTTTACTGAATACTGGCAACAGGGGAATTACACAATGCCATATGAAAGAAATTAAAATTGGCACATGCCGGTCACAAATCAAAGTTGACCAAGGGAAAATTTAGCACAGATATTGTGAAATATTTTTTCACCCAAAGAGTAATTTCAATGTGGTATAGCTTGCCTGACCAAATTGTTGAGGCAGAAACCTTGGTAATTTTAAAGAGCAGGCTTGACTTAAAGCTACATACCATTGAGTCATTGAGTATCTGAAGTGATATATTCACAATAGAATAAAGAAACTGGCGAGCGTAATTGGGCTGAACGGCCTGTTCTCACCACTCATGCTATGTTATGTCATGTCATGTTAAATGCAAAATATGACAGATGCTCTCACGTTGAGAAGTCCCTTTAAAAATTCAGTATGTTTCTTCTCTGAACACCCGTGGAAAAAGAAATTGTGAATTTGAAAAAAAAAAAAAAAACCAATAACCGAAATGGTCTCTCTGCAAACCTTGTTCTGTAAAATATGAAGCTATTGCTCTTCATCGAGCCCTGATTTTTAGTCTCATAAGAGACAATGTTCATGTAAAAAAAGGAGTATCACTTGAATTATGATCTTGTTCCTTTGGTGTCATAAACAACCGCATGAAGAGACCTTACTTTTTGTGTTTTTATTTCAACTTATCAGGATCACAGTTTTCAAAACACATAGTCGAGGCAAAATAACACTGTCCAATAGTCCATTCCCCTCTTACCAGATAAGTTGGAAGTTAAATCTCCCACTGTCATCGAGTTTTGACACTTACATCACAAGCGATCATAAAGGTCAGATGAGATATATACTATTGAGACAAATGGTAAGCTGTTCTGCTTCCTAGATTAAAATTGTCTTCATTGACTAAACATTTTTATGGTTGCATGTAAACTACGATCATAAAATCCAACTTGTGGCATTTGCCAAAATTATCCATTTCCCCTGGTATCCAACATGATTACTGGATGCACTGATATTCTCAAAGAAATAGCCTGAACACATTTTATGTCCAAAATTAGTGATAATTTGCATGTGGATTGATTGGACACAGCAAAATTTGTAAAATTACATGCCACTACAGTGGAACCATGATAATACACTTTGGAGTATTGCGTACAATACAACAGAGAATGACGTCACCGGTATGTATTCCTAACACAGAGACTGTGAGTATAAGTTTACATTATTTTTCATTCTGTGGAAAAGGTTACTTCACATTGGAGGATTCCATTGAGTTTTTATAGCCGTATAACTTTCAGTTGTTTTCTGTTTAGTCTGAAGAGCAAATGTGTCGGTATTACATTGAGGCCCCCGCATTTTGACTGCCAAAAACATTAAAAAATAATAATAACTTGAATTTGATGCATAAATTTGTACCATGCTTGAAGACAGTTTGTTGGTATCATAGCATTGCATTATTTATAAATCACACCAAAGCAACAGTCTCTCCATTTTTTTTTAACTGTTTGGAGAAGTAGAGGGCAACTTGTATTTTGCGTCACAGATTATTGATGGCTTTGAGTAATAATGAGTTCATGACCCAGGACATGTATTGTTTTGTCTCCAAGCTCTTCTTTATTTTATAGTGAGTCAGTGAAAAACAGCTTCAGCATTGAATTTTCTTGAAGTTTCCTTGTGTTTGCACGGCTGTCTTGTCCCAAAATTAGAAAAAAAAAATCATGGAAATAAGTTTCATTTCAGAGTGATACAAAGTGTCTTGCTTCATTGAAATAATTTTTCCTGCCTCTGTGACGCTAAAGTCTTGAGTTATAAAACCTTAAATAAGAGTCATATACAAGTGGGAAGGATGGGCTTGATTTGGCATCTGTGCAAATGGGTTAAGTTGTGAATCTAATTATGTGCAGGACTGCATTGATGAATGCAAATTGATCAAATGTTTTAGGATAAATAAGTTGAATTTTTGCTGAATGAATATGTGTACAGAATCAAGTGGACAACTTGTTTCACGGTAATCTCATCAAGCATTGGGATAGATTCATGAGAGATGATTCACGTTGCATGGAAATGGATTTATATATTTTTTAAATTTTATTTATTTTACCAGGGAAGTCCCGTTGAGATTGAAATCTCTTTTTCAAGGGAGCCCTGGGGGAAGAAGTGAGGAGGGACAGAGGAATTGCACAGCCAATTAGATCAGGGGATGATTAGGCGGCAGATCGAAAGAGCCAGGTTGGGACTTTAGCCATGACATCGGGGAACCCCCTACTCTTATCGAAGAGTGTCATAGGATCTTTAATGACCACTGTGAGTCAGGACCTCGGTTTAACGTCTCATCCGAAAGACGGCATCTCCTTCAGTACAGTGTCCCCGTCACTGCACTGGGGCATTGGGGATTATCCCACCAGAGGGAAGATTGCCACCTACTGGCCCATCAACACCTCTTCCAGCAGCAACCTCGTTTTCCTCAGTGGTCTCCCATCCAAGTACTGACCAAACCCACACCTGCTTAGCTTCAGCCACGCAGCTGAAGCAGATCGAATTGTGGTATGGCTTTAATTCCAACTTTATGTTTTGATTGATTTCTTGCTTGAAGTGGCTTTGAATACGCATAAGCTATGTTATGTCCAGGGTAACATGCTTCCAGAATGCATTTCCAGAATTTATAAACATCACTTTGTAGTAATAGGAGTCTTTTGTGTCACAATGAATATTATTCCACTACCCACCTATGTAAACCTGAAGTAGGGTGAAGTTGGCTGGGAGAAAGAACACACAGTTATATTATTAGTTACATTATTATCAATGCCAAAGGTAGCCCGCCTGCAAATTAAACAAATGAGTGGTACACTCAAAGATGAAACAATTGTGAGAACATATTCCCAATTCCAAAATAGTTGGGACAAAGTGTAAACTGTGAATAAAATCAAAACGCAATGACTTTCAAATCACACCAGCCAGTATTTTTTTTTTCAAAATAAAACTGATAACATAACACATGTTGAAACTGAGAAAATTTACAATTTTATACACAAAATTAGCTTACTTCAAATCTGATGGCTGCTACAGGTCTCAAAGTTGGCACAGGGGCCTGTTTACCATGGTGTAGCATCCCCTCCTTTTACCCACGCCCGACGAGGCGGCGTGGGTATACAGCTTAGCTGTGTGTGTGTGTGTGTGTGTGTGTGTGTGTCTGTGTGTGTGTGCATGCGTGTCTGCGCGTGTGTGCCTGTGACAGCGTCTGCGCGTGTGTGTGTGCGCGCGCGTGTGCCTGTGAAAGCTCGGCCACCACTGAAGCTAGGGTGACCAAACTTTGAGGGGTAGATGATCCTCGGGTACCCTGTCCAAATTTGCATTTAGAGGTCGAAAGGTCAAGGTCAACAAGAGGCGTCTGTTAGCATCTTTATAGAGTGCGCATCATCTAATTAAAACACAGTGGAGGCGTCTGGGCATTGAGGAGACAAGTTTCTTGAGTTTAGCCATTGGGATTTGATCCTACTCTTGTTTAATACAGGCTTCCAGCTGCTGGAGAGTTTTGGGTCTCCTTTGACGGACTTTTCGTTTGATTATGCGCCAAATGTTCGCAGTTAGTGGAAGATGGGGAAAATGGTCAAGGTATTATTAATTTATTTGCTCTGAATCGGGTCATGTTGGAAGAATAGTAGGTATTAACAATGTGAAGCAGATTGAGGTGTATGTATAGGCATCAAACGTGAAGTAATGGAATGTTATTGTATTTTTTTTTCTTTTCTTATTAATTTCTTTCTTTTTTCTCCCCATCTGTTTCTTTTTCACACCTTTCTAAAATCAAAGAAAAAAGATATTGCAAAAGGAAAAAAAGCATCATCAGCTGAATGTAAGTGTAAATTTCAGGGATTGCAATAAGAAGTAATTTTTTTTTTTAAATTGGTGAAATATCAGGACTGCAGGCAGGCGAGTTCAGCACATGGACTCTTCTACTACGCAGCCATGCTGTTGTAATAGCTGCAGTATGTGGTTTTGCATTGTCCTGCTGAAATACACAAGGCCTACCCTGGAATAGATCTCATCTGGACGGGAGCATATGTTGCTCTAAAGCAGGGGTGTCAAACTGACCCGCAAACGGCCAAGAGGCTGCAGGTCTTCAATCCTACCAAGCAGAAGCTCACCTGAACGCACTGATTTAATCAACTGATCTAGGCCTGCACAACTGATTAGTTGTATCAGGTGCGCATCTGCATTGTTGGAGTGAAAACCTGCAGCCTCTTGGCCCGTTTACGGGTCAGTTTGACACCCCTGCTATAAAGCCTTTATATACCTTCCAGCATTCATGGTGCTTTTTAAAACATGCAAGTGTCCCGCACCATATGCACTAATGTAGGGATACTCATTCTTTTCCTGAATGAGCCACAGTGGGTGCAGGCTTTCGCTCTATCCAACCTGTCCCACACCTGATTCTACTAATGAACCCTTAAAGCTTATGCCATAGACCCTTGATAAGTAGAATCAGGTGTGTAACTGCATGGTTAGAATGAAAGCCTGCACCCACTGCGGCTCATTCTGGAAAAGAGTGAGAATCCCTGAACTAATGCATCCCCATACCATCAGAGATGCTGGCTTTTGAACTGAACGCTGACAACAGGAGGGGTGGTCTTTCTCCTCTTTTAGCCTGGACGACATAAAGCCCATGATTTCCAACAAGAATGTCAAATTTTGACTCGTCTGACCACAAGACACTGCCACTTTGCTAAAGTAAATTTTAAATGAGTCTTGGCCCACACAGAGCCATTGATATTCTCAGAGTTGCGCCCCTCCCATTGACTTTCTTGAACAGAAAATGGCGGCGTACTTCTGGGTACTGGGAACTTCCTATAGTTCCAAAACAGGATTGTCGCAGCTTCAGACCAGTTCACTTCCATTGAGACAACATCGATGGTAAGTAATAAAATATTGAAGTCTTATGATTCAGTGGTCATGTATCATTTATTATCTCCAACTACATATGATCGCCACAGCGATATATGTATTTTAAGTCTGAAGAGGTTGTGATGATTTAAGCTCATGTTCTTTGCTTCTTAGTTACCTTGGTCAGCTGTTCAAATTCAGTAATTAAGTCTGTGGAGTTTCTATTTCTTACAACACTGATAAAAATCACGACGGTAAATAATGGGATGAGGTGCCTGTGACTGGTTTCGGTAAAGTTAGCTTTGACAATTTTGACATGCTCTTACCTAGCCGAGCTTGATCCGCTGTTTTAAGTTTAATCACAAACGGTTGCAAAGTTTCTAACTCAGTTTAGCTCTCAAGAACCATTTTGGATGAAAACCACACCACTTGTTGTTCATAATATTGAATGAATCCACAAGTTCAGATGTTGACGACCAAAGGCCTGTATTCAGAAACGACACTCACATTCACCCTCCACTCACCATATAGTGAGTACGATTGAAATGTAACTGGAGTGTGAGAAAGAGATCGACCTACCACTAACCGAGTGAGCGATTCTACTCCTTGCCAGTTGCTATTCAGAAACGCAACTCGAGCATAACTGACAGTAGTGGGCACTGGGTAAAACAGGCGGTGCGTCGGCTGCTGCAAAGGGACTCTCAAGCCTCACCCTTCAGTGCTGAATGACCTAAACCTGTCGCTGTTTACTTTTCTTGACTAGAAAGTTTCTTCGACTAATTGGTAAAACGACATTCAGTTTTATTTTTGATAGCATTATTTTACATTGCTTCACAAAATTGAGGCGTTTCGCACATAAATGACGATGTAAATATCAGCATGTCTTCATAAATTCTGTGGTCGAGTGGCTCGCGAAAGGCACAGGACAGCCCGCGAGGCTCACGATTCAACAAGCTGTGAAACGTGCCGGACATTTCCTTCTACATTCAGCAATTAAGAATGGAGAAAAGACTTACAGCTACATGAGCCTCGCAGACCAATCCACACGTGCCACACGAGCCAGCTGAGCGTAGAATTTTCCGACCCATCAGTGAAGAAAAGAGCAAGAAATCCGAATGTGTGAGAGTTGACAGATATGCGCCATTAATGAAAACTGGCCACACCTGATAATGTTGAGTTTTCAGATTTTCTGCAACGGTAATATAAATGAATTGAAAACAGGGCAATAATTATCAGTGTTCATTCTAACTTATCAAGTAGAACTGGCAATTCATGATAATCCTTGGGACTTTTGGAGTTCAAGTAAATAAAATTTTATTAAATGATTGAAAACAGGTCATGTCCAATCATTATTTTTAGGGGATGGTTTTGAGCTTCCCCAATTGCCAGTTCACCAGTAGCCACTGGTGAGTGCACAAATGCTAACCTCGAGTTCACCACAGTGCAGTTCCTAAACTCTGAAACCAGGTGGTCAGTCAGCAAGTTACCGACATAGTTATCATCATTATAGTTAAAATTTCCGTAGTTGCGATTGCTTCGAGCACGTGGATGTAAATGATCCAGAGTTTGCAATGTTTGTAACCACCTGAAAGCCATGACAACGAAATATCGGTGCAAGTTAGTGCGGCTCAAGGGAGGTGATCCCTGCACTCAACCTTCACTCAGAAAGAGACACTATTTTCAGTGCGAGTGAGGTCTCTGAAAGCAAATGAGTCTTCGGGCAACCGCTGACTCATTTAGTATAACCTGACACTTACTAAGTTTTAGTACTCACTCGCACTCAATTAGTTTGAGTTTCGTTTCTGAATACGGGCCAAAGTGTCACCCATCATGTTTTAGCTAGCTATTATGAAATTGCGTCTGTCCATTTGCATTTGTCATGCCAGGCACTGTTCGCTTTCAAGCGATCTTGCTGTAGTCAGCTAGCTGTATTATTTGTCATGTTGTATTTCGCAAGAAGATGGTCTTTTTAAATGATTTGCTCTTGAAGAGATGTGGTGGCTGTTGTCCGTCTTTATTACTTTTCTGTGCTCATTTTATCGTTCCATGTAGGCTTACCGTTAATTTAGCATTAATGCGGGCAGAGGCTGCTGCTGGCAATGGAGGCTATTGGGTTCGTGAGAGGTTCTGAGATGTATAAACTTTGCAAATCACACATTTATTTTAATCCCAAATTAAATGTAAAACACCTTTTTAAAATAATGCAATGATTTTGTTAACTTTTGTAATTGCATGAGTGTCTTACATGTCAATTATGGGAGACTTAGAAAGGGTCTTAAATTTAATTGACAGAAAACCTGCAGGTACCTTGTGCTGCTGGCAGTGGCGGAGGCTGGCGCTGGCAGAGGCGGGTAGAGGCTGCTGTTGGCGATAAAGGCTACAGGATTCATGGGAAGTTCTGAGATGCATAAAATTCGCAAACCCCTTCCAATATTCCTGGCCCTTGTATTTGTAATGTCCCCAACTCCTTTATTTATTTGTAATTCCACAAATGTTCATGCTTCACAGTATTGCTCTTGTTCCAAGAGTTTACTTGTCTGTTCTATTCAGTACATTCCTGTTAGATCCATTCAGTTGTTTTAGTTCTATTCGAACCCTGCCCTGTTCTGAAAAGGCACGCACGCTTAGTCGTTCCACACATAGAGAAGGTTTATTAATTTGACACTGATTACACCCTCTCCCACATTAGAACGCACCACCACCCTGCCACATTACTATGTAAAACGTTGTATTTTTTGTTATTTGTTGTTCAAGGTTCACTCATGATTCACTCACTCATACTTGCACCCCTCCTTATTCAATTTATCAAATTCAGTTTCTGTGCTGTCTTGTTGTCCATTGTTCAATAAAACTCTTTTTGGTGAAAATCTTCCCTTGCATCAGTCGTATTGTATTTAATCTCATTCAGTCTCCTGGTCTCACCAGCTGTAGGTTACACACATTTCTTCATTTTATCTGAACATTAGAATTGTGAATATCAATGGCTCTGAAATGAGCATGGTGGTGCACATTTGCTTTAAGGAAGAACTGGTGTGACATTGAATGATATTATAGGTCAGCAGAATTTTAGCATGGTAAATTGTGGGTAAATCCAGAAGACAAATGCAGATCCTGGTAATCCAATAATATAACTTAATAAAGCTGAAATGTGAAAAGTTATCTATCCCCGTGACAGTGTAAATACTGGGTTAAATTTACTTAGAAATTATAGCGGATCAATGGTACGTATACGTAGGCCTACTGGCTCACTGTTGCTAACATGAATCTTTCCCCCCAAAGGCAATGACATGATCTTAGTAGTAAAAGCACAACCTCTATGAACTTGCATGTAAATAATGTAATTCATAAATAGAAATGTGCAGCAATTATGTTAGGTTTAATTTAATATTTAACGTTCAGTAACGCAATCGCTGCTGTCTGTCCCATAGGAGACAATGACAGCGTGGCGTTTGTTTGGAACTATTGCGCTTCCCCACGAACCTTGTGACCACTCGAACAATAAGGTCAATGGGTGTCGCCACTGAGTTATCTAGCGCTCTGGGCCCACTGAACACCGCGGCGCTTCTGGATCATGCTCAACAATGGCTTCCTTTTTGCATGATAGAGTTTTAGGTGGCATCTATGGATGGCATGGCGGACTGTGTTTACTGACAGTGGTTTCTTGAAGTATTCCTGGGCCCATTTAGCAATGTCAATGACAGAATCATGCTGGTGAGTGGTTCAGTTGCATCTGAGGGCAAGATCACAGGCAGTTCAGTAAAGGTCTCCTGCCTTGTCCCTTATGCGCAGAAATTTTTCCAGTTTCTCTGAATCTTTTGATGATGTTATGCACTGTCAATGATGAGACCTTCAAAGCCTTTGCAATGTGACTGAGGAACATTGTTTTTAAAGTACTCCACAATTTTTTTTTACGCAAGCCTTCAACGGTGGAGAGCCTCTGGCTTTACTTTTGAGAGACTCAGCCTCTCTAAGACATCCCTTTTATGGCCAATCATGTTACACACCTTATGCCAGTTAACTTAATTACTTGCTAAATGTTCTTTCAACTGATACTTTAATATATTGATAGCTTTTTCAGCCCTTTTTTGCCTGTGTCCCAACTTTTTTGAGAACTGTTGCAGCCAAAAAAATTGAAATAAGCACATTTTTTGGATAGAAATTCAAATGTTGAAACAGACATTTTACAATGTTATCTATGTTCTATTGTAAATAAGAGATTGGCTCATGTGATCTGAAAGCCATCGCATTTTGAATTAATTCATAATTTACATTTCGTCCCAACTATTTCAGAATTGGGGTTGTATATTATTTCCTTTAAATACGGAAATATTGTTCTCTTTGTTGACACCTTCTGGTGAATTTGTGAATGGGCTGCCCTTCTGTTTAGATGTTTTCCTGGCAAGTCATATGGGGTCTTTAAGTATCAGAAAGATTCCACTCATTTTCTGTGTGACTTCCTTTAAAGGAATAGTTCACCCAAAAATGAAATTCAGTCATTATCGACATTCCCTCATGCTGATGAGAAGTCCGGTGTAGTGTTTTTATTCCTCAAAGAGCAGCTGGAGACTGGGGAGGTTTTCCTCCTGCACCGCAAATCCATATAACGAGCGTCTTTGGTTACTGAAAAGAAAAGTTCAGTCAGGAAAACGCACATTTGAATAAAATAGAACAATTTATTCATGGGTATAAGCATTACATTGTATTTTGGTGGCGGTTCTGCTCTGGAGGAATGTCCTACCTAGGCGCAGCAAACATACAAACATAGTCATGAACAGAAATCAAAATTCCCCCCGATGTGGGCAGAACTAAACAGGTGGAGGCTGGGGTGGAGGAGGCAAGCAAAAAACCAAACAGCATGTTGCAAAGCATAAAAAGTCATTGCAAACAGCAGTGGAAGTGAGCTTGACGTCTTTCAAATAGACCGCTGTATGACCTCGTGATGTGTATCCTCCAATTGTGTGCCTGCTGATGCCGACGTGCTGGTAGCTTATCAGGCTGCTGTCAGCTGATGTAGCTCTTCTCGAGTTTCCTGCCTGAACTACTTACACTCATGTCCATAAAACTAAGCAGAAACTTTAATATTCCTCCATACTGCTTGTTCGCTGCAATCCAAGTGTCCTGAAGGGGTAACATCCAGAGTTAACCCAAAACAACGTCTTTTTGTACAGTTTTATAGCCTATTATTCTCTCTAGTATGTACATTGTCTACAGGCACGGGAGTGCTGCCGTGCTGAATTGAAACTGGCTTATGACAAGGTTTTTCACGCTTTTCAGGACTAAGAAGAAACAAATCACTCAAATCAATATCGTCCAGTTCAGAAGAAGCAAGCTCATCAAGCTTTTTCTTTTGCAACCGAGTGACCGTGCAGGCAGGAAACATGTCGGGACATTCTTGAGCACACTAGTCTTGACCATCTAGAACGCGTGGCACCGAAACAACCTCTGGTAGAACGTCATCCAGACTCCACGCATTACCTCCAGCCAAATCATTCCCGAGAATAAAATCTACATCTGGAATTGGTAACGAGGGACGAACTCCAAAAACCACCTCACCACTGATTAGGTCTGATTTTAGGTAAATTTTATGTAAATGCACTTCATCTGACAAAAAAATTGGGATGGGGTTTGTTGAAGTTGACAACTTTAGCAATCTATGGTAAAGATTTGAAGGATGTGGTCAATTGTGCACATGATGAGCCATGGACTTACGTAATATGAACGAGCAAAATTTTTTTTAAAAAGTTTCTTCTCATTCCTGCCAAGATATAAACAAGATTAAAGTGGATTACCCATGTGAGCTATCAGGAATGGTCACAAAAAAAAATCTGATCTGTAGATCAAATATTAGAGGAGCAGTGGTAGCCCAAAGTTGGACGAAAAACAATTTAGTCAAAGTTAAAAAAAAAAACTTAAAATTGAGACAGGCCATCACTTCAAAACTATTAGGGATATTGGTCTAATACTTGGTATGATTTCATTAGTCCATCAGAGGTACCTATATTAATTTTTTGAGAAATTTCTGAGGGGATGACCCAGGAATTTTCTGATTTTCTGGATGCCTTCACATGGACTGACCCCATGGTAAACAGGCCCCTGTCCCAACTTTTATGAGATCTGTAGCAGCAATCAAATTTTAAATTAGCTCATTTTGAGGATAAAATTGTAGAATTTCTCAGTTTCAACATTTGCTATGTTCTCTGTTTTATTTTGAATAAAACACTGGCTGGTGTGATTTGAAAGTCACTGCATTTTGATTTTATTCACACTCTTTCCCAACTACTTCGGAATTAGGGTTGTTGTAATGGTAAAAATAATAACTAAGTATAGGTTCTGAATTTTGTGGGCTTTTATTAATCATTCCAGAATCAATTTTCATTGATAATTGTAGGTATGGCTCAAATGAGCTCAGTATTTGATATATACATTTTCAAACCAAGCATACTTTTTTAGGATATATTTTGGTCTAGTTCTTTAAATTGCACATTTTACTTTTCATCTGGTTTAGATTTAGTGCACAAGATGGTGATCCAGTTCTCAGAAATTATTATAAGAATGGGGATGATAGGAATAATGTAATTATTTTGAGTGTCATCCTGCCTCACCACTCAGACAGTGATCACTGCAATGGTTCTCTGTGCACGTTTGTATATGCACTGAAAAATGGCAAAAGGGAGGGCAGGATCAAAATGCAAAGAAGTGCTTGGCTTTATTTACCTTTGCAGCGAAGCCACAAAGGTTTAAAGAAGAGTACAAAGCAAATAGGAAATTAGATTCCTAAAAGCAGTACAAACAATATGCTGAATTCACAAAGTCAGCTACTAAAGTGGTTATACTGCATAAAAATACGAAATGCTAAGGCAAAAGCCTATGCACAACAAGAGCTTTGCGAGACTTAGCACTGTAATGGTGCGGGGTCAGGGCTTCTACGCGGTTACAAACAGTAATTGGAGGATTACTAGATAGAGATGGCAGTAATGACTGATGATGAGTTGAACAGGCCTGTTAACAAAAAAAAAAAAACTATAGTTGAAGGTGACTGAACTTAGTGCAGGGTTCATCAGTGTTGAAATTATGCTCTTTGCAGTGTCTGATAATCTACACATATATCTGTACGTGACATTGTGCAGCACAGCAGAAGAGGTGACAAGCATTTGGCTTGAACTGCTCCATTGTGGCACCTTAAGCAGTTGCCTCATCCCATCATTATAAGCTACATTGACTTTCTGCGTACTGCTCTTTCTGTAGCACCGGCACGAATGGGCAGTATACATAAGGGTACAATATGCTCTAAAAAGTGCAATTTTCACAGATACTAAGAGCATACTAAATTTGTGAATCAGCATACTAGCTTGTGCATACATCATACAGCGCTGTCTATAAATGTCCCTGTCATCAGACAGGTCATTAGTTATATAATGTACTAAGTATTTAGCAGTATTTAGTATTAACACTATATTTAGTAGTATAATGTACTAAGTATTTAGCAAATCACATACTTTGAGGGCATCACCACACAGAGAGAAGTCAGGAAATTAGTGTACGCATGTACTCATGCTTGTTTACATTAAAATCGGGATTTCTTTGCATTTTCGTGATTCATATCCGTAATAAAGCCTTGTTATCGAGAGGAAGCCTGTGAAAAGGGATATCTTGACGTTTATCAGAGCTAATTTCGCATTCTCCGGTGCAGCTGAAGTGCTGCATTATTAAAATTCTATCCCAAGTGCGAAGCAAGATGTGTTTGTTTTGATTTCCACACCAATGTCAAGTCACATGATCACCGCTCGCAAATTAGCCAATTGTATCTATTGATTCCTCTATATAAGCCAGAGCTTTGCCTTTAGTCAATGCGAAGTCTCGTCAGTCTGTTGTAATGCTCTAGTCTGTAACAGACATTGTACTGTTTACTTGCGTATTCCTAGAACTATATTTATTAAGCACTGTACTGATCATTTATGCTCAGCGCATTTTTATAATATAATTTTGGAACATCATTTCCTGTTTGTTTGCATTTGTCTTTTTCTGCCTTTTCTATAATACTGAAAAAACATAGAGCTGGTTTTCTAATCTTTGCTTCTGAATCCAGTCCCATGTTTTCCATTTTTCAGTTCATTTTGCCCAGTGTACAAAACGGTCATTGCACCACTTACACAATCAATATTCATTGGCAAAGATGTTTCAGAATTATTCATTCTTTTGATTTCTTTCCAGAAATCATTAAGACTATTGTTTTGCAGTTTCCTGCATGCGAGTCATTGTTTGCCAGTGGACGTCATTTCCCAATCAGGCAATAAAGTAGAATAACTGATTTTTTTTCCCCAAAAAAGTGACTCATTTAATGTTCCTCTCATCTCCCATTATATTGCTTGCTTTGGAGTGTTCGCCATCTTGCTGGAAACTTTTGGGTGGCCCATTTTTAAATGTATTATCACATATTCTCAGCCAAAAATAATTTCCATAATGTAACCAGTTCCTCTGGAAATGCTACGGAAATGTCCAAGAGTAAAAATGGTAAGTTGCAACTTGAATAAGAGCAGTGCGCAGGCGATTACGTATTGTTTGGGCAGTCACACGACCTCTAAACAATTCATTCCTAATGGACGTTGCAGTGAAAAATCGATTATGCAAATGACGTAAGACAATTTGTCAGTCTTCTGCTTTTGACGTCACACGTGGGCTACCAGAACGAGGTCGGTCAGCTGTGGTGGCAGTTTGTTGGAGGCGTGTCTGAAGATCATGGATAATCCGTCGACTGCATCCCATAACCCTTGCAACGTCAGTGATGGACGTTTCCCTATTCAGCATACCAATGGCACGTTCACGCTGAATGTTTGACAGCCATGGCATTGAAAATCAATGAATAATTAACTGTGAAAAACTTGTATTTCAGAGATGTCACTCTAACGTGCTAACATGAGCTCAGCTGCACATCTCTCATATGGTCACGTGACTAGGAACTGGTTTTAGCTCAAAGTACGCTCGCACGTGCTACTTACCTGTGCACATCGGAGTTGATGTGTCATGATGTCTTTGACAACGCATTTACCCCTTGTGATAATAAAAACTCTTTTATTAAAAGTTTCAAGAAAATATTTACAAATTTGAGTGTGAAGTTTCTTTTTTGACTCAGTATATCTCTGGTTGTTGTGTGGTTTGCTTCAGGCGCTAAATGTGCTAGTTCTGAGAACAACAACTGTCACATGGAGAAAAACTTTCATGTGAGAAAATTCAAAATGGATCTCCGGATTTCCCATGACCACTTGTTGCCTGTAAGCCCCTCCTGCCAGCAGGCCAGTCACATAAAAGCAGTGGTCAACCTGTTTATATCTCTCTTGGCTCTTGTCTCCTTGGACTGTCTCTTTTGGCTCTGCTGTCTCCCCTTGGTGTGGCTCCTGGACCCCTGGGGACTGCTCAGGCAGGGGTACTCCTCCCCCACCTCTTAGGCCCAGCATAGACTGGCCATGCTGAAAAATCTGCCAGGCTACCAGGAGTAGAGCAAGCCTTGGAAGCAACAGCTTGCTATTGAGGAGCGGCCAGCCTCCCTCCTCTTCCCACAGCAAAGACACAGACTTTTGCAGCACCAGAACCGCTCTTTCCAGCCAGATCAGCATCACCCAAGATCGGATCCTCCACCAAGTCGAAACTATAAAACCTCTTTCTTCTACTAAGGACTGGTAACGACTGGGCTTTCAAACCTTCTTTTAAGACTAAAACTGACTGTGTGTATTCGTAAAATGATAGTTGCTGTGATTGTTTATAGGATTGTGTTTTAGTAGGACAGGATGGTATTAATGTGTAGCAGACATTTCTTGCATGCAAACAACCTCCTGTAGACTAACACGGCGTCTTCTCTGTGCAAAACACATGCGTATCTCTTCATTTTAACATAATACACACACACAAACAATATTGAGCGTTTTAAGTCATTTAACTGACTTTAAAACTCTTGAAACTTTCCTTTGCTACAAAGACTTGGTCTTTGTTACAGTAGGGTTGCCTTTCCCCCACTCCACATGGTCATCAAGTCTCCTCCACTCACACCTTAGATCTTCCCTTTGTTCTTTCTCTCTCTCTTTCTCTCACTCACACACACACACACAAACCTCCTTCATTGTGCATATAGTGCTCCTTCAATCTAACTATTGATTGGGTAAGTTGGTTACAATTATTCATTTAATTATTAATCAATTTCCATATTAATAGCTTAGTGGGTATTGAGACAGGTTTTATTAATTGCCTATCATTTTCCCTTCACTGAGGAAGGGTGGTGCCCCGAGGTAATCATATTAATATTTAATATTAATATTACAATATCATTTTTTTTGATAGCCAAATGAATAATATTAATATCATTAGGCAAATTGCCTCAACACATGGTGTCCACTTGTGAGGTGTAACCCCAACAGCCAGCGCCCTTGTGTGATGTGCCATTGCACGTACAACAGGGTCGCCACTGCTCGGGCATTATCACCACAAAGGTCCCAATATTCAAGGTATTTCCCCAACATTAGTGTTCTGTGCGAGGCTTTATCCCAACGCCTAAACTGTAGTACTCATTTGTCAGGCATGAGTTATAACACTGTCAGCCATTAATCTCAGCCAAATCCATGTTAAATTAAACACTCAGCGACTTTGTCATTTAATCAAGTCTGATTGAATGGATTCTGAGAAAACATTGGACATTTTAAGCACCTAATTTTGCATTCAAAATGCATTTGACACTACAGCCCAGTGGTGTGAATATCCCTTTCAATAAAGCTATTTTAATAAAGCTAGGAATTAATTCTGAAGTTTCTATTCTTAGAGGTGAAGTCATCCCTGGATATTAATAAATTATGAGCTCCTGCAGCACAGTAACACGGCTGTAGCATGTCTCCATCCAGGATCACTTGTTTCATAAGATGTTCACCAATGTGCCACTCCATCACATCATTGATTAATGGCTGTACCCTGGCACACTCCCAGTTTAGATGGGGAAATGAACCATAGATTGTAGATCTGATAAAATTCAATATTTTAACCATGTCTCAGAGTGTTACTTGAATCATACAAAACCCTGAATTCATTTTATTGAGATTGGGACCTGTGTCGTACAACATTAGATAAAGGAACAATTCAGTGTAACCCGGTACAAAGAGCCAGAACAACATGCAGCTTGATTTCTTGATTATTACTCTTATTAATAATTATTATTTATTCAATTTAAAAAATATATTTATTTATTTTTCAAGTTTAAAATCCAATTTCAAATCCACTTTTGCCATGCTGTTTGTCTTTCCCTGTCATGGTACCTGCTAATTGTTCCCAAATACAAAACCCAAAACCAGTGAAGTTGGCACGTTGTGTAAATCGCAAATGAAAACAGAATACAATGATTTGCAAATCCTTTTCAACCTATATTCAATTGAATACACTGCAAAGATAGGTTACTTAATGTTCGAACAGGTAAACTTTGTAATTTTTTGCAAATATTAGCTCATTTGGAATTTGATCTTGCAACATTTTTCAAAAAAGCTGGCACAAGTGGCTAAAAAGACTGAGAGAGTTGAGGAATGCTCATCAAACACTTATTTGGAACATCCCACAGGTGAACGGGCTAATTGGGAACAGGTGGATGCCATGATTGGGTATAAAAGCAGCTTCTTTGAAATGCTCAGTCATTCACAAACAAGGATGGGGCGAGTGTCACCACTTAGTGAACAAATGCGTCAGCTGATTGTGGAACAGTTTAAAATCAGCATTCCTCAGCGAGCTATTGCAAGATATTTAGGGATTTCGTCATCTACGGTCCGTAATATCATCAAAAGGTTCAGAGAATCTGGAGAAATCACTGCACGTAAGTGACAAGGCCAAAAACCAACATTGAATGCCCGTGACCTTCGATCCCTCAAAAACCGACATCAGTGTGTAAAGGACATCGCCACATGGGCTCAGGAACACTTCAGAAAACCACTGTCAGTAACTAAAGTTCGTCGCTACATCTGCAAGTGCAAGTTAAAACTCTACAATGCAAAGCGAAAGCCATTTATCAACAGCACCCAGAAACGCAGCTGGCTTCGCTGGGCCCAAGCTCATCTAAGATGGACTGATGCAAAGGGGAAAAGTGTTCTGTGGTCTGACGAGTCCACATTTCAAATTGTTTTTGGAAACTGTGGACGTCGTGTCCTCCGGACCAAAGAGGAAAAGAACCATCCGCACTGTTAAAGTTCAAAAGCCAGCATCTGTGATGGTATGGGGGTGTATTAGTGCCCAAGGCATGGGCAACTTACCCATATGTGAAGGCACCATTAATGCTGAAAGGTACATACAGGTTTTGGAGCAACATATGTTGCCATCCAAGCAAAGTCTTTTTCATGGACGCCCCTGCTTATTTCAGCAAGACAATGCCAAGCCATATGCTACACGTGTTACAACACCATGGCTCTGTAGTAAAAGAGTGCGGGTACTAGACTGGCCTGCCTTTAGTCCAGACCTGTCTCCCATTGAAAATGTGTGGCGCATTATGAAGCGTAAAATATGACAATGGAGACCCCGGATTGTTGAACAACTTAAGCTGTACATCAAGCAAGAATGGGAAAAAGTTCCACCTGAAAAGTTTCAAAAATTGGTCTCCTCAGTTCTCAAACGTTTACTGAGTGTCGTTAAAAGGAAAGGCGATGTAACACAGTAGTAAAAAGGCCCCTGTGCCAACTTTTTTGCAATGTGTTGCTGCCTTTAAATTTTAAGTTAATGATTATTTGCAAAAAAAAAAAGGTTTCTCAGTTTGAACATTAAACATCTTGTCTTTGCAGTGTATTCAGTTGAATATAAGTTGAAAAGGTTTTGCAAATCATTGTATTCTGTTTTTATCTACGATTTACATAATGTGCCAACTTCACTGGTTTTGTACTATGTTGTTCACGATGTTAAACATTTATCTAAAAAGTATATGTCCATGGAATATCTCCAATTCGCAGTGTCAGAGCTTTGTCACACAGTGCTGTGAACAAGTATTTGACCCCTTCGGAATTTCTCCTGCTTTTGCTCATTTGTCATACTTAACTTTTTTAGATCATCTTTTAAATTTCATGACAAAGACAACTTGAATAAACACAAAGTCATTTCATATTATCATTTCATTTATTGTTGGTAAAAAGTTCTCCAAAACCTATATCTGCCATATGGAACAAAATAAATAAATTGCCCCCTGAGCCTAAAATGTGGTTATGCCACCCTTGGGGACAAAAACTGTTATCAGCTGTTTTCAATAACTGGTAATGAGTCTCTTACAAACAAACCCCCAATTCCAATGAAGTGGATACCTTGTGTAAAACCTGATTAAAAACAGAATACATTGATTTGCTAATCTCATTAACCCACATTTTATTCTCAATAGAGCATAGCATAGAGCATCAGATGTTAAAACAGAGACATTTTATCATTTCATCATAAACATAAAATTCTGATGGTGCGTTCAGGAAGCACACGCAAGAGAGGGAAATCCAAAAAACGTATGCCTTTAATGAGTTTCGGGTCAGTACCAAAAGACACAAGAATTGCCAAGCCACAAAACGAAATTCAAAAACAGAGTTGACTAGACAAGCTGGGGTCAGAATCAGTAAAACAGAGGAGCAAAGGTACATAGACGGCAGGCAAAAAGTCGTAGTCGATAAGCAAAGCAGTGGGTCATACACAGGGCATCCAAACACAGAAATCGTGGTCGTACAAAATCAGGTCAAAATCCAGAAAAACAAAATCAATACAAAAAGGGCAATGGCAAGAATCTTGGTCGGACGAAACAGTCAAAGAAAAACAATAATCAATGGCATACAAGAAGCTCTGCACAATGAAATATTGATCAACCTTCTGACGAAGTCAGACAGAAGGGAATAAATAGACAGAAGGGAAGTCACATGCTATGCAGTGAACGGGTGAATGGGATGAGAACTAATTACAATGGGAGGAACACATGAGGGAAATCCTAACCACAAAAATTGGCGAAAGCCAAGACACGGACGGGAATCACGCACACAGTCTATGACATTAAAATATCTCTGGTCAGGGAATTCTAAGTGCTCAGACAATGAGTGCAGGAAACCAATTAAGCATGTGCGAGAGATCTCGCAGAAACGCAGGGGGAGACAGGTAAAGCTGAGCAAGAGGCGGAGACTAGAACAAGGCGATTGCTGACAGTGAATTAGTACTGATTAGTAGCGGTGTAACTTTACAGATTTAACTGGAGTGCTCATTAGTGAGTTAGTAATAAATACATGGATTATTTGGGTTAGTAGACTATGATACAAAATACAAATGTTAGTCTTGTTAGTAATCAGAACAGCAAGGCGAAGGAAGTAAACGAGAATTGAAGGAATAATATGAAACACCAGAAACAGGTGAGCACACAGACTGGGTAAACAGACTGAACCAAATAGATCACAAGACAGGGGAGACAAGTGCAATGAAACTGAAAATGGCAAGAACTGAAACCTGAGAATACAATAACATAAAAGACATAATCCAGAACATAAAACATGAACACAAAAACCATAACCATGGCAAAATTGGAAAATTCAGCAAAAAAAGACCCAGGACTGTTGAGCAGCTAGAATCATACATCTGACAAGAGGGACAACATTCCTCTCCAAAAACTCCAGCAACTGGTCTCCTCACCTCCCAGACGTTTAAAGACTGTTGGAAAAAGAAGAGGGGATGTTACACAATCGTAAACACAGCCCTGTCCCAACTTTTTTGAGATGTGTTGCTGCCATCAAATTCAAAATAAGCTAATATTTTTCATGAAATAGTAAAATGTCTTACTCAACATCTGATATGTTGTCTGTGTTGCATTGTGAATAAAATATGGGTTAATGAGATTGGCACATAATTGTACTCATTTTTTATTCACGTTTTACACAACGTCCCAACTTCATTAAAATAGGGGTTTATAGCTTTCAAGGAATTTTAGCTCACTCTTCTGCGCAGAATTATCTAAATTCCACTAAATTGAAGTGTTTTCAAGCATGAGCTGCCTGTTAAAGGTCATGCCACAGCATCTGAATGACATTCAGTTCAGAATTTTTACTTGGCCACTTCAAAACTTCATTTTCTTACTTTTAAGCCATTCAGAGGTGGGCTTGCTTGTGTGACTCAGATCATTTCCCTGCTGCCTAACCCAACTGCACTTGAATGTTAGTTCACAAACTGATGGTGGATATTCTCAATCAAGATTTTCAAGAAAATAGCAGAATTCATTGTTCCGATCAGTCCACAGAATATAATCCCAAAATACTCGAGGTCATCAAGATGTTTTTTTAGCAAATGTGCGACAAGCCTTTATGTTGGGTCAGAAGTGGTTTTTGTCTGTTTCTTATTGCCGAATCCTGAATTCTGACCTTAACTGTGGCAATTGAGGCCTTCGGTTTTTTAAATATCAGTCTGGGTTCTTTTGTGACCTCCAGCATAAGTTGTCTATGCACCCTTAGAGGAATTTCGGTTAGCAGGCTATTCCTGGGAAAATTTGCCACTGTTCGACATTTTTAATTGATGTCTGTTCTTGAATTTCATTTAATTACAACTGCATATGCTGCTTTTTGCCAACCTCACACTGTCAGACGGGATCTAAGTCATGTTTAGAATCAACAAATTTGGCAGAAATCTTGCCTTCGTGTTTAATTGGTTCACTTAGTAACTAAGGGGACAATGACTTTTCACATACTGCCATGTTCCCATTTATTCTGAACAACAAAAGAAACACAAGTTAATTAAAGGCAGAATGGAAAATACGTTTGCACATAATTATTTTCGAAAATCAAATTTATTACTTGCGTGTACACATTTACACTCAATTTTTTTTTATTTTGCCGTCACTTTGACTGAGTAACCATAAGATTACATTAATTAGCTAGCTAACTTGCGTTTCTTTTGTCGCTCAGTGTAGGTTTCCAGTAACCAACCACGTGCTCATTTGCAAGAATCAATCCATTTCCATTTCCCTCAGCTTTGATTGAAGCAACAATTTCTTGCATTTTACTTTCTACAATAATGGTAGACCTAACATAAAACGTCAATGTCTTGCAAAGCTTCTGACTTCCTGTGGCTCACAAAACTGTATTTCTTTCTGCATTCATGTCTAATCCGCTTGATACGCCTAAGAAAACCGCATTTTTAGAAAATTTTTGCTGACTCAGGTCTGCATCATGTTATGGACAGGTGTGTATTCCAAAATATTGTGGAAGGTTCCAATTTAGAAGTAGGATTTAATTTAAACAATTTACTAAATAACTAAGCGAATGAACATAGCAATTACAATAATACAGGAATCAATAATGAAATTACTACATTGAAGATAGTAATGCTATTGACTAGCCCAAACTATCCGTCCTTGCGATGTTCCCACGGCAATGGTGAAAATCCAGTGGAATCTGATGTCTTTGGTGTGGTGATCCTGATCACCGCAAAGTCCATATCCAAGAGGTGTCAGTGTAATCCAAAATCTGATTGCACCCAGCAAAGCCGGTCTAGCTTTCAGGTGTAGCAGACCGGAGATGTTTTCTCTTTCCTCCCATTGGCTACAAGTTCCTTTTATATAGGCCTTGTACTCCTGAATGATGTCATTAAGAAGAATCTTGAAGATGATGGCTCTTTAAGAATCCTGCAGACAAAAGAACCCTCAAGATGGCTCCTGAAGATTCTATGGTGTTCACAGGCTTGTCACAATGTCCACAAGCACTCATGAATATTCATTTCCCATACTGGCTGAGCAACATAATTCAATCAGGTCACAACGTCACAGTCGTAACAGAACATAACATTAAGAGTTGTGAGAACAGGCCGTTCAGCCCAACTAGGCTCACTAGTTAAGGCTGCTCATGTAAAAATAAAACTCTTGTCTTCAACCACTGACATTACCATAATGCAGGTTAACACTCAAACTGTTTCTGAGCAAAAATCTGGTAATATTGAATTCATTTACAGAACAATTGGGTTTCCAAGAAGCTGCGTTGTCATGAACGATTAAGATATAGACCAGTGAATCCCAAAGTGTGGGCCGCGGCCCCCTGGTGGGCTGTGGTGGTACTGCAGGTGGGCCGTGAGAGGTCATTAAAAATATTATTCATTTTTGCAAATATGATTTTTTATTATTTTTATGGTAAAATATTTATTGCACGATTTCAGTAATAACCTATTGAGAGTTATTGACCTCACAATATTTTAGGAACCTTATATAGTTTTTGATTGGAACGTAGCTTTCTGGTCATCATGACCGGGGGTCATAATCGGAGGAGCACGAACTGTGTTCGATAATTAATTCTGTCTTGTGTGTGCACCACAAATTAAAAGTTTGGGCTTCCTTTATCCCCCTGCTTTCATTTCAATCCTGAATCTGAATAATAATAATAATAATAAATAAAAAACAACAGCAACAATTATTGTTGTTGTTTTTTATTTATTTAATTTATTTTCTTTTCTTAACAACAATAACAACAATTATTGTTGCTGTTAAGTGTTCTGAGAATGCATAATTTCGTCTATGTAGTGTTTATAGGACAAAGGTGGGCCGCGGACATTTTTCAGATTTTCAAGTGGGCCCCCATTTGGAAAAGTTTGGGAACCCCTGATATAGACTCCAGCTTTGCATCCATGGGGAAGGCGACAATTTGAGATTTTATGGACAGTTGTAAACTAAAATTTCTTGAAATTCCATTTTGAAGTAGAATGTAATGTAGTTAATGTGGCTGAAGGAAGTATTTAGAGAAGGATTAGATTGAGTTTAATAAGATAATTGTCCTTTCAGAGGCTAGACTGTAAAGACGTAATGAGTGACTTTACCTTGAAAGTTTGACGCATGGCATGCATATCAAGGCTGAAATACTTGATGACCAAAAAAAATATTCTGGAAAACAACATATTCTCCTGTGTGCAAATCAGCTGTTGGACCCAGTGGGGATAATCAGGATGGATCAAGATTATGTACTCTGATGGAATGTATTTTTTACCCCTTCACAGAGCACCTTTGCTATGGAAACCTACAATTAATTTTTACCTTTCATGCCTTAAATTATTTTTTAGTATGTTAAAATCGTCTGAAGTAGGTTTTTAAGTAAGTCTTATGCAGGGGCTTGGCCCTATCTCCAATATGGAACGTTTCCAGATTTTTTAAATTGCGAAGATGTGAATGTCTGTTTCATGCAGTTTGATTTTTTATTAAGTTTGGCATCTCCAACCCCACCCAAATCTGGAATGCCCAATAGGTGAACTATGTACAAGGCTTGCTCGTATGCGACCCCTTGCTGCCAATTCAGGAGAGTGAAGACAGTTCACGGCTCTCCTCTGAAGCATGTGCCTGTCAGCCTGCTGCTTCTTATGCACTCATTGGTTGAATCTTCATGAGTTCAGAATGAGGGCGGAGGATACCCGGACATGAACAGACTTAGAATCTTCCTGATGAGCGCCCATCTTACCAACAGGAGGTGCTTGAGCAACGAACTAGGCGACTATTAATTTTCCCTTTCCGGCAGTCCCCTACCAATTTGAAACCCTGCAGTGCAATAGCCAATTGTGCGCTACTTTGAAAAAGCTGCCGACCACTGCCGGCTGGTACGAAGCAGGGATCGAACCCACAACGTGATAGTCGCTTCTGCATTGCAACGTGATCTTTTACTGAGTGAGCGATCCAGAAGCTCCCCCATTAAATAATTTTTAATGCATGTCATGCGTTGAACTTTCACAATGCACTGATAACCTATTTACTCAATTTTCAATTACTAACACTTTGATGTAAGTGTTGGTTATATAATAAATCAATTATTATCGCTTTACGTGGCAACCATTATGCAACTCTGCTTCCCTGCAAATGCAGCGTATTAGTTGGAACGTTGAAAACATTTGAATTACAACATAAATGCAATCTTAAAATGAATTAGGTGGCACTGCTGAAAAAATCCAAGAATGGGAGATGGAATTCAGAGAAAGCATTGATGATTATTATTATTGTTATTATTACTTGGTTTTTTTTATGCATCCATACTATATCACTTTTGTCCATTATCAATGTAGCCCCTCAGTGTGCAGTAATTTCTTTATCCTTTCTTAATAATCACAGGCTTATATGTGGGTCTTGATTATTTGGTGAATAAATTAAGTGATTATCAATCAAGCGGTCTTGAACTGGACCAGCTTAAAGGCAATTTTGCATTTAAGGGTCAGAGGCTCACGGTAAGTCATTGGAATATCCCATAATGCCAGTGTTACTGCTAGGGGGATGTTGGGCTTTAGGTAGTTAATAACTGCATTGTGTGTTTACTCAGGTTCTTTGTCTGATATTAAAATTGGTATGATCTGAAACATTTACTTATGAGAAATAAGCGAAAATGGAAGAACTCAGGAAGAACTTTAAGAACTCACTGCACTATAAATCAGTATTCTGTGCCTCTATTTCACTCATCATTTCATGAATGTTCTTTTTCCCTTCAACAAAAGCAGCAACCGAGAGTAGAACAGAGTAGGCTCATTTCCATTATTAATTTCATGGTAAAAGAGGCTTTATTTATCGTTTGCAAATATTTTTTTATTATATTGGCATCTGTCAGACCATGGTTTTCTTTCTTGGTGACATTTAATTTAAGCTTTTGGGTTAACGACTAGGCCTCAGTTGTGGGATGATTGAACTTATAGTAAATAATGAATAGCCATTATATTAATTTCATGAGGCTCTCCATACCGCCATTGTACCACCTGAACCCTAAAGCCATGCCATTAGCTCCCCTTTAATTCACTGCTTTCAATCCTTGAGATAATCAAACTTCTCTCCTGTGAGTATGCTGTATTTTATAATTGCTTTCCATCTCACTGCAGACCCTAAACCCAAGGAGCTAGCTTTTTCTTATGTCCAATCATTCACCTGTTTTAACTGCGACTTTTATGGTCTTTCGACAGCATGATTAAATCAAGAAAATCAAACAATATCCATGGTGTAAACTCCTGAGACTGTAAACAAAGGAAAATATGTTGATGACAAATACTCAATGCCAATCGTGGTCTGAGAAGAAACAAGAAGCACAGACTTCCTGAGGCTCCTTTTTAATTAGGAAAATGGACCACGTGAAATAATATTTTGACATTAACAAGACTGAAATTTTATAACCAGAAAAAAATTCATAAAGCTGTATTGTGTTTGTTTCCACTGCCATAAACTGCATGAGAGTGGACTCAACCATTTTAAACTGATGTTTTCGAAGAGACAAAAATGATAGAACAAGAATATTTAAGTTAGATATGAATTTGTATAGTTTAAAAATTCAAAGATCCATAATATATTGTTAACTATTCATAATCAATTACACAAAAACCTGAGAATAGGATGAATCTGCAAATTCATCAATGATTGTGGTAGGGTCTCCTGTTTGGTTCAATGGCTCAATGCAATCAGCCCTGAGAGGTTAGTTAAGTGTCTTAGTAACATATGTACAAGCGTTGATCTTCTAAACTTTATCTGTAATGATTCCTTGAACTCAACACAATTGTGAATTTAATGATGGTTTATGTGTGCAGAAAAATACACAAAAAATGGGGAAAAATGAGTATTTACATTAAAGTCAGGTTTCATAGTTTACATGGCAAAAAATTCCATACACAGGCAAAAAGTCTTTTGCAACTCAAGTCTTTTGAGATTACAAGATGCGTGATGCCAGGAAATTACAGGCCAGTCAGTTTAACTTGCATTGCGTGCAAAATATTGGAATCTATCATAAAAGATGAACTGGACTTATTTCTTGAACGTAACAGTATCTTGAGGGATAGCTAACATGGTTTCCGTAAGGGAAGGTCATGCCTGACAAACCTGGAATTTTTTGAAGAGGCCACCAAGACTTATGACCACAGCAGGGCTTATGACATCATATACTTGTATTTTCAAAAAGCATTTAATACAGTACCGCATAAGAGACTAATTTTTAAAATGAGCTCCATTGGAGTTACAGGAGGTATTCTGGAGTGGATTCAAAACTGCTTATAGGACAGAACACAAAGAGTGGTGGTCAGTGGTATCTCATCTGAGCTAGGTATGGTGGGGAGTTGCGTCCCCCAGGGATCGGTGTTGGGACCCCTGCTGTTCCTCATCTACATTAATAACCTTGATAGGAAGGGAGCATATTAGTTAAATTTGCAGATGGTACAAAATTGGGGGGTTTGGCAAATAGTTTGGAGTCGACTAAGGTGATTCAGGATGATTTGGAGGGAATCCAGAATTGGGCAGAAAGGTAGCAAATGAAATTCAATGTTGTGAAATGTAAAGTTGTACATGTAGGTAATAAAAACATTAGACGAGATTTCTTCATGGGAGGAATGTGCTCCACACGAGAAAGATCTGGGAGTGAATGTTAACCAATTCCTCACAGGCTCTAGCCATTGTGCCGTAGCAGTTTAAAAAGGCAATCAGATGCTGGGATACATTGCCAAAAGTATTGAGTACAAATCTAAGGAGGTGATGCTTCTTTTGTACAACACATTCGTCAGACCACATCTGGAGTATTGTGTACATTTCTGGGGACCATACTTTAAGAAAGATATAGAGGCCCTAGAGAAAGTTCAGAGTAGAGCCACTTAGCTAATTCTAGGTATAAAAGATGAAAGCTATGAGAAGAGGCTGAAGATCCTTAATCTCTTCAATCACAGGAAAAGGAGACTAAGGGGTGATTTGATTGAGGTTTTTAAATATGTTTAAGGGATTAACAAAGTGAATTATGTAGGATTCCTTCAAGCAAGTGTTGTGAGTAGAACTCGGGGTCACAAATGGAAGTTGACTAAAGGTAAATTTAGCCCCGACATTCGGAAAGATTTCTTCACCCAAAGAGTAATTTCGATGTGGAATAGCTTGCCTGACCATAATGTTGAGGCAGAGACCTTGGGGGTTTTCAAGAGCAGGCTTGACTTAAAGGAGAATTCCAGCGTGAAATTGACTTGGGGTGTATTGAATCATGATAACGAGTACTAACTTATGTCGAATACCCCACCTCCGTACGCACGCAACATTTCGAAATACATGGCTTTTAGCCAAAGCTCCCAATATGCTTACAATGGTAGTGAATTGGGCATACTGTTGTCATGCAAAGAAATTGCTATTTTTTCATCATTAACAAGGCTCAAAGTAGCTCCACACTTCATTGGCAGAATTCCGAGGGCCCTGACATTTAAAATGAGGCACTGAGAACTTTGAAAATGCACAGGTAGTTTATTAAAAAAGATAGTTTATGCAGACAATACCTTGAGGTTGTTTCCAATTGCCTCCATCTTGAAAAACACAATAAGTTGATTGACGAGCAAAAACTAATAGATTGCAATCTGTTCCCCTATCCTTCCTATTAGTCATTGACTTTACTAAATGGGCCCAGGAATACTTCAAGAAACCACTATCTGTAAACACAGTCTGCCGTGCCATCCACAGATGCCACCTAAAACTCTATCATGCAAAAAGGAAGCCATTGTTGAGCATAATCCAGAAGTGCTGCAGTGTTCTGTTGGCCAAGGCTCATTTGAAATGAACTCTACCAACGTGGCAAAGTGTCCTGTGGTCAGGCGAGTCCAAATTTGACATTCTTGTTGGAAATAATGGGCGTTGTGTCCTCCAGGCTAAAGAGGATAAACACCACCCCTCCCGTTATCAGCGTTCAGTTCAAAAGCCTGATGGTCACTGATGGTATGGGGATGCATTAGTGCATATGGTGTGGGACACTTGCATGTTTTAAAAAGCACCATGAATGCTGAAAGGTATATAAAGGTTTTAGTGCAACGTATGCTCCCCTCCATCATCTATTCCAGGGAGGCCTTGTTTATTTTAGCAGGACAAGGCAAAACCACATACTGCAGCTATTACAACAGCGTGGTTTCGTAGTAGAAGAGTCCGTCTGCAGGCCTCCCTGCAGTCCTGATCTTTCACCGATAGAGAACATTTGGCACATATTTGACAGGCTTTTTCTTTAATTGAGACCCAAAACTCTCCAGCAGCTGGAAGCCTGTATTAAACAAGACTGGGATCAAATTCCAAAGGCTGAACTCAGGAAACTTGTCTCCTCAATGCCCAGACCAGTGGCATAGCCAAAAAAATGACACTGGGTGTGCCTTGGAAAAATGGAGTTTGCAACTTTCATTTTCTCAAACACAAAACGCTCCTTCAGCAAAAAAAAAAAAAAAAACAATTAATCACTACCACATAGCAATAAGTCATTCTTTGGTTGTTATTTAAACAGTGCAATCATCATTTAAGCTTATGAAATAAAATAAAATAGGCCTTCTATAGACAACAACAGCAGAAAAGATAACAATTTGAACTTTTGCAGTCTCTGCAAAAGTGAAACAGAAGGCTATAGCATCACAAAAACACAACCAGTGCTATCAATCTTATATGCCTACTATGACAACTAGGCAGAGAAGATAACTAGGCCAATTACAACACAGACTAGCCTAGCCTCATCGGGACCTCATGAGATCCATAGTAAAGAATGTGAACAATCGGATGGAATGGAATATCATCAGTATGTTGACTTTAAACAAAGTATGGAAAGTGGCATCAGTTACTGATGTGATGGGAATATGTATAAAGATGTCTCATGTTCTTCAGTCTTTTAGACATGTAATACAGTATAGCTTATTTTATATTTCTTTTATTTTTTATTTTTTGCATTCATTATGATTCCTCACTCAGCCTTGTATGTTTGGCCCAGTTTGACTTTTTATTCGGTTTTAATCTTGTATTTGGTCTCCAGCTTCCCTCTCCATTCGCCATCATCCTAAATCAGCTGAGCAGCAACAAAATCTAAGCCGGTAATAGTCAACTGATTCACAAATCTCAAACCACTGGTTACGATTTATTTTACTGCATACAAGTAAGAAAATTACAAATATAATCAATATTAATAGCGATGTATCACAACAAATAAAAGCCCTTTTTATTATTGAATAACGTAAACTTTATTACACTAACGTCAGCTTCAACTTCAAATGACTAACCTCACTTTATCATCTCCACTCATCGCAACACTGACAAAACCAATATATTTCCACCAATTATAAAATTAATAATTAATATTTGACTCCCCCACCCCACAAAAATCACGTCTGAGAGACATTTTTCTCCAATTCCACGACGGCGGTGCATGAAATGGCATCGAAAGAACGGAATTTACAATTGGCTATTATGCTGCTCGTGGTTAACGCTCATTACTATGCATTGCAACTTTAACTAGCTAGCTAGTATCCCAGCCTAATTTGTTGTCCATAAACGTTGAATGCATCGCCACATTTAGAGTGGTATTATCCAATTGAATGCTTTACTGTATGTGTAAATTAAATTCAGATGTGCTGACGACATACAATATAATTCTTTAATCATCTTACCTCCTGGAAATACCTTCGCAGTAAGTGCATCATGATCGGATCTTCTTCGCTTCAACTCAGCAGCATGACTAGTCTTCTTTGATAACTTCCGGGAACTATTCCTTTGCTGTGAAAAAAATTGGTCCATTGGAGTCAATGGAAATGACGCGACTCTCACTCTCTGACTCTGGGCTGGGTGTGCCAGCAGCCTGACTACGCAGCACCAGCACGTCCAGGCAGGTGTAGCTACGTCAGTGGCCCGGACGCCTCCACTCTGTGTTAAAAAGAAGAGGGGATGCTACACCATGGTAAACAGGCCCCTGTACCAACTTCTTTGAGACCTATTGCAGCCATCAAATTGGAAATTAGCTCATTTTATGGATAAAATTATAAAATTTCTCAGTTTCAACATTTGCTGTGTTATCTCTGTTCTGTTGTGAATAAAACACTAGCTGGTGTGATTTGAAAGTCGTTGCTGTGATGGTCCTGCTCTGCAGGCCCACCCCCCTCCTGTCTGCACCTCCACTTCAACGAGCCCCACCTGCTGTTCGTTGAGGTGGAGGTGCAGTTTAAATAATTTGAGCAAGTTTGGCAGTACAGCAACATTCTGTGTGTGATGGAGCCCTGTTTGTTACCGCTGTTCCTTACTGTTTTTATTCTTTGAATTAAATATTTATTTATATTTTTAATCGACTGTGCGTTTGGGTCCCTTTCCTTGGTGTTTGGTACGTGGAAATAGTCCATAGTGCATGGGTAAATAGTCATCCTACCCGAACACAGCTCAACTGCATTCTTACATGCAAAATTAAACAATTGTTATGCTCTCCTGTAAAGGCAGATACAAGGTTTTATCAGCAGGCCGACGATATGCTGAAAAGTACACCCTGCCTACAGTGAAGAATTGTGGGGGCTTTTTGATGCTCTGCAGCTGCCTTGCTTCCTCTGGCACTGGAAATTTGCAAAGTGTGGAGGGCAAGATGGATTCAGTCAAGTACCAGGATATCCAAGTCGAAAATGCCATGCTGTCTGTAGGGAAGCTGGTGCTTGGGGATCATTGGACCTTCCAAAAGGACAATGATCCTAAGGATACCTCAACATCCACCAAGGCTTGATTTCAGAAGAAGTCGGGAAAGACACTAGAGTGCCCATCTCAGTCGCCTTACTTGAACTCCATAAAAAAATCTCTCAAAGGATTTGAAGTTTCACATTGTTTCAGCACGCAAACTCTAGAATATTAGTGAACTGGATGGAGCCCATTGTCCTTGAGGACTGGGCTAAGATTCCTTGGGAATACTGCCAAAAGCTGACATCTGCCTATGCATCACATTTCCAGTAGGTCATTGTGGCAAAAGGGTGCTCTACTAAGTATTAAAGATGCTTGTCATGAAGGGAAAGAATAATTCTGAGCTTGCAGTAGTCATTTAAAGTGGCATTTTATGTTGAATTCGGAGATGCCAGTTGTAATATTTGTTGTGTTGGGCCATTGTAATTGTTCCTGTTTGATTTGTTCATTGCAAACAGCTGAAAGTTTGTAAATTTTGCCAGTAAACCTAATTTGCGATTGGGGGTTGAATAATTTTCATTGCAACTGTATATACCAGTGAGTGGGCAGCTGTTCTCAACATAAGTGCTTTGACCCTTGTTATGTATGAGTATTTTATGTAAAGAACAGTATATCATTTGAAAATGTAGATTTATTATATGCTGTTTTTGCTGCCTTGCTGGTCAGCTATTTATTTTGTTCTTCAGTACACTCTGGTGGTGTGTCTGTAGCAAAACATGATCTGATGTAATATCATTTGAAATGGACTAGTGTTTTCTAGAAGCTTCTGGCACCTTCCTGCCTGGAGGGGGCGGGATTACCCAGGAATCTTGTAGATCTTTCCAGAATGTCGCTAGTCTATATTAATGCTGTGATTTTAGAGAGCAGAGGCAGTTTTTTTGTTTTGGCAACAGAGTTTCATAGTGGCATTAGAGTGTTATTATAAGATAACAGTGGATTATTTGTAGAGTTTTTTTTTTAATTTAGTGAAGAATAAATTTGTTTAAGTTTTCATTGCTGGCTTTCTTTGTTGTGATTTGAAGTCATAACACCCTTCTCTTACCTTCTCTTACAGGAAAAAAACCATAAGCTTTTAGCAGCCAGGTTTGCTCACTCGGTTAAAGCCCACATTTGCGGAGTTTGATCACACGGTGTGGGTTCGATCCCCGGCCATACCAATTGGCAGTGGTCAGCAGCTTTTTCAGGGCAGGGCATAATTGGCTATAGGGCTGCGGATATGTGAATCGGGAGGGGACTGCCGGGAAGGGATATTTAAAAAAAAAAAAAAACTGCCTTGTTCGTTGCTCAAGCCCCTCCTATTGGCCAACTAGGCGCTAGTCAATGAGATTCTAAGCATGCTCATATTCGGGTATCCTCCGTCCTCATTCTGAACTCGAGAAAGTTTCAACCAATGAGTGTAAAGATGCTGGGGATGACAGGCACATGCTTCGGAGGAGAGCCGCGAACTGTTTCTCTCTTTTGAGCTAGCAACAAGAGTACATAGAACTTGTACATAGTTCACCAATTGGGCATTCCAGATACTTCAAATTGCCTGAAGTTGGTTTTTAACATACTCAAAAATTATTTAAGGCTTAAAAGGTAAAAATTAATTGTAGGTTTCCCTAGCAAAGGTGCTCTGTGAAGGGGTAAAAATTATATTTAGTCAGAGTGCATAATCTAGTTCCTGATCATCCCCATTGGGTCCAATAGCTGATTTGCACACAGGAGAATAAATGATGATACTCTGGAAAACAAGTTATATTGGGTCATTAAGTATTTCAGCTTCATGATTAATGTGTTTTTAAATGAACTGACAGCATTATATTAAACAGTAAGATAAACGAAATTTAGCAGCAAACCATGCGCTGAGTATAAAGACTTACTTATCTTGCCATCTGGGGAGCAACACTATTGCATCAAGTTATATACATTCGTGAAGTGCCACACATTAAAACACAAGTTTGCAAAAAAGAACATAATTATATTTTTTCCAACCGCAAAGGGGAATAAGGGTGAAATTTCATTGGTGAGTCTGCTGGGAATGAGCTGCCACTCTCCTCTTTAACCGGCACTTTGGATAAATGTAGTGACTCTCTAGCTGCACACATGCCACCTTACACCAGCACGCTGAAAAGCGCTTCAGGGGAGATTCAAGAAGTGCCACTGCTCGGATTATTTCTCATGAATTTGAAATGACTGATAATCTGAGCACAAAGTAAGGCTTGTGGTTCAAAGGACTTGTTCTAATTCTTTGTATTGATCAAAGGTGTGTTTTGCATGTAATGAGAAATAGACAAATCAGAGAATCATCTCACACACCCTTTAAAAGCTAGGTGTGTTTGCATCCTGGTGGATTGGAAAACCCACGACTCTTAATGCCAAGTAGTCGGACAGAACCCCTCTCTGTGAACTAAACAGATTTGCTTGTGTGAAAAGTGAATGCACACAAGCCTTTCATTGGTTATCTTCTACATGTTGGTGCGCTGCTGCATGTCCTCACGTGTTGCAAGCAGAGTGTACATGTGTTCTGGACCTGTCTATGTAGCCCAAATTACTATCTTTATAATTGGTCACTAAAATAACAATTTAATACTTAGTCATTGACAAAAGACCAGTTTTTTTTCTGGTTGATCACGCCATCGCTTTCCGCTGCCTCAAGATAGCGATACATGTGTGGACCACACCTTATTTTAAGACCAGAACACCCATCGGCACTTAGATGGGTGTTAGTATATTTGCTATTTAACCCTGTAATGCCATTTGTATCATATGTGATACAAGACTTTCTCTGAAATCTGACATCCATATGATCAGCACTTACCTTTAAAACCTGTTGTATGCAATCTGATACATGTCATCTTCCCCCTGATGGACTATCCATGCACTGCAGGCAGTTGAGGTCCATAGAATACAAAATCAAAGATGGCTGCCCCCATTCATCAACCTGAATTATATTGTTTCTAATACTTAAGTATGAATATTTACTGGATTGAAGCAACTTATAGACACACAACATTTTATTGCTTATTTTATAATAAAATTGAGTTGAAATTTATGCAAATGTGATACTACAAGTATTTAACCCTCAGAGTCGCAGGAACGCTGGTGATCTCTACCAACATTATTGTATTTATGATGCTCTTTTTTTTAGCTAGTTTAATGCTAGTGGTATTCTGTAAAACTAGAAGACCTGAGGCATCCACTAGTAGTTTTTGAAACTTGACCTCACTATATAAAACTATCAAATATGATACCAAATTAATTTCATACATTTCTTTTACATTTTGGTTAAAAGGTCCAATAAATACTTCACATTCAAAAATTACAATTTTCTGGCTATTATTCGAAGGTTCAGGCTTTACAGGGCTAAACAATGTGAGAACTGAACAGGCAGGGGAAAAAAAACTGTCAGAAACTAGGAAAGACTCCTGCATTGTGCTTAGAGCTGCGTTGCGCTGGGTGTAAGAGCCATATGTTTTCTGTTTAAGGGTGACTATTTCTAGGTGGACAACAGTTGATGATTTGCTCTTTACTGAGCGGGAATGAAGGAAAAAAGAACTCAAGGTAGTGTTTTATACCTTCACTCTGCACCTTTATTTTGGTGACTATATGCAGTTCTTTGTAATTACCTTTCTGTAGTGATAAATGAAAACCATTTTATTTTGAATGCAAAATGCAAAAAATGAGTAAAATATTCAGAAAACTTTTTGCAACCACAATGTTGACTGTAGAACTCCAAACAGATGGAGCACAATGAGGAAAAAGTGAGCTGAATTTATTACTGAAGAAGTTACTTTGCATTTTGAATACATTGTTAACAACCTCTTTCTATTTCTGGTATTGATGAGCCTTGAAAATGTCTTTCCCCTCAGCCTTTGAATCAACGGTGTCCTCCTTTATTTTTGAAAAGTCTGGTTCCGTTTGTAATTTGGCTTCTATGTATGCACAAGTCAATGCTGTCATGATGGACAGGTCTGATGTCACTGGGCATCATACTACATCACTGGTGTAAAAAATATGAGCCTTTCTAGTGTTGACAGAATTTTTGTGGTCCGAGTGATTAGGGGTGGGAATCTTTTACTGTCTCACGACTCGATTAAATTCTGAATTTAGGGTCCACGATTCGATTCAAAATTTAAAAAAAAAAAAAAACCTCTGAATCGCCATGAAAAATAAAAAAATAAATATATATATATATATATTTTATCAGAGGCGGCTGGTGAACTGGCGATAGGGGAGGCTCAAATCCATCCCTTGAAAATTATAATTGGTCATAACCAGGTTTCAATCATTAATTTAAATTACCATTACAAAAGCTCAGAAAACTTGCAACATTAACAGGAGTGGTCAGTTTACATTAATTATGCACACTAGGGTTGTGCCGATCGTGAACCGCAATTTTTTTAAGGCGTAGCACCACCACCTGCTGCCATGGGGCGAACATCCGAGCTTTCCCTTTTCCTTCATTAAACCCAACGCAGGTTGAACGAAAGTGCGAAACATCAAAGGGCATATGAAATGCTTCGGGAAAAATATTTGACTGACATCAGTATTTTTCGGCTACATGCTGCTCGGAGCCAAGTAAAGGACTACAGAATCGCCTCCTATTCACCAATTAGGCAACTCTAAGAAACGTATACCTGTTCCCATTTACTTTGCTTGATTGGCAGTCAAATAGTGGATTCATTTACTCTCTAAGTTGATTGAGTAGAGCTGTTAAGACAGTATGTTTGATTAATGCATTTCGAAATTTAAATGGCCATAGAACAGCAGATTTGCATGAACAGGATTGCCATTGCCACGCTATTTCGTGCGACTTATCATTTACATCTCACATTCACGTTTCATCCGCTTTTGGGAAAGAGGAAGATTTTTTAATAATTATTCAAACTAGCATTCTTTCAATCGAACACCGTAGCCCATTTAGGTTTTTTTGCTTTTCACCATTAATCGTTATAGGCCTCTGAAATTGCTTGATTGTTATTTCGACCAAGTACACGGGAACAGATTTAGGGAAGGGCTGAGCACCTGCAATTAGCGAAATCTAAACACAGGCTTCTTCCTGGCGGCATTTTAAATATTTTAAGCCGCTTCAGGTGTGTGTATTTCAAGAAATTACATGCAACTGCCTACACACACCATGACTGTAAGTGGTCTCATCACACTTTGAAAAAAATCCTTAATCAACATCGCCGCATCCCAACTCAGCATTTCCTCTCTCATAGTATTTTTAGGAGATCTATAGTGATAAAATTAAAAAGATCTGTGATAAGACCGCCTTGGATTTTAAGTGTCTAGAAAATACGCAGGGTGGAGAACATTCAGAAAAGCGGATGAAACATGAATGTGAGATTATAAATGATCAGTCGCATGTGAAATGGCATGACAATGACATCATGTTCATGAAAATCTGCTGTTCTACGGCCAGTTAAATTTTGAAATGCATCAGTCAAACATGCTGTCTTAATAAACAGCTCTACTCATTAAACGTAGAGAGTAAACAAATCCAACAAATTTTAAACAAATTTTTCTCTTTTTTTTGTTGCTTTTGTGCAACATATATATAACAAGTTACTCAAAAATATTGTATCATTTTGCAGTTGTTTATACATTTATTGGCATGCATTTTTTTAAATGCATGCTTAAATTACTCAACTGCATTTTTGCCTGATGTTGCAAATTACCTGTTATGGCCAAAATGAACATCTTCCTCACTGGAATTCTAAGTAATAAATCAATTTAGTTGTTTTTAACAGTGCTAATGGCATAAACTTACAGAATAAATAAACTACTTATTGATTCAAAGTTTGCACATGGTTCTGAATCAAATCTTGACCAAAAAAAGAGAGAAGTTTACTCCATGAAACCATTCATTTCTACCATTATATGGACTTTTCAAAGTGCAAAGAAAGAATTACAGTACAGTATATCAAGTGTATTGCATTCATGCCATATGCTTGGTAAATGACCCTATGGTTTTGAATAACTTGAGGTGCATTGCACATTCAAGGATGGACTATAAAAACTCTATAGAAGGAAGAAATCTATAACTAGATCTCAATTAGTTCTCAAAGCATTTATGAGGTAAACCATTTTCTAAATCACATTTTAGGCATTGGGGCTGTTGGTCCTATTAATGTAGTAATGACAATATACAACATATTAGAGAAAAGAAAATCTGTGTTTACGTGTTCCCAATTCACATAGAAATGCATAGTATGCTGTACTTCAAATCACAAAAAGTTAAGCTACAATAAACTCATCTCTAAATAAACTCATACATTTTCTACCTGAATGAAAGTTTCAAATTTAGTTCATTTATACAGCACCTCAGGTATCAGAAATGAAAGAAATACAAAAAATACTTTTATTTTTTTAGATTTTTAGATCAAATGATGTCATTATCCTGTTTTACAAGGCAAGATTACTAAGTATGCTGGATTAGAGTACAAAATAAAACCTGAAAGCATTGGCTGTAAGACCTGTTGCAGATTTTATATGCTGCAGCATTATCCAGGTAAATCAGTGATCCTGCTTTGTGAAATCATCACCAGGAGTGAGTAACTCCAACAATAATATTTTTGTTAATGAATTTTATAAAACAAATGCATGATTAGTGAATATGAGAGATGGATCAGTGGAGACTCGTGCAACTCTTCTTTGGCTAAGGACCAGCCTTTCCACGAAGTTTGATGTAAATCCATTTCAGCACTTAATGAAATATCTCAATGACCCTCAGATGTTAAAAAGCAAGCTCCTCCACCTCCACAAATCTGAAAAAATCTCCGCCACAAGTCTGAATGGCTAAGCTTCAGAAAGCCAGGGGAATCAACAATAGTGATGTTATGCATTTGACAGTATTGATGGCTTAACAACCAAGGTTATCTCCAATTGGATAACCAACTTGCTGGGTGGAAAGGGTCTGTTGAGCAAGCAGAAATCAGCAATTTACATCTATTAATTTAGTTGTTTTCAACTTTCAACTTAATTGACTCGTTCCAACTAAGTTAGTTCTATCTTAGTTCTGTTCATTTTGACATGTGCTTGAGTTTTGCACTATTGAGTTAGTGATGTGGTCTTTAAAAGCCATGGCATTAGCCTTTAACCACAGAAATCTTAAATCAGACAGACGATAGCATTTCGTCCAAGTTTTCCATAGGTGCTGCAGCCTTTTCCAGGGGAGCTGGTTGTCTGTCACCTGTGGCACGGATTTCTTTTCAATGCACGCCCGAGCATCTACAGTATATCCACGTCCCTCATGAGACTAGCTGTTAGAACTGGAAATGCAGAGAAATAAGACTCTTTTAGTCTTCAGCAACCACAGCTTTCACAAATTTAGGGGTGAACTTTAATCTGGAAAATATTATAGAGAAGGTTATCAATATTGGAGTTTTTTTATTGATGCTCTAAAATATATCCACTTGCACAAACCAAGGAGGGATGTATGGATTGGGAAATCTTTCATCTTTTTTTCCCTATTTCAAGATTTTATACTTGAAAAAAAGTAGGGGATAATAGAATTTGAACGTCAATAACAAAAGAAATATTGTGTTTTGGATACAATAACAGACTGCAATTGTAACTGTTCAGGCCCTCCGGGTGCCAAACGGCTGTCCAACCGGCTCTAGGACCGTGAAGGTAAGTGAGGACTCATACGCCAGGGCTGGAGGTGATGAGGATTTAATAACCAAAAGTACCAAACCAAAACAAAAGGGAAACAAGGCTCCATAAACTGAGAAACTAATACAACACTAAATCATAGCCAAACAAATGCGAGGAAGGTGGCAGTTAAAATCCCACTGACCAGCAGCGGGAGAGCAGATGCAGAGCACTTAAGACTGCCACAAGCCTTAAGTACTCTTACCTGCCTTTCGTTAGAAATGGTGCTTAATTAGTGTGCGGGAGGAGGGCTGGAGGCCCAAGCCTCCCAGCAATCAAGATGACTCAACCTCTTAAGCCCCAGCCTCTTTTTTAGGTTTCTGTTTGAAAATGACATACCCAAAATGAATATCTCTGTTTGTGTAGCATGAAGTATCAGAGAGGGAGACATGGAAATGTGGAGAGAGGGTTGATTTTCTGACGCTACTCGGATTTTGATATTTGAACATTAATATGCTTGGCGTTTGAGTTGTGCTTGGTGTATGTAAAAATGGCTTATATGTGCTTGTGGCAGAGGCTCTCCTGTTTCATTTGATGTGTAATATAACTATATTGCTACTTAATTAGCGGGGCGTTGTAGGTATTTTGCTGCGGAAAGTCGAGTTTAAGAGGTTAAAGGAACAGTCCACAGTACTTTCATAATGAAATATGTTTTTCTATGAAATGAGACGAGATGATACGTACCTCTCCGAGCTTTGAGCGACCACCCAGTCAGCCAGACGCGCTGCCACTCCTGTTAGCATTTGTAGCTAGACTCATTGTGGTCATCAATATTTTTTGGGGCTGTAGTTAGATGCGACCAAAGTCTATAATGTACTATAATGACAGGCGTAGTAACACCTTCTGCGCGCTTCGACAGCACATTGATACCTTCACTTCACTTCTTCACATACGATTCATCTTCGTCCGTTTCTTCTTCCCTCTCACGGTCCATTTCGGCTAGCTCCTCCTCGGTATATTTCGGTTCAAATAGATATGGCTCCGGCTCCGCCACAAGCCAGTCGTCGGCGTCTATGTCCTCCATTTGAAAATGTTCCATAGTAGCACACTTGATTATTTTCTTTTATAATTTTCTGCAAGCTCTGGCTTCCTGACTGTGTACCAATTGGTGCAGTGCAGTCACGTGGGTTGTATTTACGGAAGTAGGGGGGGTCGTGGGAGAGAAAAGAAATCAGAAGTGAAGGTATCAATGCGTTGTCGAAGCGCGCAGAAGGTGTTACTACGCCTGTCATTATAGTACGCACTTCCCACAGCATAGAAAAAGCCACGTTTGGATTTGCGTACCCGAACCCGAACTCCTATGTAAATAATAAATAATAATAAACCTATGTAAACAGAAAAAACATGGAAGACTTTGGTCGCATCTAACTACAGCCCCGAAAAATACCGATGACCACAATGAGTCTAGCTACAAATGCTAACAGGAGTGGCAGCGCGTCTGGCTGACTGGGTGGTCGCTCAAAGCTCGGAGAGGTACGTATCATCTCGTCTCATTTCATGGAAAAACATATTTCATTATGAAAGTGGACTGTGGACAGTTTCTTTAAAATACTTTAAGCAAGGGCGGACTTTGCGACGGCTACATCACCCGGAAATAAATCTCTCCTGACACTGGTGCCATAGCCTCAAAGCCATAGTAGGGACCTTAAGCAACGGGCTGACTTTTCACAACAGCACCGGCGATGTCACAACCTTCTGACAGCTGCGGTTACGTATTAGAACAGCAGAGTGGCTGACTGTCTACAGCAAACCAGAACGCCTTCGGAAAGATGAATGACGAACAAGATTTTTTTAACGGACAGCAGCGCACGGTAATGGCTCAAAACGTCTTCTGATGAAACATCGTGCAACCAAGTAAAATACTAATTTAAACGAAGAAATGGGAGATTGACATGTGATATAAATAATCATTCTATACCAGTGTCCCCCAACCCTCTTCTGGTGGCCCGCCTGTCCTGCATGCTTTTGATTTCTCCCTGCTTCAGCATAGGTGATTCAAATGATCAGCTCGTTAATCACCCCCTAAAGCTGATTGATGACAGCCTGATCATTTGAATCACCTGTGCCGGAGCAGGGAGAGATCTAACACATGCAGGACAGGTGGGCCTTCGGGAGAGGGTTGGGGAACACTGGTCTATACAACAATACACTTTTTAAATTGGTAAAGTATTTATTCACATTTTAAATCTAAAGTTCGGTGTTGGAAAACCAAAATACCCACCTCCTACAATAAAGAATCCATAAGTTACTTTTAATACCCAGCTCAACTACAAAATAGTAATGTTTTAGGCAGAGTAGACACTCTCAGGTATACTTACTAAAAAAATCATTTTGAAAAAAAGAGGGAAGTGTTTATTTTTTTTCAAGAAACGTTTGGTTGCACCACCTGACATTTTTTGTCATGTACATTGTAGGAAATATAGATATGAATGGGGTATACAGAGAAATTGTATACTGTATGCAATGCAAGGATGAGGGGAGAATATAGCCAACAACAGAAGATAGTTCATTATGGTTTTATACAGTGAAATATACACAGTATAGGCACGTGACAATAGGCGCCAGGCTGGCCGTCTGTTAATGTCGGATACCAAAAATTCTGGGTTGACTGCAGTGCAGCACTCCCTAAAAATCGCTCTTTTTCAGCATGTTTTGGTTTCCTGGATGCGCGGTTGAAATTGAGCACTTATACTGATGTTATAGTTTACATTCCCCGCATTAGCCCCATCTTTGAGTTTTCTCAAACGGCTTCATAGAAGCACCGTAATTTTCAGGAATGGTTTGCTGAAACATGTCATGTATAGTGTGTCACCATGAATTGTAGAACACATTTCATCTCAGAAATCCAATGAAAACCATTTTTGCAATCATCTGAACCACGTGTTGTTGCGACTACTTGAGATTGGCTCCTCCCCCATAGTAGATCAGCCTGCTACGGCAAGGCAACATCGATACACTGGCTTAAGTCTCGATCAGCGAAGTGCAGATGTATTTCCGGGCGCCGAAGCTGTCTCAAAATCCGCCGTTGCTTAAAGTCCCAACAAATGTCTCTACGACAGAGCGGCAAAATGCAGCCAATGGTGCATACATGCAGCACTGGGAAATTCCGAACACGTGGCCAGGGTGCGTATTTGAATATGACATTTTAGAGAAAGGTGATCTACCCCTTTGATTGAGAGTTCTCTCATTCTGATAGCTTCTGAATGTAATTCTCTGTTGATTCTGTTAATTTGAGACATCCTTTGATTGTCTTTTTTTCTGCAATGCATGTGTCTAAGAGCAGTTTATATGGAGCAAGTTATATGGAAGGTCACCCGCCATGGTAGATGAACTCAGCCAGGTGTTGGTAGAAGAATGGGACAGACTGCATTAAATCATCATAGGTAGACTAATACACACAATGCCTCGACAATTCAAGTGTTTGTCCGATAACAGGGGCATTACGCACTATTGGCCCAACTTTCAATTTCCATTTCTTACCTATTCCTTCTTTCTCAGACCATGACCGCAAGAGAAACTATTTAGGTAATGAAATATCAGGTGAATTGTTTATTCAATTCCTTCTTTCTATTATTCTATATAATTAGGTTGTTATTGAATTTGCAATTTTAATATCCTCTACTTTCTTTTAAGATAAGTACATACACTATATACTGTATGTATGTATATATATATATATATATATATATATATATATATATATATATATCTCGTCGGCCTGCTGATAAAACCTTGTATCTTCAAAATGATACTTTACAGGAAAATAAAAAATAAAAGTAAAATAAAAAATAATTATGATAAAATAATATAAATATAATGAGAAATATGAATAAAACAAAAAATGTTAAATTTTGAAAGTAAGAATAGTGTACATAAGTTTTTTTTTCAGATCAGTTTGGAGATATGAGGTTTTAACAGCAGGCCGACTATCTATCTATCTATCTATATATATATATATATATATAAATATATAGCTCCATTAAAAATGCACGGGTGAGGTATATTCTGTATTGCGGCAAATTGAAGTTTTTGTAATCCTGACGCACACCACGTCAGGTGATACTTGCGATACTTTCGCTCATCCTCAATCGTCTCAGACCCCTCATCTCATGATCAGTTTTTGTTGCTGTCCGGAATCTGTCACGTACAGGCTGTAACCAGATGTGGCGCTCTTGAGCTGCCATCCTCACTCGTGGCTGCCCTAAGTGGGTTCGGTCAGTGACAGTGCCTGTGTTCCATTCCCAGATAGACAGCCGACTGATTGTTGAACGGTGACAGTGCAAATGATGCACCACCTCTTGGCAGCTGAGATCTGCCCGTAACATGCCAAAGGCTCTTTTTCTCTCTCCTGTGTCACAAGCCGTTCCATTTTCTTGATGCAGAAGCATTTTTCTATTTTTTTTTTTTGTTCTCTGTATGTAGACTATTGACCACACCAAAAAGAACAAGTCAAGTGTCACTGTACACATCACGAATAGCTCAATGTTTGTTATTACTGAAGTGCTTGGTGTGTGCATGTGGTGCGCCTCAGGATTACAATACCACGCGCTTTTCTTTATTTCCTCTCGTGCCTCATTGGAAAAGCAATAAAAATCAATCGATTCTTCAATTTGCCGCAAATACAGTACATACCTCACCCATGCATTTGTTTTTCTTTTTTTTTTTAATAGAAATTTGGCATCTCCAATCCCACCCGAATCTGGAATGCCCAATTGGTGAACTATGTACAAAGCTTGCTTGTATGTGACCCCTTGCTGCCAACTCAGGATAGTGAGGACAGTTCACAGCTCTCCTCCAAAGCACGTGCCTGTCAGCCACTGATTCTTATGCACTCATTGGTTGAATCCTCATAAGTTCAGATCGAGGGCGGAGGATACCCGGACATGAACAAACCCAGAGTCTTCCTGACAAGCGCCCATCTGGCCAACAGGAGGCGCTGGAGCAACGAACAAAGCTCTATTATATCCCCGAATCCGACAGTCCCTTCCCAATTTGGAACCCTGTAGCGCGATGGCCAATTGTGCGCTACGCTGAAAAGGCTGCCGACCCCTGCCGGTGGGTACGCCAGGGCTCGAACCCGCGATGTGATTGTCACCTCTGCACTGCAGCACACTGCCTTAACCGAGTGAGCTGTCCGGCAGTTCTACCCATGCATTTTTAATGGAGCAAAGTGTATATATATACACATATATATGTTGCACCAATGCCAAATCATAATTTAAAATACATATATTTAAGAGGGGACAGACCATGAAAACACTTTTTTTCATTTTTACTAATACATTTGACATATATTAGTTCCTATTTGGAAAGGCAAAATGAATTATCACTTACCCATTTTTCACTGAAGGTTCTGTGCTATTATGATGCTCCACGTCACATGTGAGAAATTTCTTTAGCGACCAACACTTCTCAAATGGTATGTGTAAACCTTATAAAATGAAACAGCATTTCATTTGATGTAAACCCCTACATTTACCTTCCGTATTAGAAAGCATGCTTCTGTGTTACTATATACTATTTCTCTTTCAGCTCTTTGGATATTTGATCTTGTTTTGTGAAATGGTAAATCTGTTGGCAAGCCCACATTTGTCAGTATTAAATACTTTAAGCTCAGTAAATTAGCATGCATCTGGTAGCAGTACCAAAGATCACGTCTCACCCTGAGGCATGGGTGTCTTTTCAGAATCCCCCACAGTATCACAGCATGCTGATGAATTTGTTGATGAATTGCTTGAGACAGAGTTGAGTCGTGCTGTAAAAAATATGCACAAGCAAAAATACATTTTAAGTCTCATTTGACTAAGAACTAAATGGAAATATTTTGTAGTGCATATTTTCTCATATATTTTTGAGTAAACTCACTTCTGTAGAACTGGTTTTTTGCCAGTAGACAACCACCTAATGGAACAGCTGCCATTTTTATATTTCTTTTAATGTTTCAGGGGATTGCAGTAGTCTGAATAACAAAAGCAGAATATTCATTTAAGTACATATACTCTGCTTGCAAGTATTACAAGTACACACAAGAATGATGCATTTTTAAATGAGTAATGAATTCAAAGTTATTTTGTAGTTACATGAAAAAGTATAAGTGAAAGCTTGTTGAAGTAAAGATAAGTAAAGTCATCACCTTTTTAGAGTTTGAAGAGGCTTGCTGCTACCCTGTCAGAATCAATACTGATGTCAGGTTTGCCGGTATTTATACAACTTGAGTCAGCTTAAAATGAGAATGGCTGCCAAGTATGTGAATGGGATATGCTCAAGGTTGAAGCGCATGTTTTGTCCAATAAGGTCAATGTGCCGGAACTCTTTGCCCTCAACTTAAGACAAGTTAGAAACTCCCTTTGACATGCTTGACCGGAATAAGCTGATGATGCGCCAAACATGGATTTTAAGTCTGGATTGGAATAGTACATACAATATTCTAGGTATTGTATGATGATATACAATATCAATCAAATGTTTGACGACCATTTACTTGTGTGATTGTGCTTTTTTTGTTTTCCCCTGAAAATTAAGTATTTCAACTCATGAAAATAACCTCAAAAGGTGCATGGATTTAAGATTCAAGATTTAAAATGTTTATATTTGAATTTAAGATTTAAATAGTCAGGAGTTTGAAATACAAAACAAAACAAAAAACAATCATTTATTTCTTATGATTCTGTCCACATATTTTGGAATTCATGAAAAGGCATATTTTGAAAAATAAACAAGATTTTGTAAATTACTATAAAATGTTATAAATGTCTTTATCTCTGATATTTTGAAAATGCAAGTGTGCCATTTGGACTGGTACTTTATCATCTAAATATGAATTTTCTTGCATTGTGCAACAGCACATGAAATGAATGTGAAAATGCACAGACAATAGCATCAGAAAATGTAAACAAAAATAGCACCTATTATTAATGGGCAGCCATGTGGGTGGATTATTGACTGGGGAGCACTATCTGAAAACGCAAATAGTGAAAAGTAAAGAAGCTGATAATTATTCATTATAGGACTCAGTGGCTTATTGGTTGTACCTTTAGACAGAAGAGGTAAACACAGGTTCTTTACCCCTGTTGGGGGCCTTGCAGAAAAGCTGCATAGGCATCCTATTGTTTTCTCCACCGTCTTATTGTTGTGTGAAATAAGTTCAATATTGTTCTGGATAAGCTATCATGGGAGCCATTTTACTCATTTGGTAAAAAGAAATTCGGTAATCTGACTAGGCGACTTCCCTGATTTTTTTCACCAAGTTGCATTATTTACCCTAAGCGCTCCCCATCATCATTAGCACTCTTGGGCCACCAGCAGGTCGCAGTTGGAGGTGCATTTCTGCACATACTTTTTGAACCATTTGCCTGATTCTCAACAATGAGGTCCCACTTGATGCTTTGGATCAAACCAAGTTCAACACACATATGATTATTGTCACCATATAGCAATAGAGCATGGATTATTCTTTTTTAATGTTAAAAAAAAATCACAGAACACAAATTTGGCCTTATCTTCACCAAAACTGCCACAAATGATCTTCAGACCAAGCATCATAAAAGTCAAATGGATTTTGGATTTTCAAAAGCATTTGCGTCTCACACTCAGTCAACATTGGCAACAAAACACCCAAACAAGAAGTGAGGTCATATCTTGGCAAGGCTTTGATGTATCTGAAACAAATTTGGTACATGGACTCAGAATTTCATTTTGAAAAAGTACAAAAAAATTGCATCACTTACACCAGGAAGGGGCACTGCAATAATCAAAAATGTGTTTTGGCCAATAACTGTTGATATGTTTACCATAAATCATTCTTATCTCTGGTAATGCCGTGGGAGGTCCTAAGTCCTAAGGCTCAGACATGGAAGCTTGTCATGTCAAGCTAATTGCTGCTGCTGCTATGTTAGATGTTATCAAAAAGTTAAAAAAAGTATTCTCACAGGCCATAATTCCTATCTTCTATAAATCTTCAGACTAAGCCTCTCAAGTTACCAGATGGATTTCAGATTACCCAAACTGTCCCTTGCAGCCACATAAAAAGCCAACCTCTCTATTAGTATTTATAGCCATACTTCTAACATGATCATATTCAAGTTGCAATGATGACTCTGACCTCCTGGACTGCTTAGCCCCCTCATTGCTGCTTGCAGCTATATTGGAAGTTTTTCTTCTACATGTGTAACTGGATACTGGACGATGCTTTGAATTTATTTCAAATATAATACCACCTAAAAGCTTCAAGAATTACCAATGAATGGATTGATGGGAAATAATGAGCCTTTTCAGGCTCATAGAAGTTCACATTCTGGTTTCATGAACTCAAGTGCCTACGCACTACCAACCATGCAGGACTTGTACACATTTTGAGTCGTGTAATCCCTTACAATTCAGACTGATTTTTATGATTTAAAATTATACTTACCCTCTCGCCAATACTTAGGCCCATTGCCTTTCCACTGATTTCTTTCAAGAACCCTCCTTTACTCAATCATGGTAACCGTTGGGTTGAGAAAATAAGAGGGGTCCTTTGAAATGAGTAGTTTAAGGTTGTATGGCAGGGGTATCCAATCTTATCCGCAAAGGGCCGGTGTGGATGCTGGTTTCCCTAACAGCCCAACACTAATACACCTGATTTTACTTATCAAGGTCTTGATTAATCCCCATGATTAGTTAATTTGATGATTCAGTTGTTGTGGCACTGGGATAGAAAAAAACCTGCACCCATACCGGCCCTTTGTGGATAAGATTGGACACCCCTGTTGGATGGTTTACCAAAATTTACGTACAAAGTCAAAATTATTGCCTTTACGATAATTGAGATCCACTGCATTTAATCTCTTTAATTGTAGATATATCAGAAATATTCATATAACTCTGGATTGTAGCTGTTGCGATTCTGTGATCCTTCCATTTTGACATACATTTTACATATGCCAGGTTTACTCATGCAGGCACAAGGGGATGTTTCCTACTTGTGATGCTGAGAATGCCTCTTACCTACTTTTAAGTGAGATGGAGCAATTCAAATGTTCCTCTGTGCATGAACCTAATGAACCTAATACCTTTATGGAACTAATTGATTTTGCAATCAGAGGTAACAGTGACAGAGCAACATGACTAAATTTTACTGAATGTGATGATGTGGCAGGGCCTTTTCGGGGGGGAAAAAAATCTGTAAATAATTCAAGGAATCAGTGGGAAAAGGTCAGCAGGGAACCACTGGAGCAAAGATCCTGAAGCACAGGATGGACATTGGTAACTAACCAAAGATCAAAGGTCAGGTACCTGACTGCTGGTCATCACGTGAACATAACTAAGTGCTTAGTGCCTGTAAGGGGACCCTTAGGCCACCTGGAAACATCCGAGGCCCCCTTTCCAAAGTGCAACTTACAGAGACTGTCCTATATGTCACAGTGTTTTTAAGTTGTCAGTCTGGATTCCAGGAGCATTGACCTGACGCTACTTCAAAGTAATTGTGTTATTTGAGTTGGAAGCATGGGGTCTATGTTTTCATCACAGACTCAGGGTGTCAGAAGAGATAAGTATTCAGTTACGCAGCAAATACATTTTAATGTATTGTTGCCAGTATTTAGGAAATGGACACTCCCTGCACTCTACTAAAAAAAATCATGTGCTCCCTTTTTCTGATACTTGTTATATCAAGCAAGATAAAGGCAAAAGTGTGCTCCACACCATTTGGGACAAAGCAGTTTTCCCTACTTAGCGCTTTGCTCCACAATTTAATAAAAATTCTCATGAGGTTTAGTGATTTAAAAAGTATTTCTCCTGCATTTAAGTAACTGAGTGTTTGGATCAAAAAACAAAAAGCAAAGTATGCTACAGCTTTCCCCTCATTTTCCTCATGTCTAACTCATCAACCTGGTTCAGCTTTGAGTCATTTCACTTACATTTGCTCGCTGAAGTCAATGTGCTACCAAATTCGACTCACTTTGCCCTCAAAGTGGGATCTGAGGGACACACACGCAAGATGTGTGTAAGTAAGATGCCTCTAGGGAAGGAAGGCCTCTCACCCCATTTTGAGCCATATTCATTGTTTTATGAGTATTTTCTAAAAATGATGTTCTATTTTTCGGAAATATACATCAGACATGATGATTTTTATAAAGAACATGGGAATGGAAAGTGAAGTGTATCCATAGGCCTACATGTTAAAAGTAGGGCCATATGGAGTTACACAATAATGAACCATATATGCCTCAATGAGGGCCTAAAAAGAAATATATTGGGTGAAATGCATTATGGTCACTCTTAGTTTTAATGACTTTTCATGGATACTCATATACGTTTATCTAATGTGGTGCCTCATATTTTCTAGTATTCCACAAGATATAACCATCTTTTCCTTAATGTATTTAATGCCAACAGTACCTTGCCATCACTTGTGCATTGGTGTTTAGTCAGTCAATAAAAAGTTAAGTTTAGGAGAATGTACCTCTTTCTTTCCTCATTTATTTAGCAAGGGAATTTCTAAAAAGACGTAGATCTTTTGTATGATGTGGACCTGCCAATTAAGACAGCTATAATATGATAATTACTCATGTGAAATTCAGTAAAATCAGTATGTATTAGGCTTTACTTATTTGAGATAAGGGGCATCATACCCCATCCAGAAGGGCATCTTACCCAAGCGGAGGGGTGAGATGATCTTTTAAAAAAAGTAATCAAACATTAAAAAAAATTCTATCATGACTATGTCATAAATCTTTTGAGATGTGGTAACCAACACTATCCACGTACTATCCATTCAAGCAAACAAAAAATAAATTAATTTATGTTTCCCTTCAGTTATGAACATTTCTGCTTCAGGTGGGCAACTTACACCGCTCTACCCTATAGGATAGTTTTTGTTTACTGGTTTAATGTGAAAGCTTACTAAAGAGCATCATTTTCAAGAACTGGGTTGAACACCCCTGATTTGTGGATTGGTTACTGTTACAACAGAGATGGACCCAATTGATTCTGGCTGCGATTGGTCAAACAATATGGCCACCACAGCAACCATCTCGAAATCCTATGTTGCATACACCTGAAATTTCTTCTGAGCCATGTTCACTAAGAAAGATTTCGACTGTGCTGCCTTGGCGGAAGTTTGCACTCCTGCAGTGCCTCCAGCTGCCAATTATAATTTTCAATTTTCAGTTTTGTAGTTTTTTTTTTTGGTGAAGTACTTTTTAATGTTGGCATTTAAAATAAATAACGAATAGTCCTTTTAGTGTATAAGCGACATAGTGTGAAACTGAGATGCGGACAGTCTTCAGGAGCTGAAGGTTGCCATCTGAATGAGGAGAGATGGCAGAGAATGAAGGTCGGATTGTCTGAGAAGAGGATTAACTTGTCATGGTTTGGAGGTATTGAGAGCTTTGTTGCTCTCGTCTGGGACGATATCGTTTTGCACCCTATCGGATTCCTGGGCCATCTGGCATTAATTGGGGGAGTTACCTGGACTCGATTTAAGCTCCTGTCCTGCCTCGCTCTCGTTGCTAGAGTGTCAGTGTCTCTACTGCGCTTTAGCCGGTAAGGTCCCAAGAGAGAGTATTGTCAGGGACTGTAGCTGCATAACAGGTTTAAGGGATAGTGAGTAAGGGAAATCTTTGTTTTATTTTCCCTTTTCTTTTGGTTTCTTTGACCTTGCCTGTTTTTTACCACGGACGGCGTTAGGTCTGTTGGTAGCACGAGTCTCGCTATTTCTCTCTGTTTTTAGTCTCTCAGCACTCTGCTGTTTTGCCTTTTATTTCTGGCCACTGCTCTTGGCATCCAATTTCCAGCAGCCATCACATAACTGGCCCATAGACATAATCTTGAATTGTAGACGTCTGCAACATTCCTCTCTAAGAAAGCGGCAAAATCATCTGTAGTAATGACTGAAAGAGGAAATATTGGAATTCATTTTTCTGTGGGGAGAATTTTCCTTTCTAATCTGGTAAAGGTTTATCTGAGCAACAATGACGAGATGAAAATTCAGAATGGGGGGAACTGGTGACATAACAGATTATCAGGGTTTCTGGAAGTGTGCCATCCTCTCACTATTTGAAGAGGACAGCTTTTTTATCGGAAAACGGCTTGATGTGGAGACCAGTTCCCAGGATCCATGTGGAGAGTCAGACACAATCAGAGGCATCAGCTGCAGCCCTGCAAAAATGGAGGGAAGTATTTAGCTATGGGCAAGGAGAGGATATCTGTGTTGATTTGCTGTTAAGAAAAAGAGAATCAAGTGCTGACAAGAGAAAGACGATGGGCCTTTTGAATGAGTGTAGTGTAGGGGATGTAGTGACTGTTATTATGACTTATTTTGGACTGAATAACTTGACAGAGCTGGGGTTCTCAAATCGAGTCTTTGAATAAAATTCCAGCCCTGTTTCTCTTTCCTTCCTGGCAATTAATTGAACAATTATTGCTACTGATTGGCTGGCTGTCATCACATCTGACTCCCAAATGAGGGGGGGGGTTTCAGGTTGGTGGGGAAATCAGCAGTTCTCTGTGATTTAGGTAACGGTCATACAGGAAAGGGCACTTGAACGGAAAGTGAAAAGGAAAATGAATAAAAGTTGGTCAGTTCAGTACCAGGGGGAAGTGATTGTCAGATTAGAGGAGTAGCTGGAGGAAGCCAGCAGTCAGAGAGCTCTCCTTATGCGTGTCAAAATCTCCCCTGCAGAAAATTGCCATCCTCTTTGGAAAAGAAGCTGAGCAGGATTTCCAGCTCATTAGGACGGTCCGCAGGTGGGCCTAGTGGATGGAGAGAAGCCACCACAGGAATTTCCGGTCCTTGAACATCCTGTAAAATGATACATACTGTAGGTAGTGTAGACTATGGCCTTAAACAGGCGCAGATGCTTGATGCATTTCAAAGCCATCCTGTACCATCTGATACAGCACCCTCTTGACACACCAAGTTTGGAGTTCCCAAACCATGGTCCATTTGCATGTATTTAGTTATTGTAATGAGCATTTGCATGATGAGTGGCTTTTATTCATAACTCAAAGCACACAGTCACTTCTCATTTGATGTAATTCTGTTTCAACCCAGTGTCTTCATTCATCAATTAACCATGCTGGGGTGGGCCCAACATTATAGATTACAACACACCAAGAACTAGAAAAGCACTCAGAAAGCGCAGAACCTCCGCCAGGGGGCAGCAAACCAAAGGCACGGCAATTGGAACTCCGGCCCATTGGAAAGACTTGGAGTTTGGCGTATATCTCAGCAGTACTTTAACCTAGATATGCCAAAATTTAGTCACCTCTTCCTTGAGTTAATACCCACCTACCCTGAAAATTTCGTCAAAATCCGGCCATAAGTTTTTGAGTTATGTTGTACACAAACAAACCAACAAACAAACGGCACCGAAAACATATACCTCCTGGCGGAGGTTAACAAGATATGTACAGTCTGTATTTAATATGGGTGAGAAATTCACTGCATGTCTTCATGAAACCTCTGATAAATGTGTCTCGGTTGTATGCTCAATAAAAAGTATTGCATTTTGAGATATTTGGTATTTCAACTTATCAGCAAAAATGTGGACTGTAATATTTTCCATTGGTCTATCTTTTCAGATGATCACAGTTCACAAATTCTGCAACCCTGGTGATTCCATAAGAGCTCTGTGGGGTTTAAATTACATGACTGTAATGGCCACTCCAAATATTGTCAATTCCTTTACAGAAAAGTTTGGATTTATGTTTTGGGTCGTTGCGATTTGTAGTGTCCAAGACAACGAACCATGTCCATGTATGCATCAGGATTTAACATTGTTTTAGGGTTATGACTGAGATATTTCATGCTGAAATGTTGAAACAAAATATCTCTGTATTGTTTAACATATTAAAGGTGAAATGGTACAATGGAACGTTCCTTTCAAACAAAGTTTTTCAGGATGCATTTGATTTTTATTGTCACAAGGCTTGTACTGAAAGTAACAACCTGATTGTGAAATTGATGAATGTAGTTTGAATAGTCCACAAATGGATCTTTTTGTGATGCTTCCAGAAAACTCACAATTCACTGGACAGTCTAAAATATGAGCACTTAAAGTCACATGGATATCAGTCAAACTATTTGTTTGTAAAATTAACCGGAAAAGTAGAAGTGGTGTGATGTGGAATGTACTATTTGCTATTATATGAACATTAAAGTTGCACAAATGAGCAACAATGGGTGAATTGAATGTGTAGTCCATGTAAAAGAAAAGCTAATGCTATCATCGACTCCGAATGTAAATTCACCAATAATTTTATTAGGGACACCATGGTCAAACTGGGTAGGGCATCCGTTTGCCATAGATTCTGCAATATTTTGGAAACTTTTTTTTTTATCTGCAGATTTTACAGCTGCACAATCATGCTGTGAATCACCTGCCCTGCCATATCCCAAAGGTATTATACTGGGTTCAGATCCAGTGACTGGGGAGGCCAGTGAAGTACACTGAACTCACTGCCATTTTTATGAAACCAGTTTGAGATTACTTTTGCTTTGTTACAAGGTGTATCATTATGCAGGAAGTATCCTTTGGGAAGCGGGCAAATTTCGGCCATATGGGGATGCACACAGTCTGCAACAATGATTAGACACAAATAATAATTGACTGGTATCATGGGGCGAGACTGAGCCAGGAAAACATTTGCCACGTCATTACACTATTAGCACCTGCCTGAACTCTTGACACAAGGCAGGCTGGATTCATGCTGTCGATACAAAATTTTAACCACACAATCTGTGTGTTACAGCAGAAACCAATATTTATCAGTCCAGGCTACATTTTTCCATTCCTGAACGATCCAGTTTGGTGAGCTGAGCTCCTACCCACTACATCCTCAGATTTCTGTTCTTGGCAGACAGCAGCAGAGCTTAATGTGGTCTTCTGCAGCTGTCTTCCATTTGCATCAAGGTCCAAAATATTTCTCATTCTGAGATGATTTTCTACTGACCACAGCTGTAAAGAATGGCTGCATTCGAGTGGTGCTTTCACAAAGTAATTGTTTTCCGTAAATGTTTCTGAATGATTCGACTGTTATTGGAAATGCAGAAACGTGATTACTGTACTCACCAGCGAGAGACCTGCGTGAAGTTTTTGAAGGAGCAGAAAAATTGCGGAAGCATGTGAATGGCGAATTGCTATTGGATGGTATCATGTGTAGTATGGGGAAGGAAATATACTCAAGTACCTGTAACCTGGTAAGATGACTGTGCGGCTTCATATGATCTTTTACTGTAAGTGATTCAAATTTTACGATGGGCAATAATGTGTGTGATTTGCATCAGGAATCACTGCAAACTGCGGTAAACCAGGAAAAATACACAAACAATCTTTTTCTCTTTGCTTCTTATTCTTTTGTTATGGCACCGACAGCATGTTTTCTGTACTTCCTCTTTCTTGGGAGATTCCTCCAGTGGACAAGCACCACTGCTTAGATCTCAAAAACCTGTTCAACCGGCAGACTTGCAAACAATCTGTCACTGCACAGGTGGGCGGAGAACAGTTTTTATTTCGCCAACTACCAGTCGCATGCGACCAGTGGTTATTTGAGTTATTGTTATTCTCCTCTGACCTCTCTCATCAAGGCCGTGCCATCCACAAAACTGGCACTTGATTTTTATTTATTTATTTATTGTTTGCACCATTCTGTATAAAGTTTAAAGACTTCTAAGTAAAAATGCATGGAGATCAGCAGTTTCAGAAAATTCTAATCAGCTCATCTGGCTCCAACAACTAAGCCACAGTTTGTCTTGAGGATAACAATTATTCCCCATTCTGATGTTTGACATTATGCAAAGCTCCTGAACTTTTGCTGCATATGCATTGTATTGCTGCCAAAGAATTGGCTGACTGGAAAATTGCATAAATAAGCAGGTGTCTCACTGTTCCTAATAAAGTGTTGACGCATGAATGTTATGAATCACAAAATTTTCACTCCAATCATCACTCCAAAAATTTTCTGTTGCATTTAATTATGATAAATTATGTTGACTCAACACCCTTGCTACCATGAAAAATACCAGGCATATTGCTAGACCGATTTTAAAATAAACGTCACTGCAGCTCTTAGCCAATGACAGATTAACAACTGGGAAAACTAAGCACATGCCCAAGACTTGCAACAATAGGAAAAATAAATAAAAAAATAACTAGGTCACATTTTAGATGAAGTGTTGCTCATAAAGGCTTTATACAGCATGCATAATGCCTTCATAAATGAGACATAATGTGTTCATAAATCGTACATATTCAAATGTCATGCTTTGTAAAGGGTGAAATTGCACATCCCTATTCAGCATGTGATGCCAGATGTGACAATAACAATGTCACTTAGCTGACAATGTCACCCTTCATAGTATTTAAAGTGCAATTATTGGTTTAATAGCCTTCAGCTCCACATTTCATATGCAGCGCATGTATTATACCACAGTGTGGCCGTGGTGCCCAAAAATGACCCAAAGTGGCGATTTTCGACGCAGCGACTGAGGTGTGTGACTCCCGTATTCAGGCTGCACTGGACTTCTGAGCACTTTGGGGTCTATTCTCCCATTAGCGCGTAAGTCTTTTTTTACGCGCTTCGAGTTAAGCGCATTTGAGTTACGCGTATTCTCCCCTACTCGCTTCGATCACGCCCACAGCGCTTAACTTCAGAATGTAGGCGGCCTTATGAAAGAGGTGTGACTGATCCAAAAGAGAGGCAGACTCTGTACAAAGCTCATTGATTATGGCTATCAGGAAAACATGGAAAAAGGATTTTCTGATTAACCATGAAAACGCATTTGTGGTCCATGGAAAACACAAACCAGACTTTAAATTTGAATATCGTCGGCCTGCTGATAAAACCTCGTATCTCCAAACTGATAAGAAACGAAAACTCGTATGTCCACTATTCTTACATGCAAAATTAAACATTTATTATTTAAAACTATATTTATCCATTTGTATAATAATAATAATAATTATTATTTTATTTTATATATTTTTTTTTCCCTGTGAAGTTTGTCATTGTGAAGATACGAGGTTTTTTTTATGCCGCTGTAATAGGAGGCCGTACCAATTACAAGACGTAATTCAGACATCTCTTTATTTATCCCCCGCTGCGCGATTAGCGCGAAGCGGGGGATATAGCATTGGGCTCCGTCCATACCGACACATAAAATTGCGGCGGCGGGGGATATGTTAGTGACAAACACTTGTTATTTCTTACTCTAGCCACCATGGCATTAAAGCTATGCATACAAACAAATTGCCGCGATAATGAAATAATAAATAAATAAAGAATTTAGCGCTTCTCAATCAGCGCAATCAGATCATTGAAAATGTGCCCCTCCTACACCAGCCTGTTTGTTCCGTGGAAGACAGAGAAGAAGACAAAGGGAACATTCTAGTCACACAAAGACAATCAAAGACAGTTTATATGATCTCATTTAGAAATTGCGCACTTGAAAACTACTCCGATGTCAGGTTTGCAAGTGAAGGACATGGAAACGCTTTAACAAGGATTCTTTCCCCGCCCCGAAACCGCCTCAGTAATGACGGAATTCCATATCCATAGCCTATCATCCTATTTGATTTGAGCAACACATTCACTTGAACTTGACACTAATTTTTGTATTGTAATCAATTATCCCATTCACTGATAACGATTCTTTCCATGTCGGCTATTCTTTAAAGGCTAAAATTGATTAACAAATGGATAGTGCTCTGGTATTTGCCAGGGTAGGGCTCAATCCAGAGTAGCCGATTTAATAATATCTTTATTCACACATTAAATTACACAGTATTACCAATGGTAAAAAATTACTAGGACTCGAGTTAGTTAATTTAGATATACTCAATTAGAAAATCAATCCCCTCACTCGTGAGAATATCACAAATTTTTAGATTATCACGAGCATATAGGGCAGTCGCATTTGTTAATAGAACATGGAAGACAATGATGGCGACGTCGAGCCAAAGCCAAAAACCAAATTTCACAGATGTTGGTGTTGTTTGGCAAGCAAGCAATGAGGGCTGATCCGAGGAATTAAGCTGCGAATCGTTCTGGATGTGGCTTCGGTGGTGAGATGTAAGCGCAGTATCCCCGATTTAAAGCATAAATGGAGAGATCTGCGGGGCGCTGTAAAAGCCAGGTTCTCTGGAGAACTGTACACGCAACAGTGGGCAACCATCATCCCCTGTGCATTTCACTGCACAGGAGGAGGGGATGTCATCTACTCTTTCTGCATTGGAAGTGCATGGAGAAGAACTTGAAGCGCCAACGACCTGCGTCAGACACCTTGACACAGACGCCTGTGATATGTGTATGACATCACCAGCCACTCTCTGAAACGACCCAGAAGCAAGAGCGACAGCGCAGTTCTGACGAAGAGGACCACGGGTATGTTTTGTGGATAATTGCTGCGGCTGGATAGTTGTTCATCCAGAAGTCGCAAAGATAGATGATTGCCTCATGCACGGTCCAGGCGAAAGCGCTGGATGCACTCGATGTTTGTTTGTCCCAGGATGTCCAAACGAAGCCGATATATGCGTGTTCGTCTTCGAGCTCGGCGCGCTCCTCTTACTCTCTACCAATCACGCAAGAGTGCAAGCAAATGCAGGACTGGCATTTTGGCTTTAGATTTTGAGGGCATGGTAGAATGATGGTCTTATGTATACTCGTATCAATTACTTGTTTTGCGTTTGTAATTTAACTGATTGGAGAAGAGGCTGATGCGTAATATCATGTGATGTTTTCGTTTGATAAATTATCATGGCTTTGTGAAATGTAGTTTAGAAAAAAGGAAGAACAATCGAATATTAAATGTCTCAACCTTTTCCATGTTAAATAAAATAAAAGTAATGTTAAAATTCGGCCTATAACCGACATCAAACGCAATATTCAATTTCGCCTAAGGTTGGCGCTTGACCTTAATACAGCCCTCAAAAGCGCTTAACAGAAAAAGCGCGAAAGCCAGGGGGAGAATACGCGTAAGTGTTATTTGCATGAGAAACGCCCGGAAACGCCCCGATTTTGGCCTTGCTCCGCCCCAAGCGCGTAAGTGCTTTCAAGGCGCGTAATGCACAGACTTAAGTCGAGGGGAGAATACGCGTAGGCTGAAAAGCGCGTAGCTACGCGCTTTTTTCGACTTAAGCGCATGGGAGAATAGACCCCTTTGTGCGACTAACGGCACGCCCACTCACTCACAAATAAGGCAATGTTGTATGAGGTTGGTAGCCTTCCGGCTTGAGAAAAATCAGCTTACATCATGTTTTAAGCACAAACAACAAAATACTATTGGTGTGAAGTATGTGTTTTTGGCTGGGTGAAAACGGTGGTCGTATAACTTTGCTCGACAGAAACTAAACTTTGAGAGTGAGCTGGAGAGAGCATTCCCTAAAAACGTAAGCCTGTGCAATGCGCCTCCTGCTGTGCCAGACTACTCAGCAGTAGTGGTTTGTCGGCAGTAACAAAAGCCATCAAAAACCTCATCTTTCAATGCTTGATAACCAAAACCTCTCGCAGTTTACTTTTCCAGGTAGCAACAGTTGCTCAGACTAATTTGTTGAATGACGGCATTCTGATTTATTTTTGTTCGAATTGTTAGACATTCCACCTATAAAATTGAAGCGTTTTCTTTCGCACATAAATGACGATGTAAAATATCACTGTCTTTATAATTTCTGCACTCGTGTAGCACAGATTTGCATAAGTTAGTTTGCGAGGCTCATTAAGCAATAGGTTTCGGGCATCTGTTCTAGATTCAGGATGTAGTCATGGCTAAAGGGCGTTGTCTGGCATGATGCACAGCTGAGTGTCAACTGAAAATAAATGCCTTGAAGTCAATTTTAGTTTTGGACTTTTGCATTTATGCTATCATCCTAACAATGGCATTTATATAAATTTTGGCAATAGGCATTCACTTTTTCATTATCATTTCTAATTATTGGTCATGGATTAGTCTTGATTGTTCTGACGATAAATTGCTGCACGTTGAATAAAAAATGTAACAATTTAAAAAATTAATAAAATATTAGTTTTTAATGCGCTCTTAATTATTGATTTATACTGTTTTATCTACACACAATGCTATTATCACTTATATTTCTTGCAAAATTGATAAATTTAGTTTTTGCCTAGATGCCCAACATTTTGGCCATGATGCCCCAATTTTTAAAGGCCAAGTGGCCTTGCCCTAAAAATAACTTAATTTGAGGCCTGCGTATGTAGTAGAAACATTACACACTCAATTCCTAATCAAAGCATTAATACATTTGACCAAGTATGTGCTATTGTTATGGGAAGCCAAGAATATTTCTGTTAAATGAATTTGAAAAACTCCCCTTGGGATAACAGTACAGAGTACCCATAGCAAATAGAAGTGTTTTAAGAGATCCTTTATTCCATCCTCTGTCATTTCACTGAACAAATGAAAGCACTGAAGGTGTTGATGCCTCGGTGCTTATAGCAGTGACGAGTCAGTCCCTTAATGAAGCTACAAAATTCTGTGTGGACATGTCAGAGTGCTCTAGCTGTGCATCTATGCTTGACATAAGCTATGTTTCCATCTACTTGTCAATCGAATTACCTGAAGTTCGCCAAAAATATTCATGCAAATAAAGGCAGTGAAAATGCATTTCCACCTCACAGCATTAAAGCAAATAAAAAACTTGTGCGTCATGATGTTACTTGCTGCTTTTCGATCAAATCGGTGTATCTAATAGATTTCTGACATTTTAAGCTGTTTCCATTCATTTTCGCACTGAATCGCAGGACCTTCGAGTGAACAGAAGTAGTGTAGTAGGCAAAAAATTAACAAGTTAGCAATAAAATGCGGTTGAAATTATCAGCGAATCTAATAAGCGAATATAAACTTTGTACTCGAACGAACACCAATAACTGCAATTAATTTAAGGTAGCTGAATGAACGAAAAATGACATCTGGTAAAGCTAGATCGTTAAGAGCTGCTCACGTCAGCTACTTTAAGTTTAACATGAATTTAACAGGTTGTTATTTGATGATCAACATAAACTAAATCTGGATACAGAAAATTACGCTAACAACAAAATTCATTAGGGGTCAGCTAATGCAACAAATTTCAAACTTACCAGCAAACGTGTTCGAGTGAAAATGAATGGAGGTCAGTGCTAGAACTTTTCATTGTTTGGAACAATTGCTTTCCCCATGACACGCATTACTTCTGAATTCCTCGATTCCTACTGGAGTCTATGGAAGTGTCAAATAGTGCTATAAGTCGAAAACAAAGCTCTATCTCAAAAATCTGGCAAATTTAAATCCAAGATATCATGGCATTTAACCCATAGAGCCATATTCTAGGACTTAATTTTGACCGGCGTAGTGGCTATCCCAGTAACAGACAGAATGACTGATACACAAACGAAGTACCGTATGCCCCGCTTGTGCATGCGCACCAAGGCATAATGATTTTACAGATATAAGAGACAGGTGTAGTTTCCTTTTATTACCTCCACTAAACAAAGTTGGCAGGAGATTATCTGATCGGTGCCGTTTTGTTTGTTTGTTAATTTGTGAATGAGATATCCGTTCATAACTTGAGTTATCTCTGAAATTTTTGGAGTGGGTCGTATTACATCAGGGATTGACCTTATTGATTTTCACCCCGATGAGTCCAACAATATGGCTGCCACGACAGCCATCTTGAAATCATATGACACACGATCACTGAACTTTGCCCCCACTCACCAAGATTTGGACTGTGCTGCCTTGGCAGAGGTTTGCACTGTAGGAGTGCCTCTAGTGTTGTTTATTTCACATATGTTTTAACTGTTAACATTTTAGCACTCTCATTCCAACTGTTTAGCCCACTGACACTGTTATTCATTACTGTACTCATTATTGATTCTTCCCCAATCCTATTTTACCCAACTCATGGCATAGGAAGCTTTTTAGTGTATGTATGTGAAGTCTGTGTATCTGTCAAGCCATATTTCCACGAAAGTGGACAATAAAGATGTCTTCTATTCTTCACCTGTTCAAAAAACAGCAGTGTTGACAATTTTCTCTAAACACTAAATTTAAATTCATGATTTAACTTCACTTTAAATTGCGGAACTAATATTTAGTTGCATAACCATTGTCTTTGATAACTACTGTTACGAAAAACACGGGTGGAACACACTAGGGGAACATGAACGTGGAAACGTGAGCGTGAACTTGGAAACATGAGCTAGAACGGAAGGGAGACACAAGAGGGGAGTGAGACGCCATAAGCGGGAATCCAAAATAAATTTTATTAACATAAACACAGAAATAAACCAGGGGGAAAAAGGGGCACTCAGGCCAACAAAAACACCGTGCCTAGCACTGACGCAGGAGAACTCAAGAATCCAAAACACAACATACCAGGGGAACAGACTCAGAACAAGACATGGAACCAGACTTGACACATGGAACGAGACTTGAGAGAAACAGAACTCTGGAAGCTAGACATACTCACAAGACAAGACAGTTGGCACAGCTGGCAGATGGCTAACTCGGGTGGCACAGCTGGCCAGGAGAAGGGTAAGGGAGAACATCAGGAGGGGGACAGACAGGACACGGGGCTCAGGGCAGGCAGGAACGCTGGGGCTATGGCTTGGGCTATGACAATGGCTATGGCATGGCTGGTGCTCGGGACTGTGGCTATGGCTTGGCTTGTGCTCGGGACTGTGGCTATGGCTTGGCTTGTGCTCGGGACTGTGGCTATGGCTTGGCTTGTGCTCGGGACAGGCAGGGCTTGGCTGGTGCTCAGGACAGGCAGGGCTTGGCTGGTGCTCAGGACAACTCGAGACAGGAGGAAGACTGGCACAAGGACACAAGACGCTGGAGGAGACAGGGGGCACCAGGGGCTTGAATGCAGACGGGCAGGCTGGACAGGGAAGGAGGCTGAACTAGAGACACAGAAAAACCTGAGGGGACCAGAGGAGAAGTGCACAAGGCAGAGGGAGGGGGAATGCGTGCGAGCGTGATGCGTGGGTGATGCGAAGTCAGATCTGCTGACGTGCAGATACTGCTCAAACATATAGGGCAGGGGCACACTCAGACACAGGTGTTGAAACTTAATCCAATTAACAAGGGGTGGAACATGAGGGAAACCAATTACAAGAAAACAGATAAACATTAACACTCAGACAAGGATCACAAGACAATCCCAAAGATGGGATAAATAAACTGGATAAAAGACTCCGAAGTGTACAGAAAAAGAGCCAGAACAGATTATAAGAATGCAGAGATCCTGCGGGAAAACTTTAGCAAAGCCAGTGAACAGTAAAGCGAGGGGCGGAGCTAGAACAGAGCGACTGCTGAGAGATAATTAGTCAATTAGTAAGTGCAGCTATACAATCTCGGCTGCTCGTTAGTAGATTAGTATTATATACAAGGTTAGTTTGGTTAGTAATTTTAGAAAACAACAAACTGTTAGTAATGTTAGTATGAAATAGAAAAGCAAGGGGAAACTAGCAAACGAGAACAGAAGGAAGGATGAAACCCAGAATCCATTAAATCACCCGAAGTAGTGTCACAATCAATTACCACAGAAACTGATACAAACAATGACGCGACCGGGGAGAAAGCAAAGACGGTACATGGGTAAAACATGGACTGGACTAACACGGGAGAGGAATGAAATGTGAACACTAAGACATGGACTAAAAACTGACATACCAAAATGATAGAAACCTAAAATTGACTAACCAGACACTCAGACCACGGAACACAACAACTACTGCGCATCTGTGCTGCACTGGGTCAACCAACTGAAACAGGTATTTTAGCCCAGGATGAACAAACTACAAAAACTGCATCTTTAATGCTACCCCACAGGTCTTCTACGAGTTTTAGGTCAGAGGATTGAGCTGTCCTCAGTCCTGTTTGTCTGAAACCAAGATCTTGCACATTTACTCATGCGTTTGGGGACATGATCTTGTTGAAACTCCCATTTCAAGGGCATTCCTCTTCAGCATATGGCAATATAATCTCTTCAAGAATTTTGATGTATTCAAATTTATCCATAATCCCTGTTGTATGATAAATAGGCCCAACACCATAGTATGAAAATCATCCCCTGACCATGATTTTTGCATAACCATGCTTCACTTTATAGTGTACAGGGTTTTAAAAAAAAAAAAGTATACCCAACTTCAATCATCGATTATACTGTACAAAGTCCTGTGAAAATAAATGCGTGGTGAGGGTATCATTTAAAAGAGTAAAACCAGCTCTTTCTAACGACTTATCGCACTTGAAATAAAATTCAGCAGTTTTTGTACAGTATAATCAATTTAAGTTGGGTATATATATATTTTTTTTTTTTAAACATCCTGTACTGTGCCTAAATTTCAGTTCCCGGGAGTCGACTGACATACTACTAGACCCGAAAAGAAAAATTTTACCCTCATCAGGCCGCAGAGTGTTATTCTATTTCTCTTTGGGCCAGTCGATGCCTTTGAACCAATTCTGCACATGCCGTTTTTCCAACAATGGTGCTTTACGGGGGCTTCTTGCTGATCGCTGAGCTTCTATTAAACGTCTTCTCACTGTAACAGCACTTAAAGGTAATTTTATATCATCTTGACTTTTCTGAAGGTGATGATTGGCTGAATTTTTGCCATTCTGACAATTCTTCAATTCGTCTTAACAATAGATACTCATTTTCTTCCGTATGTTACAGGTTTGTGTTGCCATTTTAAACCATTTGAGATCATTCGAGCAGAGCATCCTATAATTTTCTGCACTTCATTTGATTTCCCCTCTTCAATCAACTTTTTAATCTAATTATGTTGTTCCTCCGAACAGTGTTTGGAACGGCCCATTTTACTCTGCAATTCAGAAGGAAATCTATTTTGAAACAATGTATGAAACATTTGCTTCCCTCCTTCCTTAATAAAGGACAGGAAGTAGGCGTTGGCTTCGCAATGAAGAAAGAGCTCGTCAGCAAGCTGAGCAGCCTTCCACAAGGTGTAAACGACCGTCTCATGACCCTGAAACTACCCCTCTCAGGAGGCAAGCAGGCAACTATCATCAGTGCCTATGCACTCACGATGACCAACCCTGATGACATCAAAGACACATTCTACGAGGATCTTCACTCCCTCACGGCCGCTATCCCGAAGTCGGAAAAGCTGATCATACTCGGAGACTTCAACGCCCGTGCAGGCACCGACCACCACACTTGGGAAAACATCATTGGGAAGAATGGCATAGGAAACGGCAACAGCAATGGCCTCCTCCTCCTGCAGTTCTGTGCCGAGCATGAACTTTTGATCACCAGCACAGTCTTCCGCCTCCCTGCACGTAACAGGACGTCCTGGATGCACTCGCGCTTAAAACATTGGCATTTGATAGACTATGTCATCGTCAGGCAAAGGGACAGGCAGGATGTCCGAGTGACCAAGTCCATGTGTGGCGCTGACTGCTGGACAGACCATCATTTGATCAACTCCAAGTTGAAGATCAGAATTCTCCCAAAGCGCCGACCCCAGGGAAAGCCAGTACCAAAGCGATTTCACGTCTCTAAACTGAAGAAGCCTCCAATTAGTGCTGAGTTGACTGACATAATGGAGGAGCGCGCTCAGCACATCCAGGTCACTGATGACGGGGAGGGCAGCTGGACCTCCTTCCGTGACACCTAGTATGCAGCAGCCTATGAGACTCTCGGCCCCATCCAGCGCAAACATCAAGACTGGTTCGACGAGAATAACGAAGAATTCACCAAGCTGCTGGTGGAAAAGAACAGACTGCACAGGGCCTATGTTAGTGACAAGTCATCAGCAAACAAGGCGGCCTTCAGCAACGCTCGTAACACGGTCCAGAAGAAACTGCTTGAAATGCAAGACACTTGGTTGAGTCAGAAAGCAGAAGAAAACCAAAGCTACGCTGACACGAAAGACATGAAGCGCTTTTATGAGTCCATCAAGACAGTGTACGGCCCTCAGCTAGCGAGCTCATCTCCCTTACTCAGCGCTGATGGAACAACACTCATCACTGAGAAATCGCACATCCTGGAGAGATGGGCAGAGCACAACGCCGTCCTCAACAGACCATCCCACATCAACGAAGAAGCGATCAATCGACTGCCCCAAGTCGACATCAACCATGAGATGGACACTCCACCCACACTGCCAGACAAGACAAGGCAATTCATCAGTTGTCCAGTGGCAAAGCTCCAGGAGCTGATGTTATCCCAGCAGAAGTTTACAAGCATGCTGGGCCACAGCTGCGCGAGAAGATGACACAGCTGTTCCAGGCCATGTTGTCTCAGGGAGCAGTCCCTCAAGACTTCAAAGACGCTTCTGTGATTCATCTCTACAAGCGGAAAGGTAATAGACAAGCCTGTGACAACCACAGAGGAATATCTCTTCTCTGCATCACTGGAAAGATCCAAGCGAGAATCCTCCTGAACCGCCTCATCGAACACCTGGAGGACGGCCTGCTGCCAGAGAGCCAGTGCGGCTTCCGAAAGGAGTGTGGAACCATCGACATGGTGTTCGCTGCACGCCAGCTGCAGGAGAAGTGCCAGGAGCAGAACGTTGACCTGTATACCACCTTCATGGACCTGACGAAAGCCTTCGATATCGTCAGCCGCAACGACCATTGGAGCATCATGAGTAAGTTTGGATGCCCTGACAGATTAATCACGATACTTCGCCAATTCCACGACGGCATGCAGGCTCAAGTCCTTGACAATGGTGAGTCGTCCACTCCCTTCCCAGTTACAAACGGAGTGAAACAAGGCTGCGTGCTGGCTCCAACACTGTTCAGCATGATGTTCACAGCCATGCTGAGAGATGCCTTCCAGAACTCCGACGCAAGCATCAACATCAGATACAGAACAGGCGGCAAGCTGTTCAACTTGCGACGCCTTCAGGCTAAGACTAAGGTCCACTTTGACAAGCTCAGTGACTTCCTGTTCGCTGATGAATGTGCCCTCAACGTCGATAGTCCTGAAGACATGCAGCACTGCATGGACCTGTTTGCCACTGCCTGCTCCAACTTTGGTCTTACAATTAGCACCAAAAAGACTGAGGTAATGTACCAACCTGCTCCAGGGAAACAGTACCAAGAACCAACAGTGACTGTGAATGGACAGAAACTGGCAGCTGTGGACAAGTTCACGTACCTCGGCAGCACGCTGTCTCGCAGTGTGCACATCGATGATGAGACTGATGCCAGGATCGCCAAAGCCAGTGTGGCCTTTGGCCGGCTGCGCTCATCAGTGTGGGAGCGCAAGGGTGTGAGTCTTGCAACAAAGCTGAGTGTCTACAGAGCCATCGTCCTCACCACTCTACTGTATGCCAGCGAGACCTGGACTGTCTATCAGAGGCACGCAAAAAAACTCAACCGCTTCCACCTCAACTGCCTTCGCAAACTACTGAAAGTGAAGTGGCAGGACAAAGTGCCCGGCACAGAGATTCTTGAGCAGACAGGAATTTCCAGCGTCTTCACCATGCTCCGCAAGTCCCAACTCCGCTGGGCAGGTCACGTCACCAGGATGTCCGATGAACGACTACCCAAGCGCCTTCTCTATGGAGAACTGTAGACTGGAGCACGCTGTCATGGAGGCCAGAAGAAATGCTTCAAGGACACACTCAAAGCCTCCATGAAGGACTTCGGAGTGGACCACAACTCATGGGAGGCACTTGCACAGGATTGGTCAGCATGGCGCAGTGCAATCCACATAGGAGCAGCAGCATACGAGCAACAACGCATTGAGGCTGCCAAGACCAAGCGAGCAGCCAGGAAGGCCCGTTGCATCAACCTTCCAGCACAGGCCCCAGCTCTGCTGTCCTGCCCTCACTGTGCCAGAACCTTCCGGGTTCGGATTAGCCTCATCAGCCACCTTCGAACCCACCCAGTTCCCTAGGATGAACAAAAAGTGAATGAAGATGGTCATCTCTCTTCAAGAGAGGCCGAACCCGACACTACTACATCTACAAGCAAATGATTTGCCATGCAGAAATACCAGAACTACGAATAACAGTGGTTCATCAGGTTATTACCTCCGCCAACAACGAAGTTGGCAGGAGAAGGTTATGTGATAGGCACCGTTTGTCTGTTTGTTCGTGAGCAAGAATAACTTAAAAAGTAATGAATGGATATCTCAGAAATTTTGTGAGTCAGCTGGTATTACATCGGGGACAGATCCAATTGATATTCGCCGCGATCAGTCAAGCAATACGGCCACCTCATCCAACATCGCAAAATCCTATGTTGCACATACGTAAAATTTCTTGCAAACCATGTTCAGTCAGCAAGATTTTGACTGCTGTCTTGGCCGAGGTTTGCACTCTCGCAGTGTCTCTAGTTGATATTGCACTGCTATTTTTTTTTCCTTTTTTGAACCCAGCTGTAAACGGATGGATAGATAAATAGATTTATTGAAAAATGTTTTTGTTTGTGACAAGAGCTAATAACGAGCTAATTAATCAAGGCAGATTAACTAGTGAGCACTTGGATTAAATTAGTCTGAAGTTGCTTGTTTGACTTTGCAATAAATCCACCGAGTGGAAAAGTGAAATGCAAATTAAAGACAGAAAACTTGATAGGTTTGTTTGATTGTGATTAATGGAGTAATCTAGTCTGACGGAACTTTTGCACTCTGTGATTAATGCATGGACCTACTAACAACAGTTGTATAGTGTTGATACAATCCAAATCCACAAGGCTCCTCAACACTGCCAGTGTAGTCCCTTAACCTAATGAGCCACTAGCAGCCCCTATGACACTATAATAAATCAACAATATTCAATATCCCCGAACGTGACATTCATGGGGCATGTTCCATAATACCGTACCAAACCCGCAAGTTTTTAGAAGAGGTCAAATTTGTGATGTGTGGTTGAGTACTTGGCATTTTACCGTATTAAACATAATACTATTGTTCTTATAACTCATCTGCATTTAGTCATTGGTGATTCAGGACTCTTACAACAGAGTGATTAAACATCAGTTTACCTCTTTAGGTCTCCTGTGGTTTGCAAGAGTCATTTTACTTAAGAAAACCAGCCCACTGCAGTGAAGCCTGTTCACAAAATACCTCCGAGATCAGGGGATGCCCCAAAGCAGGGAAATGTGCACTTAAATTTTTGTATATCTTCAGTGATCTCAAGCAAATGTTTTAGAAACAAGAACTCATGGTCCCCAAAACTCATCAGGGATTCCTGGAGAATTTAATGCGCAGTGAAGCATACAGGGGATTGGAAGTGTGTTCATGCATTCCATTTCATATGCACACAGCAGATGTGCAATGTGACAGGGAAATGGAATCACAATTCTCAAAGTCTTGTGTGGGGAGGGGGACAAAAGAAATACTAAAACCATTTCCACTCATCCTTGCATATGGTGATATAAATACTGATTCCAATTGCTGTATAATGGAAAATTAATGGAAAATAATTACAGTTTAAATAAAGAAAAACTTGGCATCTCCAATCCCAATTGAATCTTCTGAACTATGAACATACATGCTGGCAAGACACTTAAGACAGCGCAGGCCATAAATGGTTCTTCTCAGAAACACTTACATGTCAGCCGTTGCTTCTATTCACACTGCTGTCACAATTTAAGCACATACAAAATGAGGGAAGTGGGGAAACTAATTCAAGGAACAACCTAGATGTCCGGATGAATAATAGCAATGAACAGTGCTAACCCGACCAACTGCATCCCTCCAATATCCCCAAGCAATACCTGGCCAATTACACTCTGTTACTGCTAGACAACCAGCAGGAGTCAGCACTAGCACAGCTGGATTCAATCCAGGACTGCGGTGGTCACTATTGTGTGGTCAGTACCGGAAGACAATCACCTGTATCGTGAAATTTGATCACATCAAAGGTCAACAGAACAGAGATTCCACGAAACAAACCCCCAGATTTTTTTATTATTATTATTTAACTGCTCCAGGTTCTTTGTCATGTATTTCTGTCTTTAAGAAATTCTGCTAAGGACAGTGAAAGCAGATATGATTCTGAATATCTGTATTGTAGGCTACCCTTCCCTTTCAGGATTACTGACCTTTTGCAGCAGCCATAGCAACAACATATTTATGACTGCTATACTTATAGTACTGTGATTTCAGTTGCACCCTTCAGTGTAAAATTCATGCAAATTAGCCACAGTCTGCCAGTTTAGCAACCTAGATCTGTCAGCTCTATGGCCAAAAGAGGTTGCAAAGAAATGAATTTTTATTATAATATAATGATCTAAATCAGTCTCTGCCCTCCAAGTGATTCATTCCTTGTTGCCCCATTGTACAATAACCATAGAATGTTGTTAGTCTTTTTGCAGTTCAGTAGATACTGTAGCTCTCAATCCCTGATGGTATCTGTACTTATTCCCAAACGTGCAGCACCATTATCCCTCCACAGACTGTGGAAATCTTACAGACATACAACATCCTCAGCACTGACATTCAAATTTATCATCTGGCTATCACAGCAACTGCATGAATACTCGATTAATTCCGTGAATGTTTTACTTGCATGAAAAAAATTTTTGCTCTCTGGTCATCATGTATGCAAGTAAATATGCTTTCTGTACAATCTAACGTTGCAGGCTAAGTGTGATTACTGGATGAACAAAATAATGTATATACAGGAGTTGCATTTCAGTTCACCAATGAATAGTAGCTTTGCTTTGATGACATCATGAATTCTGGAAAACTTCACAACAGTGCATCAGACACAGGAATCAAAGACCTTCAGCTAGCCGTTAGAACCAGCATCCCCAGTGGTGAGCACTGAGGATGAATCTCAGGGACAAAATCTTTTGGGTTTTATTGACAACATGCGTGTCTGCAAGTCCCTGCTCATCTTTGGAAAAAGCTTTCCAACATTTTCTCATTAACTTCATACAAGCAAAACACTCCATATAAATAAGTGCAACATAGTGATATCACAGTTGCTCTTTACTGGTTAGGTTTAAAGTTTCTCCTGGATGAGCATAATTATTTTTGATCCAGGAACAACATTTACATGGTGATATCAGATGTGCCATTCTTTCTTGGATAGTTGCATGGTTTTCGAGGCGCAGCGAAGAGTATATAAGAGCTGCACTGCCAGACTGGCAGTGCAGCTGCATTCTTTATCAAGGAGCCCTGTTGTTTTTGCCACTGCTCCTCATGTTTATTTTAATCTTTTATTTGAGTAAAGATTTTTATATTTTTACTCAGCAAGAAGCGGTGCATGTGGGTCCCTTCTTCTGGTTTTGGGTACATGGTCCCAGTGCCCGCCGCCTTCTTGCCTTCTGCCGGCAGGACCAAACCATGACAGGTTTGCTAAGATATTTTTGCCTGTCTTTTTCCTGGCAATCCATACTGTCGGGAAGTAGGTTGACAGACTCTGCAGACCTAGTTCTTGGCACTATATTTGCTTTCCAAAATATGAGGGGTCCACCAATCTTGTGTAATATCCCTTGTGCACACAAAACGTGCTCGACTCAATCACACCATTCGATGAGCACGAGTAAGAACAGTGTCCTCAATGTTCAAACAAAACCTCAGTCTGCAAATTTACCTCTGTACACATCACACAAGCACATCTTGCTGGCTGAAGCAGGCTAAAGCAGTTTCCCTTCATACTGACCTCAACCAGTTATTGCTTGTATTGCTCTCTCAATGATGGGTTCTATTGCTTGCAATGCTTTCGAAAAAAATATGTAACTTTTTTCAAACTGTCCTTTCAAGATGTGGTCATTTATTTGGTGTGTACACAAGTTTCATAAAACTGCCATTTAAGAGTAATTTTGGAATGGTGATGGTGGCTTATTCTATTTTATGACAGTGGTTCATCTACAAGGCAATGGAAACGCAATGAGATGGATCCATCTGATTCGTAAATTTTATAAATCCCTAGGATTGCAGTGTGTCAGTAAGCCAGAGCTAGCCAATTTAGGTTTATAGAAAACAACATACACTGCCAGGCCGAAAAAAAGTCACTACTTCAATTTAACAAGCCAACAAGTAAGAGGCTTCAATTGGATAATTACTGCAGTGAATAATGTGGTTCAGCTGGCAACAAGTTATTTAACCCCACATGATGCAGTGAGCACCGTCTGATTTCTTAAACAACAATTTCTGAAGACAAATCCTATGGTCATGGAAAAGATGTTACTCTGTTTCATAGGGGTCAAATTATTGGCTTGCATCAAGCAAAGAAACAACTAGATAGATTGCAGACACTATTTAAGTGGAGTTAGGAACTGTGCAATGCATTATTAAAGCCTGGTAGGACGGTGATGAACTGTCAACTTAGCGTAAGAAATTAGTTGGGGGGGGGGGGGGAGAGAATCAGGAATGATCATAATCGTAGATCACCAAAACACCTGTAAGTTACAATATAACACATGGCTATGTTGAATTGTGAAATCAATAACATTTTCACACACACAATGCGACAAGAACTTACTTGCAGGATTGGTATTTAACAGCTGCAAGGCCGCTAGAAAGCCACTGATTAATGAGGCTGATTGAGAGAAAATGTGTCAATTTGCTAAAGACCAGAAAGATTGGACTGTGGAGCAATATAAAAAGGTTCTGCGGTATGATGAGTCCAGATTGACCCTGCTGAAGGCTGATGTGTTTGTTAGGGTGGAGAAGGAGTTCATAAAGCGATGCACCCATCATACATGTTCAATTTACAAGCCTCTGGGGGCAGTTTCATGATCTGGGGTTGCTTCAATTCGTCAGATCTAGGCAACATAATAAAGCAATGAAATGAAGTCAGCAGACTACCAAAATGTACTGAATGACCAAGTTATCAATCAATTGATTTTTAATATCTTACAGCATAGGCATAGCCCAGGATGACAATGCCAGGATTCATCGGGCTTGCATTGTGAAAGGGGGATAAAGCAAACTTTAGGAATCACTTTCAAACATGAATTGGCCACCACAGAGACCTGACCTTAACCAGTTGAAAGTCTTTAGGATGTGCTGGAGAAAGCTTTAATCTCTACCATCATCAATGCAAGATCTTGGCCAAAAATTAATCACATTTTACACAATCTTATAGAGAAAATATACTTTAAAAAATAATGAAATTAAAAGTTACTGATAACTAAGAAATGTACTATATAGAGCTGTAATCAGTTGAAAACTAAATCAAGCCAATATACTGTATGGCACTGCTACACTTTGCCTAAAAATTTGGGACACTGTGCTGTTGTGTGATAGATGATTGGCTTTTTGCAGAAAGGAAATTTCCTGCCATTCTTCTGTAGACTGACTGTCTCACTGGTTTCTATCCCTCCAAGTAATTGCAGGTAGCCATGATGATGTTGACATCAGGGTTCTGTCAACAGTATATTAACAGTATCAGCTTTGTTTTTAATAAAATACTGACATTTCAAATATACTTTTTAACTTCAGCAACACCAATGTCGAAAGCAAAAAGTAAACATTACTTTAACAACATTTCCATTAAAACGTGCATGTCAACTGCGCTCATTTTCCTCCCAGGCCAGTTATTACGCAGGTATACCTGTTCATACCCTGCTTCTTCTGAAACCGCTTTTGCCAGTAATACGAAGGTCAATTTTAGAGATATTTAGGAGAGCTACTGCCAAGTTACTTTCTCTTCATACCACCCTGTATTATTGCGGCCTTCCAGGAAGAAGGTTGTGGGTTCAACAAACAAAAACAACATTGTTGTTTTTTCAACAATGGTGCTTTACAAACGCTGCTTGGGAATAGCTTAGCTTTGATCAAACGTCTTCTGACCGCAAAAGCACTTACAGGTAATTTGATATCATCTTTGATTTTTCTGGAGGTGATGATTGGATAAATCTTTGCCATTCTGACAATGCTGTTTAATCAATGTACGTTTTTCCTCTGAACAATGTTGAGAATGGCCGATTTTACTTAGCAATTCAGAAGGGAATATAATATTTTACAATGTGTGAAACATTTGCTTCCCTACTTCCTGAATAAAAGGACCGTTCACGACACCAGTTTATTCACAGAATGAATGAATTCTCTAATTAAACTCCCCTTTGCTATTATTTTGAGTATGCCCCTTCAAATGTATGAGTCGATTTCTCAGAACAAGCAGCGTGCATGTATAGGCAGTTGGGTCTGTTATTTTTCTATTACACTGCTACATCCACAAGTAAATTATTTGCCATGCAGAAATATCACTACTACTAATAACAATGGTTCATCAGGTTATTGATGTTGCAATGCTTTTTTTTTAACACAACTGTGGTACTAGATCTTGTCACCTGTGAGGAACCGATCTGGAACCAAATGCGAGGACACGGGATTGCAAAAAATAGGCTCTTTATTGAATAAGGGGGATAACCCCCGCAGAGTGAAAGGCAACAGTACAGGGTCCGTAATCCAAAGCTTGATTTTCCAGTGGGACAGAACAGAGTTCGTTACCAGGGCACCAATCACAAAAATCGTAGTCAGACAAAACAGATCTGGAACACAGGCGTAGGTTTGAGGGAGAAGCCAACGCATAAGCCAAAGAACAGTCCGAATCGTAAACAGGGCAGCAATCCACAAAATCGAGGTCGGACAGAAAAAGGTCAAAAATACACAGATGCAACAAAATCCACAAGGGCAAACCAAGAATCAGGAGTCGGGCAATCCAGTCAGAAAGATAATTACAATGAGTCGAGGCGGAAACAAGCGTGGCACAAGAAACAAGGAAGTTACGATCTGACATGGAAGTAAAAGTGAAGACACCTTAAATACACATCCGGGGTGAACACATGACAAGGGAAAACGGGTGCGATCAATGAAACAATAATCAGGACTGACACATGAGGAATAATCTAATTACATGAATTTGGCAACTGCCAAAACGCAGACAGGGATCACAAGACAATCCTATGAACAAACAACAGCTCCGGTAAAGGAGTACTAAAAGTGCATAGTCTAAAGAAAAGGAAAGCATGAGATATAAGTGGAAATGCACAGAAGCTGTAACAGAGATAGGCAAGAGGGCGGAGATTAGAATTGGGCGATTGCCGAGAGATCATTAGTCAATTAGTATGTGCAGCTATACAATCCCAAGTGCATGTTAGTAAGTTAGTAAAAATATACAATGTTAATATGTGTTAGTAAATTATCGAAAACAATAAACTGTTAGTACGGTTAGTAGATAGCGAAAGGAGAGAGGAAGGAAGAACACGAGATATGAAGGAAGATTGAAATCCCAGAAACCAGTAAATCACCCGAATGAGTGGCACGCAAGACTAAACCGTGAGCAAAAACCTACACAAGACAAGACGGGGTAGACGTAGTGCAAGGCATGGCATGGCAGAAATAAACAAGACGAGAGAATATGAACATGGCAAGAAAACGAAAACAAGACATGATAACTATGGCAAGGAAAATAATAAACATAAAACACAATACATGAGGCTAAGAATAGTCGAAGGGCAGGCAGTGGTCACTAAACACGAAAATCAAAACAACATGGCATAGAAGGCACAGAGCTTAAACATGGGATAAACAGGATCCTAACAGTCACCCATGACACAGCTACACTCCTGCCAAATATTTTTCTCCCCTCCTGATTTCTTCAATTTTTGCATATTTGTCACATTTAAATGCTACAGATCATCCAATAAATTTTAATATTAGACAGAGCAGAGGTCACATTACACTTTCTGATAAAAGCATAAAAATTCCGTCATAATAATTGATTATCCATCATTGTAATTTTATTTTTTTAAATGATTTTTTTTTTTTTTTTAAATAAACAGAATCATTTATAGATTACACATTAGCTGATGCCGACAGTGACTCATGTAGACACACATTGCGCATTGTGTTAAATACGGCACTGCGTGGATTTTCAAACTTACTGCTGTATGAACTTTATGAAACATAACAAATGATTTCTCCTCCCAAGCAGTAACAGTGTGCAAATGAACAACGCTCTCAGTTATTGCTGGGCTTCACTAAGCCTAACAACCGCAGTCTCGCTAAGCGGTCCTACGAAGCTGCTTATCGACTCGTTATTTCAATCAGGGCTTTGCTGACCTAGATATCTGCATGTTCACATAACAGAGACGGCGTTTGTAGCATATGACTAATCGTCTACTGGCACGAGAGCAGCATATTTTACAAAAAAAGAGCAAATGATCATATTACAAAAATATTAAGAATTCAGGATCATAGTCCAGAGATGCCAAGTCTCACGCATTTTCGGCGTGAGTCTCTCGCCTCTTAGTGGCGTTCACGTTCATGTGCTGTAGTCAGCAATTATTCAATCAACGCAAACCGAAGAAATTCACTTGCGGAAATCAAGTGATTGTACATTAACTTAATCAGTTCCACTTGTATTACGGTGGATTTCCCCACTAGTCTAATTGGTCTAATTTCATTCAAACAATTTAAATGATCATGAAACACATGCATTGTTTCCAATCCCTGAGTAAAGAGAAGCCCGAGAGGTCTGGAGTCATAATCGCTTTCCATGGTGAGGTTCACCTTCACGCAAGTGAAACTGAGACTTCAATGCACAAGGATTTTAATTCCGCGTGAGAAGGTCATTAATAAACATTCATTGAATAATTGCAGACTACAGTGAATAAGCCTAAAAAATGCTTAGAGACCTATGACGAATGCGTGTCATACAGATCAAAGACAATGCTCGAGACAATATGACACCCACCACCATTTGGACGGGGATGAGAATTACATTCTGTCAAAATGACGGACGGCCTTCCGTTCATTTTTTAAAAAATTCAGTCAATGACGGAAAATATTCGGGTAAGGCGACCTCTGAGACTGAGATAATGGCCCTCATTTCTCAAAGATGCGCACACCAAAAAAATGGGTATAAGCCAAATCTGCAAGGATTTATTAATCTGAACGTGAGCGAACGGTCCGCAAAAATCTCGCAGCCTGTCTGACCAGGCTTATGCAGATTTGACACCAGCGAAAAACATGCAGGAACGAGTGCAACTGTCAAAATGAGTAATAAACCATAAGCAGCGATGCGGACGTCATGCTGTTGTTGCTCATATTAGTAATATGAATAAATAGGCTAAATAGACAAATAAATAAATAAATAAATAAATAAATAAGACACCTGTGTTGAAAAATTAAACTTACATTTTGAGATAACCTGCTTGTCAGGCCAGAGGGTTCACAATTACAATCTATTTGATTAAGCGCAATGCGTGGCTTGGCAGATATGCCGGGTGGTATGTCAGATGCTCATCCAATCAGATATATACTGAACAACAAAAGAAACGCACGTTTATTAAAGGCAGACTGAAAAATAAGTTTGCTGGTAATTATTTTAGACGATCAAATTTATTACTAGCGTGTGCTCATTTACACTCATTTCATCAAACTTTTCTTTATTTTGAGGTCACTTTGTCCGAGTAACCAAAAGAGTACATTAACTAACTAGCTAACTTGAGTTTCTTTTGTTGCTCAGTATATACAGGTCTACGGACACTTTGACCGTGATCACATTTTGACAATGGCAGATCTATTGTTAGAGGAATAAGCCTCTGTCCAACGTGAGAGGAACTTTCGGCACAGAGAAGATCTTCTCCGGGAAAGTGATGAGTGGCTGCTCGTTTGTGTGGCACCCAATTAAATTTTATTGAGTAATACTAATAAAAGGACAATGAAGAGTGATCTCTGCAGACTGCATTTTAAAAATTACCCTCATGCAGCTCCGATCGAGGCGGTGGGGATTCATCCGTGTCCCTACCTCCTCATATTCCCATGATGTAGGGGGAGCCCTGTTGCCACGCGTTCCTCAAACTGTGACAGCTGGATGTTCGAGTCTGTTTGGCCTTCACCGGTCCATGCGCACCGCAGCCCATTTTTTTAACCTATATGTAAAGCATTTGGGCTGTCAATCATGTAGGCTATTTAACATGAAATATCACGGATCTATGAATTGAATTTATTAAGGCCGATGTTCTTCCCACTTAGAAGTGTGGCCAATGCTGAATTTTTTTCTTGGTCACACTTATTAGTGTGCCAGTTGATGACCAAAAATACATCTTGATGATCCCCATGTATTTTGGGATCGTATTCTGTGGACTGATAGTCCAGACCTGGGCCCTGTTACATCAGGCATTAAATTAATATCATTAAACAATATCACAGCATTCCACTATAAGACCATCAAACAAACAGTTAAACACAGTGGTGACAGTGTGATGGTCTTTGGCTGCTTTGCTGCTTATGGATCTTAGCCACTTGTCAAAATTGATGAGACGATGAATTCTGTTCTCCACCAGAAAATCTTCAAGGACAATGTCTAGTCATCAGTACATGACCAAACCACAGTTGAGTTAAGCAGTAGGACAATGACCCAAAGCATATAAACTAGTTCATATCTGAATGGCTCAAAAGAAACAAATGAAGGTTTTGGAATGGCCTTGTCTAAGTGCTGACCTGAATCCGGCTGAGATGCTGGGGTATGGCCTTAGACATGCAGTTCATGTTTGAAAACCCTCCATTATGGCTGAATTAATACAATTCAGCGAAGAGGAGAGGACCAAAATTCCTCCACGGTGATGAAAAAGACTCATTGCCATTCATTGCCAACCTTATTGCAAACCAAGGGTGCCACAATCAGTCACTAGGTATAGGAGGGAAATTATTATTTCAAATGGATGTGATTGGTTTCGAATAACTTTTTCCCTTCAATAAAGGAATAATAATTCAAAAGCTGAATTTTGAGTTTATTCCCATTGTCTTTGTCTTGTATTTAAAATTAGTTTGATGATGTAAAACATGAAATATGACAAATAAGCAAAAACAGAAGAACTCTGGAATGGGACAAATACTTTTTTGTGGGATTACATGACGTTAGAAAATTTATATTTCAACCTTTTCTAATTTCCGTCAATATACTCCATATTTTAAAATGTATGCAGAAATGTCAATGTTGCATTTGCTTATGGATCAGGTAGAATATCAGAGAGCCTGTGTCAAATGAGAGTTCACACAAGTTTTGCTACATGCAGCAGAAAAAAAGCAAAAATCAATTCACATTTGACCGCCTGAGTAAAAGTTTAAGATGAAATGTGACGGTTTTGAGATTTTTATGAGAGCTATTGCTATCTGAAACACAGCACAGTAATTCAAAACAAAGTCACAACTCAGTTTAACTTGAGCACCAGCCATGTATAAACAGAAAGGTACCTAATTATAGTTTGAGTTAACATTTCATCTTTCACGCTGCCCCATTTCGACATACGACCCTGGACCTGAACTGTTTCGCAGTATCTTATCTTGAATAAACATTCTATTTTAAGCCTTAATGGTCAAAACAAGTGTTTTGAACTCCCGTGGTAGAGCCAGTATGTTCTAGTTCTCTGTCTAATATACAGAAATATAAATGTATATTTTGTACACTGCCCGGCCAAAAAAATAGTCGCACGCTAAATTATTTAGTTGGAACCCCTGTAGCTTTGATTACAGTGCATATTCGTCTCGTCATTGTTTTTACAACTATATGCAATGCCAGAACATTTCGATCAGAAATGCCATAATTTTTGGCTGAGATCTTGTCTTCCCGACATAATGGTTGAACCACTCGGTGGTCTTTCTTGAGCACGTCCCAATAACTTTTAATGTGTTTAAGGTCAGGACTTTGTGGTGGCAAATTTGTTCGTGAAAATGATTCCTCATACTTGTTTTTGTCATTCATGGTTTTCTTTGCTAAATACAGGCCAATAACTTGCCTGTTCTGAAATACTGTGACATCTTTTCCACTATCAAGGGATGTGTCTTCTGACATGATTTTTCAAGAAATGAGTAGCGACGCGCTTCATCAGTCAGGGTAAAAAAGATTATTGCCAGCTGAAACATATTAATTACCGCAATAATGATCCAATTATAGAATTTGTTCATTTATTTCCAAATGGTGACTTTTTTTTTGGCCGGGCAGTGTTTTTACATTGCAAGCAAAGTTTTTTTTTTTTGTTTTGTTTTGCAATGCTTAAGATCTATTAATTAATTGCAAGCACTTTATTAGCATTACTAATATATTTGTAATTACTATAAGAGCCACTGACTGCAAAGATGGACAGTGCCGTGAAAAAGTATTTGCCTCCTTCCTGATTAGCTTCCTGATTTTGTTTATTAGATATTAGTAAATATTTCAGATCATCAAACTAATTATCTCCATCAAGGAGGTAATGTTTTACCTTTGGTTTGAGGGTATGTTTTTTTTCTTGTTAGCAACATTATGGAACAAAATTAAACACAAAAATTACAATTAAGTGAAGTGGAGCTATTATATGCTTGGGCTGCCATTGGAGGATCCCTGCAGACAACTTGGACTGCCATTGGAGGAGCCTTGCAGACATTTCTGGTTGGTGTGTAGAAGGTGGAAAAGGCCACACCCCATCCATCTACCGTACAGTACCATTACATCAGTCATGTGCAAAACTGGAAGAAGAAGATGGTGGGATTTCAGAAGCGATGGTGCTGCAGTCAGGGTTGGGCAAAAGAATGGGGTCTTGACTTTGCTTAAATGGGACCAACCCTGCCTTCAGGGGGTACACTGTTATGCGCATCGTTGGGAGTTGGAATTCAAAGATATGACAAAGAGAGTTCAACTCTGTGATAAGATGGAGAGCCTATTAGTTTGTCTATATTACTACTATCATAACAGTCTACTAAACAGATCATACTTGAAAGCCGCCTTCAGAGCCCTTGGGCGACAGCCCCTTGCGCCAACATGTGTTGGGGGAAACGGGTGGTTGGCCCACACACAATGAGCCTTGCACCCCATCACTGTTGGGTACGAGGCCCTGTAGAACTCACACAGCTCGACCAATGGCGGAGGAGCCAGGAGCGAAGGCTTACGCGTGTAGAATCCAGCTGTTATGAGGCAATGGAACGTGTCAATTAAATCTTTTATGCCTGTGTCATAATACATTTAGAATACCAAATTTAGTCATATCCTCGTTAAATATCAGACTCCAAATTGATCATTTTGGAACAGCATGCGTGAATCTCGAGGCAGTGATAACCAGTTACTCAAACTCTAGGGAAAAACATGAAGTGATTATACCTTGAATTCCTAACAGACAACCACCGCCGCTACATTAATGTTCCCAGGTTTTAACACCATGTCCGAATCCTAGGTTCGTTGGTTAGATTAGAGGTTTGAGGTCAACCATCACTGCAATAGCCTCTGCTGGCATATATACAATGAACCCAGATTACATGCACGCCCATGGGCTCCTTAAGGGAATTTTAACGGATAACCGACTTTACGTCCATGGGTTTCCTATAGGTTAAAAACCCAGAGCCAGCATACATCAATCCTTTTCAGTAGGTAGGTCATGGTCGGCTAAACAAAATTAACCAACCAATTCCCACACCGAGCCGCTGGCCAGTCGTTCCTCAGTGGGGATAATGCCCCTAGGTGTCCACCGAAACGGGGCTAGGAAGAATAATAAGATTAAAAGACATGGAGACCACACAAGCTGGAAAAAGAATAACAATAGTTTATTCATCAGGTAGGCAAGAGCTTGAATCTAAAAAATCAACATTACCCCAATTACAAGCTACACACAGTTTAGAAAATGAGAGAAAAGTCATACCTGGCGAAAAAGGGCTACATACAAATGGTCGTGCAATAAGTCCGAATTCCGAAACCATTTAGATAGAAATACGCACGGACCATGGTATGGGAAGTCGGGTACGAGCTTCCCAGACTAGGTCGTCCCTCTCAGATTTAAGGTTAGTGGCGCCTTTGATCAGGCCGCCCAGATGGCCCAAATCGGAATTAGACTCCCCCCTCCGGAGGAAATAAGAAAACATTTATTATTCAAAGGAGATAATAAAAGTTCTTAGATCAGTGCAAGGACCCTTGGAGACAGACCTCGGAGGGGTCGCAAAGCACTTTCTGCAAAAGGGGAGAGATGATTCTAAATACACCTCAAGAGATAACTGGTTCAGGACAGATTATTGCTGGGGAACAGCAAAAGAAGAAATCTGTATTTTCTTGAAATATAGTGGATATGAAATGCATCTCATTCAACTCCTTGAATTTAGCTGAAGAGATACATACTAAACACGGTTACATAGAGAATTATGATGAGGTAATTGTCATGAATTTACTGCCCAACAGACCTGTTCCCCATGAAATTCACATCACTATTACCCCAGATATAATACAGTAATTCAGTGATGACATGAGAGCAGTGAAAACGGTGTAATAGTGGGTTTTGTTTCAATTAAAACTTAAAACTCAGAACAGTCACAGTGATGAAATGAAAAGGTGTGGTGACAGTGTGTCCAGAAGAGGTCACTACGGCACTAATTGGGCAGGGAGCACAGGTCACACCCTGCTGTGAGAGAAATTCCTTGCAGCAACCAAGCCATGCGCTCCCTTCCCCATCTTTGATGCGCTCAATCACCCATGCTGAAGTGTCCAGTTCCAGGCCCCCTTATCTCAGTGGTAGAATTGGGGCTGTGCAGCTGTAGAGGGTGTCTGGACCCTGATGTCTTTACTACCCCACTGTTCCCAGCCATGCCTGACTGGAGACGAGGCCAGCTGTAGAGGGAGTGTAGGTTCTTATGCCTTTATTACCCCACTATGTTAAGAACAGACACTTTTGATCGAATGTTCATGTTTTCTCCTGGCTTCCCTCTTCCCCCCTATGTGTGAAAACACCTATGTTAGCAACTTACAAAGTTCATCCATTCAAAGTCAATGGGTTCAACTATGAAAGTTAGCATCTGTGATTTCGGAAAACGCATCCCTGGAAGTATCTTTTTATCCGATATGGCGGCGGAACCCGAAACACAAGAATGCAACATTTCCGGGATATTATACAAATGTTATACCATAGTCTTGGAACTGAAAGAGATTTTGATACTGATATGCAATTTTACTAATAAAATATACAAATAATTTCAATAGAATTATTGTTGCTCAGTAATGCTGTTGCAGTAAAGTTTATTACTGCTGTTGCAGTAAAGTTTATATGATACGCCTTCCTTCCATGCATTTCGATGGGATTTATGCTTTTTGATCATGCACATCCTTATGAAAAGACTGATTTTGTCAAACTACTAAAATTTTTCCATCATGCATAGATGAGAAGAGGATAATCTAAGCTGTAATTTGGTATATGACACACAGTCAGGAAAATTATGGTTCAAAAGTATGGCTGTTCTAACATATACTTATTTTCTAAATTGGAATTTCTTGAAAAAGTTTTTCTGAGCCTGAAGTTTGCCAGAACTTTGAAATGACTCTCTATCAATATTAAAGATATCAATTAGATTTTTTCACAGAATATTCTTTACATGATATAGAATGACTTTGTGTGAAAATCTCCATCATCAGAAAATGACTTTAGCTGGGTTATCACAGGCAGGGTCACAAATGTGTCATATGGTCTTACAATTATCAGTTTCTGCTTTATGTGAAGAGCATGCATCCATCCAGTCTTCACTTGTTGGTGCTGTAATATTAATTAAAATGTGCGCGTGTGCGAGTGTGTTGATTTTAGTTTGCACTATGTATGTAACCTCAGCAGTCATACAGCAAAGGGACAGAGACACTTTATATTTGGCTCTCATTTACATGTAAGATGAACACAATGAATATGATCTTAAAATGCAAAATGCCATCTTTAATTTGAGGATATTTGCATACATATTGGGTGATCAGCGCAGTAATGAGTCCCATTTTACAGAACCTCAGTAAATGGAATAATTTACATAATCTTAAACTCATTATATTTGGGTTTTTTTTTTTTTTTTTGCCAATGCTTCTCTCTCAATGACTGCCTGAAGTCTCAGACCCGTTAACATTACCAGGTACCTTGACAATGTTCAGCCAGGATTATACTGCAGCCATTTTGAGCTTGTGCTTCTTTGAGGAAATGTTGCCTTCATCTTTGTCTGCAGCTGGTAAGATACATGTTCCGGTAGTTCAAGTTGCAGTGCAGTGGGCTGCACATTGGAAACACTTATGCAAGGCTACAGTTGTGTGACCCAGAGGAACAAAGCTTGAAAGAACAGTGCGCTGGGGAGTTTACTCTACTGAAATGTTACACCCTCTCTCACTCCCGGATGAATCTGCCCCCTCTCTTACTCTCCCAGGATTGATTCTGTTCATCCTCTTACTGCCACAGTTATGAATCTGACCCCACTCTAGCTGTCCCAGCAAAACGAATCTACACCCGCTCTTACTGTCCAAGCCCTGACTCTGTCCAGTCTCTGATTGTACAGGCTGTAGGAAAAATTACCCACTTTAATCCTATTGAAATATGCCCAAATTATCTGGCACGAAATGGACGAAAAATTTGACACACTGAAATACCTAAATTAAGGTTTAGAGGACATTCATTCATCATAATGCACACTCTGATCACTCCATCAGTGAGCTAATTTGTGAACATGATAGTACAGTGAGAATCTCTCCCATTGATTACGGTAGTGTTAACGCAGTCCACCTGGGAATTAAATTAAACTCAAAAGAGAGCTGAGCAGAACCTTCGCGTGCAGATGGACAATGAGTTATAAGGTCCGGAAAACATACAATGACTTAATAGTTTTAGAATATTTTTTCTAACACTAAAAACAAACTAGATGATGCGCACTCTATTGAGATGCTAACCCACGCCTCTTGTTGACCCTGTGACCTTGGCTTTTGACCTTTGGACCTCAAAATGCAAATTTGGACTGGGTACCCTAGGATCATCTACTCCACAAAGTTTGGTCACCCTAGCTTCAGTGGTGGCCGAGCTGTTGCGCGGACAGACAGACACACACACACACACACATAGACAGACAGACGGTGCTAAACTGTATACCCACGCGCCTCGTCGGGCGTGGGTAACTAGATGATGCACACTCTATAGAGATGCTAACCCACACCTCATCTACCCCACAAAGTTTGGTCTCCCTAGCTTCAGTGGTGGCTGAGCTGTTGCGTGGACAGAGACACACACACACACACATACACACACACACAGACGGTGCTAAAATGTATACCCATACTGCCTTGTCGGGCGTGGGTAACAAAGACACAACAAATGACACAGCAGACATTTAAACTGATAAATGTCTGAATGAATAGTAGGTGAATGCGGAAAATTGGAATGAATACTGCGATGAACCAGGAATGATTAGATGATTAAAATGGTTTGACAAGTACCTAAAACTCTATCATGCGAAAAGGAAGCCATTGTTGAGCATGATCCAGAAGTGCCGCTGTGTTCTGTGGGCCAGGGCCCATTTAAAATGGACTGTAGCAAAGTGACAAAGTGTCCTGTGGTCAGATGAGACCAAATTTAACATTCTTGTTGGAAATCATGGGCGTTGTGTCCTCGGGGCTAAAAAGGAGAAAGACCACCCCTCCTGTTATCAGCGGTCAGTTCAAAAGCCAGCATCTCTGATGGTATGGGGATGCATTAGTGCATATGGTGTAGGACACTTTCATGTTTTAAAAAGCTCTATGAATGCTGAAAGGTATATAAAGGTTTTAAAGCAACATGTGCTCCCCTCCAGATGACATCTATTCCAGGGAAGACCTTGTGTATTTCAGCAGGACAATGCAAAACCACATACTGCAGCTATTGCAACAACATGGCTTCATAGTAGAAGACTCTGTTTGCTGAACTGGCCTGCCTGCAGTCCCGATCTTTCACTGATTGAAAACATTTGGCGCATAATTAAACGAAAAGTCCGTCAAAAGAGACCCAAAACTCTTCAGCAGCTGGAAGCCTGTATTAAACAAGAGCGGGATCAAATTCCAATGGCTAAACTCAGAAACTTGTCTCCTCAATACCCAAACACCTCCACTCAGTGTTTAGAAGAGGGGATGCGACACCATGGTAAGTAGGCCCCTGTCCCAGCTTTTTTGAGACCTGTAGCAGCCAATAAATTTGAAATGAGCTCATTTTGTGGATAAAATTGTAAAATTTCTCAGTTTCAACATTTGCTGTTATCTCTGTTCTGTTGTGAATGAAATACTGGCTGGTGTGAGTTGAAAGTCATTGCATTTAGATTTTATTCACAATTTACAATTTGTCCCTATTATTTCAGAATTGGGGGTGTATTTTGAAGAAGGCCAAGGGTTACGAAATTCTGTCTAAATTTGACAAATGGCCATTTAAGCGTCAACAAAGACAGCACAGAAAAAATGATTGTTTCATCATTGGAGTGAGAGGGGAAGACACTGTGTAAACAGTCTCATTATAAAGGTTACTTTTTAAAATACTTGACCGAGTAAACCACATTTATCATGCTTCCATATTTAAACTCAAGACACACTGCTTTAAAATGATACCAAACATGAAATGAATCTTAATGATTGTGCAAGAAAAACTGTTAAATTCAAATGCAAACGACAGAGAAATTCTCAGTCACTGAACAGTTAGTCAAGTCTTTTCTGATTGTTGGTTTTCATCCATTCAAATTTGCTGCTCTTTTGGAAATAGCACTTTTCCGTATTTATGTCCCATTTTGTTGGTAGGGCGACCAGATACTCACAGACCAAATATGGGACAAATGGTATGTTTGTGTGAGACAGTGTGGGACATGTTGCCAATGCTAAAAGGTTGTCCAAAAATTCTGAAAAATGAACATTGAGATTCTGTTCCTTCGTTTGTCATTTCTTCCTGCTTTACCCTGTGGCAGATTCAGCATCACACAATATGCTAAAATAAGCACTGAAACACGCTTAATATGTCCACATTGAGATGCATATATGGACCACTTTGCACAGAAACATCAGCAGTATCTGAACAGAAATATTGCTTCATCTGTCAGTCCTACATGAAGGCATGCAGCAGGCATCACTTGCTTTAACTTTGTCATCCCTCTGACTCATGCCAAACTATGTCCTTTTTAATTTAAAAGATACACAATTACAATAAATATGCATACCAACAAAAGTGGAAGTTCTGTTTTCCATGACTGTAATTAAAGACAATACCTGCTCCAGCCAAGATAACATTCCTTAATTTAAGCTGAAACGTTTTTATCCCAGCGAAGGCTGATGAGGGGAAGGTGTGACGAGAGTGAACTTAAGTGCTGCATTGAACACTGAATGCAGAATCTGTTATGCCTGTCGCTCTTGTGAAATGTTCAATGTTATCATGCATAAAAATGTACGATGTGTTTGATTTATAATGTCTATTAAAGCATCCAACCACAGCTGAGACACAGAATCCACCTTAAAGGGGCATTTTCACGGCCAAGCTAGCAAAGTAAACTTGAAAATTTGGCTAATTTATTTCCAAGTTTGTCTTGGGTGTAAATTGCCAGTTGATATCCAAGTTTGTTTCAGGCGTGAATTGTTAGTTTAACCTGAAACTTTGTCTTCTCAGAGCTGTCCTCCCCAAAAATGAAAAACGGTTACTTTAGGGAATAATAATATTTTTCTCTCTATGTTTGTCCTCTGCATTTGACCCATCCTTTAGTTAATGGGCAGCCACAGAGCAGCACCTGGGAACCAACTGTGGTTCTAAAGCCAGTTCCTTGGTCAGGGGTACTGGTTGGAATGTTCCTATGATGCATGTTTTTGTGGGTGGGGGAAACCGGAGTACTCGGCAGAAACCCACGCAAACACAGGGAGAACATGCAAACTCCACATAGAACGGCCGGAATTGAACCCATGGCTGTGTTCAGAACCACGAGCTAACTTACTACTCGCACTGCTCGCACTTCCGATGATGTCAGATTTAGGGGGTAAGGCAGGAGTTGGCGATTCCGGTCCTGGAGGACCGGCGAGATTGCAGGATTTTAATTCATCAATTACCCTGTCTAATTGACTTAATTGATTGCATACACAAATATAAATTTTGTCCAATGATTAGATCAAAGAAAAATGTTTTATGAAGGGAGACAAGAACAGTCTTTGGTGGTCATTCATTATAATATCAAGAAATGCGCCTGAAATGTCAGATTTCACAAATGGTTTTGTGAAATTAGACCATCAACTAATTAAAGGTCAGAAGTTGGTGTGACAACCGCACGGCCCTTGTTGCCCACCTCTGGGGCGGGGTGTTCACTTCTGCGTTGGGAGGGATTTTGTGTCCACCCTAGTTCCCGGATGAATACTAGATCGGGCAGATATTTTGTGGGTGCATCTTCAGCATACTATTCATACATAAATTGCCCAAGATGCAACGCGACGTTCTCCGCCAATAAAAAAAATCGCTGAGGAGTAATAAGAAAAAGCTATTTAAACTCAAGCGTGGGGGAACGTGGAGGCCGGCACCAGCCAGCAGCAGCATCAGTACAAATGTGAGTAAAATGTTGAAATGTTGTAAACCGATCTTGTAATACTATATATGGTAAATGATATTCAGCTGAAGGTGTGTTGAACGTATAATTTTGAAGTTATAAAGAACGTTACCGCCCGGTTATATACTGTTGGGATCAGCATATTTAAATCGGACCAAAATAGGCTTTAAACACCGCAGTTGTTACTGGCGTATAAGTGAGGACTTCCGATGATTAATCCGTGTAAAATGTTGGATCTAACGACGCACATCTTGCTCCTTTGTTCATTTCTTTTAGGGACAGATTAAGATACCTGGCGCCTCATTGCCTGGAGAGGCCAGAACGAGGCGCTCTTTACAGGACGGCGCAATGCGGCCGTCAGAGGATTTGAGTATATAAATAACTTTCTGGGAATATTGCAACGTTAGTAAATGCTTATGTTTCGTTATGTCGATGTCACTGATGTTATGTTTGAGTAGAATGTTCATAAAGGAGCACGGACTGGAGGGCAAGGTGGAGCCATTATGGATTTTAAAAAAATGGGAGAACCTCAAACAGAAATATAAAGTGAATTGAGAAATCACATGCACTACAGTCAACACAAAAGCAACAAGATGACGGGGATGGTGATGCTCTCTTTCTTTAGCCCCTTTCTGCAGAAGCCAAATTTGGCTATTTATGGGTTACCCATGCTGTATAATACAAGATTTAAGCTTCATAAAGAGGAAAAATGTGGCTCAATTCAGAAGAGACACTTACAGCATTTAGAATTACATAGTATTTCAGTTTATTTTCATGATTTTGGTAGAGAAAATGAGCTGCAAACATAAAAAATCTTCATGAGAATTCACCATTGAAATTGCAAAAAAAATAATTCTGAGGATTGAAAAACTGCTGGGGCTTAAACTTTACATTTCTGGGATCATAAACTCCTTGAGCACAAGTAGAATTCATCTTCAACATTACATTCTAGATTACCTACATGCTATTAGCCAAATTATACAGCTATCCAAGTGCCTCCCCAAAGTCTCAAAATTATGTACTGTCAAATCATTAAAAAATCATGTATTTAACACAAATGAAGTTTTAAGGCATGAAATTTAATATGAACAAATGATTTTCTGGTTGAATTTAGTATGAATTTATCAATGTCAGTGCAGTTGAATTTCAGTGGTCACCAGTAACCTCTCCAAACACAAAACATGCCTTTTCTCCATAATAAAGTTTAGAGTTTAGGCCATTTTTCTTCAAAGCCTGCACAAACACGCATTAAATAAACTGCTTATTAAACGGTCAGAACATTCACCCTGTAATGGAAGCTACCAGTCCCCTCTTCTAAGCTCAAGAACCCATTTCAACATTTATAAGGAACAAGTACACCTCACTAACTCAGTGATATCTGAATTCTGAAATATACCTTATTTTAACAGAACAGACACTCCACTTTCAGGGAATATCAAACAATCCATTGCCTCTCCCGATTCAAAGGAAACGTGCAATGAACGTACCAGGGGGTCCATCCAAATGCACGGGCAGTTCGCGTTTTAACCAGGAAAAAAACCTCGACATTCGACTTTGTCGAGTATGTATACATTCCAAAACAAAAAAAAAAAGTAGCAGCCTGACCTTTTTCATGAATCCCTCCTCCAGAGACCGATCCAGTTGCAAGAACCCTCCGGTCCTGTTTCATTTGAAATAATTCCAACTGACCACATCCTTATCTCATTTAAATCCTGTAAATGTAACTGAACACTTCAAGGCCAGTTTTGCGAACCTGTTTCATATAAATCGCGTCTATTTTAGCCGCGTAATGTGCAAAACGTAGACAGGATACAACCGAGCCTGCTGATACGCATAGGTTTGTATGCTCTGTGTTTGTCCAATCAATGTGTTTCACTTACTCTAAAATGTTTAAACACTCGGGAATTGGATAAGAAACGAGCCAATCAATACATTGTTACCAGGGGAACTTCACGAGGGCATGAAGTGTAACTCTACAACTACGCAGAAGACCCTGAGTGTATGGTTCAGTGATTTGGCTATCAACGCCAGTACTTGGGTGGATATAATGAAGCGCTGGATTTGTCAATGAAGGAATCTACGCGTAAATCCACGGTAGGGAACTACGAATTTTTTTGTATGTGACAAGTGTAATTGACAGTAGAATGTGAGAGAATCAATACCATGTTGATTTTTTTGCCTCAGAAAACTGATTTTTCTGAAACACTAATTGGAATACTGTTGGCTCACTGTGGCTAAACTGGTTGCTACAAAGGATAACGATTTTTTCTGTGTCAAGATATCGTTTTTTTAAACTGCTGGATCGATACTATGGGCAAGGATACTGACCAGTTTGCACATCAGGCTTAGCTGAGGAGTTTAATTCATGCAGCTCTCAAAAAACAGGGAGCGGAGTGAACTTCCGCATATTCAGAACCGCGTTCGAGGTCTGCTTGCTTGTGAACATTCAGTAACTGATCCGGGGGTGCCATCTAGTGAGTACAGTAACAGCGTGCTTAAATTTGCAGGTCTATAGACGCAGGCGTCTATATCTGCAGAAAGGGGTTAAAAAAACCAGGCATGTTAGTAAAGGATAACATGAAATATTTGTTTTAACAATAGAATTTGTAATGATCAATTGAATTTTTCCAGTTTTTTCTACTGCTTTCCCTAATGTAGCCAGGGTATATGATTAGTGTTGAAAAGATATGCTATATAAAGATCATCAGACTTTTTGTCTATGTTGTACATGTTTTCTAGGACCTGAAAGCTCCTCGGACGGGTGTCGGCACAGAGGGAGGAGAGACCACTGCTGCCAGTTGGAAGTGGTTCAGTGCCATGGATGAGGTGATGGGGCAGAGGCCATCTATACCACCTCCAGTCCTCATCAGCTCATCCGTGGCACCAACATCTGCAGCAGTGGCCTCTCCTCCAATAGAAAGCACTCCCACCACCGCAAACAGCGCCCGGAGGAAACGTGAGGGTGACTGGCTCTCTTTCCTCCAAGAGTACCAGGAGCGAGAGGAGGAGAGAGAGCAGCGCGCGGAGGAGAGAGAGGAGAGAGGAGAGAGAGAGGCACAAGAGAGTGAAGAGAGGAGGGAATGAGAAGGAGGAGAGGAGGAGGGAAAGGGAGTGGGACAATGGATGGATTTTAGAGTGAGGGAGGAGCGACGAGAGAGAGAGGAGCGGGAGCGGGAAAGCCGGGCGAGGGAGGAGAGGCTCCTGAGCTTAATTGAAATGTTAAGCAAGAAATAAAAGCTTTTTGTGTTTTGTCTTCCTGAATCAAAAGCTTTCACACTTTTGAGATCCCCTTGTCTGTAAATAATTGGAGAGAAACAAAATCCCAGAAGTTATCACATTTCATACCAGCCTTGAATTGGACAATAATCCAAACCCGGTGAGCAGTCCTTGCACAAGGAGAACTCCTCCCATGTTCCCACAGAGCCGTATGGAAAAAACCCCATCAAACTTTGTTCCAATCACATTACACGGGTTCTCAAGTTTTTTCTTTCCCCTATTGCTTGGCAGCTCTCTATGGGATTCTCTGGAAAATATTGGTGGGGCACAGAAGTATTGGTCTCATAAAAAAACAAAGGAAATACATTAAAAAGGAGAGGAAAAACACTAAGGAATACCATTTAAATAGATACATGAATGATTGAACAGTTTTCAGTAACTGATTCAGTAAATGTCTCCCCTGATTTTCAAATCAACTGAACAGAACAGATTCTAATCAAAGCTACAGAAGCCCACTGCGCGCGTGTGTGTGTGTGTGTGTGTGTGTGTATTATTGCTGCTGGCATGGTGACTGATTGACTATGGTTATTGATTTACTGATGAATATGATGAGAAATATTAAAATAGAATCCTCAATAGTATAATTCTGTTCTGAATTGGAAAAAGTTAATAAAGTTGAGGGGAAAAGGCAGGGTTGTTGATTTGCAAGAGATCATGAAAATGTAAGAGACAACAAGTGATATTAGAGTTGTGACGAGCTGGTTTATTGCATTGTGGATTTTCATATACTTTTACAATGTTTTGGTCCGATGATGCATTACAACCGAGCATGAGAAGTGTCCTTGAGCAAGACACTGAACCCCGCACTGCTCCTGATGTGCAGGGTGGCGCCTTGCATGGCAGCCTCCCACATCAGGGTGAATGTGAGGCAAAAAGTTGTAAAGCGCTTTGGGGTCATATCATGTGACTAGAAAGCACTATATAAATGCAGTCCATTTACCATTTACCATGAGAGAAAAAACTGTCAAGTACCATGGAATACGCACACAAATTGCATTACCTGAGAGAACCTAAACAATAATGGAAAGTGTTGCATCTGGTTTTTGCTCTGCAGAAATGTTCTAAATATTGCAGGGGAACATGAAAAAGTCAAATATCAGCCAGTTGACTAACTTAACTAAAAACCCCTCTATTTCAGGTGGCAACAATCATACATGAATTGAGCAACTTCATTTTAGCTTTCATTGTCCAGCACCATGTTTGAGAGAGAGGCCTTCAGCCTCCACACTTAGCTAAAGGTTTTCCAGGAATGTTTCTGTAATCATAACTTAACCGCAGGTGATTGGTCCACATAGTTTTACCAAAGCCCTGTTAGCCAGCGCGTTTCCAGGTAGATCTAGACAGGCCTTCATGGTTACCGTATCGGCCCGGGTGGTTAAACCACCCACCATACTTCGCCCTGTCTGGCAATCCTGCACTTTGCCTATTTCCACCTCTTACCACTTGGACGAGGGGTTGGACTTTTAAGAGGCAATAATAAAAACTATAATCCAACTATGTACGCCAGGGTTGAATAACATTTAACATTTGCGATAAATCAGGAACAAAGAACTCCATGGGCACAGAAACACAAACCAAAAAAAAAAAAACCTAACAATAATCATGTTCTTGCAGAACTGCAATGGGAACATCAGGAGCAGACTCTGATGCTGCAAGTCTGTCCCTGAGGGTGTCCCCAGACTGCTGAAGTAGCTTGTGGGCTTCAACATCCTCCTCATCATCGCTATCATCCCTGTCATCCCTGACATCCTCGTCTTCGACCTCAGCTCCAAGACGTCCCCATTCCCGAGGCAGACATTGTGCAGGAAAAGGCTGGCACAGATGACCTCAGGCACAAACTTCACCCTCACCTCCAGTGCCTTCAGGAAAATGGAGCGCCACCTGGTGTTGAGGACCTCAAATGCCCTCTCCACCACGCACCGTGCCCTGGACAGCCTTATGTGTTGTACCTGCCTTCCACAGGATTGCTGACAGGCTCCCGGAATGGTGTCATCAGGCAGATGGGCTCTGCCAAGCACAAGTATCCGCCACTGTCCAGCAGTTACCATCCAGGAGGTGGGTACAGCCGGTGGACATAGAAGGAGCTGCACCTCAGGACCCGGGCATCATGGACACAGCCAGGGAAGCCCACTACCACATCCAGAAATCGACCCTTGTGGTCGCAGATGGTCTGGAACTGGACTGAGTAGAACAGCTTCCTGCTGTAATAGTCTGCTGCAAACCGCCCAGGTGGAACAATACGGACATGGCAGCCATCAATGCTCCCTGCCACCTGCCCAAAGGCTGGGGCACCAGACAGCTGCTGGAACCCGGCTCCAATCTCCTCCAGCTCTTCAGGGGTGGGGAGGCGGATGAGCCTCCTGAAAACCCCCTGGATGCCCTTACTGACCTAGTGGATCATGTCATGGCATGTGGTGCCAAAGGCCTCTGACACAACCCGGTAGGACGTTCCACAGGCCAGCCAGTACACAAACACCAGCACCTCTATCGACTTCCCCCACCCATGGTCGTTCTCTCCGAAGATACGGATAAGGCTCTCCAGCGATGACCTTGATAGGCGGAAGTCCCTCCGCAGGTCACCTCCCTCAAAAGAGAAGCGCAGCAGGGGACCATGAGGATTCACCATGCAGTATGGCCCTCTCAAACCCATCTGTAAAGGACAATATCTTAAATTATTTATTGGACTATGTATTGAATGTTTTAACTGTTGTTAAATACTTCCATATACACTACTAACTATTTCATGCAATTATTTAAAGAACCATTTTCTTAAATTATATGATAATTTAATTATTTATTGAATTTTTCTTTAAAGTGGTTGAGGTTTCTTAAATTTCTCATTGGAATATTTCTATGAAATTATTGCATATTGACTGCTTCCAAAGATTAAATTCACGTTTGCCATCTTATTATTATTATTATTTCAATACATCTATGAGCTCAAATTTTTCGCTTTATGCATAATACAAATAAAGGATTTTTCTTGAATTTTTAGAAAATTCAATTACAGAATTAATTTAGGCATTACATTTTGATATGCATGGATGCAGGTGTCTGTACTTGCGCTAAGGGGTTTAACGTGAACAGTGAATGTAGGCTACTTTTTCCCTCCAATTTCATTTGTAGCGCATTTGGCGAGTTCTGCTCCATACCCGTAGCTGTTTGGGTTTAAGTATATTTCAAGTAGAAATACGATGATAAAAAACATTATGCATGAGAATTAACATTAGAAGATAATTTCACGAATGCTTTCTTCATGGTCATTCAGTATTCTGATGCTTACAGTTGTGCTTTAGTTGAAGCCAAGCTAACATTTCACTCTCATCTGTTCACACCATCCACTGGGAGTAAGTAAGCTGAGTGAAAGTAAAAACTTGTTTAAAATGGTATCTCACCTCTGAGGAAAATTCAAAATTTAAAAGCGCACAGATGAAACGCAGATGGCGGGCCGATTGTCTCCGTCGTCTCCTAGCTGACCGCATCTTTACCAGGTAAGGCATAACGGCAAAATGCTGGTCAGGGGGGTCAAAAATGGCTATTTCAGGTTGGCTTAAGTGGGGTTATAGGTTAACATCCTGTTTAAATCCCTTCAAAACAAATGCACAATTTTTCCCTTTTTGGTCTTCTGCTTATTGTTAGGTTATGGGGGTTTTATTTTGTAGAAAACATTCAGAAATATTCATTTCTCAAAAGGGTTCATTCGTAAATCATTATTTTATACCACACAGAAGGTGGTGGTAATACATAAATTACTGTCGCTACCCATAAATATCAAAAGAAGAAGAAGAAGAAGGAAGGGTTCGTTCGTAGTGTGTCATGCGAAAAGTGCAAGTAGTACGTTAGTGCGCGGTTTTGAACACGGCCCATGACCTTCTTGCTGTGAGGCTACAGTGCTAACCACTGCGCCACCGTGCCGCCCAGTGGTAACGTTAGGTGATGCTGCGTACCAACTCCATTAAACCATACCCTGAAAGTGGTGCAAATCCTGCACAGACAAACTTCAACTATTGGCCAAGCTGGGCACGCATGACCGTGGAGAAAGCATTTGGCCGTCTCAAGGTAAGATGGTGGGCTTTGATGAAGAGATTTGTTTGCCTCCTGGAAAAGATTAACACAGGAATTAGGAATTTGAAGACTTTGATGTTCAAAGAGACTATGAGGCAGCTGAATGGAATCCTCTTCAGGCAAACAACACGAAAAGAGATGCATTGTGTGCTTACTTTTCCTTACCTAATCCTTGAAGTATTTTGTATTTGTAATTTTGTGTAACTTTGATTGAAAATGTTTGTCATTTTATGTCTCTCCAAAATGTATGTGGCGCTTACATACGCAGTACCCAGGGTTGCCTCAACATTAACGGTTTACTTCTATCACTTATCCGTCTATATCAGATACTGAGCAGATACAGGTATATCATCCCGGATTTGTGATTTTAACTACCGCCGTTATTCCCAGGATTTGACTTAATTATTGAACAATATTTTTGCCATAAAATAATGGACTGGGACAATCACACTATCCAACACAATAACAGCGCATACCTCTGGGCGAAGGGCGACGGTTCATCATTCTCAGGCGACATTACATCATAATCACGCAACCATTGAAGGACATGAAAACTAATTAGGGGGAATAATACCTCATTTATCTTGTCTTTGATAACAAAAATTCCAAATTTTTCTACTTTTTATTTATTTACTAATTATTTTTGTATAAACCAGCATTATGATTTAGCCCTGAGTTCCCCTTTAATTTTGATTTAATCATAATGTTTTCAGAAAATTTTGTAACATCCTTAATGAATGTGCCACTTTTCTTACTGTCCCAGCTACGAATCTGCCCCCTCTATTATGGTCCCGGCAATGAATCAGCTGCCTCTCTAACTGTCCCAGCTATGAATTTGCCCCATCTCTTACTGTCCCAGCTATAAATTTGCCCCATCTCATACTGTCCCAGCTATGAATTTGTCCCCTCTCATACTGTCCCAGCTATGAAATTGCCCCATCTCATACTGTCCCAGCTATGAATTTTCCCCCTCTCTAACTGTCCCAGCTATGAATTTGCCCCATCTCATACTGTCCCAGCTTTGAATCTGCGCCATCTCTTACTGTCCTTGCTATGAATTTGCCCCATCTCATACTGTCCCAGCTATGAATTTGTCCCCTCTCGTACTGTCCCAGCTATGAAATTGCCCCATCTCATACTGTCCCAGCTATGAATTTGCCCCCTCTCATACTGTCCCAGCTATGAATCTGCCCCATCTCTTACTGTCCCAGCTATGAATTTGCCCCCACTGATACTGTCCCTGCAATGAATCTGCCCCCTCTCTTACTTTCCCAGCAATGAATCTACCCTTCTTACAGTTCCAGCAATGAATATGCCCCCTCTCTTTCTGTCCCAGCTATGGACCTGCCCCCTCTCTTACTGTCCCAATTATGAATTTTTACCCTCTCTTACAGCCCCAGCTATGAATCTGCTACCTCCCTTTTACTGTCATACACATGGATCTGCCCCCTCTCTTATTGACCCAAGTATGAATATGCCCCCTCTCTTTTATTGTCCCAGCTATGATCCTGCTCCCTCTCTTACTTTCCCAGCAATCAATCTGCCCTTCTTACAGTTCCAGCAATGAATATTTCCCCTCTCTTATTGTCCCAGCTATGAATCTGCCACCTCCCTTTTACTGTCAAATACATGAATCTGACCCCTCTCTTATTGACCAAAGTATGAATATGCCCCCTCCCTTTTACTGTCATGATCCTGCCCCCTCTCTTACTGTCCCAATTATGAATCATCTGCCTCCTCTTTTGCAGTTCCAGCTATGAATCATCTGCCCCCTCTTTAACAGTTGCAGCTATGAATCTGCCCCCCTCTTACTGCCCCAGGTATGAATCTGTCACCTCCCTTTTACTGCAACAGTTTTTTTTTTTATCCTTTATTTAACCCAGGAAGTCCCGTTGAGATTGAAATCTCTTCTTTAAGGGAGCCCAGGGGGGTTGAGGTGGAGAGGGAGACAACAAGATGCATAGTCAATTAGATCAAGGGATGATTAGGTGGCAGATTGAAAGAGCCAGGATGGAAATTTTGCCATGACACTGGGTAACACCTTACTCTTGTCGAATTGTTTGATAGGGTCACAGAGAATCAGTGCCTTGGTTTAACAGCTCGTACGAGAGAGGACATCACCCTCAGCACAGTGTCCCCATCACTGAACTGGGCTTTGGGGATTATTCCACCAGAGGGAAGATCTCAACCGGCTCATCAAAACCTCTTCCAGCAGCAACTTGGTTTTAAGGGTGGTCTCTCATCCAAGTAATAACCAAGCCCACACATGCTTAGCTTCAGCTATACAGCTGGAGCAGATTGAGTGCTGGTATGAACCTGCCCCTTCTCTAACTGTCCAAGCTACAAATCTGCCACTTCTCTTACTATTCCCCCTCTTACTACCTCAATGAATATGAATTTCATCCCTGGGTCAGTAAGGGGGGCAATCAGGCCACTTTGTTACTGCCCCAGCTTTGAATCTCCCCCCACTCTTACTGCCCCAGCTATGAATCTGCCCCCTCCTCTACTGTCTCAGCTATGAACCCACCCCCCCCCCCCCCATTGTCCCAGCTACAAATCTAGCCCCTCCTACAGTCACAGCCATGAATCTGCCCCCCTCTTACTACCTGAGCTACTAATCACCCCCCTTCATGAAATGGCCCACTTCTCTTGCTGTCACAGCCCTGAATCTGCCCCTCCTCCCATTTACAGTCTCAGCAATGAATCTGCCTCTTGTCTTACTGTCTCAGCTCGGAATCTGAATTTTTACTGTCCTAACTATGAATATTCCACCCCTCTTCCACAGCTATGAATGTGCCCTCTTTATGTGCCTGCTATGAATCTGCCCCCTGTTTCACAGTGCCAGCTCTGAATTTGCCTCCTTTCCTATTGTCCTAGCTTTGGATATCCCTCTCTCTTACTGACAAAGCTATGACTCTACTTCATCTAATGGTATTTCAAGCCACAAGCCATCGCATTCCACCAAAAAAAAAAAAAAAAATTAAGCTCATGTTAAGTTTCTTCAGTGTCTTAAATGTGGCAAGAATGAGCTCTCACCACGGCTCTGAAGCCGTTTACAGATTGTGCCATCTGACTTGACAATTACGTGATGATCCTATTTCCAATAATATGCATCCCTCTGATCCATATTGAGGCAATCATTTGAGGCTTTAGAAAGTGTTTAAGGAAAGTAACAAAATGTATCCACCGATAAAGGCGCTGCTTTGAGCAGCTAAAGGGGATTAGTACTTTATACACTGCCACAAAAGATGAGTCTGAAGAGACAATACCAAAATTTTCAGACTCTTTTCTCACTTTAATTGGAAAAGGGATTAGTGGCAGAGAAAGCAATCAACACTTGATGAGGCTCCGTTGAAGCAGAGTCCTCTTTGAAAGGCTGATAAATTTGGTGATTCCCAAAAGACTGTCAACACCCCGAGACGTCAAATATATTGGATGCCTAGGTGCCATCTTTTTCACTTGAGTTTAATCATTCATTGATAAAAGCCATAGAGGCTAATCATTGCACTTATCTTGCCCCTGGGGTTAATTTCAAAATAGCTGGGTTAAAAAACATCTGCGTGTCAAATTAATTTTTATCTATTTACTGACAATTCTTTTCAGTCCTTGTTTCCCTGTGTGTCACCATTATCTATCACCTACTCAACCAAACAAACCTGATTGCTACTGCTGGATCACACGAAAGCATTCTTGACCAATCTCAAGAAATAATCAAGACAGAGCTGGTGTGATAACAACTTGGAAGTATTTAATTATTGTATCATAGTACAACCCCAATTCCGAAATAGTTGGGACAAAGTGTAAATTGTGAATAAAATCTAAACGCAATGACTTTCAAATCACACCAACCAGTATTTTATTCACAATAGAACAGAGATAACAGCAAATGTTGAAACCGAGAAATTTTACAATTTTATCCGCAAAATGAGCTTATTTCAAATTTGATGGCTGCTATAGGTCACAAAAAAGTTGGGACAGGGGCCTGATTACCATGGTGTAGCATCTCCTCTTCTTTTTAGCACAGATTGGAGGTTTCTGTGCATTGAGGAGCTAAGTTTCTTGAGTTTAACTAATGGAATTTGATCCTACTCTTGTTTAATACAGGCCTCCAGCTGCTGGAGAGATTTGGGTCTCCTTTGACGGACTTTTCGTTTAATTATGCGCCAAATGTTTTCAATCGGTGAAAGATCAGGAAGGCAGGCAGGCCAGTTCAGCACACGGACTCTTCTACTACAAAGTCATGCTGCGATATAATAGCTGCAGTATGCGGTTTTGCATTGTGCTGCTGAAATACACAAGGCCTTCCCTGGAATAGATGTCCTCTGGAGGAGAGCATTTGTTGCTCTAAAATCTTCTTATATACCTTTCCTTATGAATGGTGCTTTTTAAAACATGCAAGTGTCCCACACCATATGCACAAATGCATCCCCATACCATCAGAGATGCTGGCTTTTGAGCTGAAAGCTGATAACAGGAGGGGTGGTCTTTCTCCTTTTTAGCCCGGAGGACACAACGTCCATGACTTCCAACAAGAATGTCAAATTTGGACTCATCTGATCACAGGACACTTTGTCACTTTGCTATAGTCCATTTTAAATGAGCCTTGGCCCACAGAATACAGCGGCGCTTCTGGATCATGCTCAACAATGGCTTCCTTTTTGCATGATAGAGTTTTAGGTGGCATCTGTGGATGGCACAGCACACTGTGTTTACTGACAGTGGTTTCTTGAAGTATTCCTGGGCCCATTTAGTAATGTCAATGACAGAATCATGCTGGTGAGTGATGCAGTGGTGTCTGAGGGCCCAAAGATCACGGGCATCCAGTAAAGGTCTTCGGCCTTGTCCCTTACGCACAGAGATTTTTCCAGTTTCTCCGAATCTTTTGATGATGGGACCTTCAAAACCTTTGCAATTTGATGTTGAGGAGCATTGTTTTTTAAGCATTCCACATCTTTTTACGCAAGCCTTCACAGGTTGGAGAGCCTCTGGCCATCTTTACTTCTGAGAGACTCAGTCTCTCGATTGGCCATAAAATGGACATCTTAATGTTCCACACCTGATGCCAGTTAACTTACTTGCTAAAGGTTCTTTCAGCTGATTCTCTAATATACTAATTGCTTTTTCAGCCCTTTTATTGCCTGTGTCCCAACTTTTGTGAGACCTGCTGCAGCCAGAACATTTGAAATAAGCTCATTACTCAAAATGTAAAATGTCTCAGTTTCAACATTTGAAATTTTATCTATGTTCTACTGTAAAAAACATATTAACTCGTGATCTGAAAGTCATTGCATTTTGATTTTATTCACAATTTACGCTTTGTCCCAACTTTTGGAATTGGGGTTGTATGTTATGTAACTTTGTTTTACCACAGTGTTATTGTGGCATTTGTTGTGTAATATTTCATTGTCCGTATCAAAACTGGAAATTTCTCGCTACTGGTTACATAGCAGGAAGATGTGAATAGATATTCTCAGAATTGTATGAGTATTCACATTTATACTGGTATTTCCAAAGTCAGTGTTCTACTTACAATTTTGTACTAAACAGACCATTTATCCAGCTTTGTTCTTGCGTAGTTATGGGTAAATGTAATTCTGTAAATATCTGCCAATAGCAGACAGTCAGGGGTGTTCATCTGGAAATATCACCTGAAGAGACCCCAATGCTTAAATAGACTGGATTACTGGGAGGAGGATTATCTATTGACGAATCCAGTGAAACCAGGAAATTGCATTTACCACCTTTGCTGCAGGCCAAACGTCATTGGACATGAACGGATATCTATGGAGAGCAACGGTGGCACTCAACACTTTAGCCCACTCTAATTACAAGTTTTTCTTTATCTGAACTCAAATGCCAGGAAGAAACTGTTCTGTGTTCGGCTGCTCAAATAGCAGTAGGAAAATTCAACTTTGGAATAAGAGTATTTACAAAATCCACACACCTTTGGCACATCTACCTTTAAGTCAAGCCTGCTCTTGAAATCTCCCAAGGTCTCTGCCTCAACAATATGGTCAGGCAAGCTATTCCACATCGAAATTACTCCTTGCATGAGGAAATATTTCTGAATATCAGTGCTAAATTTACCTTTGGTCAACTGCCATTTGTGACCGCGAGTCCAACTAACAACACTTGGTTGAAGGAATCCTACATAATTCACTTTGTTAATCACTTTTACATATTTAAATACCTCAATCAGATCACCCCTTAGTCTCTTTTTCTTAAGACTAAAGAGATTAAGGATCTTCAGTCTCTTCTCATAGCTTTCATCTTTTATACCAGGAATTAGCTTAGTGGCTCTTCTCTGAAGTTTTTCTAGAGCCTCTATATCTTTCTTAAGGTATGGTCCCCAGAACTGTGCACAATACTCCGGATTTAGTCAGACGAATGTGTTGTATAAAAGAAGCATCACCTCCATGGATTTGTACTCAATAATTTTGGCAATGCATCCCCGCATCCAGTTGGCTTTTTTAACTGCTACGGCAATGGTTTGATCAACAATCATTCCTAGATCTTTTTCGTGTGGAGCACATTCCAGTTTTAAACCTTCCATTAAGTAATCCTCTGTAATGTGTTTATTACCTACACGTACAACTTTACATTTCGCCACATTAAATTTAATTTGCCACATTTCTGCACAATTCTGGATTCTATCCAAATCATCCTGAATCACTTTAGTGGACTCTAAACTATTTGCCAAACCTCCCAATTTAATATCTTCTACAAATTTAACTAATTTGCTCTCAATCTTCCTATCAAGGTCATTAACGTAGATGAGGAACAGCAGGGGTCCCAGCGCTGATCCCTGGGGGACGCCACTCCCCACCATACCTATCACAGATGAGATACCACTGACCACCACTCTTTGTGTTCTGTCCTGTAACCAGCTTTGAATCTACAAAACCTCCTGTAACTCCAATTGAGCTCATAAAAACTAGTCTCTTATGCGGTACTGTATCAAATGCTTTCTGAAAATCCAAGTATATAACATCATTAGCTCTGCTCTGGTCATTAGTCTTGGTAGCCTCTTCAAAAAATTCCAGAAGGTTTGTCAGGCATGACCTTCCCTTATGGAAACCATGTTGGCTATCCCTCAAGATATTATTACGTTCAAGAAATAAGTCCAGCTCATCTTTTATGATAGATTCTAGTATTTTGCACGTAATGCAAGTTAAACTGACTGGCCTGTAATTTCCTGGCTCACGACAGTCCCCTTTTCATCTATATTGATATTATATTGCCCTGTCATTTGGTACTTCTCCAGTTCCTAAAGACCGTCTGAAGATGGCCGATAGCAGCTTAAAAATGATCTCACTAACTTCCCTGAGCACTCTAGGATATAAGCCATCAGGACCCGCCGCCTTATCTGCCTTTAGTTTATGCAACTTATCTAATACTTCGTTATCCCTAACTTCAATTTCTGCTAAATAATTTTGAGCATTGGCCATGTCCTCAGGCTGAATAAAAACCTGTTCTGAGATAAAATTTTTCAACAAAGAAACTGTTTAAGGCATCGGAAATATTCTTGTTATCTTATATAGTAGCGATCCATATTTATTCTTTATGCACTTAACCTCCTCTTTGACTTTCCTTTTTCTGCTACAGTACTGAAAGAAGCGCTTAGGATTAGTTTTTGACTCCTCTGCAATTTGTCTCTCATACAGTCTTCTAGCATTCCTCAGCTCTTTTTTGACCACAGCCCGCATTTTACATTATTCAGCCTTAGTGTTCTCATTGTTATCCTTTATGTACATCTTATAAAGATTCCTCTTTTCCCTCAAACTCCTGTGAATAGTTGTGGTCATCCACTGAGGATTCTGCTTTTTCAGCTTAGCTTTGGACAGCTTAGGAATGAATTTGCATTGCGAATCAAGTAAAACCCCCTTAAATCCCACATCTCATTTATGGACTCACAGTCCAGGAGTGTCTCCCATTTTATTTCACTTAGATATGAGCGCGTCCTGTCAAAGTTTGCTCGCTTAAAATTGAACATTTTTGTTTTTGAAGACACCTTTTTAACTTCCCATGAAACAAAAAAATTAACAGTAGAGTGATCATGCAGTGAAGAGGAAAAAATCCTGTGTATCAGTGGACTGGCATGGCTGTTCTTATACTGAGAAAAAAGACAGAGGTCTAACTCTATGTCTCAGTTGCAGTGCCAGTAAGCTGTTTCTTTGGGACCCTCAGATCACAGTTACCAAGCCTTTGTAACGAGAATTGGAACATTAAGCGAGATGATTACAGTCCAAATCCCTCTAATACGCCCTGATGAAAAGGCCCACACAGCTGGAAATGGCTTTTTGCAGTTCAAACATAGTTTGGTAAAATGACTAGAAAGGTCCTGTTTTGAAGAAAAATTAAAACTTTTACTTTGAAGAAAATTAGCTTTAAAGATTAATCATGATTTGGTTGTATGCTTGGCTCATGCGCATCTGCTATCTGTGCTATGCAGCTCATTGCCATCTCATAGAAATGAGTATCCATGCTTCCATGGGTTAAACTTGCCTGGTAGTCATCCCCTTCCCCCTTTTAACTGCGATTATTTTGCTTCTGTTAAATATTTGATCGTTACAGGGAATTTTAGTGTGATTCCACGGAGGTTAGTTGACCAAAATCATAAGATCCGACAATCTTAAAATTATAAGACCACGAACGAATTGGAGCTATTCTGCAAAGCACTGCATATCTTTCAGAGTTACAGTAGTGGAGAAGCAACAACAGAATTTGTTCTCACACACTTGCATGTAAATGCGGGAACCCAACAAAATACAGACTGAAGTACTAACAATATAAAGAGTTTTTTTTTTTTTTTTTTGCAGTGAACTATTTGCACTGAGGTTTTGTCACTAATTACAAAAAGTGATGCCATAGGTCCTATTTGGATTAAAATGAGCCATTGACACACTCTGCTGTGTTCCAAATTTTATGTTCCAATAAATTCTTCCCCTTTTTGTTTAATAGCAATCTGCCCATTTTTATGCCCAAGTTCTTATAAAGAGTGAGTTAAAAAAAAAAACACTTTTTGAATGTCTAATTATTATATTCTGTAGCAATGTATACAACATCTTTTTACATGTACGTTTTCAGCAGCTCTTTCTGCTACTTTTGATAAACCTTGAAAGATTAAACCCATGACTGGTGGAAGGCCATTATAGAAGCAAAATATCAGTTTCAAATAGAACAGTTTAAAATTCTGAATTTAAATTCTAATCCTGAACATTGTTCATGATCCTTTCCCTTAAAGATTGTCCAATAAGTCATGGGTAAATTTGGGAAATTAATACAATGGCTGTGGGGTCATACTTGAGTGGTTTTGCTTTACAGCCATCACCACAAATTTTAACAGTGGTTTTCCCCATTCCTTCCCCGGCTGCAGTACTCGATGGTCTGACTCCGTACAGTACTTCCCTGCTAACCTAAACCACTCACCTAGGAATGCCCTAGAGCCAAGGCATCCTGTTGCCTCCTCTCTACATTCTTTTAGGTACCAGTTAAGCCACTTGTTTTGATAAAACACTATTCACAGGCAACTATGCATAAATCATATGAGCTAGGGGAGTTGGTGGTTCAAAACAACATAAAAACTGGTCAATTCACCATATCGTTATCCTCATAGCATTATTGCCTAAGTTATATTTTTGCCAAATGGAGATATGTGCTGCCTGTTTTGTCATGTTGGTGAAAAATTTTTTTTTTCCTTTTTTCAAATGAACATAAAAATATATATAATAGACGCCATCCTCTTGAATAAAAAAACCATAAAAAATTTGATTTATGTTGAGTTCATAAATCATAGATGAATCAGAGAATGTACTGTATGTCAATCACATTTATTTTACAGAGACTTTTATCTGAACCACTGTAAAATGACTGCCCCACAAAGGTCATCAGACCATCCACTGAACTCAGGTCAAATTAAGTGCAAATATCATGAAGTGTCAGTTATTAGCTATGAAAATGAAGCCATAGTTCATATGGGAAAAATGGCGTAAGTCACTGAAGTTACAGAATGGTGTAATCTAATCTTAGTGTGGCATGATTACAAAGGATTTTTCAGAGCAACGAGATCAAGATGGACAATGTATTAAAGACACTTTAAAGGATACTCCACCCCTTTATCATATTTGAAAAGGCACAATTATTCACTAGATTATTATAATCTCTACCAATCCAGAATTTTTGTTGATTTCCGTGGTCGTTTACCATTTTAAATTCATTTTTATTAAATGTGTTCAGTAAAATAACCAATTGCAATTTGAATCATTTGTTGTTCTTTTTCCACTATACAGTTAAGAGCTAATCTGCTGTAGTAGCTTGAATTTTGTTGTCTAAATTTCTGTGCTGGCTGGATAATATGCTCCTCCTCTGCTTATCAAATTACCCCTCTCTCCTCGGATGCACTTGCGTGGGATTGAGTAAAAACTTATTTCACCCAGATGCGCATGGTTTTGCAAGATGCAGCCATGCACGTTTGAGCCAGTGCTCTGAGTGGACATAAAAGGAAAGTGGATAGTTTATGGAAGAGTTTTCTGGCTAGCACATAAATAAATGAAATTATTCACAATTCCCACAGATTTAGAGATTCAGTCCCATTCGTGGGCGATCAGCTGTTTTGCATAATAATTAGCAAGCTTTTTAAGCACTGCGTCGAGCGACTTTATTAGACCAGCTGTATGTCTGTGTGCTCAGTTAAATGCATTCGGCGGTTGCAGAAGACAGACTCCTCCTAGAACAGGCTAAGTTCCAGCGGTTTCTTTACTAACAGTACTTGTGGCTAAGTTTGCGTTTCTGTTGTCGCTGTTGTTGCTGCAGGTTACTTAATCACCTTAGTTTCAGTCCCATTCGTGGGCGATCAGCTGTTTTGCATAATAATTAGCGAGCCTTTTAAGCACTGCGTCTCATTTTGTCCATATCTTTTCCCATCCCCATCTGAGTATGTGCATTCTTCCCATCCCTGTCTGTTCCCTTTCCCTCAGGAGGCGTTTCTACTGCTAGGGCCGCCCTCATCACCGCTGCCCCACCAACCTGATCTACCCCTACTCCACTTCCGCCAGCAACTTCAGAGTTGCTGCTGGTCTTTGGAACTGCCAGTCTGCCGTACGGAAGGCTGAGTTCATCTGTGCCTATGCCTCCCTCCAGTACCTCGACTTCCTCGTGTGGAGAGATCCACGTCTTCTTCAACACAACACCACAACGCAGACGGCTCTCTCCACCTCCTTCTTCCACACCCCCCGGCCATCCGGGCGAGGTGGTGGGACTGGTTTGTTAATCTCTATTACTTGGAAATTTTCTCCTCTTCCTCTCTCTCACCTTTCTATCTCCTCCTTTGAATTTCATTCTGTCTCCATATCCTCTCCAACTAACCTGTTTATCATTGTTGTGTATCGTCCCCCAGGTAGGATGTTTTTTCGACGAGCTGGACGTCCTGCTCAGCACCTTCCCTGACGACGGCACCCCACTGAATTCTGCCGTCTTTCTTCCTATCTTCCACTTCTTCGGCCTTTCCCTCCTGCCCTCACCCCCAACTCACACAGCAGGCAATCTCCTCGGCTTGGTCCTCCTTCATAACTGCTCCTCCTCTGATCCCACTATCACCCCTCTCCACCTGTCTGACCACCACTTCATCTCCTTCTCCCTCCCTCTCCCTCTCTCTCCCCCCACTCCAACCCCCCGTTACAGTTTGCCGTGACCTCCGCTCTCTCTCGCTGTCCATGTCACTGCTTCCCTCCCTTCCCTTGATTCCTTCTCTGATCTCCCCACTGAATCTGCTGCCTCCTCTCTCTTCTCCTCCCTCTCATCCTCACTTAATGCTCTTAATCTCCGTCAGTGAGGCACTTCACACTGCACGCGCCACCGCTCTCTCATCCATCCTGATCCTCCTCGACCTCTCTGCCGCATTCAACACTGTCAACCCCTCCATCCTCCTCTCTTCCCTGTCTGCACTGGTGAAGTATCAACACCTCGCCCCCTTACCACAGGCGTCCCCCAAGGCTCAGTTCTTGGTCCACTCCTCTTTACTCTTTATCTCCAGTCTCTTAGTCCTGTCATTTCTGCACGTGGTTTCTCATATCACTTTTATGCTGATGACACTCAACTGTTTCTCTCTTTTCCCCCTGATGCCCAGGTCTCCACCCACATCTCCGCCTGCCTACAAGACATCCAGAGCTGGATGGACAACCATCACCTGAAACTCAACCCAACTAAGACGGAGATGATCTACATCCCTGCTCCATCCTCCCCTCTTCTGGACCTGACTATTACCCTGGGGGATACCACCATCTCCCCCTCGCGGAGTGTGAAGAACCTTGGGGTTCTGTTTGGGGTCCTCTCCTCTGCTGTGAACATCGCAGCAGTGACTCGAACCTGCAGGTTCTTCCTCTACGACATCCGTAGAATCCGGCCCTTCCTCACCAGCTACTCAACACAGCTCCTTGTCCAAGCGCTGATCCTCTCCCGCCTGGACTACTGCAACTCCCTCCTCTCCGGCCTCCCAGCGTCTGCCATCAGACCCCTGCAGCTTATCCATAACGCTGCAGCTCGCCTGGTCCACAACCTTCCGAGACACTCCCACGTCACCCCCCTGCTCACAAGGCTCCACTGGCTCCCTGTTGCCGCTCGCATCAAATTCAAGACTTTATTGCTAGCCTACCAGGAAGTCAACAAAATGGCTCCAGCATTATCCAGGGACTGTTCAGAACTTACACTAATGCCAGAGCACTCTGCCCTGCTACTTCTGGTTGCCTGGCTCCTCCCCCTCTCCGCTCCTCCCCTTCCTGCTCAAGGCTGTTGTCTGTCCTGGTACCTCGTTACTGGAATGATCGTCCTATCGAGGTCAGGACAGCAGAATCCTTGAGCAGCTTCAAGCGCCGCCTGAAAACCCATCTCTTCAGGCTCCACCTTTCCCCTGCTCCACTGCCCTGAATCCTATCCCTACATCCCTTGATTTGTTGCCCTTTACTCATTCTTTTTGCACTTAATTTTGTTTACCATTTTTTCCTGATTTTGTTACTGCTTGATTTGGTTGCCCTTTATTTTGTTGCACCCGATTTTGTTGTCGGTTTACTTAATTTTCTTGCCCCCTTGTTGCATTTGACCTGTTGCACTTTTCTTGCACTTGTTTGTTGTTGCCCCTTTGTTGCACTTGACCTGTACCCTTTTGTTTGCACTTATTTTGTTCCCCTTTTTGTTACAGTTGACTCTGTACTTTTGTTACACTTGATTCTGTTGCCCTATTCTTGCACTTGACTCTGCCCCTTTGCTGCACTTGCCTTTTGTTATACTTAATTCTGTTGTCCTCCTCTCAGCTTTACTGCCGGTGTACTCAAGGTTTTTATACTATTTTAGTTGAGTTTATTTACTTGATTTGTTGCCCTTTGATTCTGTTGTCATTCTACTCGATCTTACTAGTATTTTTGGCGATCGCTGATTGGTTTAGATCTGTAACAATGGAAAGTTTCTGTCACTTACCGTTAGCGCTTGTACTTGTCTCCTTGGAGCTCTGCACTTTTGTACTGATCTTGTGCACTTTTGTTCGTCGCTCTGTATAAGAGCTTCTGCTAAGAACCTGTAATGTAATGTAATGTATGCTAAATTCAATCCATATGAACACAAACAAAGTGAAGGAATTGTTGCTTTGGATGGATACCCTCTCGGTGGCAGAAGCGTCTTCCACCAGTCGGCTCTGATCTCTCTTTCCTTCAGATGCGACCACACGGAGAGGATTCCCTTCATCCTCCTACCAATCTCCAACACATCATCCTTAGCTTACCCAAGCTCAAACTGAACAATCCCACAATCACCTGGCACCTGAAGCAGGCCACTTTTCTGTCCTGGCATTGTCAGAAGCACTGTAGCCCCTTCACCATCTCTGCTTCAGCCATTGAGAGTCCAGACACTGCCTCCACCCTCAATATCCCCAGGGGGTATTGGCACTTAAGGGAGGTCTTCAGCAAGATAAAGGCCATTCAGCTCCCTCCTCATCGTCTGTGGGACTATGCAATTGAACTGCTGTCCGGCACTTCACCCCTAAAAATTAGATTCTACCTGCTCTCTGTGGCTAAGACCACCACCATGGAGTAGTACATCCAAGAGGAACTCCAGCAAGGTTTCATTCACCCCTCCAATTCAGCCCTGGCAAGTTTTTTCTTTGTAGAGAGGAAAGATGGAGGGCTCCGTCCATGCATTGACTACAGGGGGCTGAATGAAGCCATGGTGAAGTAATGTTGTCCTCTCCCTCTGGTCTCTAGCTCTGTGGATCAGCGCTGAGGAGCAAAGTACTTTGCAGAGCTCAACCTAAGAAGCCCATACAACCTGATCTGAATCTGGGAAGGAGATGAGTGGAAGACCGCTTTTAGCATCACCTCCGGCTATTATGAGTACAGCGTGCAGCCATATGGGCTTATTAATGCCCCATCAGTGTTCCAGTACTCCATCAACAATATGCAGCAAGACATACTCGGATAATTTGTCATTATCTACATAGATAATATCCTGGTGTAATCTCCATCCTCCCCTGAACATGTTTGCTATGTGAAGAAGGTTCTGTCTCGTCTTTTTGATCACCAGCTGTATGATTAGGCTGAAAAGGGCGTCTTCCACCAAACCACCCTCTCATTCTTGGGATACGTAATTGGGCCTTATTTTGTCAGCGTAATTATATCTGAGAATACTTCGATCATTAAAAGCAAACTGTAGCCTTTTTAGCTCGCTAGCCAGTTAGCTATGTAACTAAATACATTGGCACAATGAGCTTGTTGCATTGGAGTGCTAGCTGTAACATTATATAGTTTGATATCACTTTAGCTTGCTGGCTAGGTGGCCAACTAGCTCGCTTGCAAGTAATGCCGCGTTTCCATCAAGCAGAACAATTCGGTTCGGTACGAGTCGTGCCACATTTCAGAGCATTTCCATTACAAAAAGAGTGGATGCGACCTTTGGAACCGTTCCTAACCGTTCTCCTTTTTCGTCACCCCTCCGGTTAGGGTACCAAGGGTTACCATCCGATACTAAGAGGCGGAACTAAAACACACTGTTATGGTCACAAATCATCATCATCACTGCCATCTGTTGACTGGCCAACAGAATCGTCACTCAAGCACGACTCTCATTAGGAAATGGCAGTAAAACACCCCTCTCGTCGACTGTCTTGAGAAAAACATTTTTGGAAATATCTGTTCTCAACAACGTGCCATGGAGCAATCAGGAGGTTGCATATTTCTTGCATTAAAATTTAGTCAATTTAAAATGCGCATAGCCATTATTATGCAAACTAATTTGGCTGGAGTTGCACTGCAAGCATTTAGCTTGCTAGCTGGCATTAAAATACGCTGAATAACAAGGCTGCCAGCTAAAGTCGCTTTCACACGGGACACAAAACTAATTTTTTGCATGACAGATTACATTCAAAGTTAATGCGTTTTGCGTGTATTCGCGTGCTTGCAATGCATTTTACCATTCGGTAAAAAAACGCCGCCTACATTCAAGGGTACTGTCTGCAGTAGAAATACAAGCCAGATCTAGGGGTTTGGTACCAAAAGTACGGTTCCAAGGGTAATATACCGAAAGTACCCCAGTGGAAATGCGGCTTAAAGGGGAACTCCGGTCAATTTCAACACTTATCTTTGTTGTTTGTGGTGAAGGAGTACTGTCAATAGCGAGACAAAGAAATTTGGTTTTGCCTACACCGAGTTATGCTCCTGCTAAAGTTCGGACCTAAGCGGCTCCAATGGGGCAGGCTTTTAACGTGCTTTTAGCGTCTTAACGCGATCGTGATGTTATTTCAAGTCCATAGCCATGTTCACCTAACCCTTCCAAGTGACCGCAATGAATTTCACTACTGTAGCTGTACTAGAAATGTATAAAAATTGTGCTAATTTACTCAGTGCACGTACCTCTGTTTACTTCCTGTTTTCCGATGAAGTCCACACTGGTCGATTGTCGAACTCGAAAAATCCAATATTCCAAAATGTAATTTTTCCACCAAAAAACATGCTTGAAAAAATACTATACTTGAATAATACTTTTACAGACTGTATTAAGTATGGTGTATGTTTTTTTCGCCCCCTTTATGTGTAATTAAGTGTGCTCAAGTAGTCATTGAATACTACTTCTGTACTACTTCAGTACACTTACTAAAAGTATATATTAAATATATTACTTTTTGTGCTTAATTTGCAAAAGTATATTTATAATAACTTTTTTATGCAACAAATATACTTTTAATATAATTAAGTGTAATACTTTTTCACCTGGGTGGTTATGTCCATTGCGATGATCTCTCTCTTAAGCGAAATAATTTTTAGTGTACATATGCTCAAAGCTCATTAAATCCATCCGTTCTCTATACCTGGAACTGGAGCCCATACCAGCTGACACTGGTTGAAAGCCAGGGACCCCCTAGACAGCTCGCCAATCCTTCGCAGGGTGCTTGCACCATTCATTTGAATTTAATTTTAATATTCAATATCATGAATGCATATGCTGCGCATGCCCTCACAACCCGGAGTGTAATCAGTAACACAGCTGCTGCCGCTATATGCTATTACCTCGTTTATCAGCTCTAGAAATTAAGCTCTAAATTTTCTTGACTAAATGTAAACTTTAGGTTTTTACACACCCAAATGTTTCTCTGGGTACTCAAACATCAGGAAAAGCCGAAAAAGTGCTGATTTTATTTGATATTAGTGGAGTTTGAATACGGAATTCTTTATCTTCCACTTATACAGGATCAGTACTGTTATGGCCCCAATTTGTTATTACATTTACGACAGCAAGGAGTGACAGACACAATTTTAAAACTTAAACACATTTAATTAAACAAAGACTTTTAACAAATCTACTATCTACTCTACTGACCAAGATTCATATATACAAGACAAAAAATATTTACAGTCCTTTTGGTTGGGTTGCTTGGTGATGTTCCGGGTGAGGAAAATGCTCCAACACAGGCTAAAAACCACAAAAAGCTTCACAGGTCTTGAAAAGAGTAACAGGTCTGGTCAAATGTATCCTTCTCCTTGCAATTTCTCCTACTACTTCACTCTCTCAATTTTCCTCTTTATGTACTCGTTTGCGGACCCCAATGAATTTTTCATGGTGATATTAGTCACCATTTTACATAAATTACTGTGTATTTTCTCCTAATGGACAGCAAAATGTGGATTAAATATTAATATAGCGGGTGCATATGCTGCGCTTGCCCTAGCCAACATCCCGGTCTTTTAAAAAGTTCCATTTGATTTTGTTGCATTACGAGCACAATCCGACCATTATTAGGCTAATCTTTCACGCTAGATTGGTTCGGTTTGTTTCAGTCCTCCATGCTTGTTTTCCCTGGTACTGCTTGGCGGATTACATAGAGATAGAGGAATGTAACACACCGTGCCAATCTAGCATGAAAGAATCATAACAATGATCGTAATGTGTTTTAATTTCCCTATTTAATCTTGCAACCGATATGACAGTTAACATGCATGGAGGACAGTACCGGTTGCGAGATTGAACAGGGAAATTAAAAACATATTTCGACCATTGTTCAGATTCTATCACGCTAGATTGGTACGATGTATTACATTCCTCTATCTCCCTTTTGAACTTCGCAGCCGGTACCAGTATTATTTCCTGAATCTTCCCATTGAATCTCACAACCAAGAAGAGAGAAAACAGGTACAATGAAGCGACTTGGGATACATTATCATCAGAGGTGTATAGTAACGAAGTACATGTACTTAAGTACTTTTTAGGAAAATTTGTCCTTTGAGTATTTTTTTTTTAAACCGGTACTTACTTTTACTGTACTACATTTAAAAGATGAAAAGTATACTTCCACTTCGTTACTTTGACACAGGCCACTTTGTTACTTGTTACAAAATTCAAATATGAATGTAATTCATCATTTAAGGATTATCTGGAATTGGTGTGTTCAAGAAGAACAACGGTGCTCAGCAGGGTATCTTTGTGCAGATGTGTCCACCAGTGGACATGGAGTTGCAAATATATGCACGCAGTTACAATATTATATCACTAGATGGGACACCAGGATCAGTAATTGAATATTCACAAGCAAGCCGAGCTCGAACATGGTTTAGAATATGGACGAGCTCTCACTCTTATTCACTCCCACTCCCTCCCTCACACACTCTCACTCTCCCACTCTCCCCACCCACTTTGTTAATAATTTATCATCTCCAGCTCATTGCTAAACTTGCACTTATAATTGCGTGAGCTTTGCCTCATTTAGCACTATTTACTTAGGTCCACATTCTCATACAGCACTTGGTGGCCCAGCCATATTCTAGGTTGTGCCTAGTCTGGTAAAAAATGTCAGTAACATGAACATACGCTGCATTTCACCAAAAATAGAGTTATGTAGCTTCAAACTGGAAGATACATAGAAGGGTCATAGAAAGGTATTTTCAGTCTTTGAAAAAATGTAATATATGGAATAAAAGCATTTTGCCATTCACATAAAGGTGTCAGAATACTAACAGTATATGAAGTTGACAATCACACTATATTGCATCCATTTTTATACCCTCTGTGAATGACAACATCTCTAGAAAGGGGCTAAAAACTACACCAGGCCCCTGGACTCTCAATTACGCCTGGAGGTTATCAGCAATTATCCTGCCAAATTCAAACAATTTCAATGTTCTGAATCTATAGTATCACTGTTATTACATTTGAAAATTAAGTATAACACACTGGGTGTAGGTGACATAAAAGCTCCGGTTGTTTTCAGCTTAATGAACCAAATTGCAAATTGAAGTCTCTGAAGAAATGGAAGGTAGCAGTTCCAAAATGTGGAGATTTTCCTTTAAACATTCACAAAAATGTCTTTAAATGACAAGTGCAATTTGCAGAATACAGTTATCCCTGACTCTCACTTCACTGCTGAAATGAAAAATGAAATCTTTCTGAATTGAATGCATCACAGAGGTCCAAATCTGCTTTTTACTGACAGAAACGTCTCAGCCACAAAGCTGAAGAAGAAATAGTGTTCTAAATATTTTAATGTGCGGGATCTTTTGCATGCACATCCTCTGAACGCAAACAAAGATGGAATTCAACAACAGGAATCTTGTGCTTTTCACAATAATTAATGACGATTGGTCCATGAAATACATTTTGTGTGTGCCTGAAACACTTCAATCATTCAGCCAGCAAGGTAAGTTTTGTTTTTGAACAATATGTTGCAAATGATGCAATGATGTCTACGTCTACAAAGAGCTATGTTGTGAGAAGGCAACTTGAAAGATTTTGAACGTGCTCGCTCTCATTCAGCATACGCAATCCTCTAAAAACCTTCCAAGCTCTCAATTTCCTCATGGCCAAGACAATATTTCAAACTCTGGATTTACTTGCACTGGCTATGTTTTAAATGATGCATTAAGAACCATGATATATCCACTTTTATCCTCATCAGATATTGCCATAATTAAAATATTCAACTATAAAAACTTGTGTCCTAGTCCTAGGTTGCAATGAGAATGACTATATTGAAATGCAACACTTTTGGTTTACTTTTTTTTTTTTAATTATGATTAACCTGGGCGACAATGATAGGCTTCTCCGCTGTTTCAAATGCCATTAAGCTAGGAATTTCCCTTGTTCATTATTAACCATTGTTGATTATTAGTCTAGTGAAATGGTGGCCGATTAACGAGCAAGTAAGATATATTAATTGGTGACCTATTGAAGCCTCGCGGGGTATATAGAACATTCTGATTTACCTCTAAGTGAGTGTTAAGATGCAGTCCCCAGGGAATTCCGCGATTCCGCGATCGCGGCGTTTTCCGCAGAATCCACACTTCACCGCGGAAACCGCGGAATTCACTGATTTCGCCGCGGAATTCCAAAATATACCGACACAAACTGGTCAAAACCACGATTTTGTCAATTCACAGACATCTGTTACCGCCGCGCATCTCATCTCATCAAGTGTGAACTTGACCGCCAGGCAGTGATTGCGTCGTTGGCGACAAATCTACGTTCTTTGCCTAAGTTGCGTGGCGTAGCCTATTCTGTATGAAAGTTTAAAAATGAAGCGATTTCTTGAGAGACCCTAGCCAGCAGTTGGCTAGACTGCCAAGTATATTACAGCCAAGGACAGGGCCAGTCAGTTTTCCTTCTGTTACAAGGACGGCGGAAAGCTCTTCTGTCGGCCCTTTACAGTGGTAGGCTAATAGACCACATTAGAAAATCGACAGTCGAGGATCATGCCAAATCAGCAAAACACAAAAGATGAATTCAAGAACAAAAACAGAGTAGGTCTACCGGCCAAAAGCAAAAAACCATCTCCACAACAATGCACTACAAGACAGAGTCAGCGTGTGAGCGGATCGAGGTAAGGAACTGCCTTCACGTCAGTCCTAATTTTTCTTTTTAAAAAATCAGCAATATTTAGGCCTAGACTAATAAGTTTTATGAACTCGATCAGTTGCTACGGCACACCAGTAATGACAGTCTTTTTTTATTAATAATTTTATGTTTCAACACTAGAAGCGCCGGAATTTTATCATTTCCACTATATCACCGTGAACGGTCGTTTGGACCGCTCGGTTCAAAGCATTCTAATCCGACTCTGAGCACCTATGTTACCATGATTCTCAAAAGAACGAAACAACACCAGCATTACGTTTTTACTGGTTTAATAATACATTTATGAATATTTAGGCAATAGAATTGTATATAAGTAACATGAATTCAGCTGCTTTCACACTGGACGCGAAACGAATTTTTCGCAAGACAGATTACATTCAAATTCAATGCAAAGACGTTTCGCGCGGATTCGCGTCTTTGCATTGACTTTTTAATGTGATCTGTCGTGCAAAAAATTTGTTCGCGTCCAGTGTGAAAGCAGCTTTATTGTAAACATTTAGCTACGACGACATTTTTGGATAAAGAAATAATTAAACAGTTCAGAACGACAAAACAACAATTAAAACATATATTTTGATTAATACACATTCAGATTTAACATTTATAGCCTAACGGGCCGCGGCATAACCACATGGAAAATCGGAGCCTATTTATTATGAAATAATTAATCAGAACAATGACACGGAATTAGAAAACCACAGGTAGGTGCTAAAATTCCCAGACGGGTCTGAGGCACCTGCAGCAGGTGACCAGCGTCTTAATTTGTGAGCAGCTCCTGCGGACCTGGCACTGCCTCCGTTTTGCTGCCAGTGTCCCAGACAGTACTGACACGTAATTTATAAGTGGTAAAATGTAAATTTATATGATAGGTATTTTCATCATCCTTATATGTTCATCTATTTATTTTCATCATCTTTTCATTTTCTTTTCAGTGTGAAATCAAGGTGATTTCACCCACTTTGTCTCGCTTTTTTGATATTAATAATAAAAGTCTTTACGTTTAAGGCAAGTTTTTGTAATGAATCATTCAAGAATTAAACATCAAGAGCAATAATTGTGCAACAGATTTTAGTGTCTTCCGACTTTGTTTCAAGACATTCTTTAATACTAAAAGTAAAGGTAAACTTCTTTGATTTTTGAATGAATGAGGGTTGTACTTACTTGCAAAAGGCGACCGCAGAATTTTTGCAGAATTGACAATTTCTTGCAGAATAACCGCAGAATTTAGCTTTTTTGACCGCAGAATTTGGTGAGATTTTCCGCGGAATTTCATTTTTTTTACCGCAGAAATCCCCGGGGACTGAAGATGGCATATCCTGTCTTTCTGAAAGATATTGTGAGGTTACGCTCAGGAACCAGACGCGAGAAACAAGTAATCCAAAAAGCTGGTGCTTTATTAGGAAAGAGGGCGAACCCCCGCAGAGCAGGAGGCAACAGTACAAAGTACACAATCCAAAAATCTGAATCCCAGAGACGTAATCCAAGTTGCAACCAGGGCAACAAACACAAGACTCGCAGTCGGGCAAAAAAGGTTCGATACACAGATGCAAACAAATCCAAGACAAAGCCATAATCGTAATGAGGGACAGTCCAGTCAGAAGTGAATCACAGAGGGTACAAGGCATAAACAGTCGCAGCAAAGGTAAACCAAGAGAAATGTTCTGACAAAGAGCTGGCTGTGAAAAGACTGCTTACATAGACAAACGGGAAGTCACATGCTATAATGGGAAACAGGTGAGCTGGATCAGACCAATTACAAAGGAATGTACATGAGGAAGTTCCTGATAACAAGAAATTGGTAAAAGCCAAAACGTGGACAGGGATCACGAAGACAGCCTACAGAGAGACATACGGCTCCGGTTAGGGAGTTCTACCGTGTACAGATAAGGAGGGAGAACAGAGTTTGACAGGTGTGGAGGTTCTGCTGAAACGGCAGCGAAGTAGATTAAGTAAAGACAAGGGTGAAGACTAGAATAGGGCGAAAGCTGAGAGCTCGTTATTCAATTAGTAAAAGTGCAGCTATACAATCCCTAGTGCTCGTTAGTTAGTTAGTACTGTGAACAATGTTAGTCTTGGTTAGTAATTTTAACTAAAATATCAAACTGTTAGTACTTGTGAGTAATTATAGAAAAGCAAGGTGAAGGAAGCAAACGAGACTGGAAGGAATGACTGAAATCCCAGAAACCATGAACTCACCAGAAAGTGTGGCACGCAATACTGGGGCAGTGAGCAATCACATGACCTGAGACCAGCCAGGGGAGACAAAGTGCAATGTATGGCATGAAACAAAACAAGAACTGGAATCTAACTGAGAAGATGGAATATGGCAAACACACACAGACAAAGCAAAACAAAACATGGCATGGGATCTAAATCACAATACAAAATACAAAGCATGGTCAGACAAGGCAGAATTCAAAATAAACATGGCAAACAGGGCAGAGTTACAACAGATATCACAGCATGTGCTTTCAGGAGAGAGTGCATCTTCAGACCCTAAAATAAAATGTTTTTAAAAAATCACAAATGGCTTATCAGCAGTTTTTGACTGCCAAGACAAGTTTTACGGCAGCTACGCAATTCCCTGGAACAGCATTATTGTCCAGTTCAAGTCCTATCCATCATCTTGTCTTTGTTGTGTACTCAATTGAATATAGGTCGAAAAGGATTTGCAATTTATTGTATTTTGTTTTTATTCACATTTTACCCAAGGTCCTAACCTCATTGGAATTGGCCTTTGTATTTTTAGTTTCCTGTATGGATCAATGTTATCAATTATTTGTTAATGATTTTTTCTTTTTCTTCCTCATCTGAGCTTGCTGGAGCCGTATTTCTTCTCTATTCGCCTGTGTTGACAGAGCCCTAACCTGCTGTCCGCATGGATCATAAAAATACAGACTGAAGAAAAACAATCTTACTAGTTGAATGTAAACTCCTCACTTTTATCACTAACGTTTGGACGTGAGAGCCCAGTCAAACACACTCATTGAAATTGGCTGCTGTACTTAGCACTGAGTAAATTTAAACAAAAATTTCTGATGATGCAAACATCTGGTCTTGGTTTCAAAAGAGAAGCCTTCATACTGAGCCTTCATAGGCTGCATAGGGCAGTATTCTGAGGGCGAGTCCTTCCTCGGCTGCAGCCCAGGCTTTGAGGAGCAGCCAAAAACACAAATAACAGATGGTTTGCCCCTGTCGCTCCGCCCCCTTGCTATGCGGACCTGACTGAAAATGACCCATACACTGTAGTTGTGTGATCAATGGCTCTTATAAAAGCCATAAAGTAGCAAGCTGGCCAATATCTCGTTCAGGGATTTTGCATAGTGAGTAAAAAGTAACTACAAACAACAATCTTCTTGGCCTCTGAAGTTTATTTCATGCATTCTTTTTTAGCAAAAACATGTCTGCCAGTGCTAAAACACATCAGTAATTTTGTTTTGGACTGATCTGAAATAATTACATTTTTCTGCGTGATGAGAAATGTCAGCGGCTGGTTTCTCTTGCTGCTGCTACGAAAACGATGTTCCAATTTGCAGCTTGTCATTTTGATGTGAATTACATTGTTCCTGACTAACTTCCAGGCAAGGAGTTGTCATTGCGAGTGGTTGGTTCACAAATCTATGTACACTGCACCGTGGCATCTCCATCATAATACATCTGAAATTCCACAGAAACAATCCACTAACCCCTTAACCCAAATCCACAGTCCATTATCTCCCACCCAATGTTACAGTAAAATAAACATTCCTATGTGTGGCCAGTGGTATTAGAAAGTATACCAAGTTCACAGCAGAATGAAAAGACACCAAGGTGTTATGCAGTTCTTTAAAAAATTGAAAATGGCAGAGCAGGATACTGACATTGGTGCTAGTGATAGAGGAGCACAATAACCAAAGCCAACAGTCTCAGCTGTTAACCTGGGTGTATAAAATCCAAAAACCGATGGATGGAGATGGAGATATACATTGCATATCAGGACGATACAATTACTGACTTTGATGCAATTAGATCTGCTTAGTGCCACCCTTATTGGAATCTGTGCCCCAATTACGCCACCCAGTCAGAAAAGTCTGGACACAGCACTGGTGTGGTACAGTGTACGCCTGTGACCAAAGCTGCTGTCTTTGATGCATAGCAAATCTAAAGCTAAATTCACTAGAAACACAAGTTTGAGCACTAATACTTCTAATAATAGACACAATGCAGGTAACTAAAACAATTTGAAATGGTAATGGCTTTGGCAAAGCAGAAGAAAGTTTCAGCCCAGCTTGTGCCGGTGCAGGATTTGTGAATAATACAATAATTGACCGTCCTTCATGAGAGGCAGTGCATGTTGAAGAGTGACATTTTATGCCAGGCAGTGCATGTTGATGAGTGACAAACTCTATTTCTTTTAATAACTTGGTTGTTATAGTGATGAAGGTCTTGACATGCCATGTTGGAATCAGACTGGTTGCAGTGATGTGGTCCTGAAGCTGTTCCGACAAGCTTTTAAAATAGCATATAGCTTTATGCTTAAGTCCACAAGATATATTTCTGGGCTTTGATTCGCGGTAGCATTTGTATTCCTCCAGCTATTGGCTAGCACATACGAGTCCTGGATAAGTTTCATCATAAGGATGTGATTTCGCTGGGCGTACATCACCCCTCTTCTGTTGGCTTATCTTTACATTCTACCGTTTACAGAAGTGAATACTGGCTTCATTATTCGCTGCTGTAGCTCATTTTCTTTAGGTTTTGATCTGTTCTGCATTCAGAGATGCCCTTCGGTACAGCAGTGATGTCAGCCGTTTGAGAGCATGTTTGTGTTTGCTTGAGTCTAAGTCTATTTTCTTCTGATCTCTGGCAGTAAAAAGTGGACGTTTTTGTCTTATCCTCCTAATCGGTTAGCTATGGAGTCTAGTTTGTGAAAATCCTTGGTGATTATCAGTTCTTGAGATGCTAAAACCTAAGGCGTCAACAACTTGTCCATGGTCAAAGTCATTTAGATTATGCATCTCCCTCATTCAAATATTTCTACAGTAAAAAAAAAAAATAGAAAGAAACTTTCATGTATTGCATTGCCACCACATGATAATATGAAAGAGGGATTCTTACATGGTGTATGTAAGAAAGTGCACGGCAGGTATAGAGTGCAGAAGGAATTTTTCAATGCGGAATAGAATTTCACAATGCACATTTACTTTGAAAAGGGAAGAAGCAAAGAAGCTGGTTTCACATGCCCACTACAAATGAGAAGATGGTATTTGTTGGGAGGTTACTGGATAAACGTACAAATATTTTCAGATCTAACCAAGCTCAATTCCTGCTGTGACTTGTCGATCATGTGGTCAAAGTTTGGAGTAAACAGCTTGTTCACTCAAGGGATCAATTTTGTTTTGTGCCAATGATGGCAAAATGGAATGAGATCCTTTTAGTCACATAAATAGCAATATTAATTCAGCACTATTTGCATGCCACAGTTTACTCTAGGATTGCTCATGGCCACATGCAACTTTTTCTTGTCACAACATAGTCTTCTTCAAATGCATATAAACAGCTGGATAATGCATTATATTACGGATTATGCATTTCTCTCTTTCAACAAACATGGCAGTGACTTAAATGTTCTCCATTGGCCTGAATAAATATTTGTATTTCTTTATTTGAGGGTGGAGGACTCTGACAGGATATTTAGAGCCAATCTGCATTAACATTTTCCCCCAGATACTCTGTGAATCAAAACAGTTTCGTATGACACTTCGCCACAAACGCCATCACTTTCTCTTTGAAACTATGATAATATGATCTCTCTTCAGTAATGTCACATTTTTTTTACATCAAAATAACCTAATTTTAAATCACACCCTTCCAAAGAATTTAATTTCCTTTGACCCTCAGTGTACATAGTGCCAAAACAAGTAATCTTTCTCATTAACGCTGTGAATCTCAGATAGACAGAAATGTATTTGGTTACTGCAGTGGCTTGAAGAATCTGCCACATCTAATGAGATAGAGCTTAAAGGGTACAAACATGCTGTTATTGAAACAATTCTGAAAAGTATTAATTCACTGATAATTACAGTATTACAGCAAGAGGGCTTTTATGAGCTTTAAGAAAATTTCACTGTCATTAAAACACATCACATCAAAACTTGTGAATGAAATGATTCAAAAGTTTCCAAATAAGTCATTTTTCTTATTGCGATATATAGTAAGTTCTCATCTATCAAGGATAGGAAATTGAGGACTGGACTCAGGTGCAATGATGGATTTGGTTGTTGGTTTTATATGGCGTTAAATCAGTCTCAAAACTCGAGTGCATAAAAACTGAGCGCGCAAGACCCTCTCTAGCTGATCACAACCTCAAAATGCACACAATTTCAATATTATGCGCTCTCAATTTTGAAACGTGCTCGCTTGCAACTTCTGCACATGCTTTCAGAGTCAAAATAAGCTCGCAATACTTCAACACGCGCTCTCAATGTCAAAATGTGCTCGCAATACTTCAACACGCGTTCTCAATGTCAAAATATGCTCACAATATCAGAACATGCTCGCTTGCCGATTTGACTTTTAGACTTTGGAGGCGGGACATTCAATGCTGACCATGAGCTTTGATTGGCTGTTTGATCTTATAACTGGTTTTCAACTACCGTAATCTAGGGTACAGAAATCAAAGAGGACAACAATCTTATCGTAGCAATAAAGTTTTTCACAAAACAAAATGTTTCATTGATCTCCATTTTAATATTGTTTGAAGGTATTGGTTTCACTTACTATTCGTAGCTATGATTATAGCTAGCTAAATATTTTGTGTTCTTAGCTAGCCTACTTTAGCATCAATTTACCCATGGCTATGTCATTTACATAGCAATACTATGTTCCTGAGTTGTTCTTAATTATCACTTCCTCCAAACAATATTTCTTTTCTGATGCTGAAGACCCGGCCGAGAGTTATGATCTTCAGTTCATTCATTATTTGCGTAGGTTTCTTGACAAGCTAGACTAATGCCGTAAAAAGTAGCAGTGTTTGCAAAAAGGATTTGCAAATCATTGTATTCTGTTTTTATCTACGATTTACACCACGTGCCAACTTCACTAGTTTTGGGTTTTGTACATTCCATTATGAGCTATTGGCACGCTATGGTTTTGATAGAATGATATGGTTCGGAAATATTCACCACATTCAGTAGATGCTTTCAACGTCTCTCAGCCTTTAATTACAACTCGATGCCGTTTGAGCAAATGAGTAATAGACGCGAGCTATCAATGCTGCGGTACACAAGTAGCCTACAATGTTGACTGTTCAGTAAATTTAGAGTGTTTATTTGCTGTATTAAACAGCCTTTCCCCTCTTTACACTTTCACTGCTCTCATCGCAAACTGGCATCTATTAATGCCTAAAATATTAAAATTAAATTAAGGCCATTTTATTTATTTGTAACAATGTATTAGTCTACACCCAGGTAGCCCCGGCTCTGAGCTGGATCAACTGAGCAGAGGTGCTTGCTATCTGGCGCATTACCTATAACTCACTTGCTCAAAATGGCATCGAGTTGTAATTATAGGCTAAGATACGTTGAAAGCATTAACCTGAATATAGCAAATATTTCCGAACCATATTTATTTATTTATTTATTTAATTTATACTGGGAGTCCGATTGAGAGCAAGCTCTCTTTTGCAACGGAGCCCAGTTATGAACCATAAAAAACAACCAAATACGACAATAAAACAAACAGAAAACTACACAACACAAGTACATTCATGCTTCATGGCAGACAATAAAAGAAACAACCAATTCTGAAACAATAAAATGAAATAAGTCCTTCAAATTTTAACAATTGTTGCAGCCTATTCCATTTCTGAGGGGCATAGTACTGGAAGGCAGTTTTACCCAGTTCGGAATGAACCCGCGGGATGTCTAAAACCAAATAATCAAGACCACGTAGATTGTACTCCCCCATTCTAAAATTGAGCAAACTGGCAATATAACCAGGCAGCTTACCCAGCAATGCCTTGTATATAAAATGGCAACAATGTTGCTCCCTTCTAATGGCCAATGAGGACCAACCAACCTTTAAATATAAACTACAGTGATGCGTTCTAAAACAATCATCCGTTATAAACCTTAAGACAGCGTGGTATACTGCATCAAGCGACTTCAGCGATGAAGAAGCAGCGAGCATATAGATTATGTCGCCATAATCTATTCTTGATAGAATAGTAGCCTGAACAATCCTTCTTCTGCAACGCTTCTGAAAGCAGGCTTTATTTCTATGTAGCATGGCCAGTTTAGGTTTCAAAATCTTTGCCAGCTCATATATGTGCTTCCTAAAATTAAGTTTATCATCAACCCAAATGCCCAGGTATTTGTAGCAAGGAACCCTTTCAATTCAAATTCCACTTATTGTAGTAAAGCTACCATTATAAAATCTAGCACCAGGTTTCTGAGAAAATAGCATGAATTTTGTCTTCTCAGAGTTTAAAATTAGTTTGTGATCTAAAAGAGCTTGTTGAAAGATTTTGAAATTTGACTGCAAATTTTGAAGAGCAACGTCAGCAGAAGTGGCAGCTGAGTACATTACCGTATCATCTGCATATAAATGGGTTATGCTACTCATAAAATTAGCGCCAAAATCGTTCATAAAATGTGCAAATAGCAGGGGCCCCAAGATAGATCCTTGAGGAACCCCCTTGTTAAGAAAAATAAAATCAGATTGATATTTCAATAATAATAAATAAAAAACAAATAAACTGATAAAACAAGTAAAATAATAAAACAATGTCAAAACTATAAAATGCTAAAATAATGATAAAATAATAAAAATCAACTAGAAGCGCGGGCAGCAGCAAGACTTGGGCTACACAGCTCTGTCATGTGTTGGTTTTAAACACAATCAAAATGGCATCCCAACAAAGCAATAGCCTACACAATGACGACACCATAGTGTGCCAATAGCTCATAATAGCATATTGCAAATATTAAAAAGCTGCTATGTCATGACTTAAGCTTCGTCTGGTCAAGAAACCAGCATTCCCGTCATTCGTCATATCTTCGTTTTCTGCTCGAACTGAAAACTTCATTCTTGGCCAGTGTTCTGACGATTTGTGCTACCTCAACTAAAAATATGACCTTAGATGCATCCAATGAGAATACCACGATCGGACAGTCTTTGTTTTCGCCTTAGTATTGCTCTATGAAACAGCCCACGTTGTAAAATTATTTTTGTTGACTTCTTATAACATTCGCTCATGTTATAATGAGCTGGATCAGCAAAGATACAAGTAAAATGCTGCATGTCTAATTTTTACATTTTCCGGAAAAGTTAGTCATACAAGTATCCAAATGCTTACAAGTACGAGGGCACTGAAAAAAATGTAAAGATACAGCTATAAAGATATTTATGATGTCAGTTAAAAAACAAAGCCCGAGATTTTGTGTCTGTATATGCACTGAACCGTGAAGCAGCTTGTGTTGATGGGTAGTACAAATTGGCAGATTACTGGGTCTTCAGCGTCAGAGGAGAAAATTGCTTGAAAAACCTGATGAATTAGAACAACTCAAGATAATTATATTGCTACGTAAATGGCCTAGCTAAGTGTCCGTCTTCAGGAAATTTGGCACTAAAATAGCATCCCTGCTGAAAATTCCAGCTTTGACCAACCTAAGATGATCAGGCTGGTTTAAGCTGTGTTTTGGACAGTTTTAGCTGGTCAACCAGCCCTTCACCAGCTGACTCCAGCTGAAATTACCAGCTTAAACAGGTTTGACCACCTTCAACAAGCTATAGAGACCAGCTACACCAACTACGACTAGCTAACAACACAACTCAGACCATCTTAAACCAGCTTAGAATTCTAGCTGCTAAAATTCTGAACTCCAATGTTAAATGACAAAAGAAAATTCAGGTTGCGAACCCTAAATGCACAGTTTTCAAACTTGCTCGTGTTACCATATCTTGTGGCACTACAAACACAATTTTGACTTATTTTACTCAGCAGACTCTCCTCTTTTATATGGAACCTCCACTTTGTAGATTGGAGATACCATCTTTGAGTTAGAAGTTGAAATATATAAGAAACGCCTTCGCTAAAATCTCCATTGGACTAAATGATTCAGCCATTAACTCAAATATCTTATATACGGATCATTTGCAGTTCCATTCTGCCCTCTGCTGGCCTTTTTACGGGTCTCAACATTGTCATTGTTCGGAGACAAAGATAGATATGACTGTAAAAGAATAATTCTGCGCCAAACTCAGTGAAAGAATTTCCGGTATCGTCGTTGGTACAGTCGCTTAAACCAGCTTCAGGACAGCACACTGAGCGCAGGAAAGAATGGTCTTTTTTAAAACGGTCACCGTAAAAATGGCGAAGCAGAAAGAAATTGCTCAAGATCCTATTCCAGCATATAGCCACCAGCAACTGTTTGCATTAGCTAAATATATTTCTAAATAATAAGCAAAATATTGGTATCAAAACAGAGCTACTTAAGTACAAAGAAATGAAAGTGATGTCCCCAGTTGCTATTGCTTCATGGTTTGAGTTTTAAAATAGCCAGGTTTAAGGCTGTAGTAAGCACACTGTTATAAACTCACACCTTTTTGCCAGATATTTTATCTGGCATCTTTTCTTGCCAGTTATTTTAACTGCAATTTTACAACCAGTTCATAACAGAGGTTCTGAGAATGTTAACCGTAAACCAAAGTTACATGCCTGCAGGACTCAGCTTACAGTTAAAATAACAAGGAGATTAATTTGTGTTAACTGATGAATGCAATCCATTGATAACAGCGCAGTAGCACCTAGTATTTCAACATTCTATAAATGGATCAATGCCGCCATCTAATGTTATTTGCTAAATTAATGCTAATAATTATTGTTGTTTGTATAAGCATTGCTTTAAAAAAAAAAATACGACAAGAATGTTAAAGGTGATGTTCTTGAATCAGTATCTTCAGATAAGGGTAGGTGGATTGTACTGATAGTAAAGCAAGACAATGCCATATTTATTGTTTGCAATGTATATGGTTTTAATTCTCACTCCTCCAATAAGATCTTATTTAGTGAAATCACTTCTAAACAGAAGGAAATACGCAACAAGTAGCAAGATTCATACATAATTCGGTGCGGTGATTCCTTTACTTAATACCCACCTTCTCTGAAAATTTCATCAAAATCGGTGCATTACTTTTTGAGTTATCTTGCTAACTAACAAACAAACAAACAATCAGACAAACGCTGCCTAAAACATAACTTCCTTAGTGGAGGTAAATATTCCTGTTTAGGATTCTGTAAAATATTTGGGCTGTCATAGAACTAGAAATCATACAGCCAGACAAAGTCTTAACATTTTGAATAGAATTAAAAAGACAGCCTCCATTTTTGACATGTGGCTTCAGAGGGACCTTTCCATTCTGGGCAGTGTTCTCCTGTCTAAAGCAGGTTTATCTCGCTTAAAAAAGGTAGATTGCCCTGCACAGCTCAGAACTTCATATTGGTGCAAGTGGTATCAGGAAGGAATTCCATCACTAAGAAAATTTCCCACTGCACACAAAGTGGTGGCTAAAATGTAATTTATTAATAAAAAGTTGGCAACGCGTTTCGCCACGCAAGCTTCATCAGGCTCATAAGTGTAATAGCTGGTTAGAGTGGAGTATAAGATGCTGCGGCAGGCGAAGCTGCTCCAAGCAGCGAGCCGACGCTGCTGAAAGTGATTGGGCGAAATAAGAGGAAAGGAGCTCGCCTTTCTGAATAAACGAAAGGCTTAAGTTGAGAAACAAAGCCAGCAACCAGATAGAAAAGAAATCTCAATAAAAGAGAAAACTAACAAGGCACCTAACAAAAGTGCCAAATAAACTAAAGAAGCTAAGCTTCCAAGAATATACAGGTATGTTCCCATGGCTATGTGATATGATGTCCATAAGGACTTTCAAATTTGATTCATCTGACCACAGATCAGTTTTCCATTCTGCCTCAGACCATTTTAAATGGCCCAGAGAAGATAGTGGCGTTTCTGGGTCATGTTAACATATGGCTTATTCTTCGCATGATATAGATTTAACTTGTATTTGTGGATTGCATGGCGGGCTGTGTACACTGACAGTGATTATTGGAATTGTTCCTGAGCCCATGCAGTGTATTCCAATGCAGAATTATGCCTGTTTTTAATGCAGTTCCACCTGAGGGCCTGAAGATTACGAGCATCCAACATTGACCTTCAAACTTGGCCCTTGCACACAGAGATTTCTCCAGATCCTCTGAATCTTGTGATGATATTACTGACTGTAGATGGTGGGATATTCAAATTATTCTGAAATTGTTTCACCACTTTTATACATAGTTTTCGCAGATTGGTGAACCTCTGCCTATCTTCTCTTATGAGAGACTCTGCCTTTCTAAAATGCTCTTTTTACACCCAACCATGTTACTGACCCTGTTGCAAATGAACCCAATTAGTTGCTAAATGCTCCTCCAGCTATTTTTTATGAGTACTATTTACTTTTCCTGCCTTTTGATGCCCCGTCCCAACTTCTTTGCGATGTGTTGCTGTCAATAAATTCAAAATGATCTAATATTTTTCATGAAATGGTAAAATGTTTCACTTTTAACATCTGATATGTTGTCTATTTCCTATTGTGAATAAAATGTGGGTTTATGAGATTTGCAAATCATTGTATTCTGTTTTTATTCACGTTTTACACAACATCCCAACTTCATTGTAATTGGGGTTGTGTATTTTACACTGAATGCTTACTTTTTTGGAAACAGGTTCAGGCAGCAATGGTCAAATATTACAGTAGGCTATGCAGCAAGAGCTTTGCTTTGAACTGTATTTAACTATAAAGCACAATCACTGATAAAATATCACCCAGACCAGGTGAACTAAATAACTTGGTAGTTCTGTGACTTTATGGTATCAAACAAGGTTTTTGTTATTTAATGGCTAATATGCTGAATATTACTGTATCAAGTAGCTTTGGGTATCCAGTATACACTGGCAGAGTTTCAATACATTCTAGACAAGAATGCCATTTAAAACATGATTATTGTTCCCTTCATTTTATTTCCCGCTTTCTTTCTTGCCAAAATGAATTTACAGATGCTACTAGTTATATAGTTCAACATTAGCCTTATTGCTTATAAATTGTTCTGTGCCTTCTTGCTGACATCTCTCTTCTGGTTTTTTACGTGCTATTTGCTCTTAATAAGATCATCTGTTTTGTGATGTTAATGTTCTGAAGTGCAGGAGGTTTCAGTTGGAGCCTTTGGGGCCTTGGATGAAAGCCTATTTTTTCTCTCCAACTCTAATTTGTTCCTCTGCATTATATTGATAAATTAATTTTTATCATGTTTAATGTATAATAAAGGATTCATTTCCCTTTATGCAGCTGTATACACTGATGAGTAAATCTTCCATTTTCACAACGCAGAACTTTTACCAGTCTGAAAATCAATGCTTTAATTTCTGGCAATGAGGCAAATTTTTATGTGGTAAGTATTCATGGTAAAGCTTCCACAAGAAAGAAGCTATATGTTGATATCCAACATTTGTCATCAGCTGGATACTGAATGTGAAGTTACTGAGACTATTTTGCACTCACACTAAAAAAAATCTCAAACTGGATTCATATATTGGCCATATCACAATTAACAAACACCCCACAGCTGAGTTAAGGCTAAGTTTACCATGGGGAAGGATGTGCTGAGTGTGAATGTGTGTTATCTTTCAGAAATGTGGAAAAAAAGCAATTGCAACAAAGTTTCATGATCATCTGAGTCTCTTACTAAATGTAGATTGCATGTGTAGTTATGTACCTCAATAGTAAATTATTTCTCGTCTCAATAATGCACCACACTCAATTGCTCATAGATATGAGTGTGTGAGTGAATGAGTTATACTTGTTCCTTATAAGGTGTGGTAAGTGTTTTATAAGGTTGCGAGCTTGGAAGTGGGTACTGCTCACTTTTCATTGCAGGGTGAAAGTTTTTACCGTTAAATAAGCAGTTCCTTTAATGAATGCGTGTGCTTGCTCGTGGGACTCTGAGGAAAAATTGTCAAAATTCAAAACATGCAGTAAAGGCATGTTTTGTGTTTGGAGAGGTTACTGGTAAACATTGATGTCCAATTGCACCTATATTGATAAACTCATGCTAAATTCAACAAGAAAATGATTACTTCATATTGAATTTCAAAAGTTGATTTGCATTAAATATATGATTATTTTATTATTTGACAGTGCACCATTTTGGAGGATGTTAGAGTTTGGGAAGCTATCTGGAGAGCTGTCTTATTTGGCCCCTAGAGAGTTGGTAGTTTAGAATTTAATGCTGAGATTAATAATACTTGCGATCAAGGATTTTATGATCCCAGAAATGCGTAGTTTTAACCCCCAGCCATTTTTCAATTCTCAGTATAATTTTTTTGACAATTTGAATGCTGAATTTATGAGAATTCTTTATGTTTGCAGCCCTTTTTTTTTTACTTAAATCATGAAAATAAACTGAAATACGATGGAATTCTTGATGCAAGTGCCTTGACTCAGTTGAGCCGTACCCTTCCTCTCTGTGAAGCTGCAGTCTTGAATTATAAAGCCTTAAATAAGGTAACACATAAATAGCTAGATTTGGCTTCTGCGCAAAGGGGTTAAGGTAAAAACTAAGTTCAAATTTAGAGTTCAAGAGGTTTATTCGGAAGAGCTTGCCAGGTGAATACATAAATAGACAAGTTTACAGATATTTTCCCCTCACTGATGTTATTTGTTCAGATATGAAAGGATGCATAAATAATAAATGATAACATGAATTCTGATGCCACAACCTGTGTCAGCTTTTCTCTTTGAAGGAAAAAAAATCAGAAATGTAATTCACAGATGGAGCCAATTCTGTTATCTTGCTGAACATCTTTCAATTTTATTTCAGAAACATTGGACACAAGTGTGAGAAGAAATAATTCATACTTGACATAGTTTTTCGCTACAGTTTTCAATCCAGAATGATTGAAGTTTTCATCAAATTATCTCATCAAAGGAAGTAATCCTAGTGATAACTCTTCTTTTGAGTGTCTCATTTAATCTGTATTGTTTGGAGATTCACAAAACTATTCTTAGGCCTAAAACACTGCACATTATTGCCAGCAATAACACACACCAGTCATGGCTGTTTGGTCAAAATTTGAGGCACAAAAAACCTCCCTTTTAACTAATTCATTGTCTTGACCTGTTTTCAGTCATTTTCATAGACTAAATTGTTTCCAAAAGATAAAATCCATCATTAGGAAAACAGACAGCATCCTTCTTTATGCAGTGTTGCAGCAATTAATCAAGCCAGTAAATTAAATGTTAAAAAAAGGTCGTTTTACAAGAAAGATTAAATACTCAGTAAAATTCAGTGTTCCGTGTTCACTTTTACTATACCCTGCATTGCATAAGATAAGACAAGAAACTAGTATCTGCAGCCGAATTAGGTTGATTGAAATGCAATTTTGCATCAAAATGAGACATTAAATCTCCAACTTAATTTCCTGAGGAGATACTGGCCACACCCGACAGGGCTGGGTGTTTTTGGAGTTCATGTAATTTTAAATCCGGGCAGCACTTTTCATGCCAAGCAGATAGTTTGGCACGCCCTTTAATCAAGTGGGTTACGCTCACAATGTGAGGTATAGATCTGGAACCAAATGCGAGGACATGGGATTACAAAAACAGGGAGCTTCATTGAGCAAGGGGGGGTAACCCCCACAGGCCAGTGGGCAACAGTACAGAGTCCGCAATCCAAAAATCTAATTCCAGTGGGACATAGTAGAGCTCCTAACCAGGGCAGCAATCATAGAAATCGTAGTCAGCAGAAACAGATCCGGTACACAGTCAAAGGTTTGTGGGAGAAGCAAACTCATAAGCCAGAAGACAGTCCGTATCAGTAACAGGGCAGGAATCCACTAAATCGAGGTCGGGAAGAAAAAGGTCAAAACAAACACATGCAACAAGTAATCCAAAAGGGCAAACCAAAAATCAGAAGTCGGGCAATCCAGTCAGAATCAGAACTCAATGAATAGCAGCACGGGAAACAATCTGACAGGGAATGGCTGTGAAAAGTCACCTAATATACACTTCAAAGAAGATCACATGGTGAGAGACACAGGTGCAAACAGTCAGACTGATTACAAGGGAACAGCACATGAGCGAGAACCTAATCACATTCAATTTGGCAGAAACCAAAACGCGGACAGGGATCACGGGACAAACCTATACAAAGACATACAGCTCCAGTTAAGGAATTCTAGCGTGCATAGATAATTAAAGAAGGACAGCGTGATAAGACATGGAGCTTCCACAGAAAATGCAGCAAAGGTAATCAGGGAGAGAAAAGAGGCGAAGACTAGAACAGGGCGAGTGCTGAGAGCTTGTTAATCAATTAGTAAGTGAAACTATACAATCCCTTGGTGCTTGTTAGTAAGTAAGTATTATATACAATGTTAGTTGGTGTTAGTAACTTCTAGCGAAAATAACAAACTGTTAGTATGGTTAGTAAGATACAAAAGTAAGGCAAAGTAAGTCAACGAGATTGGAAGGAAGGTTGAAATCCAGAATCCAATAAATAACCTGAAGAGTAACAGGACTGGGGCTGTGTGCAATGACAAGACAAGAGACCGGATGGGGGAGACAGAGTGCAGTGCAAATTGGAAAACATGAACCGGAATAGACGAAGGCAAAATGCAAAACATGGAAAAGTAAACTAAGACAAAACATGACAAATCAAAGTTACCAAATCACAATACATAATATAATATAAACTTAGTCATCATAGTGAGAAATATAGTTTAACTTCTGCATGCTATTTAATACCATAAACACCATAGAACAGCTTAGATTTTGACTGTGGCATTTTTAAAAACTGTTGATTAATGTGTTTTCATAAAATGTGACAAAATCCGTGGTCTACCCATATGTTTTCTTTTCATAACCTTCCCATTTTGTTTATACCAAATTTGAGACTCAGACAACTGGGAACAATTCACAATGTTTGCCACTTTTGGTTCTGAATTTTCTTCTTTGGGCAGTTTTATAACCCTTTCCATTGTTTCAATTGCCATAGTTATTACTCGCCATGCGACAGCCCAAAAGGAGGATTCTGTTGTGGCGCAGTGCGTCTGTCTCGTTAAGGCATGCAAGCACTCTTTTTTAACTTAAGAGTAATTTGCATATTCAGATATGTGCTGGTATTTGTTTTATAAATGTTAAATTGCAAGGTGATTCCATATTTTTCCATATTCCATTATTTAGGGATTCTAAATTTTTTTCCTACTCTTGATTATGAAAAAATATGCCATTAATGAAAATTATTTAAAGTAGTTTGCATGAGGTGTGCTCCATGCAACCTAAATGTCAAGCTAATAAAGAAAAACGCTTTTTGTCATATCTGTGATTTGTTTATTTCTTATGAAGCAAAAAAGCTGGATGAGCTCAATGTATGGTGATTCCATACTTTTCCCCGGGGGTTGTATTCCTGTCACATTCTGGTTGTTTGTTTAGTTAGTTACCCATCAGTCTGGCTCTCTGAATCTGTTTTCCTGAGTTGGTTCTTCTTATTCAATTATTGTCACGTGCCTTTTTCCCTTCCTATTGTGCTTCTTCATTGCTTTCTCCAACACCTGGCCGTCTCTGCATTTTCAGAGCCCTGTCCACACGTTCACGCGTATTCTGGAAAGCACCCGGTCACTGAAAATAGACTTTTATGAACATGCCTTCCATTTTTTACTTTTTTAACATTTCTGAAGCTCATGTCTGGTGAGCGTTCTGCTGCTGAATGGCTGCCATCATTCAGGTGGATGCTGCACATTGGTGGTGGAGAGATGAGATTACTCCATATGACAGTAAAGCGCTTTGAGTGTCTATGAGATGGCACATATGAATTCAATATTCATTCATTCATTTATTCCTTCTTGCTAATCCTTTGTGTTCTTTTCTATTTCCCAGTTCCCTAGTTTCCTATTTCATTTTCTTTGATCTCCTTTCCCAAATCTAGTGTCACCTGGTACTTCCAGATTGATCATGGTTTTTGACCTTGGACCTTTGACCTCAACTCTGGTCTTCCTCATCACTCTGATAATTGCCAGCTGACATTTGATTGCAATCTGTCCATTGCCCACAAGCTGCTTGCCTTACATTGCCCAGTCTGCCTGCGTACTGACACTGATTGTTATTAAAACTCTTCTTGATTGCACCACTGATCTTTTGGTTGGCTTCTTCTGTTCTGATGTCCATGACCAAACAGTCAGGCCAACCATGGTGCATTGGTGGTTCACTACCAGGCAATTTGTCTGGAGTAACATGAAAGGGAGCTACAACAGCTTCATTAGTCTGTCCAAGCCCTCTCAGGACGGATTTCCTCCTTTGCCCAAGTCACAAGGGATTCCACTGCTGCTGTCCAAGCCATCAGCGCTCATTTTCCATTATCTCAGACTCATCCTCCCACCTCCTTTATGCTACATCCATCTTGTGTTCCATGTGTTTCAAGTAAAACCTGTCTGTTCCTATCACTGCAGCACCACTCTCCATTCCCTACCTCCCCCCCAGCTCATCGACGTGATGGTCCTGCCTTCTCAGTGTGCTGTATCTTGGATGTTCAATGCAGGGGTTGTGATTGCCAATTCTTGGTGGATTGGGGGAATACTAGCCAAAATGACATTCCTGTGTACCTGAGAGCCACATACTGCCTGAGAACCCCGGCCTACTTTTAACCAGCCTCTAACATGCTGCCTTTCCTCTCACAGAGACCAGTCAATCATAAATGAATTTCTTAGAATGGTCATCTGGTATCGTTAGCTGTTGAGGAGTTTCCCAGGATTCTAAAGGATAGGACAGAAATACCATTTTTAACAGGCTAACATCCTTTTGTGGTGTAGCTTGTGGGGGCTGCTTTCTTTTCAGCGCCAAGCAGTCAGCAAAGAGAGGCCCAGACATGTGAGAATAAAAGCATTTTCTTTGACTTTTGGGACTGGAAGGTAATAATTTATGCCCTGTGGACTGGGGAATGTCTATTTTTATCAAAATAATCTTCATGAAGAGAAGAGAAGCAAAAAAAGAGAAGCAGCTTCTCATTTATTCACAAATTCATTCTATTGAGTCAGAGCAAACTTCTCTTTTGAGACTGCTGTATTCTGCAGAGTAATTACCTTCAGTTCATTGACGTATACTGCATACACCCCAGCACAGAATTCTTAAACTCTTCAACCAACATCAGCTCACATAGGGGTCTATTCTCCCATTAGCACGTAAGTCTTTTTTTACGCGCTTCGAGTTAAGCGCTTTTGAGTTACGCGTATTCTCCCCAACTCGCTTCGATCACGCCCACAGCGCTTAACTTCAGAATGTAGGCGGCCTTATGAAAGAGGTGTGACTGATCCAAAAGAGAGGCAGACTCTGTACAAAGCTCATTGATTATGGCTATCAGGAAAACATGGAAAAAGGATTTTCTGATTAACCATGAAAATGCATATGTGGTCCATGGAAAACGCAAACCAGACTTGAAATTTGAATAACGTCGACCTGCTGATAAAACCTCGTATCTCCAAACTGATAAGAAACGAAAACTCGTATGTCCACTATTCTTACATGCAAAATTAAACATTTTTATTTTAAACTATATTTATCCATTTATATTATAATAATAATCATAATTATTATTATTATTATTTTATTTTTTTATTTTCCTGTGAAGTTTGTCATTGTGAAGATACAAGGTTTTATATGCCGCTGTAATAGTAGGCCGTACCAATTACAAGACGTAATTCAGACTCTTCATTTATCCCCCGCCGCGCGATTAGCGCCAAGCGGGGGATATAGCATTGGGCTCCGTCCGTACGGACACATAAAATTGCGGCGGCGGGGGATATGTTAGAGACAAACACTTGTTATTTCTTACTCTAGCCACCATGTTATTAAAGCTATGCCTACAAACAAATTGCCGCGATAATGAAAGAATAAATAAAGAATTTAGCGCTTCTCAATCAGCGCAATTAGATCATTGAAAATGTGCCCCTCCTACACCAGCCTGTTTGTTCCGTGGAAGACAGGGAAGAAGACAAAGGGAACATTCTAGTCACACAAAGACAATCAAAGACAGTTTATATGATCTCATTTATAAATTGCGCACTTGAAAACTACTCCGATGTCAGGTTTGCAACTAAAGGACATGGAAACGCTTTAACAAGGATTCTTACCCCGCATGCGGTCATCTCCCCGCCCTGAAACCACCTCAGTAATGACGGAATTCCATATCCATAGCCTATCATCCTATTTGATTTGAGCGACACATTCACTTGAACTTGTGCCTAATACTTTATTATAATCAATTATTCCATTTACTGTTTATGATTCTCCCCATGTCGGCTATTCTTTAAAGGCTAAAATTGATTAACAAATGGATAGTGCTCTGGTATTTGCCAGGGTAGGGCTCAATCTAGAGTAGCCTATTTAATAATATCTTGATTCACACATTAAAATACACAGTATTACCAATGGTAAAAAATTACGAGAACTCGAGTTAGTTAATTCAGATATCCTCAATTAGAAAATCAATCCCCTCACTCGTGAGTCACAACTTTTTAGATTTTCACGAACATACAGGGCAGTCGCATTTGTTAATAGAACATGGAAGACAATGATGGCGACGTCGAGGCAAAGCCGAAAACCAAATTTCACAGATGTTGCTGTTGTATGGCAAGGAAGCAATGAAGGTTGATCCGAGGAATTAAGCTGCGAATCGTTCTGGATGTGGCTTCGGTGGGGAGATGTAAGCGCAGTATCCCCGATTTTAAGCATAAATGGAGAGATCTGCGGGGCGCTGTAAAAGCCAGGTTCTCTGCACACCGGAGAAGTGTACACGCAACAGGTGGTGGGCAACCATCATCCCCTGTGCATTTCACTGCACAGGTGGAGGGGATGGCATCCACTCTTTCTGCAGTGGAAGTGCATGGAAAGGAACTTGAGGCGCCAACGAACTGCGTCAGACACCTTAACACAGACGCCTGTGATGTGAATGACATCACCAGCCACTCTCTGGAACGACCCAGATGCCAGGAGCGACAGCGCAGTTCTGACGTTGATGACCACGGGTATGTTTTGTGGATAATTGCTGCGGCTGGATAGTTGTTCATCCAGAAGTCGGCAAAGATAGATGATTGCCTCATGCACGGTCCAGGCGAAAGCGCTGGATGCACTCGATGTTTTGTTTGTCCCAGGATGTCCAAACGAAGCCGATATATGCGTGTTCGTCTTCGAGCTCGGCGCGCTCCTCTTACTCTTTCCCAATCACGCAAGTGTGCAAGCAAATGCAGGACTGGCATTTTGGCTTTAGATTTTGAGAGCATGGTAGAATGATGGTCTTATGTATACTCGAATTAATTAATTGTTTTGCGTTTGTAATTTAACTGACTGGAGAAGAGGCTGATGCGTAATATCATGTGATGATTTCGTTTGATAAATTATCATGGCTTTGAGAAATGTAATTTAGAGATAAGGAAGAACAATCGAATATTAAATGGCTCAACCTTTACCATGTTAAATAAAATAAAAGTAATGTTAAAATTCGGCCTATAACCGACATCAAACGCAATATTCAATTTTGCCTAATGTTCGCGCTTGACCTTAATACAGCCCTCAAAAGCGCTTAACAGAAAAAGCGCGTAAGCCAGGGGGAGAATACGCGTAAGTGTTATTTGCATGAGAAACGCCCGGAAACGCCCCGATTTTGGCCTTGCTCCGCCCCAAGCGCGTAAGTGCCTTCAAGGCGCGTAATGCACAGACTTAAGTCGAGGGGAGAATACACGTAGGCTGAAAAGCGCGTAGCTACGCGCTTTTTTCGACTTAAGCGCATGCGAGAATAGACCTCATAGTGAGCCGAAATCTATAGCTTTACTGGCAAGGCACCATCTGTCAAAGACTGTGATCTTCTCTTGTGTAAACTCAATAAATGTTTGGGTTGAAAACTTATGAAAATGTTGCCCGTATGCCTCAGGGACTAACTCATTTGCCCTCATTATGGAGCTCTTGACAGTGTCATACGTCAGACTGTCCTCAACAGAGGACATCTTTCAGCCAGTGTAAGGTCACTAAAACCCACTCAAAAGCACAAAGACAGGATTCAGAATTGGTTTTCCAAAATTGAGCCATAAGGCAATGTCTTTTCTAACATAAAATGCAGAAGTAAAAACTATTTAATCTGTAATCTTTGGAGTCAGGCTGTGTGGCTTGAGCAGGTTTATGGCGCGAAGCCCCAGTCACTCCACCTCCAGAATCATAACTCCTTTGTGCAGATGTGTCCACCAGTGGTCATGGAGCTGCAAATTAATGCACGCAATTACAATGTTCTATCACTAGATGGCACACCTGGATCAGTTATTGAACATTCACGAGCAAGCCGAGCTCGAACACGGTTTAGAATATGGATGAGTTCAGTCCCATCCCTGTTTTTCAGGAATTGCGCTGTACATGAATTAAACTCCAATGATTCGAAGGTCAAACTTCACATGATTTTCACATCATAACTTGTATCATCATCATAATATTGCTTGCTGGTAAGCTACTGGACTGATGGTCCTATTCTTTTTCTTTTTTTTAGTTAAAAAAGTTTAAAATGCACTTCTGCGTTCTTTTACCAGAAAATGCACTTGTCACATTAAAAAAGTTTGTGCTGTTGGAAAGACGAAACACAGCAACCTTGTGAGTCGTTTATGTATCTGTTAGGGTCTATTTTGAGGATGGTTGCAACCAGATTGTCCCTTGGGGGTGATAGAGATCTACCACTCCCTTAAATAGTTCAGAAAGAAAACAACCTGCATGCTGATTTTAATCAAGTTGAATGATACCCTGCATTGTTAATACATTCACTCTGTGTCTGCATTTAAAAAATAAATAAGTTGACCAAATGATTTTGAGTAAGAGAACATCTAGCATTGCTTGTGATCTAGTTAATTCATTAAATATGAAAGACAACACTGATCAGAGAAGAGGAAATACTGTTTATTTAGCTCGCCTTCTCAGAGACATACCAGGTGAGCCAAAAGAGACTATAGTGTTTCATGCACTGTTTACCATGGAGTAGACATTACCATTAGCACAATGAGTGGTTATCACCATCACCTATTTTGCAGAGGTGGTGCAGTTTAACAGGGAAAGCGAGCAATAATAAGGTTAATTCCATATCCAAGAAACGCAATCTGATAAAATTGTAGCATAATTATCCAGTAATTCCTCAACCTTCCTGGTTTATATGAAACCATCTGTGTTCTTGTAGATCAAAAAAGAATCCTCTCCCCTGTGAAATTCTTCTCTGTGTTTTCAAACTTGTCAGATTAAATTACAAGGGAACTGCCCAAAAAGTTTAGGATGTGATGCTCAGTTCAACTTGTACAAACTGAACATGCTCGCACACACACCACCTTTTGAAGCAGGCCTAGTTTGAGAATGCGCTGATTGGGAAGGGGGGGGTTATAAAACATTTGGGGTGGGAAACTTTTTATTCATATTACAATTTGCTATACTACAAGTTGCATGCCATTTACCTCATTAAAATGTTAACCAACTATATGTGTAAATGGAGCTTTATGCTCTTGGTTCAGTCAGGCACGGTTGCCAGGCCGGTCACAGGCCTGTTTCTGTCCAATCATTCTTAACTCTAGCTCCTCCCACTAACTTGTAGAGCTTTTCTGAACAAGGCAGTGTTCCCTCATTTCTCTGACACCGGGCCCTCTACACCACTCATACTTGGGTTACTAAGAAATATTTTTCTCATGTTTAAGCTGTATGACTCTTTTTTTGGTTTTGTGAGGTCAATTGCTCAAACCTTTGTCGCCATTATGTGGCAATAAGAGGCTTTTTCCCACTTCCTCTCCTGTTTGAAGTTAATCTGGCCCACCTGCTACAGAGGTTATGGTTTTTCACTCTTGCGGGAGTAGTTCATCATAACATTTACAAATAAATTATTTACATTCCTGTCTGGTGTTGTTTTTGGCAGGCCGTTTTAATTTTAGTTTAAGTCTAGTCTTTCTGTCAAATGCTCATTTCAGTCTTTATTAGTTTTAGTGAAGTTCATAGTTTTTTCATCTAGTCAAGTTTCAGTCGACTTTAGTCGAGGATTTTAGTCTTAGTTTACTCAGAATAATCCTTGGCTATTTTCGTCTAGCTTCAGTCAACGAAAACCAATGACATTTTAGTTTTGTTTTAGTCAATGAAAATTGTATTTTAGTCTCTTTTTAGTCATGCAATTCTATTTAACCCGGTCAATATAGTCTAGACAAAACCAACATATTCTTTTAGTCAAACCCATTTTACTGTTCAAACAAGGTTATCTTATCATCCTTATGGATTCTGAAATATATCCATTCTAGAGTCAGACATTGAAGATGATTAGAATTACAACATATACTCAGCAACAAAAGTTTCTGTGACACCAATATTGTTAATTATTTTTCATAACGCAATTATGAAATTGTCATACATGGTGATATCAGACTGAAACAGTACACGTAAACACAACATTGAAATGGAAATCATGAAAATGCGAGAAAATGACTTTGCACGTGAAAATGTGCGTAAATCATGCTTGTGGATGGCAATAAAAGAGGAGAATTTTTGGAATGTTCACATTGTGCCTGATGAACGACGGAAGCATCACTTATCAAAAACACAGCCATTTCGGATCAGGAACTCTACCCTCTAAATGCCAAGACTGTCTGAAAATGATCGGTGGAGGGCCATTGGGATGATTGAATCCGGAACCTCGCAGAGGGAAGTTGCTCATCGCCTGAATGTCCACCGAAACACCATTTGGAACTTACGGCAGCGTCATCAGCAGACAAGACATGTCAGAGACCGTCCTCGCAGCGGCCGTCCACGAGTAACCACTCCCAGACAGGACAACTGAACCTGAACAACCCATCTCCGAAATCGATTCCAACCTGCAACCATAACTGCAAGAACGATACCTGGTTTGAGGTGACTGTCTGCACAGACAATCCGTCGCCGTCTCCGTCATTTTGGCATTGTCCCGCGTCGGCCAGAAAGACGTCCAATACTCACAGTACAACACCGACGACTGCGTCTACAGTGGGCACAACAACATCGACGGTGGATCCAACGTCAGTGGGATCTTGTACTCTTCACTGATGAATCAAGATTCATGCTTAACCGATGTGATGGTCGTTTACGTGTATACTGTCGACGTGGAGAACGTTATGCCAACAACTGTGTTCAGGAATTTGATCGTTTTGGAGGTGGTAGTGTCATGATTTGGAAATGGATCACGGCTAGAAACAGAACAGATTTGCTTGTTATTGATGGAAATCTGACAGGTCAAAGATATCGCGATGAAGTGCTACGGCCATTGGTGGTACCGTTTTTGATGCAACATGGTCCCGGAATAACACTGCAACATGATAACGCCAGACCACAAGGATTGTACAGCAGTATCTCATGCAACAACATGTCAATGTCCTGCCATGGCCAGCCAGATCCCCAGACATGTCCCCAATCGAGCATCTTTGGGACGAGATGGATCGACGTTTGCGGCGGTTGGATAACCCGCCAGCTACACTCCAGGAATTGCGACAACGTCTACGTCAGATTTGGAATGACATCCCACAGCAATTTCTGGCACATCTGATTCGGTCCATGCGCCGGAGATGCGTTGCTTGCATCATGGCACGAGGAAGTCACACCCGGTATTGAAGTGTGAAGGTCACAATTGGTTAGACGTCAGACAAGTGCTTCATGACGCATGAAAATGACATTTTTCGTTTTGAGTGACGTTGGCACTGAAAAGTCAGTGTTTCTCCTGTTAAATAAACATATTGATTGCATTGAGATCTTTGCGTGTCATTTATAACATACACATAAATGGTGTCACAGAAACTTTTGTTGCTGAGTATATTTATTTCAAAACCCAGAGAGCACAGGAAACAACCCACAAACACGTTTGAACACACACACACAAAATAAAATTAATGCATAACAAGGATTAAATAATAGTGCCTCGTAGGCTGGTTAAGAGGCTAGATAATTAATGGGGTGGAATTTAAGGTATCAATGTATGCAGATGATACAAATTTTGGTATTGTCCATATGCTGTTGGCTTCTGGATACAGGTGCAGAAATGGCTACAAACACTTAATATTCCATTCGAGGTGACCTTGTTTACAGTTATGCTGGGGGACCTGAGAGATACTTGTATAAAATTAAATAATATAATTATAGTTCTTGGAAAAATCTTTATTTTTAATACACAAAATAAGAATGCACTAAGATTAAGTAACTTCAAAATGTTTGTTAAAAAGAGCTATAATCTGGAAGGTATAGCTATGAGAAACCTGGGCAGAGCATCTGAATTTTTAAGGGTGTGGCAGAAAATAAGTACAGGTGAGGGATGGGCATTACTCACCATATGAATGAATCTTATCTGCGTGAATAAGTTTGGGTGATCTGTTTTTTTTTTTTTTCTTCTTCTTATGGAGACATCATTGCATGTAAAAATACAATTCCAATCATGCATTGGAATGATGAGGCTTTAGGAAGTTTGGGGGGTTCACTGAAGAATTGATAGCTTTGAGAGTTGTTGGTGTGTGGTTACGTTCTTTATTTTCTAGGTTTTTTTTTCCCTTTCATTGCTATATTATATTTTTTTTCTTTTCTTTCTGTTTTTTTCTTCGTTTAGTCCCTCCCTCAAGAGGTGATACATCATTGTATTTAAGTCTGTCAAAATAATAAAGTTGTCCTCCAAAGAGGGGGGGTGGTGGCGGGCAAAAAAAAAAAAAGAGGCTAGTATTGATTTCCGGCCTATAATATGAAATCAACATTAGCCTTCTAATCAGCCTGCAAGGCACATCTCTCTGGTCAGCCTTGAAGGCATCTGACTGAATACTATTAAAGATTATCATGCCAGACACAATCAGGATGCCAATTCTTTGGCTATGTATGTTATGTCTGTAAACACGGCAAATACTTGGACAGTGATTGAATTTTGTATATTTTTTTGTGTTTGGGATACATTAATATTTTCCAGGTCGTTACACGCGAAGGAACCAACCCGTGTAAATACAGTTGAACATTATATGGCTCAGGGTAGTCAGAAAATGTGTGTAATAAATGTTCACATGAAATTATTGCTCTTTTTGATCAAAGAAATAATACCTACCTCTCAAAACTTACAATGCTAACAAGCAGTAGAAGGATGAAGATGATGGCCCACTCGTTATACTTTTTGATTTTTTTTAACTGTGTTCATTCAGTACTATCCTGATATTGTGTAAACTCAATAAAAACAAGTATAAATGAACATCTAGCTGTTGTGGAGTATGCTTACAAACAAAAAAATCAACATTATTGAGTGCTAAACACACATTTATTCAATTAAGTGGATCTCAAAAGCAGAACTTGGAAAGTGGGCAATTTCATGTAGAGTCCGCAACAGTCTTCCCGTAACATAAGCCATGTACAATAAAAGTCCTTTTGTATCTGTGCTCATGACTTCTTGATAAACTAAACAAAATGCAACCGCAAAGTTTTTCACAAAAATATTCTGGTCTCTATATACATGAATGCAATTGTCCTCTATGCTTCTGATGTTGAATAATCTAATAGTTGGTCATTTCTTACAGGAATATGCAGATATTAACATACCAGGCTATCTGTTATTGTTTTTTCAGATCATAAATAATGGGAAAATCTAACACAGAGAAGTTGTGCATATCGCACCAGGTTGAAAAACAATCCCAATGAACTGGAGAAATATAGACAAAGAGACAAAGAACGGAAGAGACATGAACAATCTAAACCCTTAACAACTATACAACTGGAAGAGAAAAGGAGAAGAGTACGAGAAACGATGAAGAGACAAGAAGGAGACACTGACGCCAAAACAAATCCATGGTAAGAAAGCGGCCAAGACCACTGCCAGAAAACAAAAGAAGAGAGAAGACTCTAGAATGCAGAGAATAGCAGAAAAAATGAAGAAAGCAGACAAGAAGCTTGGAGACCTTGATATCTTCTGAATCATCCAAGCTTTTTTGGATGGTGTTTGTGGCAGAATCTTTTTGATGCAATGTAGCTTTCTTCTATCTGTCGAGTTTGCAGTTTGTGCCTCTGCCTCTGTCATGCTGTCTAAGGCCCTGGTGAGGTCAACTCTCAAGCGCCATGCTTGAGTCCTTAACACTGCCTTCTTCTTCTCTGCCTTCTTCATCAGCCAGGAAGTCGACAGCTGAAGGCGACTTCACCCTGCAGCGAATCCGGCACACCACTGGAAATGGAAATGCTCCAAAATGATATCTTAGTAACGAAACAAAAAATTATAACGTCAATTTGACTCGTCTCGACGTGTTAACAAAAATGAAGTGACATTTTATCACAGTTTTTGTTTTGTAAACTGTATTAGTCTCGTTTTTATCTGTCAACAATATTGCATTATTCATTTGATTATAGTTATGGCCACATGACCACCACTTTCGCAACGTCTCGTCTTGCGATAAAGGTTCGTCGACAGAGATATTTTGTCGTAATTTTCGTTGACTAAAACAACACTACTCCTCTTTCCTCGACATACCACAAGTTGGCGGAGGTTAACACGTTGACTGCCGACTATGAGATAACTCGTAATGGCGGGTCAGGGCCTGCACTAGACCTGAAATTTCTAGATGGTATCCCTTTGTTAACACATTTTCCAGTTCAAGAATAATCAAGGAGCAATTGAAGACAAGGCTACTCTCCCCCATGCGATCGAACAGCGACAAAATGTGCTACATTCAGTACAGAAAAATCATTTAATTATGATTAGGTCTATGCAATTGCAGACGGTGACGGCATTTCAGAACTCTTCAGTGAATTAAGGTAATTTTGGAGACTAGTATGTGTTTTCGTCCGTTTAAATTTTCCAATCAGATAGCTGTCAATTTTTTACAGCAAGTCGCATCACCATGCTCCAAAAACAGGTGTTGGTACTTGTCGCCGAAATTATCTTCATTCGCAAAAGAGTTCTGAAATGCCGCTCTCGCTGGAAAAAAAATTACAGTTGCTCAGTACCTGTGCAGAGACCCATTTATAATCAAATTATTTTTCTGTACTGAATGTAGCCCATTATTTTGTCACTTTTAGATTGCACGGGGGAGAGAACCTGTGTCTTCAATTTCCACTTGATTATTCTTGACTTGGAAAATGTAATAATAAAGGAAAACCATCTAGGCTTAAGGAGTGGGAGTTTGTCTCTGGGAGTACCCTGGAATGGTTTGCCTCCAACCTCAGTGAGAGAAGTTTCTCAGTAGCTGTTTGCCTTTCTGCTTCTGACCCTGTTCCCCTGTTATGTGGCCTGCCCCAGGGCTCTGTCTTAGCTCCCATTCTGTTTGCTCTGCATATGCTTCCACTCGGCCACATCATCAGTAAATTCAACTATATCTCATGTCACTGTTATGAGGATGATGTTGAGTTGTATTTGTCTTCCACACCTTATAAAATCGAGAAAATCAATGTTCTTCATGAGTGTCTGTCTGCCGTAAAGATCTGGATGACTAACAACTTCCTCCAACTTAAAGCAGATAAGACTAAGGTACTCATTATAGCCGCTGATACAGTGGTCCCCAAGGAGGTAAACCACATGGGGTCACTAAAGGATAACATCAGATATGATTGAAGAAACCTCAGTCATTTTTGACCACACCATGAATCTCGGGAAAAAATTTTAACTCTCTAACCCGCACAGGCTTTTTCCATCTAAGAAATATGGTAAAACTCAGGTCCATTGTCACACACTCAGAACTGGAAACGGCTGCTCATGCATGGCTCGATGAATGCATCTCACTGTTCACCTGCCTCAGCAAAACTTCTCTGAACCGCTTACAACTCATTCAAAATGCTGCTGCTTGGTTGCTCACTAGGTGATGTAAGTCATGTCATATTACACCTATCCTGGCCTCCCTGCACTGGCTCCCTGTGGCTTTTTGGTTCCAGTTTAAAATCCTGGTGCAGACTTACAAAGCCCTTCATGGAGAAGCACCCGCTTACATCTGTGAGCATCTCAGGCCCTATGCATCTAGCCAGTTACTGAGGTCCTCTGACCAGGGGCTCCTCATTGTGCCTTGGATAAGGCTGGAAACCAGAGGCAACCGAGCGTACAAGTCTGTGGCCCTAAAGCTCTGGAACTCTGTTCATGGAATTTAAAACCTGTGGCTCGGTACACCCTTTTACAGGGCAGATAAAAATGTACCTGTTCAGGCAGGCGTTTGGACAGTCATACATTTTTCGCAATATGTGGCACTGTACTGTCTTGATTATTGTATTGACTGCATTTTTTACGTTTTTATTTGTTTTCTTTAAAGCACTTCGTGACTTCGAGCTGTGAAAAGTGCTATATGATAAAGTGTTACTTACTTTCTTAACAATTAGTCCTGGATAATTCAAGTGTCAGTAAAGGGATGGATATTTGCCCCTGAATTTTCAGGTCTAGCGCCGGCCCTGACCTGCCATTATGAGTTTCTCGCAGTCGTAGTTTAATTCATATTTAAGTTATTCTGTCTTATAACCAGTGAACTGAGGGTTCTGAGCTCAAGTCTTGTACTGAATTGGTGCCAACCAGGGTGCCTAGCAGGCAACAGATTTCAGAATTTGCTTGTATCTTGCTTGTTTCTGCAAGTAGTGGCTTATTTCAATCGCCCCCCACCATTGCTATGGCTATGAAGGCCCATTGCCAAATAGACCAGCATTGCTAATACTTTCATAGCATCAGCCTCACCTCGTCATGCCATGGCGTGTGCCTTCCTGTATAAACTAGTGCCATCTTTATCAGTGTATGCAGCTGACCAAGCAAACCATCCTGATACCCTGCCAGTTTTTGCTATCCATTCCCAAGCTCATGTTGTTTGCTAATATTACTGTTTTTTTTTTATTTTAACTTGAATTTATATTTTATGTATCTATTTTCCAGAGCCTTACTGTCATCTGCTCCAACACCTGTATGTTTCATTTGTGACCGTTACCTCTGCCTGTTTTGAAATATATCTTCAACTGTCAGGCCGTAATGTGAATCACCTTAGTTCAGCTAATGCAGTTTCTGGTTCTAAAGGGCCATAAACATTAGCCTAAGATTTTGAATCCAGCCGTTATGAATTTGTTTCGGGGATTTCGGCTGCACTCTCAGTTGAGTTACATGCAATCTCACTCAGTTCAGGGGAACTTACACACACACATAGAATATTTCCGTTGTATCGAGTCACTGATTGTGTCTCCCCAGATGTTCCTCTGTTTGCATTCAGCATCTCTGCTGATTTACCTGTAACCAGAGGAGAAGGTCACACATGCTTGTGTGCATTCAAAGGAAATGATTGTAGCCCCACATAGTCTCATATCTCACATAGAATATTTCCTTTGTGTCAAGCCACTTTTGGAGTATTGCCGGATGTTCCTCTGTTTGTATTCAGTTGGCCCCTGAGCTCCCAGAGGAAAAGGTCATACATGCTTGCATGAATCTTAAGGAAATTCCGCACGCTCGTCGCAACACAGTCTCATCTCATATAGTATATTTCATTTGTATTAAGCCACTTCAGGAGTGTCTTTCCAAATGTTCCTCTCTCTGTATTCAGTAAGCCAATCATGTTTCCGGAACACAAAAGGAACGCAACATGCTGGCTGCTGCAAATTAAGCCATTCCATTCCATTCATACTTTGATTTTATTTTAAGGTGACTCTGCTCACCTGCTCCCTTTGGGAGCACAGGTTTGGGGGTTGTCATCTCGGGAACTGTGTCATGCTTGCTTGGATTGTTCTAGGGCATCACTCGTGCAGAGTCACCACCAAACTCAAATGCAATAAACTCTTCCTGCAATAAATGGTTCAATCTGATGTAATTGTCCTGACTGAAATAGAGCTTTATTGCATTAATTCATTCAGGCACAGTTGTCAGGCAGGCCAAAAGCTTGTTTCGGTCCTGTAATTCTTAACTTAAGCTGCTCCCACCTAATTGGCGAGATTTTATGACTAAGGCAGTGTTCCTTCATTTCTTTGGTGTCCTGCCCTCCACACTGCTCATACTTCGGTTACTAAGGAATATGTTTCTCATCTCCCTCCACCTCTCCAGCCTCCTGCTTCATAATTATCATTGTTCACTTTAAGCAGCACTTGTTCATATCATGTTCAATGACTTAAATGTTTAAGAGATTCAAAAAAAATGTCAGGCTCTGCTGGGGGGGGAAAGGAAATAAGGAAAAACCCTAATAAACTCATCCATACCTATGCCCTTAGTCATTGATTTTTTTATGAGCCAAACTTACTAGATTCCTTTTCCTCTTGTGTTGCATGGTGCAATGGAAAGGGGCTAAGACAAAGTGACAGAGTGGAGGGCAGTGGTGGTTTTGCACGGAGGCCAAGGGAAGCCTGGCTTCCCCAAAAATTATTGCAAGAAAGAAAAAATATAAGCTTCACCACAATGTATTTTCTATTGTTGTCATTTCCTCGTCAGAACACTACATCAGCGCACTTCTGCTTTGGCTGAGCGTGAGGAGCAAAACAGCGCCCCTCCTGTTAAGCTCTCATTGCGTCTTACACTTCGTGTCTCATGCCCTCCGCCCTGTCAGTCAGTTCGGAGGCCAGCTTCACTTTGCCTCCCTTAGAAAAAAAACAGCCTGTATTAGCCAATCAGATTGAAGCACGGCTCATCGCTTAATGGTCGATGCATCATTAAAAAAAATATGAGGGAGGCCAGATCAAATCTGGCTTCCAGCCAATCACAAACTGTTACGGAAAATACACACACTGATTCAACTGTCCCGCCAGGCGCCAGCCAGCCCACAGAAAGTATAGCCATTAAGTCAGAGAATGGATGGTGACCGGGACCTTGAGTTTCTTGTAAAAAATTACTTCACAACACTTCCTTTTGAGGTTCAACTAAAAGTCAAGCGGGACGGTAGGCTGACTCCAAAGCTCAGTTTGACTAAGGGCAGAGCTTGATGGAAAAGTTTGCTCTTTTTGTGAAGCTAACTATGCTAGAGACGAGTGGCTAACAGGAAGTGCTAAGCTTAACCGGCTTTTCTGCTGGCCATGTCTCCTATGGCCCGCCGTGGCCTTTTTGATCACCGGGCTGTTGTCACATTTTTCTTATGTGATGCATAAAATGTGGTGTTTTATTCTTTATTATTCTTGTCGTATCTAGTGGATTTCAGAGCATGATGGCTAAGCTGTACTGTTTTTTTATACTCTCAATCCTTACCGAGACTGCATTTAGGTCCGCTGGCATCAGCTGCACTATCAGCGGACAGCTGTAAGGCTTACAGTTGATAGCGCTGCAGCAATGTTGATATCAATTTTTATGTAAACCTTTGTAACTATGTGTTTTATATTTAGTTTATGTAATTCAGACGTTGCGCACGGATTGTGCATTCATGTTGAGTGTGTTTTTGGATGTATGAATATTGGGCATCCTTGTGATTTGTTAATTTCAGCTGCGAGGCTGCCACATATGACATTTACTTCTAATGTTGGTGGAAGGGGTTTGCCTGTGTTTCTGTACAATAGTCCGCGGCTATCTTGCAAATGCTTTTGTTGTCAATTAATTAAATATGAGTCAGAGAGAAGCATTGTCCATAAAACGGAACTTCATTAATACTGTCAGTGAAAGCAATGGCTAAAATGTTTTTGTTATATCTAGATCTTGCCATAATTGCCGTCTGATCGCTATATGTTTAGCTTTCTGCTGTAATAAAGCTACGAGACGTTTATCAGCTTAGCATGGGCTTCCTCTAACTGATCACATACTACTGTGTGCCGGAGCCATGAGCACGCGCACAGCCCGAAGCGCACACCCACAGCTCTCCCTCGCGCTTTCACTGTCTCTCACACACGCTGTCCTCTTTTTTTAACCTCTTTTTTAACTAAAATGAATGAGAAGTCGGTAGAATAAAGGTACTGTAACAGTAGGCTAATTATAAATATATAGTATTTATAAAAAATAATATAAAGCTTATACAGTATAGGCCAGATAGTTCAGTGGATTACTTCAATAAAGGCCATGACTGGCACCAGTTTAGAGTAAACAAGTGAGCTGTTAGGCTAAATATTCCCTTAGAAAATAATTTTAAGTAAGTCAAGATGATGCGCCATCGTTTAAATCACAGTTTGGGAAAAAGTAGGAGGAAATCGCTCGAGCTGGGCACTTGATGCAAAGCAGCCTCTGAATGGGAGCAAACAGCAGCTGTAACAGCACTGGTGATAGTGGGCTATGTTTAGGAACCAAAAATTGGGGCAAACTGATTATTCAGTTTATTCATATATTATATGTTATCTATTGAGATAACGTTAGGTACCTATTCTACAAGTGTCACATCCTGAAAGTTTTTAAAATTTTTTTCCCTGCAGCCATCTTTGACGATTTTCAGCCCTGTTTCCCTTAATTGATTTTGGTCAATTACGGACTCATTTCTTTCCCTTCCCTCTGTGCGGCTTTGCATGCTTGTACACTCCCCGTTTAGAATTGTTAATTGGTGTAGTATGTCCAGTATTTAAGTTCCTGTATCTTCCCCTCACTGAATTATCTGCTTCTCTTCATTGTGCCCTTAACCATTTCTTGTCTAAGAGATCAGTTCCCTCCCATTGTTGGTATTGTAATTTAAACTAAGAAACAAATACCCATTTATTAGGGGTGGTTCTCCCAGTGGCAAATTCTCTGCTTCTGCAAGCTGCAGTGTTCACAAGTGTGCACAGTCCTGTATGCGCTGTTGCCCAATTATTACCGGTGTCAACCTTGGACCAAATATCAACTATGGCCTACCCAACTGCCTTGATCTTGTCTGCCAGATGACTGATTTGGACCACTACACTCTTTAACTTCTTTTTCTCTGTTTGTGTCAATTTCAGCTTGCTTATCAATTTTAAAAGTGCCTTAATGGCTTTTTCCGGATCTGCCCTTGGTTTGTTTGTTTTGAAATTCATTACAATACGTTACCAATGACTGCAACTTGTGTGAAGGGTGTGCACCATGTTTGGCTTGTGCACATCACCTAAGCACACATTGCCAATGATGACCCACCCCAAGTCCAATCTTTGCGCATAAGGAGAGTTGTGTGGCCCATTGATCTGATTTCTCACGTTGTGAATCCTGATTATGTCCCTGATTATGTCACTGGCTGTGCTTGCTAGCTAATGGTAGCTAGCAAATTAACTTATCCAAGAAACCCACCACCAGAGCCCCTAATTCGGTACAATACAACTTGAAACAATTATAATAAACATATAATAACTAAATTACATTGATTAATTGATTTAACCTGCTACCAATTTGAAGTAAAAAATGAACAAATGTGTTATTTTCGAGTTTTAAACTGTCCAACCAAAAAATCTGAATCATTGACAAAGACATCAGAGGGACAAAATAAATTAACTTGCACCAATCATTAAAAAAAAACCAGTTGGGCGTGACTTGAACCCACTTGTGCACTGAAAATGTAAATAATTTTTCAGAGATCATCTGTTGGCATCTCCATAAGCATTTGTTTATCGTTTTCCGTTGAGAGCAATAAGTTACAGAATTGAGGTTTCAAGGTGGACAGTATCCATTCAAGTCTTACACAAAAAGAGGCCCAATAATAAATTACTCTGCTCACTGACACAGAAGTGCAGCAATATAAAGCTCTGCAATGGGTAGGACACCATTGGTATATGCATTGCCCCGTAATAATTATTTGGTATCTTGTTATTTATAATGAGTTTACTCCCCTTTAGGAGCCGTTTGTATACTCAGCAACAAAAGTTTCTGTGACACCATTTATGTGTATGTTATAAATGACACGCAAAGATCTCAATGCAATATGTTTATTTAACAGGAGAAACACTGACTTTTCAGTGCCAACGTCACTCAAAACGAAAAATGTCATTTTCATGCGTCATGAAGCACTTGTCTGACGTCAAACCAATTGTGACCTTCACACTTCAATACCGGGTGTGACTTCCTCGTGCCATGATGCAAGCAACGCATCTCCGGCGCATGGACCGAATCAGATGTGCCAGAAATTGCTGTGGGATGTCATTCCAAATCTGACGTAGACGTTGTCGCAATTCCTGGAGTGTAGCTGGCGGGTTATCCAACCGCCGCAAACGTCGATCCATCTCGTCCCAAAGATGCTTGATTGGGGACATGTCTGGGGATCTGGCTGGCTATGGCAGGACATTGACATGTTGTTGCATCAGATACTGCTGTACAATCCTTGCAACGTGTGGTCTGGCGTTATCATGTTGCAGCGTTATTCCGGGACCATGTTGCATCAAAAACGGTACCACCAATGGCCGTACCACTTCATCGCGATATCTTTGACCTGTCACATTTCCATCAATAACAAGCAAATCTGTTCTGTTTCTAGCCGTGATCCCTCCCCAAATCATGACACTACCACCTCCAAAACGATCAAATTCCTGAACACAGTTGTTGGCATAACGTTCTCCACGTCGACGGTATACACGTAAACGACCATCACATCGGTTAAGCATGAATCTTGATTCATCAGTGAAGAGTACAAGATCCCACTGACGTTGGATCCACCGTCGATGTTGTTGTGCCCACTGTAGACGCAGTCGTCGGTGTTGTACTGTGAGTATTGGACGTCTTGCTGGCCGACGTGGGACAATGCCAAAATGACGGAGACGGCGACGGATTGTCTGTGCAGACAGTCGCCTCAAACCAAGTATCGTTCTTGCAGTTATGGTTGCAGGTTGGAATCGATTTCGGAGATGGGTTGTTCGAATCCAGTTGTCCTGTCTGGGAGTGGTTACTCGTGGACGGCCGCTGCGAGGACGGTCTCTGACATGTCTTGTTTGCTGATGACGCTGCCATAAGTTCCAAATGGTGTTTCGGTGGACATTCAGGCGATGAGCAACTTCCCTCTGCGAGGTTCCGGATTCAATCATCCCAATGGCCCTCCACCGATCATTTTCAGACAGTCTTGGCATTTAGAGGGTAGAGTTCCTGATCCGAAATGGCTGTGTTTTCGATAAGTGATGCTTCCGTCGTTCATCAGGCACAATGTGAACATTCCAAAAATTCTCTTCTTTTATTGCCATCCACAAGCATGATATACGCACATTTTCACGTGCAAAGTCATTTTCTCGCATTTTCATGATTTCCATTTCAATGTTGTGTTTACGTGTACTGTTTCAGTCTAATATCACCATGTATGACAATTTCATAATTGCGTTATGAAAAATAATTAACAATATTGGTGTCACAGAAACTTTTGTTGCTGAGTATATAATGCTTCTTATATATTCTCACTTTGATGACCACATCAGATAAAGCCAGGAGGTGATAACAATGGAAGCTGTATCTGGGAAAGCCAGCAGGGTGAAATATTGCCTCTTCAATCTTGTGCCATCCTTATGAATGTGCATTCCCATCGAAGCATTGTCGGTATGTACTTGTTAATGAAGATGTAAGGAAATGTTTTTGTGTGAAGGGAGTCTGATGGTTAATTTATCACCTTATGTTTTTGGGTATTTTTGAGTGGTGAAAATCCGTTAGCATACCTAGCTAATTTGTGCATTGGAAGCCAGGCACAACTCATGTGAGTCTATCCTTTGTTGTTTAGCTTTGTTCACTTATAACTTGTGAACTAACACCGTATTTTTGCATACTCTGTATGTGTTTCAGTTTTACCTACATGAAACAAGTTAAAAGTACTTCAACAGTGTGGTGATTTCGAGGACTAGTTAACAGCCTGCCAACTTGGGGTTCAGATACACACCTATAAGTGGGACAGAACAGTAAAATGACGGCTTCTGAATGTGGATCTTCTTCATAGTGGACAAGATAACACAATTATCCTAAACAGTTATTTGGAGTAAGAGAAGGTAACCTGCACACAACACATTAAGATGTCTAACCCAGTGCGTTCACTGAAAACTCGATCACGAGTCACATGTTCATCTAAGCACTCACATTCATCATCTACATCCAAAGCATTAGCCATTGCCCGTGCTGAAGCAGAGGCTGTAAAAGCACAAATAGAATTTGCTGAAAAGGAAGCAGAGATAAAGATGGAGAAAGCGCACCTTAGAGCTTCACTCGATCTACTCAGCTTAAAGAAGTCGGCAGCTGCAGCTAAAGCACAAGCAGACACACTAGAAGTTGTCTTTGAGAATGATGATGTTCTCAGCCAGAAACTCAGCCAGATAGATGTGGAACCTCTTAACCCAATGCAACAAACTCAGGATTCATACAAAAAACATTATGAGCCGTCTCTCAGGCCCATATGTATGCTAAGCAAAAAAAATTAATCCAGCACTCACGGATCAAAGTAAATAAATTTTATTTCGGTACGGACAGCAATACACGAAGGTTTCAGCCTACTGGCTTTCTTCAGCGTGTTAAGCCAGTAGGCAGAAACGTTAGTGTATTGCTGCCCGTGCCAAAATAAAATTTATTTACTTTGATCCGTGAGTGCTGGATAAATTTTTTTTGCTATACGTCTGCCCTGACCGTGCACCCGGTAAGAGACATTGTTACTTTTTCATAGAGTGCGCGCATTTTCACTTTACCATATGTGTGCGAAGCCTAGAGACCGGATCTTTGAACCATCACACTGATGTACCACCTATGCTGCAACAAAATGTTTCTCAGTTCATTCGACAGAGTAACACAAAGCAGGAGTCTCAGATGGGCAGATGGGCAGAGACACATCCACGCCGTAGCCCAACCTGCGCATCAGCCATCAGGGTTCCCTCCCAGTGGTGAGCCTTCATTTAAAAGAGAGCAACCCGACCACCCCTTCTGCTAAGATGGTGCCATCGATAGCCGTAACTATCCTCCTGTTTCACAGTCAGTCACAGCCTACCGGATTGGCCAACCTAACAGGTGGATCTGCCACATGCAGCATATCCAGGTATGATGTATCCAGTCAGTACACCACAGACCCAGGCAGCCCATAGCCATGAGATATCAGAACTTGTGAGGTTTATGGCGCGACGCAAAATAATCAGTACAGGCCTTTTACAATTTGACGACAAGCCTAAGAGCTATAGATCTTGGCGAGCATCCTTTAGGGTCTGTCACGGGTCTCAATCCGACCGAGAAGGAGAAGATTGACCTACTGGTGAAATGGCTGGGTCGCGAGTCAGCAGAGCATGTCAAACGCATCAAAGCGATGCATGTGAATGACTCTCAGAAAGGGCTACAGATGGCATGGCAGCGGCTCAATGAGTGTTATGGGGCTGCTGAGGCTGTAGAAGAGTCTCTGTAGAGAAGAGTGGACAGCTTTGGAAAAATTTCCAACAAAGACCATCAGAGGTTCTGAGAACTGGGTGATTTGATGATGGAGCTTCAAGCTGCAAAGGAAGAAGGGGAATTCCCAGGGTTGGCGTATCTCTACACTGCACGAGGCATCAGCAGCATTGTACAAAAACTACCCTTCGCCTTACAAGAAAAATGGATGATGCAGGGATCACAATATAAAAATGAAGACAAAGTACTTTTCCCTCCGTTCTCTCTCTTCGTGAGTTTTGTTTGCCAGGAAGCTAAGATGCGGAACGATCTAGGCTTCATTGTAGCTACTCAAGCATTAGACAGTCAGAAAGCCGAGAAGCAGTATCTCAAGAACGCTGCTTACAGAACACCTGTCACAGTCCACAAGACTGAAATACCCTCTGCTACAACCTCACCTACCGGTGCCACATGTTCAGTGAATGCAGATCCTTAAGTTGTGCCCTATACACAGCAAACCAGATCCTCTACACAAGTGTTGTGGTTTCAGGGGAAAGCCCCTTGAAGAGAGGAAAGCCTTCCTGAAACAACGCAACATCTGCTATCGCTGCTGCGCATCCACTGCACACATCGCCAAAAAATGTTACAAAGTTGGTGGGTGCAGAGTGTGATAGTGATAGGCACATTTCCACGCTACACCCTTGCCCTGCTCCATGGTCGGTGAGGGCTCCTGCATTGGTGGATAAGGGAGGGAGCAAGACAAAAACTGCAGAGAGACGGAGGTGGCAGCAAATTGCACGGAAACAGTGGTGGCAGCAAATTGCACAGAGGTATGCGGCAAACAGCACTGTGGCACGTCATACTCCAACATCTGTCTTGTCAGAGTATATCCCGGTGGGCAAAGGGAAAAGGTCATCACAGTCTATGCAATCATTGATGACCAGAGTAATCGGTCCCTCGTGAGATCAAGGTTCTTTGAGCATTTTGGATCCAGTGGCTGTAACTCACCTCACTCTCTGAAGACATGTGCTGGAGTGAGCAACACTACAGGGAGAAGGGCACACGGCTATCAAATGGAGTCTCTGGATGGACATGTCAGCATTCCCCTACCCAGTCTCATAAAATGCACTGACATCCCTGACGACCGGACGGAGATCCCCACCCCAGAGGTTGCTTGGCATCATAAACATCTAAGAGCCCTGACAAGCCAGATTCCCAAGCTCGACTTGAATACCCTTATCCTCATGCTGTTAGGTAGGGACATAAATAGGATTCACAAAGTGAGAGATCAGATCAATGGGCCACACAACTCTCCTTATGCGCAAAGATTGGACTTGGGGTGGGTCATCATTGGCAATGTGTGCTTAGGTGATGTGCACAAGCCAGACATGGTGCACACCCTTCACAAAAACACATTGGACAGTGGAGGCACGTTACTCTTTAAACCCTGCCCTAACTATCGTGTAGTAAAGAAGATGCACTATACAGTGGCACCCGCAACCCTCCAACCGCAGCCACTTATCAAGAAGGCTACTTATAGGGAACGGGGAGATCATATTGGGTAAGCAGTGTTTGAAAGAACATAGGAAGATGACAAAACAGCCCCATCCTTTGAAGACCTTACCTTTTAGAGCATCATGGAAAAAGGCATCTATAGAGGTGACGACAACAGTTGGATAGCTCTTTTACCTTTCAACCCTGGAAGGCAACGCCTCCCCGACAACAAAGCTCAGGTCACGGAGTGCTTCAGGTCACTACAGCGTTCCTTCAGGTCAAAGCCAGAGATGAAGGACCATTTCTTCAACCTTATGGGAAAGACCATCCAGAGTGGCTATGCAGAGGTTGCACCTCCATTCACCAAAGGAGAAGAGAGATGCTACCTGCCACTTTTTGGGGTCTACCATCCGAAGAAACCCACCCAAATTAGAGTAGTTTTTGACTCGAGTGCACAGTGTCGTGGAGTATTTTTGAATGATTTTCTTTTGAAGGGGCCAGATCTAAACACCAATCTCCCAGGGGTGCTACTTTGCTTCTGCAAAGATGTCATTGCCTTTATGGCTGACATCCAACAAATGTTTCATTGTTTCGTTGTCAGACCTGAAGGCATCAGAACAATGACCCTGAGAAAAAGTCACCGAGTGGAGAATGACTGTGCATGTTTTTGGCAACAGTCCCCTGCTGTGGCCATCTACACCCTCAGACGTGCAGCATCGAGATTTTTATGTTGATGACGGATTGAAATCTGTGCCAACAGCAACTGCTGCCATTGACTTTTTGAAGAGGACAATAGAGATGCTGGCGTGCTCAAACTTGCACCTACACAAGATCGCATCAAACAACAAAGACGTTATGGAGGCATTTCCATCTGAGGACCATGCAAGGGACCTGAGAGAGCTTCAGTGGCGACACCTTACTCTTGCAGCGCAGCCTTGGGATCGGTTGGAGTCTCACAGATCATACTCTAACATTCCAGGTATCCACAGAGAAGAGGCCCTTCACACGTCGTGGGGTGCTGTCCGCTATAAATAGTTTATATGACCCCTTAGGGTTTGCTGCTCCAGTTGTCATACACGGGAAAGCCCTGCTCCGTGACCTCACTGTAGAAGTCCAAGACTGGGAAGCATCGCTGCCTCCAGAAAGAAAACTACAGTGGGAAGATTGGAGACATTCTCTCCAAGAGCTTCAGCATCTTCATGTATCCAGGCCATACACAACAATCTCCAGTTCTGAGGCCCAGCACAGAGAACTCTGCGTATTTTCCAATGCCTCTGGGCAAGCAATAGCAGCTGTCGGCTAATTGAAACTTTCAGACTCCACTGGACAGAATCGCACAGGCTTTGTTTTGGGAAAAGCTAAGCTAGCTCCTCGTCCAGAGCTTACAGTCCCACGGCTAGAGCTCTGTGCAGCCGTTCTTGCTGTGTACATGGCATCACTGCAGTTCATCACCAGAGAAATTCACTCAAACATTGATGTTGTCAGCTTCTTCACTCACAGTAAGATTGTGTTGAGCTACATCTTTATTGAAAAATGATTTTACGTGTTTGTTAGTAACAGAGTTCAGCAGATTAAGAGATTCTCTCTTCCAAATCAATGGCATTATGTGCCTACAGAAGATAATCCAGCTGTCCTTACCACGAGATCTGTCTCAGCAGCACACTTCAAGCACACAACATGGCTCACAGGTCCAGAATTCCTAATCCAATCTCACCAGTTTTCTGAGGCCACAGAGACCTTCGAACTTGTTGACCCAACACAAGACGCTGACGTTCGTCCTCAAGTAGCAATGCTCAGCACAACCACAAAGAAGACCAAACTTGGCTCTGAACGCTTAAGTTGATTTTCAAGCTGGAGGAATCTCACTCGTGCTATTGCACGGCTTATCCACATTGCTAGTTCGTGCAAAGAAAAAAGGAGTCGACATTAAGGACTCTGCAAAGGTTGGCACCTCTGTGCTGATTCATGCTCAGTTGGTAACCTTAGGAGAGCAAGGATTGTCACCATCAGAACAGTGCAAGACGAGACCTTCGTTAATGAGTTCCAGACCATCAGAAAGAAAAGGAGCCTTGCAAATGACAGTCCTCTGAAAAAACTGGATCCCTTCATGGATGATGATGGCGGCATACTGAGAGTTGGAGGACGCCTAAGATATGCAGATGTTGGATGGGATGGGATGATTGAGCACGGACCCTCCATTCACACATATTGGCTTAAATGTGTTTGGGCCTTAGTTGGTTTGCTTCAGGTGGACCAGAGGTCCTCTGGCTAACAGCAAGAGGTGGGTAGTTCTGTTCACATGTCTGAGCATCCGTGCCATGCATATGGAGATTATTGAGTCCATGGACACCTCAAACTTTATAAATGCCTTGAGGCGATTCATTGCCATTCGCGGGCCAGTCAAGCCTGCCATGACTTGCAAATCCCCTCCAACCTCAAAGACAACAAGATGGAGAAATTTCCCTAAGAACAAGGTTGCTCCTGGATCTTCAATCCACCCCAGTCCTCGCACATGGGAGGAGCATGGGAAAGGATAATAGGAGTCACTAGTAGAATACTAGACTCCATGCTTTCGAGGTCAGAGTCATCCAGACTTACCCATGAAGTCCTCACAACATTGATGGCTGAGATGACAGCTATCGTAAATTGAAGGCCCTTGACACTAGTCTCAACGGATCCTGAAGACCCACAGATACTGACACCCTCAACTCTACTCACACAGAAGTTTGGGTCCGACCCTTTGCCTCCAAATGAGTTGGACTGCAAAGACCTTTACAAACGGTAGTGGAGACAAGTGCAGAGTCTAGCCAGCACCTTTGGGGACCGATGGAGAAAGCAATATCTGTGTACCCTCCAGGTGTGAAAGAAATGGCTGTGAGACAAACCAAACATCTTGCCAGGTGCAGTTGTGCTCATGAAGGACCTTCAGGTGAAGCGTATCTAGTGGCCCATGGGTCGCATCACAAAGATGTTCCCTGGCAAAGACGGAAAAGTCTGCAAGGTGGAGATAAAAGTCAACAGAGGAGGCACTCAGAAGTTGCTGCTCAGACCAGTGTCGGAACTAGTTCTGCTCCTCTCTTCTGAGGATTGAGTTCAATACTCTTTAAGTGTGGTATCTATTAGAGATACCAGGCGGGGAGTGCATCACTCTGTAATATTTGTTAGGCATCTTGTTTTTTATATTGAATTTAGTCCATTCTAGTGGCCATTTGTATATTGTAGCTTATGTATTCTCACTTTGATGACCTCATCAAATAAGGCCAGGAGGTGATAACAGTGGAATCTGTATCTGTTATTTTGCCTCTTCAATCTTGTGCCATCCTTATGAATGTACATTCCCATCGAAGCATCGTTGGTATGTACTTGTTTATTAAAATGTAAGGAAATGTTTCTGTGTGAAAAGAGTCTGAGAGTTAATTTATCACCTTATCTTTTTGGGTATTTTCGAATGGTGAAAATCCGATAGCATACCTCGCTAATTTGTGCATTGCAAGCCAGGCACAACTCACCTGAGTCTATCCTTTGTTGTTTAGCTTTGTTTACTGATACCTTGTGTACTAACACTGTGTTTTTACATGCTTTGTATGTGTTTCACTTTTACCTTCCTGAACTTACCTCCATTAAACCAGTTAAAAGTACTGCTACAGTGTGGTGATTTCAAGGATAAATTAACTGCCTGTCAACTTGGGGTTCAGATACACACCTATAAGTGGAACAGAACAGTACATGAGGGAAAAAAAATATTTGTAACAGCTCTGAAGCGTAGATAGGTTTTAGAAGGATGCCAGGGCCCGGAGTAAACACAACAAAATGTTCAGTGAACTCAAATCTTAAAGAGTCTATTTGGCTCCACCCTGTCAAACTCTTACTGTTACTGTTACTTACTGCTTACTTTTACTGTTAGAGTTAAGTTGACTTTGTCAGAGTAGTTATATCTCTGAAAATGTTGCTGTAAAGTCACAGTATTGATTCATCTGAACAACTAAGCTACAAACTGGGGAAAAGACTTCCTTAAAGGGGCAATAAGCGGAAAATGCTTCATTTCTAGGAGGAATTAAAAATCACCATGTGTAGAACGAGAGGCGTAATTTCATCTAGAGTAGCAGGACGTCACATATTGTGTTGATCTCCAGCCCCTTGTTTACAAGCCCAGTCCGGCATCCGTGTTCATGTACGTTCATATGAATCGCCGCCTCCTCCTTCCCGAGAATGCATTTATACAGCCACTGAGCAGAATCGCCTCCTCCTTCTTCCCGAGAATGCATTCATGCGGCCAGTGAGCAGTGGCAGCACGCATTTTTTAAAAAACGAAATGGCAGGGACGAAATGTTCATCTGAAGACGAGCGGGAATTTACTTCTAAAGAAACAACGGTCGTTGGCGAAGAAGATGTCGGATAATGAAAGGGACAGAACCTGGGTTAAAATTGGCCGAGCATTTCCAAGGTGGAGAGCACTGCGAGAGATAAAGGAGCTACAATTTGACTCGGGGCTAGCTTTTCCTCTCCTAGACAGGTAAGTAACAGCATAAACTCGAATGTCTGCTTTTATTAGTGTTACAGTAATGTTAGGCACATATCGCTATGTCAATTCAATTAAATTTAATGTTATAATCGTAGCATGGGTTAATGTCCAGAGCTTGAGTTGTTAGCGGCTGGTCCCAGCAATGGGCCAGGCATAACGGTTGTGTTAGGTGAGTAGCCCGGCAGCCAGCTAACATTTGCAATTTTCACAAATCTACAGTTTTGTGAGGTTCAATGTACTGAGTAATTACACCGCGGAAACTTAAAGGGGACCTATTATGCTGATCCTACTTTTAATACATATAGGTAATGTTATAATGTTGGATGTCCATACTTAACCTCTGAAAAGTTTCTAAACACAAGATACAGGGGTTTTGCCGTAATGTAAGAACGTGATTTCGTGAACGTGATTTCCTCTATGAACAGCTCCTCTCGAGATCTTCACGAGATCTGGGCAAAACCTGACGTCAGGTTGTGCCATCCAATTAGTACAGACCAAGCCAAAGCCAATCACAGTGCTGGACAGACATGAACAACCGCAGATCATACTATGCCTTAGTAGCATCTACACCTCCAAAAATACAAAAGAAGAACCGCAGATCATTTGAGACACTTTGATCATTTGAGATCCTTTGCCAGTATTTCTCCCAAAGCTGCTCGTCCGTTTACTTTTGAACGGGAAGAAAAGCACCTATTTCTCTCCCAAAAGAAGATGCCTCCAGAAATCAGTGGGTAGCTTTTTTGTTTGCTGGCTGCGAACAGCCAGGGCCAAAGGGAACGTTAGCTGTTTGTGCTCAGCGTTTCATTAAACAAAGCTTTGTCAATAAAGGATAACTCCACACAGGATAAGCATTTCAGCTGCTTCGTAAACCTGAAGCAGTTGCATCGATCAAGCGCTCGGAGCCACACGCTGTAAGTGACGACATTACAGCAAATTATGTAAGTGGAGCTAACGAGTTACGGGAGGCTAGCAGGACCGCTAACGATAGTTAGCACTAATAACAACTGGCCGCAAACGTAGGCTTTGTAAAATATCTGAAGATAAAGCCTGTATCGATTGCGACTGTCCGTGACTCACAAGCTATGTTTCCATCCACTTGTCAATGAAATTATCTGAAGTTCACCAAAAATATTCATGCGAATAAATCTGGTGAAAATATGTTTTCATCTGACGGCATTAAAGCAAATAAAAAGTAGTACGTAATGATGCCACATGCTGTTATGCGATCAAATTGGTGTATCGAGTACATTTCTGACATTTTAAGCTGTTTCCATTCATTTTCGCACTGAATCGCAGAACCTTCAAGTGAACAAAAGTAGGTTGTTAGCCAACTAATTTAGCTGGTATGCCAAAATGGATCGCGTTTACCAACAAATGACGATAATTGCACGAGTTGTAGTAGTGCTTAGGTGCCAGCTATTAGCAGCATAGCAGACCATTATCAGAAGGAAAAAACCGCATCGAAACACCATCAAGATGCAGTAGCAGATTTATTCTCAGCATTTATCGCATAAGCCTCATACCAATCAAGAGAAAATCCAATGAGATGGACCGTATAAACTATGAGTCAATAGTCTTGAAATCAAGTCTTAATTTCACCGTCTACGTGAGGCATTTTTAATTTGATATTACTTAATTCGTATAAGAACGCGTGGATGGAAACATGGCTAGAGATGGAGAAGCAGTTGCTTCACAGCATAAGCCTACCCAACTGATGGCCTGTTGAATGTGGCTTTTGCACTGCGGCTAACGTAGCCAAGTTACTGTTGCTAATGTTTGTGTCCTAATGCAAGAATTATATCAGGGGAAATTCAACAGAAGGTGTGTGTGAACATAAACATAAATATGTCTGTATGTGGTGGATTCTAGCTTTCCCTGCATCCTAGCAATAGAGAAGAAAAACAGCTGTACTCACCACTGTTGCCGTAGCAAACTGTAGCCGATAGCAAATTTGAGCTTGAGCTGCCAGACTTTCGCACTGCATCCTCCACTTTCACCGCTGCGTTTTTTAGAACAAGTTCATTTCAATAGATCAATATTCAAGTATAGCGTTAGATTTCGGAATTTACCCGCAGATTCCTTATCAGATGGCAACCATGTCTCACCTTTCACTCTGGGGAGGCGGATCCGGAAAACTGCATTCTGCAGTCTTGTCCCGCTGAACTCCGCCCTCCACAGAGCTGGCCAGTCAGAAGAAACTGGGCACACGGGGAGTGGGGGCCATAGCGGAAGAGCCACCCCAATGAGGCGTTTCAGGCAGAGACTACGATGGATTACAAATGGGGTTTTTTGAGGATGGCAGTATGAGCTAAATAAGGACCCTGTTTTGGACTTTGAACAATCAGGAGTACTCTAGGGGAGTCCAAGATCAAAATGTAACCTAAATATAGCAAAATATTTCCCTTTTGAAATGGCCTGTCATTCTGCTGAATAGCAGAGGTAGAGGGAGGTGTAGCTCATGACACACTTTTGTTTTGGTCTACAGGCAGTGCACAACAGCAAATCTAGCAGTAAAACGTTTTTGCTTTTTGCCACTTTCATCGGCTGAATTTGCAAAAGCAGGTATTTAAATCTGGCACACAATGCATTGTATCTGATATAGAGATGCATCACTGATAAAGGACTGAAAGAACACATTCCAAAGTTCCAATTATTATTGTACAGTAATTAAAAAACAAAAATACACAAATGAGTTTATGGACATTTTTTTCTCCTCGATTTTGAGAGATATTTAAGAATTTAAGTACAACGTTGTAAGTTTTTTACTTTGCTGTATGCAGGTATTTTTGTCCAAGGGAAACCATATATTGTGTTGTGACACGTCCTAATACCGTCAGTCTTGCAATGCTTTTTTATTAAAGATCATTAATGATAAACAAGCATATTATGCTTTGCACAAAAAACACATATTCAACTAAACAATTAAACATGTAGCAGCTGAAATTTTTGAACATGGTGCACCTGTGATTGCATTTAGCACCTAGCATTTTAATTTGCATCAGGTTTACCAAATACGTATGGTTTGAGAAGAGACAAATGTCAAGATCCTTTCAATAGCGTAACTGTTTCCAGATCCACAGTGCCCCCTGCTGGTGAAGAAAAACACATCAGATTATAAAATATTATTGGAAAGTGCAATATGCTCATATGTACTCTTATCACAAAAGCAAGGCAGTATATCTGCCGCACCTGACATTGAAATCAGTCATATGGCACATTTACGTCTGTGCATAAATACCATGAAATAATTAACAACAAGCCTTGAAAAAGGAAAGTGAACAAGAAGAAGACTGTCTCCAGGGAAGAATATGCTGTTCTATGTATGAACCGGGCAGTCATACATTTGCTTCGCACTTTGTGCTCCAAGGATTGCTTCAGGGGAAACTCAGCATGAGGTTGCTTCAAATAATATTTTAAAATGGTTAAATGGCATGCTCAGCATACAAAGTCTGCTTATTCAAGTTTCTCTGCTGGGACTGAGCACACAATGTTTGCACTTGGGGGGGGGGTGAGGAATATACTGAGTTGGATATCCAGTGAATCATAATGAAATAATACATACCAACAATGAACATTCTTTTCAGAAAATATTTATTGAAGCTCAATTCTTAAGTTGATGTTGAAAATTCTCTGACAAAGTTGAAAAGAGTCTTGATTCGAAAAAGAACTGCTTGGTAGAGGGTAACATTTTTTGAGTGCACTGTGTCTGCATTTGCAATTTATTTTGACTAAATCAAAAGGTAATTTACAAAAATTGAAACTTCAATTGAGCATCATATTAATCGGCTCACACGAATGCCAGCTTTCATACTGATGTGCATATTGAGAATTTTGCTGGAGGAGTAAGCTGGGGCACGGTTTTATCCTGGGCACAAGATCTAAAATTATTTCAACTTGTAATACCATCTAAATCCCTGTAAGTTCACAGCAAGCGCCGGATTGCTGCAATTAAATGACTAATTATACAGTGCTCAATTCACCCTCAGCACCCAATATCATGAAAAGGTTTGCAGGCGTTAGCTCCAAAATCAGCGTATAACTATGTGAATCACGGCCGTCAGCCACTACCCAGCGATTTTCTTATGAATGTAGCCAAAACTTGGCTAGAAAAAGATTGTGAGCACGGCACTATTCAGGCACAACCAGAATGCCACACTACTCTGACCAACCATTCACAGCTATCGAGTCACATAAGTGTTTTCAAGCCCGGCTACAGTTACTTGGTCTGTGGAGTTCTCATTAAATCATTTTGAAGTGAAACTGTCTACTCAGTCATTTTAAAAACTGTACAGTCTGCTGATCTGCAGCTCTGCCTATGCTTTGCCTTGCAACTTCTGCTTTCATGCACTGTTGATGAAGATGTATGAATGTTCAGAGTTCTCTAAGATGTGTTTGATGGGGGGACTGGGAAGGCGGGGGCGTTTAGTTTTGCACATACGTAGCTTGACTTATCTTCTCCGTGAGATCGCTGAGAGCTTTGGGGGAAATAGAATTTGTTCTTTTGCGAAAAAAAATGTGTGGAAGTTGATGGTGATGATTCAAGATCCAGACCCCCCTCGACATCTAAAATGCAAATTCAAGATGAAGATTTTAAAAGCGGTAACATAGCTCCTTCAAAAATTTTTGTGGTGGACACTCCTTGGACTACAGCTGTTTTTTGTGGTTCTGCATAGTTCTGTCTCTTGCTTTTACTGAAGACAAAATCCTGACAATAATCTATACAATGACATTCTATAAGATTCTGTGCTTCAAGCAATTTGACCTATTCCTGTTACAGCACGAAAATATCAACATGCACAGAGCAAGATCTATGCATGGATAGTCTAGATTGGCATGGAGAAACTTTGCTGGCCTATACAAAGCCCAAAGCCGAACCCCTTCAAAAAATTTTTGGGTCAATTGCAAAGCTGACTTTTAGCAAGGCCTAATCATCCAATATCACAGTCTGATATCACCAATGCTTCTCTGGCAGGAATAGATATTATGCCAGCAGCCATACCATCATTTGATCTGCTCGCAGTTTAGACTTGTTTTGCACTTGGATAGGAGACCACCTGGGAAAATAAGTGACTGTTGGAAGTGGTGTTGGTAGCAAAGTACGCAGCAAACTTCCCTCAGGCCAGATAAACCCCATTGCCCAAGTGCAATAATGGGGCACTGAGCTAAAGGAGATGCTGTCTCTTGTTTCATACTTTAAACCAGGGTTCTGACTCATTGCGGTCATTAAAGATTCCCTGACACTCTGGGACAAGAGCAGGGGGTGTCCTGGCTGAATTCCCCACCGCGCTCTGTCAACCTGCTACCGCCTTCAACCCAATCATGATTTAAATGGATATGCACATTCATCACTAAGAAGATGTGTTATGTGTGTTCAGGTTGAAAAAGGCTGCTGTGCATCTTCTAGGTGGGTGGGGGTGAGGTAAAAAAATAAAATCCCCCATATTTATGCAAAGTGCTTTGAGTATCTGTGAGAAAGCGCATTATAAATGCAAAGATCAGTCATACATTAATTCACTTGTGAGCTTCACGGTGATGTTCTTACCTACAGTGGAGAGGCTTCCCAGAAAAGTGAAGGATGTTATAGCAGCCAAGTCGTGCCATCTCTACATTAAGCAAGATGAGGAATTGTCCATGTACTTTTAGCCATGTGATGTTTTTTTTCTCTTAAACCTGCACAATCAACAAAACATTTGTATCTCGTCTGGAGTAATAACTTGAGAGCCCAAATTTCTCAAGATCTGGTCATCAGGATTGGAGACCATACATCCTCTTTTAGGGAAGGAATATTTTTAGTTCAGTTCATAAATCCCTTCCATCTGTTTGCAGTTCATTACATCATATGGATTTTGCCATGGAACACCCCGATACTAACCTCAACTACAGAGTAAAGAAACTGGGACGTCAGAATGTTACTAGCTATTAAAAGCTTGCTTAGAAAACAATCTCTTCATCCTCAAGTATATTACTGTTCCTCTGCTGAATACTAAGATCTGAAAGAACAGATTTTATGGCATAGTCCTGATTTCTTTCATGAGATGAAATTACTTTAATTTATCAGACACCTGGTCTGGAGTGATGTAGAATGAAAGAGACATATAAAAGAACGCCTGTCCCAGACCTAGCTAATTCACGAATATTTCCTGAATAACTATGAACAACGTCACTAAAGAACTGAATACAAGTATTTTTTCAGCTTTATTTTCTGCTTTGTTCTGGCTATGTTGTTAATAGATTTATCAGTGTAACGATACTCATACGGGACCTTATTCCTCTCATTCCTACATCAAGCACCATCAAACAGAATAATGTGTCACATAAAGGTATAAACGTAAATAGTGTATCATAATAGTGCAGTGTAGAAGTATGATCAATGCAATATCAACATTACTTGCAGACTTAAATTAAATTGCAGGCATTGATCTCAAAAGGGAAATATGAATGACTAGTGTGCATATATTTCAGTATCTACAGCGCCTACAGACCCAAAAATTGAAATATAATAACCCACTCATTTTTTTTTTTTTTGTGAGCTACCTCTTTCTTTAGAAATGACGTTCAGCATTTGATTCATATTTGGCTTCCTCCCCTTCAGGGGCGGAGCCAGGGGTGGCCACGGCCACCATAAATTAAACTTCGGCCACCCCACCACCACTGTTTTGCCTGCAACTTTTTCTTTGTGCAAGTGTACCCACAATTCAAGTGTTCCCAATTCAACCTCAAGCAAGTAGTTCTCCACCACTACAGATGGAGGCGGTAATACACTCAACTTGACTTTATTAGACACTAACATAATTACAGACGAAGAAGAAGTAGTAGTTGTGGCTCATGTGCTCTATGCATAAAAGATCTTTGGCTCTACGAGTGAAGGTGCCAACTACGCTAGATTGCTGATGGGGTTCGCTCAAGCAACTATAGGCCTACTGAGCCACAAAAGAAATGCAAATTAGCTAGTTAGTTAATGTACTCTTATCGTTGCTCAGTCAAAGTGACCGCAAAACTAATAAGTTTGATGAAACGAGTGTAAATGTGCACGTGGTAGTAATACATTTTTTATTTGATTTTCTGAAATAATTACGCACAAACTTATTTTCCGGTCTGTCTTTAATTAGCTTGCGTTTCCTTTGTTGCTCAGTATATATAGCTTGTTGCGCTCAAGTGAAGCACCCGGGAGTAAAATTCGCCCATAGACTCCCATTCGTTTTCGCCTATTTTAAAATTACATTTTCAAAAACACTCGCGAGCAAGTCGGTGTTATTTTGGTATCGCTGTGCAGAGCGACATTTTGTCTCCCTAAATATGCGCTTTTAGGAGGATGGAAAGCAGCACAATTCTAATGGGAAGATCGAAATATGACTCGGTGTCAATGCTAAAGTGTGAGCAGAATGTTAGCAGAGATGCCGAGTCTCACGCATTTTTTAGGCTTATTCGCCATAGTCTGCAATTATTCGTTGCAGGCTTAATGAGATTCTCAGGCGGTATTAAATTCCTTGTGCTTTTGAGTTTCCCTTGTGAAAAGGTTGTCCTCACCACAGGTAGGCCTAACATGGAAAGCGATTATGAATTTGGATTTCTCGAGCTTCTCTTTACTCAGGGATTGGAAACAGTGCATGTGTTTCATGACCATTTAAATTGTTTTAATGAGATAAGACCATTTGAAATGTCTTTATGCAGTTCCATTGCTTCCAATCCCTTAGTGAAGACAAGCCTGAGAATTTCCGAGTCATAATTGATTGCCGTGTCACTAGTGGGGAAATCCACCATGATGCACGTGAAACTGATCAACTTGATGCACAGTGACTTAAATTCTGCGAGTGAATTTCTTCAGTGCGCGTTGATTGACTAATTGCTGTGTTAACTTGACCGAGGCTTATGACCCTCTGAAAAGATAATCGCTCAGACGTTTTAGCCGAAATGTCGATGAATGTCCGTATATGTTATCAAATTACTCCCTGGTTTCCTCGATTCATTGTACCCTGGTTGAGCATATTCGCTGTCAACCGAATTGTTTATATTGAATCATATACCTAATACCAAAGTTGATAAAAGGAAGCGCTAGTTAACGCTGGCTACTCCTTTCCTCAGCTTCATCTTTGCCCCTGTCCTGTTAAAACACTGCTCTCAGGGATGATCACTGCACAGCACAGATCGATGGGACAGAGAAAAGGTTTTTTTTTTTCCTCCTGATTTTAACAGCCAAGCCTTTCTCCCCTCCTTGTCTTTTGGAGCTCTGTATTGACAGACAACGCGACTTGTCCACTGTCTTAAATATTATGCAGGTAAGAAGTATCGTCCTTGAATGTAAATTACAAGTAGCCAGCTTGTTAACCACTGGGTTAATTTTATTAACTTCTAAGTCAATGCAGTCCCCGCGACAGTAAGGATACCAAGGTAGCTCGCTGGTGACTATTGTCAGTCGCAAGCGTTTGTTGATAGTCAGCGGTTTATTCAAGTCAGTGGGACGGCTATTTAAGTAGCTAGCACGAGAAAGCGATTTTTTTTTTCTATTTAAGTTGCAAATTTGCGTTTCTACGTTAACTTATGCATGAAATGTTTTAATACAGCCCTTCAAATGAATATTGCTGCAAAAGGCTGGAGAATACAATTGTGTAGGTTTGTTGATAAAAGTTCCTTCTGTAATATTCTTGTGTTGTTAAATTGTAATTATCTTGTGAGATTTATCACCAATGAAAAATACAGAAATTTCACAACTGTTTCAGATGGGGTTTTTTTTTAATTAGTTTAGGCATACATTAAAAGCTTATTATGCAGGTCTTCATGATGTAATTCTACATGGCATACACTGCCTGCATAGCTTTGTAAACAAGGGACCAAGAAACACTACTAGATCTACAGCAACTTTCCACATTGGAAAAAATATCACATCATTTTCTGTGCCACCCCTATGTGAGCAATGGCCTCAGTCCGGCCGCCCCGATGAAAACTGACTGGCTCTGCCACTGCTCCCCTTGCTAAGTCACACACAATCTTGTGAGAATTATTACACTCTTTATTGGAGTATCTCTAACCTGGGCATTTTTGTATGGCAACATCCTAGCTTAAACTGGCAAAAAGCTATGTGCATGCTATTCTTTTTTGTCTGATTGCTGTATACTGCTAACCTGGGTCAGTACAATGCAGGACTGGTGACAAAATTCATATTGAAGGACAGCTAGTATGCTTTTCAGAAGATATTCAAGGAGAATCTCGAGGAAAGTGTTTCCCATTTCTGTTAATATTTAAACTGTATACCAAGGTTACTAGCAAGCTAATAATTGACTGAATTTAGATAATGTCGATAATTTAGCCAGAGACAGTACAGGACACACAGATAGCTAAACCGGATGTATGTTTTTGATGTAATTCAGTCCGTTTTTAATGGAATGGCCCTGCTGTTCAAAATAAATGGATTGTTAGCTAACAGTTTCTACTATGCAGATGCAAACTGTGGATCATTTTTAAGTGTAGTTGCACTTTTATGGTAACTTAATGTTGCAATGAAACCTTGAATTTTCAAAGGACCCTACTCCAAAGAATACTTTTTTTCCCCAGCAAAGGGGAAAAAATGCCTCTTTCCCCCATTTATTATAACCTTTATATTTCTACTTTATTTCCTTTCAAGAGGGTGTCATTAGGATACTTTCGGCTGAAATTACAACAGTTACCTTGGTTATTTGCAGACATCTTAGTCATTGGAGTTAGGCCCTTTGGAAACTCAATTCAATTCATTGTGTATGTAACAACCATCATTGCCTAACATGCAGATGTTATCTACCTTTCCATACTCATTTCAAAGGGGTAGTTCACCCAAAAATGAAAATTCACTCATCTACTCACCCCAAGGCTAATCAAAGGCCCGAAAGGAATTTCTTTCGTCCACAAAGCACTTTTGGAGTTCCAAAGACAAACAGCATTGAGGACAAATCCAAATCAATTGAAGTCAATTGTGGCCATTCTTTCAAGTGTAAAAAACAACATTTAAAACACACAAAATGCCTCCATACTGCTTATACGGCATAACCCAAGCGTCTGTAAGTCCAGAATTTTTCAAATTTGAATTGAAAAGACGTATTTTCACCACGTTTTTAGCCTTAATGTCCAATGTAGCCACTTAACAAGGAGCCTTGTTCATCTTCACGGAAGAAGTTTAAAATTCATGATGCACCTATGGTGGCTGAGGAGGGCAAATACACTGCAACTGCCCTAAGCATCTCCAATTGGAGAAACACATGGCAGTTTTGAGTGTTTGCGTTCACTGACTGAACAGCGCATTTACCCTCATCAGCCACTGTAGCTTTGTGAAACTTCTTCCATGAAGATAAACAGATGAATGTAGAGAAACTGTCCATCACTGAATTCTGCCTCCAGAAAAACAGAGCAACAGAGCTATCTGGCACAAAGAACCCTCCAGTACAGTTCCATTCACTATAACTCCCATCGTCCATGTCGGTATAACATTTTCAGCTCATAAATGTAATTTAAGCACTTCTGGGTTGGGTTTTGAAGTCTTTTTTTCCCCATGTATTCATGTCATTCAGCTGCGCTTAGTTGCTAGAATACTACCTAACTAGCTGTCACCCAAGAATTTAAATACTTTTCTGAGGGTCCAATTAAAGTCTTTCAACAACTGAAAAGCTTATACTGTCTGGAATTGGATAAAGAACATGTCAATCTGCAGATCATTACCGGGAAAGTTTTACATGGGCATGAACTGTGCTTTACGCAGATAAGCCTGAGCAAGCATTACAGTGACTAGATTTCAGTGAGAGATTGTCTTAGGATGTAAGGAACCACTGAATTTGTCGAGGGGTGAATCTACGCATTAATCAATGGATGGGAATCACATGTTTTTAAGAATGATATAGAATGATATAGTGTCAATAACAAAAAATTTTTCTGTCACAAGTGATCATTTTATTGACTGCTGGATAATTACGATTGGCAAGTATATTAGGCAATTGGAGTGTTAGACTTGGCTGAGGAGTTCATGTCATTCAATTCCTGGGATAGGGATGGGACTTTAACTCATCCATATTCTAAATCTTTCACAGGCACTGCTTCCATTTGAATATTCAATAACCATTTCGGGTATGCCACCCAGGGCCTGAAGGTAACTTTTTCAGCCACCATCCACTGTGGCAGGTGGACTTAAAAAGCCTGTGTGGCAAGTGGATTTTAAACAGCCAATTTTCTTGTCCGAAAAATAAAGAGGAAAGATACAGGAAATGCGAGAGCATGGCTCTTGAACTTGTGTAGGATACACAGTGAAGTGCGGTCAAGTTATTAACTAAATTAATGCCATCAATGAATATTTAAAAATTGTTCATCTATTTATTGGTTTCCAAACAAATAATGTGACTACATCACTGTTCTGAAGAGTGATCAAGGTCCTTGAAGGGCCACCAGGGGACCTCGGCAAAATAAGGACCGAGAATTTCACTTTCAATTTAAATCAAAAGAAATTATGGCACAAAAATGGAGACTGATTTAGTTTAACATTATTTCAGTGTTCAAATATATTGGACGATTGACATACTCTTCCCAGTTCATAAGTTACTTAATTACATAATGGTATGTTGTATTATTAGTGGGCCTGAGCTGAGTGCAGGCCCACTACTCTCCCCAGAGAAGCCCAGGCCACTTATATTATTCTGTGCCTATATTTTTATTATTATTATTATTATTACTTATTCTTCCGTAAAAATTTCATTTCGCAACTAGTCTTACAGATTTGAGAAAACCCATACAATATATATATATATTAAATTGTGCGGCTCGGTCGGAAATGATGTGGTATGTCTTTTCGAAGCGATCCGACTTACGGATTTCCCACAATTCCCGAAAAACATGGAATTTCATCCCTCCCTAGCAACCAGGCAGAACTCCATAGCAACCCCCTATTTACGTTCAAGCAATCATCCACACCACCATTGCAACTATCAAGCAATGCCTAAGCTACCATCAGGAATACTAGAGCTACCGCCTGGCAATGCCTTAGCAACCACGAGGAGCACCATAGCAACAGCCTAGCAACAGCAACGCTCTAGCAAAAGCCCAGAACACCATGGAATATCTTGCAATACCTTGCCAACCACCAGGAACAACATAACAACTGCCCAGCAACACCTTAGTAACCACCCAGAACACGATAGCAATCACCTACCAATGCCCTAGCAACCACCCAAAACACCATAGCAACCGCCTAGCAACGGCCTAGCAACCACCCAGAACACCATAGTAACCTCCTAGCAACGCCCTAGCAACCAACCAGAACACCATAGCAACTGCCTAGCAACGCCCTAGCAACCACCCAGAACACCATAGCAACTGCCTAGCAATGCCCTAGCAACCAGCCAGAACACCATAGCAACTGCCTAGCAACGCCCTAGCAACCACCCAGATCACTATAGCAACTGCCTAGCAACGCCCTAGTAACCACCCAGAACACCATAGCAACTGCCGAGCAACATCCTAGCAACCACCCAGAACACCATAGCAACTGCCTAGCAACGCCCTAGCAACCAGCCAGAACACCACAGCAACTGCCTAGCAACGCCCTAGCAACCACCCAGAACACCTTGGCAACCACCTGGCAACGCCCTAGCAACCACCCAGAACACCATAGCAACCGCCTAGCAACGCCCTAACAACCACCAAGAACACCATAGCAACCGCATAGCAACGCCCTAGCAACCACCCAGAACACCATAGCAACTGCCTAGCAACGCCCTAGCAACCACCCAGAACACCATAGCAACTGCCTAGCAACGCCCTAGCAACCACCCAGAACACCTTAGCAACCACCTGGCAATGCCCTACCAACCACCCAGAACACCATAGCAACAGCCTAGCAACGCCCTAGCAACCACCCAGAACACCATAGCAATTGCCTAGCAACACCCTTGCAACCACCCAGAACACCATAGCAACTGGCTAACAACGCCCTAGCAACCACCTAGAACACCATAGCAACTGCCTAGCAACACCTTAGCAACCACCCAAAACACCATAGCAACTGCCTAGAAACACCCTAGCAACCACCCAGAACACCATAGCAACCTCCTAGCAACACCCCAGCAACCACCCAGAACACCTTAGCAATCGCCAAGCAACTCCCTAGCAACCACCCAGAACACCATAGCAACTGGCTAGCAACGCCCTAACAACCACCCATAACACCATAGCAACCGCCTAGCAACTCCCTAGCAACCACCCAGAACACCATAGCAACTGCCTAGCAATGCCCTAGCAACCAGCCAGAACACCATAGCAACTGCCTAGCAATGCCCTAGCAACCACCCAGAACACCATAGCAACTGCCTAGCAATGCCCAAGCAACCACCCAGAACACCATAGCAACTGCCTAGCAATGCCCTAGCAACCACCCAGAACACCATAGCAACCACCTAGCAACGCCCTAGCAACCACCCAGAATACCATAGCAATTGCCTAGCAACATCCTTGCAACCACCCAGAACACCATAGCAACTGCCTAGCAACGTCCTAGCAACCAACCAGAACACCATAGCAACCGCCTAGCAATGCCTTAGCACCCACTCAGAACACCATAGCAACCACCTTTTTTACGTCTAAAAAATGCAGACAAAATATAGACAGAGACAAAATAGACTATTGAGTAGTCCAAGCAGCATCTCAGGGCACCGCTGCATCCCGACCTGCAGAGGCCAGGCCCACCCTTACAATTTCTGCGGGAATTGTCTAGATAGCAAATGGTATGTTTTGTCATTATATGGTAATCTATTAGCTAGATATAGCTCGCAAGGTAGCTAGCTGGTGATCTAACTTTCATTCTGAGGCCAGCCATACAATTAACGGCTGTACAAATCAGACTTGGAAATACCTAGCACAGTTTCTGTGAAGCCCAACATCACTGATCGCTGCACATAAGTTAGATAACAGTTTTAACACTTCAAACCTTTCTGAAGAACCGTTATTTGGTGTTCTCAGCAAGGTTAATATAGTTTTGAAATTTTTATTAGTTTTTATTTTTTAGTTTTACAGTTTGCTTTTTTTATTTCAGTTTAGTTTTAGTTAGTTGAACAAGTGATTGAGCAGTTTTAGTTTAGTTTTTATTTTGAGGAATTCACTAGTTTTAGTTTAGTTTTTATTTAGTTTTACAGCTATTAAGAGGAAGGCTTTAATTTGTAGAAGCTGACAAGGATGAAAGAATGTATGACAGCAAATATGTTTTTACCGAGTCCTTTATTAATCCTGTATTCTTTAACCATCATCTTTTTTAACATGTGACACTGATGATACTAATATAACTAGGGGAAAAAATCCAATCCATGTCACCCCATACAGTGATCATGCTCAGTTATTTCCACAGCTTTTGCCATGTTTGAGAGCTAACCATCTTCTTCACTGAATGTGCGCAGGGCAGTTGCTTGGAATTCTGGGGCCCCTAACAGAATATCGGTGTGGGCCCCCGCTCTAAGCACCAAGCTTCATTTTGCAATTGTTAGGAGGAGGGCAAGCTCTGTAAAATTACCCCCCGCGTGAGCAAGACTTATGCCAACAGGCTAAAGTAGCAGTTTAGTTTTAGTAAACAATTAAGGTAAAAGTAATGTCAGCCTTGACAAGCGATTATTTAAGTTACACCTAAGGTTACTGCACTGACTACATGTAACGTTCGTTCACTAGCCAAACCTAGCGTGTGCAGAAAATTACAGCTAGAGCTGAGAATGAAGTAACCACCCATAAGAACGGAGGAACGTGTCCTAGGCTGCTGCTACCAAATTTTTTGACGGCATATTATGATGGCTGGCGAATGATAACCTTACCGATCTTTTCTGTAGATGATATCGTTAATAACTAAGTATTCTGATGTCATTCTTGTCAGGCAATTATTTACTCAGCTGACTGCATGTTACTTTAACGCAGTGGTTCCCAAAGTGGGAATTGCAGGGGGGGCGCGGGGTGCGGGAGTTCCGGACACCAACAGAAAATCATTTGCATACAGTCCATTCGCTGCCCAGAATTCTGCGATTACATCGTAAATGCCCGCCTTACTCTCAACATAACTGTCCGCCAAATCATTCATCTAGCCTGCCATTTTCATAAATAATTTATGAATGTAGTTGTTCAAATATTTGAAGCCGGTAATGTAGTCTCGCGATACCCAACTCGCCGCTTTTTATCCTGCACTGATCTGGCATATTGATAATAAAATGGTAAGTGACACCGAACAAAATCCGATGAATACAAAGCAGAAATAACCAAGATTGCGTCATCTTATTCTCAATAATATGAATGCTCTGTATGCCGACAGATTATTTTTATCTAGCCCACCAACTGAACGTTACAAACATATCGGCAAGTTCGGCAAGTGGTGTTCATGAATTTTTTTTCGTACTTTGCTGTCTTTCTGCATCATAGAAACATAATTTTAAGTAGACGGCTATACTCAGGCAGAGGAGTGTGATACAGCCTAATGATTTTATACTTTAAAAGAGATTTTGCATTTTGCTAGGCTGGACAAAAATCATCTGTGCAGAGCATTCATATTTTCTAGAATAAGCTGACGCGATCTCGGTTAACGTATTTTAACTTAAAAGTGCGAGGCCAGTGACGAGAGGAAAATGTAACTGTCTCGAGACACTCCTTCAGCGGTCCGCACAAGGTTGCTGATTGGCTGTATGCAAGTAAGTTTCTGTTGGTGTCCGGAAAATGCATAAATAGCAATGTTGTTGTATATTAAAAAAAATAAACCTGTTACACTGAACATAATTACACAGTTAAGGTGCTTGAAAACAGTTACACTACACCGTGGTTGTTTGTTATTTTGCTATTTCCAATTCTAAAAGTAGCCTAGTTTTAGTTTATGACAATCTACAGTTTATGACCGTTTACTTACATTTTTTCCAAAAAGGTTGAGGTTTATATAAATTACAATGAGTGAAATAAACTGCAATGGTCTCTGAAAACAAAATGTGCGTATGTATTACCTATTTTTTTGGGGGGGGGGGGGGGCAAAAATTTTTTTTATGTATCAAAGGGGGGCCCAGCAGAAAAAGTTTGGGAACCACTGCTTTAACGTAACGTTAGCAGCTGAATAGCCAGCCTGAACAGCTAACATAGCAAGCTAATTTAATACTCTCACCTCTCTTTGAAAAGAATTTTGTAATGTTCTGGACCCCTGCTTTGCTCTTCCTGTCCTCTCTCTAGTCTTTTCTGGCATCCAGATTTGTGTGCGTTTGTTTGTTTGCTCTTGGACATCATGTTCGCAAGGACAGTGATCCCTGTTTGCTGCCTTATTTCGCGACCTCGCCAGCAAAAACGTACAAACAATTTTCTAATACGAGCATGAAGCATGGATTGAACCATTTTTAAAGAAGGGGGTTACTGAAATGTATTTCATCAATATTGCATGCCTTAATGGCTTTGTTTAAACTCTGATGCATTAGTATTAATATTAGGTAAATCTATGCAAAATAATTTTGTCATGGCGTCTACTGTGGGTTTTGTGGGCCCCAGCATAGGCGTGCACAGATAGACGCTAGGTGGTGCTACAGCACTTGCCTCTTTGCCCTTTATCAATGAAAGTGCCCTTTTGAAACTTTTTAAAAAAAAATTATTATTATTAACACTTTAGTGGGGCCAATGTTGAAATGATCTTTTAGAAAAGCTGTCTGATTAGAAACTACTGAAAAAAATGCCCCGAAATGGGCCACCTCCTCACGAGCTTCCGATCTCTCTTCCTTTGTCACGTGAACACTCGCGCAGTGTATATGCGCTCACAGAGATATAAGAAAACTAGAGTGGATGCCGCGTGGGCTGGGCCAAAGCGCTAACGGCAGAATAGCCGCCTCGGAAGTGACAGGATTGTCCACTCTAGTTTTCTTATATCTCTGTGGATGCGCTGCAGGAGCATATCAGCTGAGCGACTGGAGGCCACAGTCTTGTGCCCCGCCAGCCAGGTAACACACAGATCAAGTGAAATCGTACAGCCCAACCTGTAATCATTTTGTTGTGCAGTAGCATGTCTCCTACACAGTGATGGTCCGTCGGCAGAATCACAGGGCCAGCAATAACCTCACCTTTCACTTCTTAATGACAGACACTCGCAGTTTACCTCCCCGATTAGCAACCGTTGCTCAGACTGATTGGAGGAACCGACGAGAATCTAACTTGTTTTTGAAAGCCTTGCTATACATTGCAGTACGAAACTATGGAAAAAATATCAATAGCCTACGTCTTTATAATTTCTGAATTTGCGTAAATTAATTTGCGACGTTCATTGAGCAATTAGCCATGAGAAACCGTTCTATATACTCTGAATGCGACAGCTAAAGTGCGTTGTTAGGTAAGAAGCACAGCTGAGTGAAGAGGAAAATAATTGTGAAAGTATAAGTCCGCGAAAGTTTTGGATTTTTTGCAGATTGTCATCCTTGCGGATTCACATCAATTATATCAACATAGCCAACAGGCAATCGCTTTGTAATTAGCATTTCTTAATCATTACGTGTCATGCATTGGTGGTAGCTATTCTGTTAATTAACTGTTTGCAATCAGGTTTGATTTTTTAATAATCAAACAGTTTAAGAGCAATTATCTGGGAAAGGCTGATGTTACTGAAGGCCTTCCTGGCATCTGACGGTACGCCACTGCTCATACAGCACCAAACAACTGAGCATTTTTTAGCCGACTGGTCACCTGATTAGCTAGTTTAATGCTATATCCCAAATCAATGATAGATAACGTGAGGACGACCACCACAAACAATGTCGGTCAACTTTGCAAATCTATCTGTTAAGCTGAACGTTTTCTTTTGTGTAGGTTTTGTTAGGCAACATAAATGAACACATAAAGAGGAATCAGGCAGTTCCCCATTGCCTGAGAGAAATATCCCCATAAAGGCTACCCATGTGCCTTCTTGTAATGAATGACAGTAGTCATGAATTGCATTGAACATGTGGGTGTAATGTTTATTTAATTTTTTTAATCTCAAACTATAATAACATGTTCCACGTGTGCAAAAAAGTGCCCTCTTCCTCCCCCCTGAGCACTTGCCCCCCATAATGTCTGTGCACGCCACTGGGCCCCAATGGACGTTGGAAGTTTCTAAACATAAGATACTGGGGTTTTGCCCTAATCCAAGAACGTGAATATGTAAACGGGATTTCCTCTCTGAACAGCTTGTCCAGAGATCTTAGCGAGATCTGGGCAAAACCTGATGTCAGGTTGTGCCATCTAATTAGTACGGACTTAGCCAGAGCCGATCACGGCGCTGGACCTGCCCACACTGGAAACTGTTCTAGCAGGCACTAACAAAGGCAGATCATACTATGCCTTAGTAGCGTCTACACTTTAAAATACAAAAGAAGAACTGCGGATCATTTGAGCTGCAGTTTTGTCAGTATCTCTCCCAAAACTGCTTGTCCATTTACTTTTGGACGTGAAGAAAAACACCTATTTTTCTTCCAAAAGAGGATGCCACCAGAAATAAGAGGGTAGCTTTTTTTGTTTGCTAGCAGCAAACAACCACGGAAATGCCAAAGGAAATGTTAGCTGTTTGTGTTCAACATTTCTCCAAAGACAGCTTTGTCAATAAAGCATAATTCGGCACAGGATAAGCATTTCAGCTGCTTCTCAAACCAGGAGCAGTTGCATCAATCAAGTGCTTGAAGCCACAAGCTGTAAGTAACGATATAACAGCATATAATGTAAGTGTAATGTAAGTGAAGCTAACATGTTATGCGTGGCTAGCAGGACCGCTAGCGATACTTAGCGCTAATGACTGGCTTCAAATGCAGACTTTGTAAAATATCTGAAGATAAAGCCTGTTTTGGTCGCGACTGTCCGTGACTCCCAAACACAAAAGCTTTAAGTTGCTTTTACTGCATAAGCAGTACAACCTGATGTGATGGCCAGTTGATTGTGGCTGTAGCACAGCGGCTAACGTAGCCAAGTAACTGTTGCTAATGTTTGTGTCCTAAATATGCAAGAGTAATATCAGGGGAAATTCTACAGAAGGTGTACTTGTTTGTAATTTGGATGCTTGATACAACTTGCTGTCAGTAAAACCTGTATTGCAAGGGTTTGTCTCTGTGGTTCTTATGACCGCTCGTTACCAGCTACTGCATGTTAGTTTGCGTACCACCGTGCTAATTAAAAATCCCCCTTTAGAAATTGTTTTGGCTAATAAAAAGCCAAAAAAGGCGCAGATAAAATAGGAAATTCTTTCCTGTAGAAGTGATCGATTCGCTAGCTCCACATAAGCAACTTGTCCACTGTAACGGAACTTATGGTCTGTAAAACCTGTAACTTATTATGTTCATTACATAACCTAGGTCTCTCTAGCTGCTTTGACATTGGACGTGAAGTCAATGCCAAGACGCGAATACACACACTATGCGTGCGTTAAGCAGCTTTCACACCGGATGCAAAACAAATTTTTTGAGCGACGGATTACTTTCAAAGTCAGTGAAAAGACAATGCATTAACTTTAAATGTAATCTGCTGCGCAAAAAATTTGTTTCGCATCCGGTGTGAAAGCGTCTTATCGCGCCCATTTTCCGCGAGCAAAGACTAGTCATTCCGACGCAATAAGTAAACCATTACCACGGGCAATTTCCGAAAAGGCCGTTTAGCTTGGAGCTTTCGCCCCTTCATCATATACCAGAGCAGAAGCTATTCATTACTCACTAACGACACACCACAGCTATGCACATGAACCAGCACGTCTGTATAATACACACCGAAGCAGTCCATAAGCTGTCCACGTTTTGCTGCTCCTCACTGTCCATGTTTCCCTCTAAACTCAGACCCATCGGATTTCTACGGTCTCCGGTCTACACTTGGGCATGTCCTGTTCTACAACTGTGTCTATATGGGGTGGATTCTAGCTTCCCCTGCATCCTAGCTAGGAGCAGTAAAACCGCTGTACTCACCAACTGTTGCCGTGGCAAACTGTAGCCGATAGCAAATTCGTGCTTGAGCTTGCACTGCGTCCTGCACTTTCGCCGTTGTGTTTATTAGAACAAGTTAATTTCATTAGATCTATACACATGTACTGCGTTTTATAGCAGTATTTCCCTGCTGATTCCTTAGCTCAGATGGCAGACGCGTCTCACGTTTCACTGTGACACCGCATCGTCCTGCCTGGATCCGCCCTCCACAGAGCTGGCCAGTCAGAAGATAGTGGGCACGCGGGGAGTGGGGGCCATAGCTGAAGAGCCACCCCAATGAGGCGTTTCAGGCAGAGATTACTATGGACTACAGATGGGGTTTCTTGAGGATGGCAGTACGAGCAAAATAAGTGCCCTTTTTTTTACTTTGCACGATCAGGAGTACTCTTGGGGAGTCAAAGACCAAAATATAAACTTGGAAAAATAGCATATTAGGTCCCCTTTAAGATTATGCATTTCTTTCATTTTCTCCTCTAGGCCAAAGCTGGTTGAGACATTTTTGTTTTGTCAGGAAGTTGGCCAGGAGTGGCAATTACTAATGAATTGCTCAATGCTCATTGGCAACCCGCAAACACGGCAGGTAGATTGGCTGTTTCACCTGCCAGTTGCAAAGTTTACCTGCATTTGGCGTGTGGTCGGGTGCTCATTTCAGGCCCTGGTGCCACCTATTGATGAAATAGTGTAAATGTGTGCATAAATACAGCAGCTCCATGTCCATAGGTATCTACACCTGTGAGAACGTGTTAATGCGACTGATGAAATTGTGGTAACCATCCAAAATTTATCCAAATTTCTTCCATACATCTGACTTGGCCTTCAAGGATGAGACGTGAACACTGGTGTTCATCCAGGTCAATTTATTTCTTTTATTCTTGCAGTGTCTAAACCATTTGCAAATTCATTTCACTCCTGCTGGATTTTATTTTATGGGATACCATAGCTTACGTTGAAATTACAGTATTTTCATTTCTTTCTCCACAGCTGTCATTTATCGCACTCATTTTAACTTTTTTTGGTCGTTGCCCTGCCCATATACATTGGGCTCTAATTTTGTAGACCAGGCGCAGGCGCGGCGCATGGGGGGTGCGCCGTGCCAACGGGGTGTGTCCAGGCGTATGTTGCAATTTCGAGCCCGGCGTAGCTTGGCGCAAGTACTCCTCCATCCCGCCTCTGTCCCTCCTTCCAGCGCAAGTTGGCAAAGAAGGCGACACAGCCGAGTCAAATCTTGCTCATTGGCAAGAGTAACGATGGGTAGCGTGGTCCTATTATTACAAACTGTTGCTGCTTAAAATTTTGGGATTAACATGCATGGACAAGAATGCAAGATACGTTACACATTTATTTTCAATATGTGATCTTAACTCAGTACGAGATCATAGCAATCAGGCTGTATAACTTTCCCCCACTAAAAACGATAAAACCTAAGTGACAATGATAGTAGCCTAGTATTAAGCTGCTTGCACTCTAGACGCGTAATGAATTTTTCGCTCGACAGATTGCGTTGAAAGCAGTGTCTTGGGTCCGAAAGTCTGACAGGGTTTTAATATATCACCGTGTCCGACAGTCTATTATTGTTTTTAATTTCTTCAAATCTACTGACTCTACTGATAAAGAATAAATATAAACATTTTAACAACAGAACATCCAATGAACACTGCAATTTATTTATTTGCGGATCATCTTTTTGGATGTTCCATGTGTTGGTGATCTATTTTATTCTTTATTTCGTTATAAATCTGTTCTCATATCAATACTTGTATTTTTCGCTGGGTGCCGGAAATAAAGTATTTTGCATTTCGCGTCGGACAGTCTTGATCGTGCATGCGATAATTTATTCACACTGTCAATGGCCATGGAATTGATTTGCTCACTGACAACAAGTACTAATTTTTTCTACGAAATTGTCACTGCGTCTTGATGAATATGTGACACCTCCCCCTACTACGCCGCCGCACCCATCTCGGCGCACGTTCCTCTACCAAAGGCTGTGCACCACACAAAATTACCACTGTGCGGGCTGCGCCGGACGAAATTACCACCGCGTGAGATGCGCCGCGCTACGCCACCTGCACTGTGTGGTGTTAATAGATTTAACATAACACCTGATGTTATGTCCCCCCCTGTGGTAGACGGGCATACTGTATCTGGGGCAGTCGAATAAAGACACACTCACGAGTAGATACGCAGCCTGGACATCCATTTATTAATATCGACCATCTTAACGTTACACACTGCGCCAAGAAATTAGAGCCCATTATGTTTTTATGGTGACCATGAATTACAATTTTTAAAACTTTTTTATGTTGTTTCCTTGATTAATGCACACGTCCATAAGTGACCCCACAATTCAGTATATGATTACTTTTTCACTGGAATATAATTCAAACTATTTTGAACAATATTAAAAAAAAAAAATTTTTTTAATTAGCATTTTTGGAGCTTACAGTGACCAATTTACCAGTCTTTCAGAAGTGGTTTGCTTCATTCACTAGTAGACCCATTTCCTCGGCAAAGAAGTGTGGCACATCCCCTCTCATAATGGCAATTCCCCAAGATGCAAGGGCGTCTGGCCTTTAAAGGGAATGAGGGATGACACGTTGATTGGCTTATTTTCAAAAACATGCCCATTACTAATTAGGAGATTCAGTACAATCCTTTTAACCATTTGCCTCACTTTGCACCCAGATAACCCACCATTGAATTAGCAAAAATGGATTTAGCCACCCCCTAAATGCACTTGCACCATGTGCTGCAGACTGTACACTTAGATCTTTTGGTATTGGACCTTAAAGGTGCACCATGCAAGTTTGTTTATTATCTGTGGGATTATATTTTTGTCTCAAATCGCCGACATCTCCCCACGAGCCGCTAGCTGCCTGCCCCTGAATTCACTGTAAAAAAAAAAAAACCCATCGGGCTCTGGAGGTCGCATAGGATTCACAAACTGCAAATAAACATAACATAACAAACCGTTCCAGCCAATCACTGACAAGAGTTGACAGTTACGGAAGCATGGGAGGGAGGGAACTATGTGAGGGAGTGGCGAGCTACCTCTGTTTTATTTGAATTTGAATGTCAACAGAAGTGTTGTCAACAAACTTGCATTGTGCACCTTTAAGTCTAATTCATGTAGAACAGTGTGAAGAACTTGCACTACATTCTCCATTCCTCAAAGAGCAAATCTCAAGTATTAAAATTAAAACTGAAATGTCATCAATTCAAAGCCAGTTAATTGTGCGCTACACTGAGCATAATGTAATATAGCCTAATGCAGGGATCCTCAAATCTGGACCTCCAATCCAAATCCAGCCCAAGTTTTCTGTTATCCCAGGCGAGTAAATGAACAGTTAGTGCCTCTGATTGGCCAGACTGTGTTAACACCTGACTCCCAGGTAAAGGGAGGGTGGAAAACCATCAGTCCTTCGACTTCATAGGGTGTGATTTGAGGACCAATGGCCTAATGTTTTCAGCTAAGCTAATGGCGGGCAGTAAGATCAGTTAGTTAACCAAGATTCAGAATCGTGTCACCTTTGTTGGCAAAGTATTTATAACTCATGTTAAAATAAATGTACAGCTACTATAAGTAGCTCTATCTATGATGTGGGCAACAGAAACTACAGGCGATGATATTGGCACTCGAGGAGTGGAGGCATTGGCTCGAGGGGGCTCTCTATAGATTCACAGTACTGACTGACCACTGCAACTTGGCGTATCTGCAGAGCGCAAAAAGACTGAATCCACGTCAAGCTCGGTGGGTCCTCTTTTTCACACATTTCATTTTTACCATAACTTACCGTCCTGGTTCTAAGAACACCAAGGCAGATTCCCTATCCCTAAGATACGAGGTGGAGACTGACTTTGATACGGACCAGCTGATTCTACCACCTTCCTGCCTCGTTGTTTCGATCTGCTGGCAGCCGATTAGAGACATCATGCAAGAGTCCAAGAGGGAGCCTGCTCCTGCCACTGTGCTAGCAGGGAAGATCTTTGTCCCCCCCCACCGTGCGGGATAGGGTTATCACCTGGCCTCTGACGTGGAGAGAGCATTGGAACATTAATATCATGTAGTATTTCTCACATTTTGTTATTTTGAGTTTCTTTACAAATATATTTAATAGAATTTTTCAAAGTTTTTTTTTGTGCCTTGCCAGTCAGGGTGCCGGGAATCTTGGAGCCTACTGTAGGCACTTTCATTTTGTGCCCACACTGGCAGCACATGGGTTGGTAGCATTGATAGTGAAGTTGTTGCAGCCTCTTGTGAGTGATCGTCATTCTTCATCACTCCTGTTTGTGGCTATCACATAAGGTGGAAATGTTTAATACTACTCAGAAGACCCAATCCAGTTGACATATCATAGAAGAGGTTGCAATAGCCCCTACTTGTATTGCATTTAATAGGGAAAAATTTCAAGGCGGAAGGTGGAGGACAGAAATGGGTCATCCTTAGTTTTATTTTGCATAAGAATACACCTGGCTTAGTTCTGTCGGACAGTGATGTATGTGAGTATGTATAACAGGAAACCAGCAATACTGTCCAGACTTTGTAGTGTGTTTGTGATTACTAATGAGAAGTCAGAAAAATGTGGAAAAACTTTGGTTGTTTTGAAAACTTTTTGAACACTGTCAGTAATGAGCATTGTCACAAATGCGGTTATTGTGCTTATCCTATCAACGTGAATGGTGAGGCAGAATGGGGTTAATCCCATGCAAAATTGCGAAGGCGTTGGAGGAACGTGGTTGTGAGCACTCAAAAGAATGTTCAACTCAAGCCAACACTGCTTTCACTAGAGATTAAAAGACAGGGTGTAGCGGCTGGGAAAACTCCTGAGGGAATTTGTGTCCATTGACCTGTCCAAAGGTGAGTGCAAAGAGCACTCTCGACAGGTTGATCTACCTGTATTTACCAAGCAAAACTGTCAGGGTAAATCTGTCACCTGGTGGCATGCTGCAGTATGAAACCTCTAAAGGCCCATTTATGCTCAATGTTAAGTACAGATACGGATTCGGACGGAGCCTTCTGTCCGTACTTTGCGTTCATTTTGTCCGTATTCTTGTGCGTTTCCACAAAGCTTACGGACAGGGGCCAAAAGAAGCAGTACCACTGGACACCGTGGGGGCAGTGTAGCTTTAGGTAAAAGATTATGATGTGAGCGAGATGCGAAAAAGAAAACTCACCGAAGATATGGCTGCATCCGAATAGTTAAAAAATTTCCGGCTATCCACTAATTCCTAACCACTTTTCTTTAACCTTTGAGGAAAACGTCATAAGGTAAAAGGAAGGTGTAAAGGGGAATTCTTAACTGCTTAGGAAGATAACGGGCTAAGTAGAGTATCCAAGTGCAGTTACACTCGGCAGCGCAATCACGAACCATCTGCCCATCATATTCCTTTCTTAATGTGATTGGCTTGATGAACGGTCGCTGCTTTAAATATTGCTGCTACACAGAATTGTGGGATAGCGTTATCTCCTATTTTTTAAGAAAAGGATGGTTCTGTGTATCCTATGGTAAAGGAGGTAAATTAGGAAGCATTGAGACATCTTTCCTTAAAATTTAAAGAATTCTAATGCACTTATCAAGGCTGCCCAGTAATTATTTCTTGATCACTTTTAGGAGTTAGGAACTTTCCTGGGCAAAAAAAAAAACTATTCAGACGCAGCCTATGTTGCTTATTGACCAAAACTTTTCACTCTGAGCTTCCCCCTACTGGATTTATAGCTGAACATCCGTGCCAACGCCAAAGACACATGGAAGTATGAGGGCAGAGACTTTTACGACGTTTCGAACGGACATCTCTATTTTTGTACGTAAAGAGAGATAAAGATAATCTCAAACATCTACAATTCCAAAAAAGTAGGGATGCTGTGTTAAATGTAAATAAAAATAAAATGCAATGATTTTCAAATCAAATAAACTGACAGTTTATTCACAATGGAACATAGACAACACATCACCTGTATGGAATATTTTAAAATGTATTCAGCCATAAGCTGCAAAACTATAATCTTATAAGCTATTTTAGTAAGAATAGAAAACTGCAAGAGAAGGCTTTCCACAGGAGGTCAACTTCTGCAAAATAAGACAGCAGAACAGGAAATGCTCTAACTGCAAGGACATATGCTACATGACAAGCCGGTGCACAGCCATGGTTGCGCAACCAACCGCCAGGGCTGTGATGATTGGCCCAGACAAAGGAGGAAAGGGTGAATTCATTGGATAACGGGAGTCAGAAAATTAAACTAATCAGAAAGGACGGTATAGAAGGGATTGTCTGGGCTCTGCGCGGGAAGAGCGCTCTCCGAACTGTGATAGAACATCCTACTGTTGCAGTTTGTACTCTTACTCTTGGTCTGTTATAAATTTACACTATCCCAATCTGGTCAAGTCTTTATTTCAATAGTCTTCCACCCTTAACGAACACCATCAGGTAACAAGAAGTAATTTCCTCACACGTTGAAAGTGAGTCATTTTACCATGTCATGACAAATATAAGCTCATTTTGAATTTGATGGCAGCAGCGAATCTCAAAAAAGCTGTAATAGGGCCATGTTTACCATTGCTGAGTGTCGCCTCTTTTTGTAAGAACAGTCTGTAAACATCTGGCAAGTGAGGAGACCAATTGCTGAAGTTTTGGGAGAGGAATGTTGTCCCACTCTTGTCAGATGTGGGATTCTACCAGCTTAACTGTCCTGGATCTTCTTTGCTGGATTTTTTTCTTTTCTTTTTATGATGAGCCAAATGTTTTCATTTAGTGAATGGTCTGGACTGCAGGTGGGCCAGTTCAGCATTCAGGCTCTTCTACTGCCAAGCCATGCTGTTGTGATGGATACAGTATGTGGTTTAGCATTGTTTTGCTGAAATATGTAAGCCCTTCCCGAAAGAGACATTGTCTGGATGGGAGCATATGTTGTTGTAAATCCTCTGTATACAAGGCTATCAAATGAAATGTGTCAATGCAGAAAGGAAAGGAAGCCTGCACACTTACTCCAAGCCACCGAGAAAATTTTTATTTATTAAATTAGGACCACGATTCGATCCAACTCGGATCTTTGTCTGGTCATCATGTTTGAAAATGAAGAGCTTATTTATTAATTTATTTATTGAAACCTCCACCGAGGGAGGTCGAATCACATATTAAAATTATCACATGAAACATATACAAGTTACATGGCACATAAAAACAGTTCAGTAGTTCAAAAACATGTTGAAAGCTTTAACAGCTTAATTAACAAGTGTTGCCACTAAACGTGGCCATGTCCCCCGCCAGGTGACGGAAATCAACTGGGGTCGGCGTATGACACTTCCATGGATATCGAACATTTTGCAGAAAAGTGGGAGTATGGAGCTTTTTGAAGACAAATCAATTAAAGTTTGTATTTTTATAAAAGTTCTCATAAAGTGAGATTTCCATGAATTTGTGCATCAGTTATCTGTGTCATCTTCTGTCCATATCTAAGGATTTGGAGTTATGGATTCCAATTAAAAAGCTCATTAAATAAATTTCTCTAAACAATAAAATGGATATAGAGCATTTTGCATTTAAGCTCTTCAGATTGAAAACATGGAAAATTTATACATTGTCCACACCAATAGGCTGAGAAACTTAATTACAATCGATGCGGTTATTCTCAAGAAGATGACCAGCACTCACAATCAGGTCCAGTTGAAGGACAATTTAAAAATAGAAAATACACAGAAGCAGCATAGGGACGTTTCGACTCACAGGTCTTTTTAGAAAAAACCCTCATGCCTGTGGGCAATTTAGTGTCTCCAGTTAGCCTGATGAGTCTTTTTACTGTGGGAGGAAACTGGATTACCTGGAGGAAACCTGTGCAAACAGGGGGAGAACATCTAAACTCCTCACAGAAAGTCCTCAGGCTGGATTCAAACCCATGACCTTCTTGTTGTGAGGTGGCAGTGCTATTAAAATTACTTTTATTAATTTATTTTTTAATAAAATGCTGCTGTCTCAGCTATTGTTGTTGATTTGTGTGCTTTTTCCTCCTTCCTTTTCCTTTCTCTCTCCTTTCTCTGAATTAAAAAGGTTATAGTCTCAGTGGGGAAAATAAAGAAAAAATATCATAAAACAAGCCCCCATATAGTACAAGTAGGTATGAATTGCCTTGCGCTTGCTTGTAACATGCCTTGCTGGTATGATGGCACTGTGAATTTCAAGGTATGTTCTCAACAGGACTGGAAGGGACTACAAAAAAGCATTGGACCTTCTGGACCCTTTTTATTCTGATTTTCATATTATGAGTTATATTCATATTAATATTATGAAATTAACAGAAATGTTTGTAATTCACTGCCTATTATTATGTTTTTAAGCCACATTACTTTGTTTTTCTGGACTATACTTCAGACTACTGAGTATGGACAAAAATTAATTGGCTGAGGGGAATCAGTTGGCTTCAACCTGGCAAAAGCAAGAACACATGGCCTAAAGCACACCATACCATGCCATACTCAAATGGGTAAAAATTCACCATCTCCTGCACCATGGCCACAAAGTATAGTAAATCAAAATGCTGCTTACACCGCAGCAAAACTTAAAAGCTCTGTTATCACCCACTACAGTTCAGTCAAAATAATAGTGGGTGGTATATATAGCAAATTTAACTCTAAATAACCTACAGTTTCTGTTTTGGCCTGAAATGCCTGGTTGGGTAGACATGCATAAGACCACTCTAAATCATAACAACAAAGCTGTCATTACGTCTGAAAATCGGAAGCTAAAACTCAGAAATAAGTTTTCTTAGGATGATTGATTAATTTCAGGCCATTTCCCTGGATTTCCTACTCGTGTTGATGCAGAGTGATGTGTGTGCCTACATGAATATTCCTAGTATAAACAAACATTTGGTTGTTAATGTCCAGAACTGTTCCTTAGAGGTGGAAAATCTAGGTTTACAAAGTATGTCCTCAATTCAAATGAGCTGGATTTGTTTGTGAAATCAATATATTAATTCATGGATAGCAGAGACACATTGCAGAACTGTTTGGCCCCACGACTATTCACCTCTACCCTTTCTCCAGGCAAGAGGTTAATTTCTCCTTTGCAATCCCTGAAAAAGGACTTTCTCTCTGGCTATGGAGTCACGGATCAGAGTGCCCTTGCTTGGTTGATGGGCCCAAGGCAGGCTAGAGAGGGGCTTGAGGGTAGTGAACAAGGAGGGTTCACAGCTGGGGCTGGGGAAACTCATCCTCTTTGGCTCCAGCCAAATTATCAGCTGAATGAAGGTCATGTAGCCTCTCAGGTTCCCTGCTAGTATACCTGCACAGTGATTTATGAATCCTCGGAGTCTGAGGAGTGAGAAAAATAGTATGACTGGAAGCTGAAGCTTGGAATCAGTCAAGCATGGAGAAGGAGAATAAACATTCCTCCAGTGCCATTACTTTGTCCTTCAAAAGGTTGCCTTAATTATCAAAGTTCTTTATTTGCATTGCTGTTAAAATGAATGACATGCATTCAGTAAATCCAGGTTTCTGAATAATCTGCCCCTGTTTATCAGGACACATCTTGCACAAGGCATTTTATTCCTTAGGAGGGAAATAGATTGCCATTGCTCAAAACTTCATTCAAGTGACATAGAAAAAACAAGCAGACATTGTCGTGAATATCTGCTGCCACCAAGGAATCCCATTTTCAAATTTACTGAAAGTCACGACTAATAACAAACACACAAAAAATTTTTGGACACAACTCCCAACCGTCCTGCTCACCGGTCTACTAAATCCCAGATCGCACTCCACTCATTATTCTATTATTATTCACATCTGTTTCTCATTGCCGCTGGGTAATAGCATTGTGTATTTAAGACTGAGCTTCCCTCAGTCTCATTGTAAAGTCTGTGTAATCACATGCCTGCTTGACGTAGTAGTCTTGTATAGGCTTATTCTCCGAATTTGTGAATATATACTAAAACCTAGAAACTCGTGCTGTGTGTTGTTTTACCAGCACGTTATTATTTCAGGAACCTCGCTTCCTTTTTTCTTTTCCTATTTGTAATACAATGTGACTGAAGCAGTAGCCCAGACTTTGTATAACTCATAGTGCTTATTTTTAGGAACCTCAGTTCCTTGTTGTTTAGCATTTCTACGTTTGTGCCTTCTGCCTTGCAGCTGGCTTAATAAATACAAGCAACTCCATCCTTGCACCTGAGTCCAGTCCTCAACTTCCTGTCCTCCGTGCATCAGCTCTTGGATGAAGCGCAAAACGTTACAGAAGACTTAACCTTAACAAGGAGTCAACAAGGATTCCTTTGCCACTGGAGGTAGGGGAGTTCACTGCCCAGCTTCCCGATCCCTACCAGCTGATGGCAGATCAGCAGGGGGACAGGCTGTTCTGGGGTTTATATGGGATCCAGATGAGACTGGTGTGAGATTTTATTGAACAACTGCAGGATTCCAACTGGATTAAGGAGGCACTAGTGTTGGATTTTATTGAACTGGCATGGGATCCCATAGATTATTATGGGACCAAATGTGTGATTCCATTGAACTAGTATTTTCATTTTATGGGAATGATACAGGATTCTCATGGTATTGAAGTCGGATAAGTGTTCGATTTTATAAAACTGTTGTAGAATGATACTGGAACTAATATTGCTTTTCCTTTAGATTAATGTGGCATTTTATGGAACAGATATAGGAATTGTAAGGGAATAGAGTGGGATTCCCATGGAACTAATGTGGGATTTTCTGAGACTAACATAGGATTGGAACGGGACGAGTGTCAGATTACCATGGAACTAGGATTGGATTTTACAGAACTGGTGTGTGAATCCCACTGGACTGATGCAGGATTCCTACATAATTGGTGTGGGACTATTAAATAGTGAGCTATGGGATTTATTAGGGATTCTGTTCCAAATAACCATTAGAATCCCCTGTCTGTCTCGTTGGAATCCTCTTGGATAAAATCCCACAGAAATCCCATGGGATTACTATGGAAAAAGTCCCATAGGATCCCAGTGGAACATATTTGTAAGGGTTCTTAGAGAATTTTTCCCTACTAATGCGGAAGGATGGACAGACATTATTCGTTGCCAAACAGCTACTTGACTTTGTGGCAAGGGTTAATTAATACCACGCAAGTACAGTGCACTCAACTCGACCACCATTCAACTCACTGGCTTTGCTTTTATTTATTTATTTATTTATTTACTGTGATGCATAAAATAAAAATATAATGTACCTGATAGATTGGACATTGTCAAATCTACATTATCCTTGGATATGTTTGAAGGAAGTGTCCTACTTTGAGCAAACTGCGTTGTGCCTTCCTTTCCAGATGCATTTAATCAGGCCTTATTTCACTCACAGCTTCTAATGATGTGAACACGTGAAATGCTGTGTCTCCTGTGCCAAAAAACCAGCAGAACTTTGGTTTCTTTGAAAAAACTGCCAACAATGTGCAGATTGCTCCTAGTATTGCACCCTGAGGTCTTAGAAGTTGTGGTGAAAGTTAAACATCTTAAGTTTTTATTATCTCAGTCTGTTCACAATTTTTGTCCATTGGTGGCATGGTGGAACAGTGGCTGGCACTGCTGCCTCCATCTAGAAGGTCATGGGATAGGAGTTTGCATCTTCCCCCACCCAGAAACACATGCATTATAGGAACTCTCCTACCAGTGCCCAGAGTTAGTCCCCAGGCGCTGCTCTGCGGCAGCCCACTGATCCTATGGGTCAAATACAGAGGACATATTACCCCACATGGTTCAATAAACTATATCTTATTTTAATATCTAACTTTTCCATTTTTGCTCTTTAGTTTTATGCATCACATTTTCCATGTTTTGCCATTTGTTTGCTATATCCTTTTAGAGAGGGACTTTATGGATATAAGTTAACATTATTATTATTATCCCCCGCCAACACGAAGTGGGAGGGGGATATATGTTTGACCTCCATCCGTCCGTGCGTGCGTGAGTGCATGCGTGTGTGCGTCCGTTCATCTGTCCAAGAGAAAGGGGACAATTTTTCTCAGAAACCATTACAGATAGGACAACCAAATTTGGTGTGTAGCTTCAAACCATAAAGGCCTTGGTGGAGTTCGAAAATAAGACGCACACGATTGGCAGGAGATGTTGTTGACCATGTCGACTTGTTATTATTATTATTATTATTATTATTACGGTCAATACAAGTAATATCTCCCTCCTATTCTCCACTGCTCCCTTGGGCCACCTACCCATTCCAATTATCCCATTATCCTCCCGCTCATTGTTAATTGTTTTGATCTGATTATTGTTTCTTTCATTTCATTCCTCTTCATTATTTAAACACCTGTCTCACCTTCACAGGCAGGCATCCATGGATGACATCTTTCAGTTTAACAGCACTTCATTTAAGTTTCTTTTTTTTTTTTTTACCTTGAGTAGTTTATATTTTCTAATAATTTGTTATTTCCACTTTATTTAAGTCCTCTGCACTTGGGTCCTTCATCCTTTCACTCACCTGGTGCCCCCACTCATTCCCAGGGCACCAGCCGATCATTACAGAAGCCCTATCTCCCTAGTGGAGGACACAGCGTGGATACAGCATCTTTGGCCCTGGTTCCACAGCATGCAGCAAGCCTTCAACCCTGCATCTGAGTGCTATTTTCAGTGGCCTGTTCCCCCTGTCACCCCAGCTCCAGTGACCTGTCTCCCCTGTCACCCCAGCTCCAGTGACCTGTCTCCCCTGTCACCCCAGCTCCAGTGACCTGTCTCCCCTTTTGCCCCAAGCTCCAGTGGCCTATTCCCCGGTCGACTTTGCTCTAGAGGAAGACCAGAGGGCGTGTGCAACTCGCAGTAGGTCTACCGACCCTGCATTTATAAGCTTTTCCAGTCTCTTGTGGTCCTTTGGAAAGTGAGGGTCTTCCCTTTTCCCTGCTACTGCTCATTAGCCGTGAAAAAGGGCCTTTTGTCGCCCTTGATCCAGAGGATGACCAGAGGGCGTGCCCTGCGCACAATGGGTCTACTGACCCTGAGTTTGTGTGCTATGCTTTATGCCCCTGGTCCTGTGGAATCTGAGGGCCTTGCCATCACCCCTGCTCCTGCTTACTGGCCCCGGCTGCCTCAGGCGCATCCCTGGGCCCCAGCTGTTTCAGGCACATCACAGGCCTCGGCTGTCCAGCCCATTTGGGCCCCGCGGCTACTTCAAGCGCAACACTGTCCTCGGCTGTCCAGTGCATTCAGGCCTCTAGCTACTTCAGGTGCATCACTGGATCCGGCTGGTCAGAGCATCTCTTGCTTCAGCGTCTAGCCCGGTGGTACGTTCCCTCCTGCTCCAGCATTTATCGCGGTGGGGCATTCCTTCCTGCACCAGTGATAAAGCCTGGTGAGGCGCTTCCTCCAAACCTGCCCTGCGAAAGCTGCACAGCGGGAACCATGCCTTGACTGTGATACCTCCCCTCTTGTTCTCCCCTGTTCCCTCTGGCCGCCTGCCGATTTCAATTACCCCAAAATCCTCCTGCTCATTGTTAATTGTCTTCATCTGATTAGTGGTAAGTTAATTAGGATTCCTCTTCTTTATTTAAAACTGTCTTACCCTTCACAGGCTGGTAGCTTTGGATAGTTACATCTTTCGGTTTAACAGCCACTTATTGGAGCCACTGTAAATCCTTATTTTTTGAAGATTGGTATGAGAGGAATATATGGTCTATAGTTGACTTGATAGACACGAAAGGCAATTTCTTAACTTATGAACAATTCTGTAGGAAATATACAGTGGCTCCAATAAGTATTTGTACACTACTGTACTTCATGGAGCCGGTTACGGATGGCCTGGGCACAAACATCCAGTTGCTTCCTCCACTTTGGTGGCAAGACTGGAGGCCGAGGACTGTCTTTCCCTCTGTACCAGCAGGGAGATGTACCGGTCAGTGCACTGGCTGGTCTTCCTGGGACGTCCTTTTCTGGCTGCATTGGCTATGCGTTCAGACTGTTTGTACTTCTTGATGATGTACTGCACGGTCGTGTGGCGTAACGATAGCCAAGTTCCAATTTTTCTGGTGCTTTGGCCTTCTTTATGTAGCTGAATGATTTGCTCCCGCATTCGACGGGGTATCTCGCCTGTCTTAGCCATATATCTCAGGAATACATTATGGGCATGGTCAGGCCATTTACATAGGCCAGTCTGTGTACAGAGGGAGTGTCCAGTATGGTCACGCTTGACCAAATCAGACCAAGTGAGTCAACCATGTCCTGTAAACATCTTGAGTCAATTTTAGGTGAGTATTATAAGTTTTGTGACTCGCTAATGGAACTGTGCAAGATACTTCTTGGGTCAGATAATCGCCTTTCTGTCCAAATATGCCATTTAGACATTAAATATTTGTTTAAAACATATTGATTATCAAATATTTTAATCACTTTTACACACAATAGCAAGCATTTAGCCGAATTTACAAAAGCTGTTATGTAGTCGAATTTTCAAGTAGTGTACAAATACTTATTGGAGCCACTGTAAGCAAGCAAGAAGATAAACCGAGTGATCACTTCATTTCTATGACCCCAAATGTACTAAGGTGGCAGGCGTTGTGGGCGTAGTGAGGACACGACTGGTTACGCCCACGACGGTCATTTGAAATTGCATTTCTGATCAGACGAGTCCCGATAATTTAGTGCAGACAACTGAAATCATTATTATGGGTATTTCTCTGCAATATTTCATTTTACTTTGTTTCGAAGTATCAACAGACATGTCATGAGCATTTCATGAAGTTCGCTGCCAAATTTTGTAACAAAATATGGCTTTCACAATGCCTTAGCTGACATTAGGACACCACTTTTTCTGCTGTGTTGTTGGACTGATGACTCTGTTTTTTTCTTATGTATATCTTCAAAAGGGGAGTGAATAAATATGAACAATGCAAATCATTTAATTCTCTTCGAAAAAATTTGATTAATCATTCTTATGCAACACAGTGAATTGTACAGTTTAGTATGGAATGACCCATCTATAGATTCCTTAGATTGTCTAGTTTCTTATGATGTGTGTGTCTTCACTGTAGCTGAAAGTGAGCTCGCTACAGCCTCGGAAATACGGCATGTTAGGCGAGCCTGTGGGCTCTGAGGGTAATGTTTACGTATTGGATACAACCTAATGATAGTACACCTAAGATCCATGATCGTACAATCAAGAGTAACACTCTGCATTTGGACAGCATGAAAAGACAACAATGCAGCTACAGCAACCCATCAACAAATGAACAACGTGCAAGCTAAGGTTATTGCTGGCATAAATTAACTTGGCTAGCTAACATTAGCTTTTTGGTAGCGGAAATCTAGCATATGTTTTAAGCATTATTTTTCCTACTTAATGACATCATAGCATCGCGTTTCTGACATTTATAGATTCCTTTGGCTGTCTAGTTTCATATGGTGTGTTTGTCTTCACTGTAACTGAAAGTGAGCCCTCTACAGCAACGGAAATACAGCATGTTGGGAGAACCCTCGGTTGTGAGGTTAAGTATTGGGTATACTGCCAAGTTTCTTCTGAACTGCACCACACTCCATCCAATCGCTCCGTGTTTCCCAACCCTGTTCCTGGAGTACCCCTGCCCTGCATATTTCAGATGTCTCCTTGATTTAACACACCCAGATCAGGTCATTAGGTACTCCACTAATGAGCTGAAAGGCTGAATCAGGTGTGTTAAATTAGGGATACCTATAAAATGTGCATGACAGGGGTACTGCAGGAGTAGGGTTGGGCCTCACTGATTTAACACACCTGATTCAGCTGATCAGCTCATTAGTGGAGTACCTAATGACCTGATCTGGGTGTGTTAAATCAAGGAGACATCTGAAATATACAGGGCAGGGGTACTCCAGGAACAGGGTTGGGAAACACTGCAATAGTTTAGGGTGATGTAATGATACCATTGGAATTGGGGGAATAAAATTGTCGGCTAATGCGAAAGTTGACATTTACAGACATTAAAGTGGCGGGTTCCTTAGTGTTGGAACAACAACTTTTTCTAGCCGAAGGTTCTTTGCTATTTCCAGCATAATACTGTCCCAAGTTTGCGAAACAGTCTGGGGAGAAGTGTTTGGGGCAGACAAACAGGAGGCTCGTTGGAGCAACAGGAACATTGCCATTGAAAATAAATGTAATCCAACTGTTCCTCAAAGCAGCATCACAGATGGAATGATAGAAATATTTTTATCTGGGTTTTGACAGTCAACAACAGAACAGTTATGTCCTCAGCTGTCCGTAGCTCTCGTTTTCTTCGACATGCTTGCCTCTGCTTGGGTTACGCCGGGTTCGCTTCCTTCTCTCCAGAAAACAGTGGGAGTGGTTTTCCCCCTGCCCCTCCTCGGCTTCTTCTTGACGTCAACAAGAAGCACAACCTGAAATCTTGTTTTTTCCTCCTCCTATTGAATTCATGGGGGAGGAGGCGAGAGTGAAGTTCTTTGACTGGAAAACATGTCAGCTATTGTCAGCGACAGAGAAAATTTAGGTATACATGCAATAACCTGAAAAAAATTGATTTTCCGGTCATGGATCCTTTAAAAAATGCATGTCTTCTGTACTTGGGTTCTCCATCCTTTCACTCACCTGGTGGCCCCACTCATTCCCGGTGCACCGGCTTATCGTTACAATACACTTTGATGGATATTCCAGCAAATGTACCACAGATAGTCTGCGCAGCTAATTTGCTCGGAACCTTGGTTATCAGTTACATGGTAATTTTTCACATTTTTTTCCCCCATGATATTCTCTGCAGATCGAAATTTTGGTTCACATATTAGGAGGAATGCCAGAGCAGCAGCAAGAGCTCATCTCTTTACTTTAAATATTCATGTGCTCTTTGGCCCTCAGAGCTTCCCTGCTGTGTATTCATTTGCACATCTGTTCTAATTTTGACACCATCTGGAGCCACAACGAAAGGCTTGTCAGGAGAATTAATACATTATTTTTCTTAATTGATGCTTAAAGATCACAATTAGAGGAGCTAATAATAATCTGCTGTCAGTTTTCACAGCTGTTTGCCACGACGCAGTCCTGCAAGCACAAAACTCCAAGTTTTGAAGGCTACTGTTGAAGTACCTGGTGAAAGGCCTTGCTCAGGGCCTCAGTTCATAAAGGCATTCACCAAAAAGGCAGACTGACCCCTACCTCCAAAACAGTACTAAATATACCAAATACATTTGGGGGTATTGTCTAGACATCATTGACAATGGTATATTGGGGTGCATTTATATTGGCCAGAGTTATATCATAGCTATGCTGCTGTATAAGTGCTCTCTAGTTGCTCAGCAGGTTCTAATAGGTTGAACTAACAGCGAAAGAGGAGCGCCTCCCTTGGTCAGCTCTAGACTCTGCTAATATGCTGTACGGCTCATGGCATATTCCATCGTCACCCAGTGTCAGGAAAGTGTTACACTCGAATGGTCTTTGAAGAACCTAGGACTGCTTTACTGCCTCCTAATCATACTCCACTCAGAATTACAATCAAAAGACCAGTATCACCAAATATATCAAATATTATTTGTTAATGTCGTTTGTTTTCTAATCCAAGGAGTTATTTTACTTGGTAATAAACAAGCTCCCTTTGCATACTCATTGAAAGAAGAAGAAGTCCACAGATGAGTGGGAAACCATGAAACCACAAAAAAATTTACCTTAAGAAGTCTGAAATGATCATTCAGTGGATTGCTTTGCACAAGCATATATCTACAAAGTGGTGGCCATTGCCCACCACATACTCCTGTATTTGGATCTGCTTTCCCCCCCTCTTTTCCCATCCTGAACACAGCCAAACTGTTCTGTCCAGCGCAGTGGCTGGCTCCCATCAACTCAGGCGAAGGAAGAAGACATGATGTGTGATCTCTCTGACTTACGCAAGGCAAGCCCTTGCTTCTTTATACTGTGCAGGCGCACCACCAGTTACGTGCCTGTGCAGTTAGCGGATGTTCAGCTCGTACAGCAACGAGCCAAAAAATGGCTGCTTGAGAGCGACGAGAAGAATGAATTTGCAGATAGGAGTTTTATTTCTTGAAACCTGTTCTCAGCGCAGAAACTGTTATGACTTGTCCAGCTTCAAGTGGGAACGGAGAAAGCTGACATGGTGTAGAATGAATTTTTGCTTGGTTGCTGGGTTGGCTCACTCAGTAAAGGTTTATTTAGGGTCCAAGAGCAACCACTGAAACATCGGGTCATATCCAGCCAAGAACTTTTTTTTAATGTAATTTAAAATATAAAAATAAAATTTTTCATCATTTTAAAGTTAATAAAATGTGAAATGAATATCAAAGGACACTCATAATTGTGTCAGACACAATGTCATTTTTTTCTGTGGCTATTACAAACGTTTTTTTTTTAATTGCGGATTATTAATTGAGGCCCTCCAGGCAAGAACCAGTTATGTCGCCTTTTTTTATTATTAAGCTTCCAATATAAGATAGAGGAGATATCTGTCTGTCCATCTGGTGGGAAATTTCAAAATTAACAAAAAGTGACAAAACTAGTTCTTGCATGGAGGGCTTCAATTATAGATTAACTTAAGAATACATATTTGTGTTTGCTAATTTACATAACCTCTGCTCTGCCCCCACTGTCCAGTGTAAATTTAAAATTGGCCTGACTTCTTTCTGTTTTGATTGGTCTCCTGATTGAACCAATCATAACAGTTTCCGTTAAACAAGAGTCCTATCTGCCACAAATTTCATCTTGCTTCACCCCGATTATCCTAAGCAAAGCATCTCTCAAATAAACACACTGGACATAGCCTGCAATGGCGTGGTTGGGATTCAGAACTACAGAGACTATAGGGCTCCCAGATGAACATATTTACTTTATTAATTAATTTTAGCCACACAAACAAGAGTCAAAGGTACTATGTATTGTATGTAATTATACTGTGGACCATCTGCATTTCAACGTTGAGAAGTGTATGGATATACTGCTCCCGGTCTGGATTGAAATTAAAATGACCTATCTTACCCTATGGCCACAGTGGCTGGTTGGTCTTTCGTGAAAATAGGATAACAATCCTCAGGCAAGGATTAATTCTTTTCAGACATCATACAAATTTTTTGACTCAAGAGTATTTCTCTCTGTAAATGGTTTATTTTTCTTTTTTGTATAGTGTGAGCAAAAAAGTGCCAAAGGTGCCAAAACCAAACAGAAGAGGTGATAACAGATCTCTCATTCAATTCCTTGATCGCCAGGCATAAAATAGCCTGCAAACAGGCTCTAGCTGAAGGTAATTTTTGCCGAGTTTACAAAGCAGGGCACTCAAAGCTTGGGCCTGCAATGATGTTTGTATTGTTTGACTTCTGCCTTTGACTTTTTTTAGATAAATGGCAAGCCAATTGGAAGCAGAGTGGGGTGGGGATGACAGAACAATCACATTTTCATGTGGTTTGCTGTACATATCCAATCTTTTGTTTTTAATGCCTCAGTTTCATTTCATTATTTTTGTTTTTATTAATTTCATTTTGTCTTTATTGGTGAAAGTGATTTTATTTATTTCCCAATGGTTAATGTTTTTTAATGAATTATGTTTTTGTTTTACATATTATTATTTTATCATTACATGACAGTTGAGAGAGTGTAAATGCACAGGCAGAACTGTCTTTTGGGTGCCAGTTCCTGTCTATTAGTCAATCTTTGAACATTGATGGAGCTAATCCTTAAACCTGCCACCGGGCAAGATTCCCCTGCAGCTCCAATCACCATGGTTAATGGGATTCACATTAACCACCTTGATGGAACGGAGTTATGGCTCAGGTGGATGGAACGGAATCTGAGTTTTTATTATTGAAATCTCTCCTGAATTGATGAGATTGCTCTCACATGAATCTCAGTGTTCACCCACGCCAAAGGAAGGATTAAAGGGTTAGATCACTCCATGATCATCCAGTTCTCTAAATTGCTCAGAGGTGCATCTGATGAACCTTCAACTGACAAGCTTACTATATACACAGAGCACAAAACAGTGTTAGTATTTTAGCAAAAAGATGAACAAGAATTTCAGCAGTTTGAACAAGTAGGAAGAAGAAGAGGAAAAGTTAGGATGTGTAGTGGAAAGATAGGGAGGAAAAAAGAAGGAGAGGTAGAGGGAAAATTCCCGATGAAATAAGGGCTACACTTGTAGACCTGATATAAATCATGACCTTATGATGGCTGAAGCTGGTTGAAGGGTGCAGCCAAATGTTGGGAGACAATCATGCCGTTTCGTACAGAGAACAGGCATGTCATCTAACAATGTGCAATATACTATAACACTGTATATTTACTGTAATGTTTCATATTCATTTGGATATTTTTGTGTATTGTTCATATACTTCATACAGACACATACTGTACATGTACTATACGTGAAAATTCTATCCATGCTGCTCTACATGGGAAGATGTCTGTTATGGAAGAGAATTTGTAGTCTGACACAACGGGACTGTGATAACTCTGTGACTGTTCAGCCTTTTTTCCACTAGATGTCGCCATTTACACCTTTTTTTAAATTTTATTCCATCTGTTGTAATTTGGTCCTTTACTTTATTACGCTCAGCTGTCCCTTGTTTGTTCTGTGTATTTCAACCCTGTCTTCCTGTCCTGTTTTGCTGAGCTCTTGAGTCTGTGCCCTCGTGAGCACCCGAGTTTGTCTCCAGTTCTAAAGTTGTGTTGCTAATGTGACTAGTTTTCTCTTTTTATATTTACTTAGATTTTGTAGTTGCCTCTTTGTTGGACTGTCTCAGTTTGCATCTACCCTTTTTCCTGAACCAAAACAAATTATTTGTTTCTGCCAAACTGATTGTGGCGTCCTCTCTGGCCTTTTTTTTTTTTAACCAAGGTTTATTTTCAGTTTTTCCTGTTTCAAACACAATACAATATATACAATATATGCAGAAGGTCATGGGCTTATAACAGTATGCCTATATACTGTACAATAATAATAACATTCAACATCCCTCCCATTCCCTACTTACAAACACTTACAAAGTCCACTTTCATTCCACACCAATTGGCATATTATAAGAAGTGCATGTTCTATTACATTTGGACATTGAAAAATAATAAAGAAGGGAAAAGAAACAAAAAAGGGGGGGGGGAAGAAGGGGGGAGAGTAAAGAATAAAGATAAATATATGTAGATCTGTGTTGTAAATTTCTCAATTCAAACTAGCAACTGAGGGTCTATTTCCTCTACATAGTTCAAAAACGGCTTCCATGTTGAGTAAAATTTAGCTACCGTTCCTCTCATGGTGTATCTAATTTTTTCCAGTCTCAATGACTGCATTACCTCTCTTATCCAGTGAGCAAAGGTAGGAGGAGAGGCCTCCTTCCACTTGGACAGAATTAGCCTCCTGGCTATCAAAGTGATGTAGGCCAATAGATTGGCCTGAGTGGCATTTAAGTGTACACCAGCTGGAACGACCCCAAAGATGGCACTCATAGAAGAAGGTTCGAGTGGGTAGTGTAACATAATCACTAAAACGTCAAAAATTGATTGCCAGAACTGGGTCAGTGCTGGACAGGACCAGAACATATGGTATAGGCCGGCAGTGTCTTGTTTACACCTGTCGCATGTCGAATTTAGATTTGGGTAGATTTTAGCCAGTTTCTCTTTCGAGTAGTGGAGGGGGTGGACCACCTTAAATTGGATAACACAATGTCTCATGCATACTGAAGATGAGTGTATCCTTTTAATTATGTTGTCCCAAATCTCCTCTGATACCTCCATATCCCTCTCCCACTGATTTTTAACAGAATCCAAAGGTACTTGACCAAGAGTGTTGATTGATAAATAGAGCTTACTGATATATGCCTTTCCCATAGGATTAAGTTTAAGAATTTGGTCCAACTGGGTTTCTGGGGGAAGAATTGGAAAATTATTCAATTTAGATCGGGCGAAGTCTCGGACCTGCAAATATCTAAAGAAGTGTGACCGCGGCAAATCATACTTTTCAGAAAGCTCATCAAATGATGCAAAAGTGTTATTGATAAAGAGATCCTCTAAAGTCACCATTCCTTTGAGTCGCCAAAGGTCAAAGGTTCCATCAATAATAGAGGGAGGGAAAGCCTGGTTCTTCCCAATGGGGGCACTAATGGGAAGATCTTTAAGTCCAAAAGCCTGTCTGAATTGTTTCCAAATTTTAATACATTTGCATATAATTGGGTTGGAAGTGAATTTGGATATAGGGTGGGACAGAGGGAATGTTGTACATTAGAGAGAGTGTAGAGACGTATGAGAGACTGATGACGCCTCTAGGGGTAACCAACATGGTGCTTCAGTGACTGCAGACTGCCAGGAGGACAGAGCCCTTACATTGCAGGACCAGTAATAATGTTGAAAATTTGGTAGGGCCATTCCACCGGCTGCACGGGGTTTCCGGAGGACAGTTTTATGTATTCGAGGTGTTTTGCCATTCCATATAAATGATGAAATAATACAATCTAATAAAAGGAAAAATGATTTTCTAATGTAGATCGGTATTGCCTGGAATAGGTACAAGAATTTTGGCAAAATGTTCATTTTAACCGCATTGATGCAACCTGCGAGAGATAGAGGAAGCCCAGACCAGCGTTCCAAATCAGATTTTGTGCGGCCCAGCAGAGAAAGAAAATTACATCTAAAAAGCTCTTTGTGTTTTAGTGTCACGACAACACCCAGATATGTGAACTTTTTAAGTGAGATCTTCAACAAAAGGGAGCTCAATTGACTGTTGTCTGCAGCGGTGTTAACTGGCATTAGCTCACTTTTGTGTAAATTGAGTTTATACCCAGAGAAGGCTCCGAAGTCATCTAGCAGCTTCAGAATTGAAGGGATGCAGGTTAAAGGATCAGATACAAAGATCAGCAGGTCATCTGCAAAGAGTGACACTTTATGTATCTGGTCTCTTTGAATGCCTTGAATGTTAGAGTCAGTACGCAGGGCTATAGCGAGTGGCTCTATCGCGACTGCAAAGAGCAAGGGACTTAAAGGGCATCCCTGTCTGGTTCCTCTATGCAAATCGAAGGGTGAAGATAATATGTCATTTGTATGTATTGAGGCCTTTGGGGAAGAATAGAGTAGTCTGATCCAAGATATAAAATTTTCTCCAAAACTAAATTTTCGTAAAGTAAAAAAAAGATAGTCCCACTCCACACGGTCAAAAGCCTTTTCCGCGTCGAATGAGACCACCACCTCTAGGGACTTGGAAGGTTTAGAATAGAGAATATTAAAAAGACGGCGAAGATTAAAAAAAGAATGCCTATTTTTGACAATCCCGGTCTGGTCTGGAGAAATTATATTGGGAAGGGCTGTCTCTAAGCGCTGGGCTAAGACCTTGGCCAGTATCTTAACATCATTATTGAGGAGTGAAATAGGACGGTTGGATGAACACTCAAGGGGGTTTTTCCCTTTCTTGAGCAGTATAGAAATCGAGGCTTCACACCGCGATGGAGGAAGAGAGTTATTCGAGAACGACTCCCTGAACATATCTGCCAGCAGTGGAGAAAAGAGCTTTGAGAAGGTCTTATAAAATTCGGCTGGGAAGCCACCCAGCCCTGGCGACTTACCACTCTGCATGGTTCCAATTGCCTGCGTTATTTCAATTTCAGAGATGGGCTCTTCAAATCTGTTCCGAACATTCAGGTCAATAGAAGGGATCTCTAATTTTTGGAAGAAAGAGTCCATTAGTGACTGGTCTTCTGTGGGGTCGGAAGCATATAGATTGGAAAAGAAATCACGGAATGTGTCATTTTTTTCATCGTGTTTGGTAGTGACTGTACCTGATCGTGTTCGAATTTCAGTTATAGTTTGACGGGCTGACGCCTGGCGGAGCTGATGTGCCAGAAGCCTGCCGGATTTCTCTCCCTGTTCATAAAAACTAGAGCCCGTTTTAAGAAGCAGGCGTTCTGCATGTCCCGTTGACAATATTTCAAATTCTGTTTGTAGCGAAAGACGTTTTTTGTATAGCTCCGGCGATGGGGAAGATGCATAAGTTCTGTCAAGCATAAGTATTTCTTCCTGTAGGATATTAATTTTTTGCATTTTACATTTTCGAGCATGGGCAGAATACAACATGATCTGACCCCTCATATAAGCTTTTAATGTCTCCCACAGAGTCGCTACAGATATATCTGGAGTCCGGTTTACTTCAAGAAAAAAGGTAATTTGATCAGACAGAAACTTGATGAATGCTTCATCGGAAAGTAAGAGGGAGTTAAAATGCCATGGTCGATGAATTAGGGGTTGGTTTGGTAGAGTTAGATCGAGAGATAACGGGGCATGGTCTGAGATCACAATAGCCTAGTATTTGCAACTTCGGACAGATGAAAGCAGCTTGTTGTCTAGCAAGAGGTAATCAATTCGAGAGAAGGTCTTATGGACATGGGAAAAGAATGAATAGTCTCGAGCTGTGGGATTCAGAAAACGCCAAACGTCTGAAACCCCATAGGAGTTTAGAAATGTATTAATAATCGTAGAACATTTAGAAAGCTAGGCAGGTTTACGTGAGCTACGGTCGAGAGTAGTGGATAAGATACAATTAAAATCCCCACCGAGTAGGAGGTAGTGTGTGTTAATATCAGGAAGACGGGAGAGAAAGTTATTGAAGAACTCAGCATCATCTGGATTTGAAGCATATACGCTGGCTAGAGTAATCAGATTCTGATGTATTTGGCCAGTAACTGTTATATAACGATCCCTTGGATCTGCATCTACCTTGGAGACCGAAAATGGAACATTTTTATTTATAAGAATAGCGGCCCCTCTGGATTTGGATTGGCAATTTGAATGGAAGAGCTGGCCTACCCAATCACAGCGAAGCCTGGCCTGGTCTGAATCACGAAGGTGTGTTTCCTGGAGGAAAGGAATCTGGGTGTTGAGGTGTTTTAGATGAGTGAGAACCTTTTTCCTTTTTATAGGGAGGTTAAGGCCTTTCATGTTCCGCCGACAAAGTAGGACAGAGAGAAACCGGTAGCAGGGCAATCAATGTCCATCAATAAGCCGGCATGGGGGGAAACTTCGGAGTATAATATTACAAAAGGAGAGAGAAGAGGGGGAGAAAGGGGGGGAAAAGGGGGAGAAAAAAACAACAATAGTGATTTAACTACAAAACAGATGCATCCAAAACATGCTATCCAGCCCACCCTGCCCCCCACCCCCCAAATAAGGTGAAGATTACATAAAAGGTGCCATCTTCTTTAGGTTGCTGATCACTCATAAAAAAATGCAAGACGTCGGCGACACCCGTGCCAGTACTGTACAATTTCCAGTCCTTGTAAGTATATCAAAACAATAAAAGAACAGAGTACACCTGAATCCTCCAGTGTTGAAACAGCGGATATAAATGTTATCCAGCATAAACTGTTTGCAAGGGCAGTTATAACAAAATACTATGGAACAGAATGATGCAACATCCTCATCTTGCAAAAGAATAGATTACTTAATCAACTAGTTCCTAATTGTAAACACAAATACTATAAACTGAAATGCAGACTACCTATGGGCACAGTGGGCAAGCGTAGATAAGGCAGCCTGAGCCATGTGACCAGCAGAAAGAGTTACACTAAAGATGTAAAGAGGAGATAAGATAAAATAGACTATAGCGTAAATCATGAAAAGAATGGATTATAACTAGGCTACCGCTATTGGTCGTATTCGTCACCTGTTAGCCCACAAAGCTATCAATGACAGCAAGTTCACGGTTATTTCACGTTACCAATCAAACGACACAAGTCGGTTAGTCGGCCAGGATGTTGCTGGGGATGAAAGCTGTTGCTTCTTCGGGACTCTTAAACACAGACTGGGTGCCGTTGTGTGTAATGCTGAGCCGCGCGGGGAAGAGCAGCCCATATTTCACTCCTTGGCGATCGCGGTGCAGCTTCTTAGCCTCGTCAAATGCTGCTCTCCTCTTGGCCATGGCAATAGTGTTGTCCGGAAATATCATAAATCTTTGTCCCTTGTAAAGGAGCGGACCCGCTTGTCTTGCGCATTGCATAATGTCCTCCTTTATCCTGAAGTAGTGTATACGAACAATGAAGGGACGCGGCTTCTCTCCGGGTGGGGGGCGCGGCTGTAGGGAGCGGTGAGCCCTGTCAAGCAGTGGTCGCTCCTCCAGGTGTAGGGCCTCTTTAAGGATGTCGGCAATAAAAACAGTGGGACGGGGTCCTTCCACGCCCTCTTGCAGGCCAACGATCCTCAAGTTATTTCTCCGCGACCTTCCCTCCAGGTCCTCGCATTTCTCGGATAGAGAGGCCACTTGCTTAGTGAGGTTTTGTAGCTTGACACCCAGGGATGTAGCCTCATCTGCTCACTGGTTCGTCCCCTTTTCCAACTCTGCCACACGGCTAGCCAAGGCCCCGGTCTCGGATCTGACTGCCGTCAGGTCTCTAAGTATCTCTGAACGTACCGGTGTAATTGCGGATCTTAAGAATGTTGCTAAACTGTCTATTTTAGCGTCCACAGAAGCACAGATGTCACCTTTCAGCGTTACTAGCTCAGACGTTAAATCAGTGCGAAGTGCGGCGATAGCGCTAAGAATAGCATTGTCCGGAGGGGCAGAGTTAGCTTGCTTGGTGCTAGCTCCCTTGCGAAGCTGGTACGTCATGGTGAAGCGCTCACAGAAGACGTAATGCAGTCAAAATGACTCAAAAACAGTTGTTTAATCCCAAGTGACAAAAAATATCAATGGGGAAACCAAAAGCGCCGTTATTGATCGAATTATTAGACAAATGGTCGGGAGCTCCAGAATCTTCCACCTACTCATGCATCGCCACACCGGAAGTCCCTCTCTGGCCTTTTTCATGTGGTCTGGCACTCAGGATACTATAATGACCGTTTTCTGTTAAAATTGAATCCTTTCTTGGATTACCTCTGTTGACCTTTTGTATTACCTTTTTTTTTTTTACCAAATTAAAGACCATCTAGTTCACCTGAGTTGGTGTTTGCATTTGCGTCCTGCCCCTAGACTAGCTCTTCTCGTGTAGCATTCAGCTGGTAACCAGACGATTCAAACCCGTCTAGTGTCTCTAGAGTCAAGACCATGACAGGAACATCAACAGGAGGTGAAGAAACGCTGCACTGCATGTATGGTCTTGCTTACAGTAAAGGATGTCTCCCTAGATCAGATTTCTAAATGTGTGTGTGTGTGTGTGTGCGTGTGTGTGCGTGCGTGTGTGTGTGTGTGTGTGTGTGTGTGTGTGTGTATTATTTATTTTTGTTATGCTGCAAAATTTCTGTTGATACAGTAAATTTTAAACAGGACAGGATTAACATTTATTTCTATCCCTTGCAATATTCCCTATAAAATAGTGTGAAGTTTAAATTATATATATTTGCCAAGTAGAAAAAGTCCGGCTTTTTGCATTTACAATCTTTCCCATCAGAAACTTAGCCAAAGATATCACAAACTCCCCGATTAAAGGGAAACTATTGTCATCATGCTAAAAAAATAAATAATGTCAATCAATAGTTTATAATGTATAGAAGGTACGTACAAAATTTCAGTGCTATCCGATAGCATTTTCCTTTTCCTAAAAGCTGTGAATTACTGGGTTATTCCAGCTCAAATAAATTTACTGATTTTTACTTCCCAGTGAAACAGGAAATGATGGAATAACATAATATACAGTGGGCTCAAAACTTATTGATACTCCTGACTATCAATGCACAAAAATTACTTTAAAAAATAACCTTAAAGATTATTGTAAATAACATCTACCAGAATTAAACCTGGTATTAAATTCAACTTATAAGTTTTAAGGAGCTACATATTGAGCCATTGCATCACTTCTGGTTTCACTAGGTTATAAGAATGAGGTAACACACATGCAATGTCCCTTTGTCATCCAGCACCATGTAGAAAGCAAAACAACACAACTGTCAGTTCAAAAGAGGTAGATGGTCATAGACCTTCATAAATCTGGTAATGACTATAAGAAGGTTCACAAACATTTGAATATGCCACTGAGCATTTTTAGGGCAATTATTAAAAAATTCCAAAGATATGGAACAGTTGAAAACCTCAAGGGTAGAAGATGCAACTGCATGTTACCCCCTTCGTTCCTGAGGAGGATGGTGAGAGAAGTAGCAAAATCATCAAGAATCAATGTGAAGGAATTGCAGGCCTTTGTGGCGTCTTGGGGTCACCAGGTTTCAAAAATCACCACCAGGCGCCACCTCCACTACCACAAGCTCTTTGGAAGGGTTGCCAGAAGAAATCCCTTTCTGACCAGAAGACACAGAAGCAACCGCTAGGAGGTTGCCAAACATTATTCAAATTATGACGGGAACGCAATGCTTTGCTCAGATGAGACCCAAAATGCACGTTTCCTTCAGATTCAGTTTCGGCATGGGGTCGAAACAGTGATGGGTACTAGGAGAAGCACTTCATACCTATGGTGAAGTATGATAGTGGGTCAGTCATGTTTTGAAGCTTTCCATTGAAACATTAATGTCATACAGGATTTCTTGTGTTTTATGTAGAGTTTCTCTATAAATTTATATTTTTTAGAACTTTTTAAAATATTTTTCGTGCATTGTCAGTCAGGGGTGCCAGCAATTTTGGAGCCCACCTTATGTCTACCACATGACTGTTTAACCTTAATTGGGGGACCCTGAGAACACACCAGAGGAAATGGCAAAAAATTAAGCAATACCCATGTAACAACACAGTCATGCTGCACATCAAATTAAACAGAAGAACCTCAACTACAAATATATATAAGCTGTCTTTACATGCTCAAAATACAATTCCGGCAGCAATGAAATTAATTACCAAACACCAAAATCCCTACAGCGCCACCTACTTAACCCACTCGCCACAATTTTAATGCTGTCGCTCTGCTGTTTTATGCCACATGCACAACCAGTAGCAAAATGAAACCAGAGACTCCACAGATTCCAATGATACACCCCCTTTTCACTCTATTCCAAAGCATCTGCAAGATATCAGCAAAAGAAGAGGAACAACAGAAATGGGTTCATTAAAAAACAAGAGTATACATCTGAACAAATCTTACAAGTGTCCCCTTCATTTTGGGACCAAAACTATTCAAATAGACCTTATGGTTGCAGAGATATGCCCTTTTCAAAGTTGAGGTCTAAAAAACAGGCTAGGGTTTAAAGGGTTAAGAAATGAAAAGCTACTCACTGCAACAGCCAGGGTTAAATAACTTGTTGCCAGTTGAGACATATTAATCATTGCAGTAATTATCCAATGGATGGGTCTTACTTCTTTGCTTAGTTAATTTCTGGTGGTGACTTTTTTTAGCGGGCAGAGTATATACATCTGATTGTGTAGATGTGCCTATTGATATTTCTATCTGTCCTCCTGCCTCTGCCCCCAGATTTTGTTTCCTAGTCAGATACTAGCTATCCCGTTCTTTTCCAGGCCAGAACTCCTAAACCGTTAAAAATCTCTCAACAAAATTTTATGTGGACACATCTTATTTTGTAAATATGCCTTTTCATACATACTTCCGTCCATTCTGCTGTCTGTTCGTCTGTCCCACCACTGCATTTTGTTTGAAGCTAGATGTCAATAAAATAATATATATGGCTACATATTAATGTGTACATATTCATTTTTGTACTTCTGTCCATCATCCTGTCTGTCTGTCTCTCCCACCTCTGCACTTTGTTTCCAGGCTAGATATCAGCCATCCCGAGCTGGGGATGTGAGTATTTCATGCTTGTTGAGGTTATGAAAGTGGACAGTCAGTCAACAGGGTCTCCGCTGCTGTATTTTGTGCTTCATAATCTGCCACACATTTTCAATGGGAGACAGGCACGGGCTGCAGGCAGTACCCAAACTCTTTGACTAAGTACCCATGCTGTTGTAATATAAGCATATTGTGGCAAAGTCTGAAAAGCAGCATGCATTGTTGCAAAATGTGTGTGTACCCCTCTGTGTCAATTTTGCCTTCACAGATGTACAAGTTTCATATGATGAGAGCACTAATGCAACTGCAGACCCTGACAGATGCTGGCTTTTGAACATGCCACTGATAACAGTCAAGATGGTCCATCTTATATTTCACCCAGAGAACACAATGGCTATTAGTTCCAAAAACAATTTGAAAGACGGACTTGTCAGACCACGGCTCTCCTTTCCATTTTGAGTCAGCGCATTTCAGATGAGCTTTACAAAAGCATAATAGAGGGTTCTTTGATGACAGCAAAGTTTGAAGGACAAATTTGTTATTTGAAGCAAAAATCAGTATACTTATGTCCTTATCAATGTCTTGACCATATTTTCCTTTTGCAACATATAATGTGAATAGAAGCATGGTTTTTAAAATGTATTTATTTCATTATTTCTTTGGACTGTATCTCCATTAAGTCGCATTGTGTACACTTGTAATTAGTGTCCTTTCCAGTAAGACAGACAATTTCTCCATTAAATGGTGATGTCCAGCAGGTGGTGCTGCAATCTAATATTACAGACCTTTATGCGCAGTGGTGGTTCAATTGCTTGGGAATTATATTTTTACACTGGTTTCAAGACCAAGAGGTCCAATCCATCTTGCTCTGTATTTTTATTTTTTTTTAGTTTTGTATGTATTTATACACAAGATAACATAATTTCCCCCAAAATTTTGGTTTCGCCTGAACACACGCAGGAGAGCGCTCAGAGGCAAATTTGACCCAGCACTGGAAATTGACGGAACGTGATTGTGTGCATGAGACGCCACCTGTTAAAGGAAAGATTTAATACACGGTTGTTACCATTTGTATGGTCGCATCGGTTTTAATAGTGTTTAAAGACTTCAAACAATAAGCAACACATGTATTAGTAAGTGAATGGAGTCTAACAAAAAATTGACTTACTCTTCCATCAATGACCCTTGTCCCATTTTTTTGGGACGTGGAACATTTTAACCTCTGTAACCCAAGTGAATTCGTTACTGTGAGTATTTTCCCTTTACAATACGACTGTTGAAGTGGTAGTGGGGGGTGGGGGGTGTGCATGAATTTCTTGAATCTGTACCAGCACAATGCGAACCTCTAAAATGCGAGTGTGCCATTTTTTCTCAGAAACATTTATATATATATCACTAAGAACAAAAATTGGAGGCTATAGCATTATGTAAATAAGCTTTTGTCAGAATGATGATTTTGTAATGCTTTTAACGATCTGTGCGCATTTGTAATGGGATATATATATACATATTTGGGGTCCTCGATGTAAGAATAATTATTTTTCACGAGAATTTGAGAGTTACTCGTTCATTGTACGCCGCATCCGGTAATAAGATGTAACTTTTACTTTTAAAGGAAATTTGGCCATTAATGGGTTAAAGAGCGCAATCGATATAAAACGTATCTCCAATTTTAGCCTACTTATAAAGAAACAGAACAAGTGTCAGGTCGCCAGCCTGCATTCTACTGCTAGCAACAATTTATCTTGGCCTAGTCATCTGTCTTATTTATTTATTTGTCTTACAATTGATATTTTGTCTGTTTTCTATTTTTTTGTTTCTGATCCTGATAGTAGCTTCCATAGAAATGTGTTTTAGAAATACTTGCAGACTCAGCGGACATTCTTAAATGAACTAGACTTAGCCAAATTCTAACTTTTGGGGTCCACTATAAAACTTGCCACCTTCAAACTAGCCTATGTCTCCGGCCGGCCCGCATAAATGTAATTTGCAACAACCTGTGCATTCCGAAGATTACCTAGGAATGCTTACGTAGAATAGTGCGTTTCGGCAACAAGTCTAAACTACCCCGCGACCCCTCCCATCAACCCTGATGTATTTTCACAAACACCTGTCTCGCCAGAAGGTGGTCTTAACTCCACCCCCTGTAAATGCTTGGGTAAAAAAAAGTATTTTTTAATTGGGTTTAAGAGCCATGATATGTTAAATACAAGGCAGAGCTCCTCCCACGCACCTGACCAAGGGTATTTACTGCTCTAAACTGCATTTTGCCAAACTGCCACTACAGCATTGCGCTGCACGATGTTCCCGTCTCGGACTATGCAATAGGAAACTGTGAAGTTACAGTGATTTGTCGCTCACTGAAAAGGGCTGGGACCGTTATATTTGTAAACTCTTTTCCTTCGCTGGCTGGCTGGCTTGTTTTATTTTCAAGATGCCACGGTCGTTTCTCGTAAAGAAACATTTTAACTCAGCCAAGAAGCCTAATTACAGTGAACTGGACAGTCCTACAGGTAAAACTAAACCTTCATTTTTTATTCTCTTACAAATTATGTCACGACTTGCCGCGCACATCGTTGTCGCGAGGATGCATTTATAGTATGACTGGAAGTTGCATGTAGTTTTGAAATCTGCCTGAAAGCTGTTTGATGTGTTTTTCTATTGCGTTGAACTTCGTTTCTTGTTTAGCCGAATTGTTGAATCTTTTTGACCCCACCGGGCATAGTTTTCTCAGATGATTGTTTTCCTGCTTTGAAAATGTTAAGCCATATCGTTGGAACAGTGCTCTATATTAATGTAAAAATATTTTCATTTTGCAGTGTTAATTTCACCGTACTTGTACAAGGGCTTCCCGGTGCCAGTCATTCCCCAGCCGGAGATTCTCAGCTCGGTGGCGTATAACCCGATTACCGTGTGGACTACGAGCAGCCTGCCACTATCCCCTCTACCAACCGACCTTTCTCCTATCTCTGGATACCCTTCGTCTCTCGGACGTGTTAGCCCACCGCCGCTTTCTGATTCATCATCTAAAGACCACAGTGGTTCAGAAAGTCCAATAAGCGACGAAGACGAGAGAATTCACACCAAACTAATAGATCCGCATTCCGAAACTGAAAAGTTTCAATGTAGTATGTGCAACAAGTCCTATTCCACGTACTCAGGACTGCTGAAGCACAAGCAACTGCACTGCGATGCACAGACAAGGAAATCGTTCAGCTGTAAATACTGCGAAAAGGAATATGTCAGCCTTGGAGCTTTGAAGATGCACATAAGGACCCACACTTTGCCTTGCGTCTGCAAAATATGCGGTAAAGCTTTCTCCAGACCATGGTTGCTTCAAGGGCACATCCGAACGCATACCGGTAAGAACTTTACGTTGGCAAAACATGTGGCCAAAACAGCTGTGTATATTTTGGGTTTTCTTTATTGCGCGTTTTAAAAATATTTGACGTTGCTTAGCTGGTTAAGATCCGACAAAGTGTCGAAGCATAGTTCAGAGATCAAATGGTTAATGAACGCTAATGTATTTACATAGTGAAAAGGGAGCTGTGCATCACTGTCCTCTTCGAAATGTTCTATTTCAGCCTTATAGCACCATATAACGGAATTAATACTGTTGAACCGTGCAATCCAGGGAAGGTGTCCACTTTCTGCTTTTGAAGTTGAAATGTTAATGTTCGTGTTAATGACATCCTTGCTACATGCATGATTGCATGAAATGAAGAACTGTTAATTGTCGTGGCTTGGCTTTGGAAGAAGTTGAATTTTCTTCTCTGTATTGATTTATGCTGACGTCTCTCAAATTTCTTTGTTTCTTTAAGGAGAAAAGCCTTTTTCATGCCCACACTGCAGCCGAGCATTTGCAGACCGGTCCAACCTCAGGGCGCATCTACAAACCCATTCTGATGTGAAAAAATACCAATGCAAAAACTGTTCCAAAACCTTCTCCAGAATGTCTCTTCTACACAAGCATGAGGAATCTGGCTGTTGTGTAGCACACTGAGACTGGATAAGCAAGCCGATATCTATACAACTCCAGTGGAGGATACAGTGAGGCAACATCTGCATGGTCTCTTTGAATGAAAAAAAAATCTATGTCATTTCAGTGTACAACTTCGTATCAATTCATATCACATACATTTCATTTAAAGTGTTGTTTTATATCACACTTCCATCTCAATCAGTGTTCTTCTACTGCCTGGTGCCTTGTTAGTCTTACTGTAAATGTGCCAGTGGAGGGATCTAACCCTGCATTAGGCCTTCTCCAGTGTTATGGTATTATAACCAATTTCAATTATAGGATTGGTATCAGAAATGGATATGAACAATTTTATACTTTTGTTGCACCTTGTAAAGCATGCACACATTCCACGTGGTTAGTCAAAGCTATGCAATGGGGTGATTTCCAGCCTATATGGTAGCTGAAGCCATTGCTGTACAGGGAATTTGTGCAAGTCCTTTTTAATGAATGAAAGTATTTAAACTTTGTTGCACAGGCATAAAGCAATAACTGTTTGACAGCACTCAGAATTGCAATATTCTTGTCAAGTGCCTTAAGTCCATTTGGCATTTGTGTAATGTCTGTTTCTGAATAAATTAGTTTTGCATTTATTTTTTTATATATTTGAATGTATTTTGTGTGTGTGAAATGAGTGCACTGTAACCAGACTGTATGAACTGAAAGACCTGAATGACTGAAATTTTTTCGTGTTTTTTACATACTTTTTAAATAAAAAAAAAATCAGGAATTGTATCTAAATATTTTGAGTTTCCTTGGTCCTTAATGAAGAGTTTACAGAGTGAAATGGCTCTGTCATCATTGTTGGCGTGCTAATTAGCATCGTTGCCCTGCTTCAGCACAATACTTGTTGATTTTCTTGCAAATGAGTGAGATCTCTTTACATTTACATTTATATAGGATTACAGCATGTTGTGCACATGTAAAATCAAGCTGTTGAAAAGGACTGATGAGTTCAAGTGGCGCTACAAGTAGTTACAGTCATCGACTACAAGAGTCTTTGCAAACCGCCATGCTACTTTGAGGTGAGCAGGCTGTATCATGGCACCAAGTTGTTTAACTGGGGTATAAATAGAAAAAAGCCAATGGAACTCCTTTTGTGTATGTGTTTTGTCATATATTTATTTGTTATTTAATCAATGCAAATCTCTTAAATGCTTTAAGAGATGAGTTACTTAAAGGTGTTAATTATTGTACTTCATTTTAGAATTTTCTTCAACAATTACAAGAAAGGGGACAAGGAATATAATTATATAGGAGAGACATGTTAAGAAATCACTGACCTGTTAGAAACTGAACCTGCTCCTAGTGAACCTGTTCTGACATCAAACAGCCTTGAAATTTAACACATGGATTCAATGTTGACCTGCAGTCCCAGGCTACTCTCTTTGAAGGCTTCAAATAGCCCTGCCACTTCATTTGGTAACATGGGTGTCATTTTAAAGAGTAAAAGCTAATCACAACACCTGTGAAAATCACCACCTATAAAGCCATTTTATTTCTAGTTGCACATGTTACAAATGTTCTAGTGGCAAATTGTAATGGCCTGCTTCTATTAGCTTAAGTTAAAATTGAGCCTTCACAAATTTAAAAAACATTTTAGATGTGTGTTGCATTTTTTTGTCTTGAATTCTTGAGCATACCCACTTGCTCTGCAGTAATATCACCCATGCGGAAATGTTAAGATCAAAAACTCGAGAAATAAGACTCAAAATAACTCAAATATCTCAAATAACTTCTCATGCTTACCATACAATTTCCGGAATAATGTATTTTTCTGCTATTAAGTTAGATGGGACACAAAAATGCATGATTTGACACTGGTCATCTGAAGAATACATTTACTTTTTTGTCTCCTCTATGACTTTAAATTTGTAAGGCCAACAAACATTCCATAAGCAGCATAAAATGTTTTAATATGTGAAAACTTACAAGACAATTGTAGTGAGTGCTGCAAGTTATGCAAAGTGTGCGTGCCAAGTAGCAAATAATTGCATATTGAATGGGTATGGTCTACTCCTTTAAAACAGAAAGAAATAATGTCATTAAAATGATGTTTGAATGCTTTATATGCAGTGCTTTTTCACCGTGGAAGTTTTGTGTTTCATTCTCTGGGTATTGCATCAATTTTTAACATGTATTCAGTTCTACAAGCTGAAAAATATTTGCATTATTAGCATAATCACATCCATAGCTAGGATGTGTGTTTACCACATTGCTATGTCATCTTTCTTGTGAACAATATTAAATCATTATTCAGGGACTAAGGAAACCAAAGGCAGAATTTCGTCCCATTTTTCCTTGATGCTCAAATGGTTGAGGTCTTCATTATTGAATTTTGCGTTTTATAATGCACCATATGTTTTCAATGAGACACAGGTTTGGACTGCAGGGCGATCTCTCCACTCTTGAATTATGGAGTCTCACTGTTGTAACGCATGCAGAATGTGGCATGGAATTTTCTTGATGAAATAAGCTTCTGAGTTCAAAAAGACTGAAAAAGACATCCTCTTGATGACTACATACGTTGCTACAGTGTGCTTACATATCTCTCAGCTGAAATGGGTCCGACATTAAAATGCAAGTTACCAGGCCATGGGCATTGAAGTACCCCATACCATGACAGAAGCTGGCTTTGAACTTTAATTTGAAAACAACTGGAATTATCCTTTTCTTCAATGGCCCAGAGAATAAAGCATCCATCATTATCATCAACAATGCAGAAGTTACATTCGTAATACAGCTGAACACATTTGCACTGTGCATCCATCCATTTTAGATGAGATTGAGTCCAGAGAAGCCGGCACTCATTGGTTTCCGATGGCTTCATTGTTGCACAGTGCAGTGTTAACTATGTATTATGTTTCCATCACAAAAGCATGTCAGATTTTAATCCAGTGTCATCTGGAGGATGGGCTCTCCTCACTGCTCTTCAACCTGGACTCAATGAATCTTAATAATTTGATGCACTGAAGAGGCTTAAATCTCAAAAATTATTGCAATAGCGGGTTGAGAAATGTTCTTAAACTGTTTCTTAACTTAATTACACAGGTTTTCTTAAAGCAGCAAGCCTGGTTCAGTTCTTTTTCTTGAATGAAAATGATTCTTTTGTTTTCAGATGCTCCTTTTATACCGAAGCATGATAGCAGCAGCTATTCAACACCTGTTCACTCATTTTTTAATATCCCACCACTTTTCTCGCTATATGTTGCCTCTGTCCTTACTTTGTTCGAAAGTGTTGCAGACATCAAATTCAGGATGAGCATATACTGTATAAAAATAATGATAAAGCTGATATAGTAAAACAGTGCATATCTTGCCTTGGATTATTTTAAATGTGATATGGGTCAAACATGATTTCCTTTTTTTCTTTGTTTGCTTTTTTCAATTTCTTTTTTTGAAAATGAGGTTATAGACACATACCCGAGGAATGTTTGTGTTTTGCAGAATTATGAATTATGCACACCAACAATACTAAAGGCACTATCCAAGCTAATATTGCTGAGCCTCAGATAATAAAAAACTAAACGCTGAGGAGGGATTGTTTGAAATACCTCTGATTTTGCAAGAACCAATTTACCGAATTTTATTAACAAGTGTTTAAGGTTTACACTGTCCTCTCTAGGTGCATGAAATTCATTGCGGAAAAGGATAGATTCCTCACACTTTGGGTTGCCAACGAGTACTCACCTTAGGTGGTCTTCACAGTCTCATTTCACTGGAGTAGTGAATCTGAAGGATGTTCTATCTCCTTTTTCTGAAGGAGAAGCAGGTGTCAACAATCCTCCTGAGCCTCAAGCATTACCCATTGTAACTCAGGGTACCAGTAGACTGCAGTGTCATGCGATGATTATGGGCACATTCAGGCAGGTCCATAAATATTCGGACAGAGATACAATTTTAATTATTTTAGTTTGTGTGCCACCGCAATGGATTGGAAAAGAAACGATTAAGATGTGATTGAAGTGCAGACTTTCACCTTGAATTGAACTTTTTAAAAAAAAATTATAGTCTGAACCACGCATGAGTGACACCAATTTTATGCACGGCCCCCTCAGTTTTAGGGGCTTAAAAGTAAACAGACAAACTGATGTAATCAATAAATGGTCATTTTTATCCCCCCGTCATATAATGTGGGGGATATATAGCCATGGGTGCGGTTGTCTGTCTGTCTGTCCGTTTGTCCGTCTGTCTGTGAACATTTTGTTTGGGGCATAACTTGAAAACCATTCAATGTTTTTCCACAAAACTTGGTTTGCACATTCATCATGACCTGCAATAGTGCTTTTTGCTAATCCGAAGTTGATGACATCGGGCGGGGAGAATATGCCATTTCTTGATGGCTCTTGTTAATACTTGATCCAAACCCTTTGCAGTCAAAGACTGTCTAAAGTCTGCAACCCACAGACATCATCAGACACTGGGATGCTTCCCTGGTGGTACTCTGTTAGGCCTTCACTACAGCTGTCATCAGTTGTTGGCTTGTTGTTGAGGTGTTGTACCTGCTGCACTGTATGACAAATTCATTATTTTCAGAATTAGCTCTACCTGCTGACTTTTCATTGGGTCTCTTTCATTCATCGTAAGCCAAGCAAGCCATCAAAAATAAACCATTACTTCACTCACTATATCCCAGCAACTTGTTTCTTTTTGTTATATTCAATACTTCTGAAACAGCAGAAGAGTCTAAAATGTATGCCCAATATTGTAAAGCAGACCTCTTTGGTTTCGCTGAAGGACATATAAAAAACAAATAATCTAAGTTCTCCAGCTAACATGATGTTTACAATTACTATTAAAACCCCAACTATAGAATGTCATATCCAGATAGCTCCATTGCAACAATCTAACTTTTTTTATTTATTTCTTACTCAAATATATTTACATGCTTGTGATGATAACTTTCAAAATTTAAAAAAAGAACGTGACTCTCAATCTCACATGTTGGTCACTCAATTAAAAAAAAATGTTTTGGCTGAGGAGCAAAGAGCAGTTTATACTGATAGTCCAGAGTGGATGTAAAGGGGACGGAAGGAGGTGGGCAGAATTGGTACATTCTTTCAAACCTGCTGACTGAAGAATGAATGGACAGCATGATTCCACTATGACTATCAAGTGGAACAAATAATATTAAAAATCTCCTCAGAGGCCTGATTGTTCTTCGCCGAGCGTGATCCACAAGCTCTTCTCAGAGCTGACTTGAGGAGAAAGAGATAATTGTTCGCTCTTAATTTCTTCAACTGCCTGTAGGGATGCAGCCTGTTTATAGTGCCCCTACTATATTCTAAGTAGGGCTTTTATTTCATCAATCTGTTCAGATGACCAGATACTATCTTTGATTTAACACAGTTTAAACGGTGTCACCAAAGTGAAGCTGAAAAACATCCACTGGTTGACGAGAGCTTGTAAGATTATGCCAGGACGAGACGGCTTGACAGTGCTTTATTTCTGTATCAAGTAGTTATAAGTGAAATAAACTTTTGCTCAAAACTAATTTTAATTAAAGAATTACCCACATGGAGTTCAAATATTGGGAGTTGGATTTCTCATGATTGTTTTGTCAAGTTATGCAATGCTTCAAATAATGAGAATGCGACCAAACAATTTAAAAATCTGCCATGTTTTCATTCTCAAAAAGGTTTAGACAATGAGTGGCTAAGGAATACTTTGGCAATCACATGAGAATGATGTTGTCTGAACATAGCGTAACCGAAGTTGGTGTCGGCTCAATTAATTTTGTGCTAAATTCCCACTCGTTTTGAGCTGTTTTGTTGGCTGAAATTGGTTAATGCATGAAATGGTGTCCCCTCTCCCTTTCTATGTTGGCTGTTTAGCAACAGGAAATTAATTCATGTTCCAATTTTTCTTTCATCTTTAGTTTATTTTCTACAAAATATAAATTAGTGAAACATGAGTTGTCTTTAGCATCCATTAAATTTAGTGAATATTTACATGAGCACAGGTATTACTCTTAATGAGGATGTTGCTCCTTTAACGCTGTGGGATCTGTGAAGTTTGCCGCAGATTTGATCATTACACACTATAAGCATGTTTAGTGAACTAATTTATGTTTTAGCTTCAACGGCATGTTCAGACTTTTTTAACTGGGGGTGCCCAAGTGGGGCACTGACTTCAGCAGGGGTGGCATGAACTACCAGCACCCATCCACCTACCGCACACGCTCGCACGCATGTACATGTGTCAAAATAGCGTGAATTTACTATGTTTGTTTCTATTTCCCACATTTTCCTTAATTTTCAACAGTAGAATGTCTTACATTCCTGTGTTTACAGTTATGTAATTTGAAAGATAAACAGACCCGTGAATCACAATACAGTGGCACCACTCAGATGTAATATAAAGCTTCCATGCTGCACTTACACACACACAGTAACTGATAAGTTTCAACTTTAGTTTTAATGCCTGTCAATTAACCACAATGTTATTAGTATTATCAAGGCAATCGAATAAGTGCTCACTCAAGAGAAATCTGGAACTGAGTAGCCTGGATTTCAGATACCCATGAGTACAACTGAAGCCGGGGACTCCTGCATCCCTTCCAGTGTCAACCTGGATGTCACTTTCTGACTGACTGTCCTGCTCTGCTGGTTTGGATGTCTTACAACTGAATAAATCACCGGCACAGTATGCAAATCAAAAAGTCTACGTACATCTTTCTGGAGCAAGTCAAGAGGACTTACAGCTTGGAAGTGAACTTGCGATTCCAAACCACACAGCCATGGGAGAAGTTTTGACAACTCTGATTGATCGCTTTTAATGCGATCATACCCACACAACCCCCTTCAACCTTGATTAACAGCTTCTGTTCACTGAAGAGCAAGCAGACAGTTTGGGCTGAGACATAATTTCATAGCTAATTTCATTTCAGCTGCATTACACCACTATGTCTGCAATCGAGCATTACTTTACTCATGAGATTGTATGGCCGTCTTGCTAGCTAGCTTACACTATTTCCGGAAAATCTTTGCTTAACTATGACGATTACTTACAATGTCTTTTGTTTTTTGTCCTAACTTCACTATCTAGTTAGCTGTAATAGTGATTGCTCTTGAGCAAGCAAACTAGCAAGCTAGACTATGTCCCAAAAAATCTGAAAGTACAGTTTGAATGCACAAAAGCGCTGCAAAACATATCAGAGAAGTTCATGCCTGTCACAGCTAGCTAAGTTAGTAAAGTTAGGGCAAAATCAAATCATATTGCTGAAATATGATTATTTACAAAGATTTTCCTTAGTTAACTTTAGCTAGTTAGATTGCTATATAATCTAAAGAATAACAAAACTTAATAAGCAATTTTCGTGAATGCTTTTCGTAAATGTTCCTGCATGATTCAACTGGTATCAGAAGTTTAGAAATGTGATTACTTTACTCACCAGCGAGAAACTTGCATGAGTTCATTAATTAGCAGAAAACATTGCGGAAGCACGTGAATGGCAAATTGCTCCCCTTTTTTTCTGGCTTTTTATTTGCCAGTTCAGTTTTAAAAGAGGGCGTCAATATGGTGCCACATCTTTTAGAAATATTCAGAAAAAAAATCACAGAGTTGTGTTTACTTTTTACAGGCTGTTGAGGATGGTATCTTTTAGTAAGCCTGGTTTAGGGACTTGGAGGGTGTGTGGGTAAAGGGGGGGGGGCTTGGTGATCTATGGACACCTGTTAATGTCAAAGATGCATACAGCCATTGGATTTGTAAGTTAGCTATACACTATATTTATTTTGTTGTGGGCTAATTGGTGTGATATAAATGCAAAAACTAATAATATCAATGTTTTATAGGAAATATGGTCCAATTTGATGCTAAAGTGCATACTTTTTAGTTAAATGATACATTTTTTTTAGCTGGCCCCTACCTCCTCACCCCCGTCCCCTGGAGAGTTTGACGGTCAGGTACAAATTCCCAGGCCACTTTTTTGCCCCAGTCCACCACTGACAGGCTTTAACATTGGTCTTGATTATTCAGTAAATAAATTATGTGATTATTAATCAAGCAATCTTAAACAGGAACAGCTTGAATACAATTACTGTATGCGTTTAAGGGTCAGAAGCTCACGGCATGCCACGGAAAATCCCGCAACACCAGCCTTACCCCTAGGGGAACATTGGGGTTAACATACATGACTCAGATCTTCATGGAATGTGACTTTGCAATCCAGCAACAAGCTCTTGCACTGGAAGGCTTACATACTCGTCAGTTGCTCATTAGAAAACGAGCAAGTAATAAGATTCAGCAAAGAGGGGAGACATGCTCAAGACTAACACCAATCACAACGCACATACATCTAATAGACACGCAAGCTGCTGATTTGCAAAGAGACACAGTAGGGATTCACGCAAGGGTTGTGACAGCTTCAGTGAAGTGCTGCAACCAGCAGATACAGAATATATTTGCAACATTGTTCGACAAAATTTAAAAAAAAAGGTTTTTCTGACTTTGATCCTAACTTACTAACTGAACCTAACTTAAAAATTAGAGTCTTTGTAAGAGGTTTAATCTTAGCCAAGCAGAAGTGAAGAAGTTTTTTCTTTTAATCATAAAAATGAATACATTTGCTAGGAATATTTTCAATTATCATCACAACTCTGAAAAAAATTAAAAGTTGACTAAACGTGAAAAAGTAGTACAGCCAGCTGAAAATATTTTTTTCAACTACAATTCTCAATGGTTGCATAACCTAATTTTTGAAAGAACTTGGAACTTGAAGTTGAGTTAGCTCAGAACTGTATTGCAGCTGGTTTTCTTACTTTTTAAGTTGTTTCAACTTCTTATTTTTCACTGTGAATACGTTCTAAGACTTTCTACATTTCTCTAACTACTCTGAACTACTCTCATACGCATCGGGATTGAACTTTTCACTATAAACACTACTAAGTCTACCATCTGATTACATTGTTTATTCTATATAAACTGTCATTAGTTGCATTGACACTGTGAGCATCTGTCCACCATAATGTCTCCATCAGGATTTCAAATCACTTTATCAGTGTTCAAGGAGGCTTAAAAAAGAATGTTTGCCCAACTGTAAAATAAAATTCGCCAGACAGCAACTGGCCTCGGCTAACCAAAACAGTTCAAGCTATCATGTGACTGTGTCAAGCCAAATCACATGCCACTTAACCAATTTGAATTAGTAGGATCACAATCATATGCTATGGGGCTGAATTTTCCCCCACTAGCCACAAGTGCAAGTCATCAGAAGTCCAGCCAGGAAAGACTGTCCGCATGTCAAGCAAACAGCTGGTGAATATTTACATGCTTTGTTTAATTTGCATTCCCTAGTGTACTTTGGATTGCAGACATTATGGTCAATCTTCGGTGTCATTTTTTCTCTCAAAATGTTATTTTACTCTTTTAGACAGTGTAGTTTAAGAAATGCAACTCCATGTACCGTGCCTCAATGTGTTCCCCATTCAAGTTGCCAAGAATGGACCAAGTCCAAAACCTTGAAAACCTGTGCTAATGTTAAATGCTTGTCACTGTATGTGCCTTGTTTAGATTACAACAAATACTCTGTTATGAATTCATTTTTGCCGCAACATGCTCTATTGAACCACAGCACAGCCATCTTCAAATTGCATGTTTGCTCATACTGCATTGTAAATTAAGGATTGATTGCATGTTAACTGACAGGTTTTAAACACCTGTAAAAATTATGTCTTTGAGGTGGAAGATCCTCTCTGTCTTTATCTATTATACGATTAATTTCAAAATTTTATAAGATATTTCAAATGTTTTTATATTGAAAAAATTTCCAATTTTTCCTCTCAATTTCAAGTTTATGTTGCGTGTCTTTTTACGTGTGTTTTGTTCCTCTGTCATCTACCTATGTCACAAATGTATTTATATCAAATGTATTCATAAGCTATGAGACTATGGGGAATAATAGCACTATTTTAACGCCAGCATATGTTTAAATTAAATTATAAATGATATCGTAATATTAGGGCTGTCGCAATAATTAATCGTGATTAATTTAAGCGCAATAAAGTAACTGCCAATATGAGGCAGACAGACGTGATTGCTTATTACCTTTTCTATGACACTCACCCAATGCGGTCATTTGAAATGCTTCCGAGAAGAAAACTGTGATTTGAAGTCCGCTAATTACCAGCGAGGTTGGACAGCCTCCATCGCCTTGGCATAATTAGCTAACCTTAAATCAATTCCCGTGTACTTTGCCTGACTTACAGTCAAGCCATTTATTGAGCCAACTGACAAATCAAAACCGAAATGTGGCCTATAATGATTAAGAAGAGAGAATGAGAACCAGACAGACCTAACCGGGCTGCCGCGTTATATTAAAAGATTTTCAAATTCGTTAACAATTTACATGTCACGTTCTATACGCTTAAACAAAATGTTTTCCTCCTTCACTGTTGGTTATTTAGATCCTCAAAAGTAAATAAAATCAAGTGCTATGAGTTACATTATTTTAAATTACTCTCGTTCAATTATCTAATAAAAAATGACTCAAATTTGCGACAGAGATTCGCCTGAACTTTAATTGCCAAATCTTCGGTGCATTTGACTATTGCCTGCAATGCAAACGTATTCTCTCTCACATTCATGTTCGGTATGCTTCACAAAATGTTTTCCATTTCACGTAGCCTATATATTTAAGCTCTTAAAACCAGGGCCATCTCTAAATAACTTCATTTTTTTTTAGAAATATCTTCAATAATGCATACAAAATTCCTTGATGAAAGGTGGAATTCAGAGGCCTGCTATTTATTCAGATTATTGAATTTTTTTCAATCTAACACGGCAACCTGGTTAGGTCCGTCTGCTTCTCATTATCACTTCTTAATCATTATAGGCCACATTTTGATTTTGATTAGTCAGTTGGCTGAATAAATGGCTTGATTGCAAGTTAGGCAAATTACGCGGGAAATGATTTAAGGTGAGCTAATTATGCCAAGGCGATGGAGGCTGTCCAACCTCGCTGGTAGTGGACTTCAAATCACAGTTTTCTTCCCGGAAGCATTTCAGATGACCGCATTAGGTATGTGTCATAGAAAAGGTAATAAGCAATCAGGTTTGTCTGCCTCATAGTGGCAGTTACTTTTATTGCGCTTAAATTAATCGTGATTAATTATCATGACAGCCCTACATAATATATAATATCATATATCATATTTTGGTCATGAATTCTGATGCTTCTCTTGATCAAAGAAGTTTGCGCAGACTTCAGCATCATTCCTCTTTTTGCAAGTGCCAAATATGGCCAATTCTATTTATGCAGTCTCCAACTTTGTAGGTTCTTAAAGCTTTATAATGTAGAATTTGCACATCACAAAGGCTAGGAAAATAAGTTAAATGATGCAAGGGGCAACATTTAGAAAACAAACTTTTACTGACTTATTTTCATCAGCAGCAAATACACTGTGCAAAAAACTCCCAAAAATGTCAACATTTAAGTTGTTCTCCTATAGTTTGAAATGAAATACTGAAAGAAAGAAAAACATTTGGATGGTTTCAAAAAAACATTTTAATGTTTTAATTTAATTTTAATTGGGGACATATGTCCCCAATAGAACTGTAAATTTATGGAAAAGGATACAGTACATTTGGCATTGACAACATTAGAATGTTGATAAATGAAATAATAATGAAATGATGGTGGCACTTAAAAATCTGTACTCTGGTTGGCTGTCATGCATAATTGGAATGCTGTCTTAGTATCAGTTGAGGAATGTTTGTGGCGTAGATGGAATAGACAGCCTGAACAGATTAGTAATTTCCTTTGTCACTCTATGCTGAAGTGGAGCTGAGCTGCGCTTGAGGGTGTGTCAGTCAAGACTGAGTAATGCACTGCAATTTTAATGCAGTGCATTGCAATTTTGTGTCAGTGTAGTCAGCGACAAAGCAAGATATGCTAGACTAGCGCCCATTCAAAAGCCAATCAACTGTTTTCATGTATCATATGCCGACTAATTTGTCTCAATTATTTGAAATAAATCCAAGAAGTATGATTCATTGAATTTATAGTTCATTGTTCATTTAGAATAGCTTGAACAATTTTTTTAAAGTGCTAAACTGCACCATATTTTGGGAGAAACGTTTGATTCAAATATCCTTATTCTTGTCTTCCTTTGGAACTGGTACAACTTGTAGCTCTAAACATGTCACATTTTTGCTACAAAGGAATCTGACAGCAAGTCACCCACTGATAATTTACTAAGCATAATTCAACCCATTTTCCACCTCTGCTGTATGGTGATTCATATGCCTCTATTTCCCAGAGCCAATGCTGCGGGGTTTATGGCCAGAGTCAATAGTGCACTGCACTGGGTGTGGCTTGTATAATGTTGGTATTCCATTGCCAAAGGTGAGGAGTACACAACTCAAAGCACAAAAGTTGTGTCAATAAGATCAGACAGTTTGACTTACAGTAGTATACAGTAATGATTATACACCTCCACTTTTGTCTAAAGAGGGACCTAATAAATTACTTCTCTGTAATGTTTTGGTGGAAAAGTATTGAAAAATGCTAATTTAAGCAATGAGAACAAAAAAAAATCATCCCCACAAGTATATTCAGGCAAAAATATGGCAATAAACAAAAACACACAAAAAATACATTTTTATAACAATTGAAAGGTGTTGGAAATCGTTTTTTTTTTTGTTCTTGCCTGAATGCATGTTTGAATGAATGCATTAGTTTAAACTGGTTTGCGGCAACATTATTCTGCAAAATTACCTCTAATGGTCAGTTTTTCCAGAACAGAAGGTGACATTAACTTCGAGCAGTGTCAGATTATTAAACACAATGGCACAACGGTATTAGCTCTCTGAGATTGTTCGTAGCTGCATTGTGGCCTTACTTGACGCTGAAGACATTAAAAGCTGCCATGGCACTGTAAGAAACACCATCAAGCCTTTCAAAGAGACCGGTTTGCTTAAAGCTAGAGGCAATGGAGGTGCAAAACGGAAGTTAAGTGCCTCTGATGTTTGTTGTCTCTGTGTGACAAGTGAAAAAAAAATGGAAGTTGACAGCACGACAACTCCATGATGATATTAACCCTCTCATCCATAAATTATGATAAACTCAGTCAGGATTTTTTTTTACTGATATGCAGCAGCGCCCAAAATTGCAGGCATATATAGAGAAAAAACATGTTTAAACAGCTGTACATTGTAGCGACCTCCATGCACGAAAGGGTTAATAGCACCAGAAGTATGCGCCATAGAGTTGGAGTACATTTCAAAAAATGACCATTTAACCCCTTCAGTAAAACAAGGAGGTAGTAATATCATGGCTTGGGGTTCAGTCTGCTAAAAAGGAGCTAGTGACCTCATAAAAACTGGTGGAATGATGGATCAAAAGAAGTATCACAGCATCCTTGTGAGTCACGCATTGCCATCTGGTAAGAGACTGATTGGTTGTGGATTTTATTTTCAATAAGAAAATGACCCTAAGCGCACTTCTAAGTTGTGCAAGAATGATCTCAGTTCGAAAGAAACATCTGGTGACATAAAAGTTATGACTTGGCCTGCTGAAAATAGAGATCTTAATCCACTTGAGCAAATCAGTCGTAACATCGAGTGAATCTCTTTGGAATGAACTTCAAACCATATGGAATGGTTCAGTAAGTGAGGAAATAAAACAATATGTGAAAAATATGCCTGAAAGATTAAATGCTGAAATTGAAACAAAGGGTGGCCACACTATAGACTTTTTTTCTCAATAAGACATTATTATTTTTGTTTTCACGACATATTGTAATCTGTTTACTTATTTTCAACTATTCAAATATTACATGAAATAAATACTGGAATATTACTTGTTTTCTGATTTATCTTCATTCAGTTAAGTGTATAATGATCATTGTAAACTACTGTATCATTAAATGCTTTAATATGGTATGAAAATATCACTGGTCAAACAAAAAATGAAGCACTGATTAATTAAACCCCACAAGTCAAGTCAAGTGTGACTTATGGGGTTTTAGTAGTAGGTGCTTCAATTGTAATTGAAAAAAAATGCCCGTATTTTCTTACTGTGCGGAAAAAGATGATGAAGTTTCATTGCAAGACTAAGTTAAATATTTTGTTATCCATTGTGCCACAGCAGTCCAGAATCTGACTGAACATTCGAGGAACAAACAAAATGCCCTTGAATATATGTGCTTTAGGGCCCCTTTCGAAAGACAAGCCTATGCTCTGTACTAGTCTGCTCAGCTGACATGCCCTGACAAGACAGAGACCTCCACATGAACCAGCAGAGAGCTTGGTGGGATCACATGGGCTAAGAGCAGCTGCCTCTATTTTAAATATTAAAGCAAAATAAAAGACCGCATCATGTTAAAGAGGCAACGTTGTCTGACCAATTTAGTGAGTTTTCCTACACCACATTCTATTGCTTTCAGTAAGCTTAGCGCTGACATAGACTGTGAGTGCAAAGACTAGATGTATATGCTTGCACCGCTCAGCTTTCAGGAATTCTTAAATCCTGTGAAGTTACATCCACATTTGTTTCTTATAGACATAATGCGAAGGTCTGGATAAAGATGACAAAATTAATCCCACATCTTCCTAACTATGTAATTACTGTTGCTGTTCTTGGCATTGGGCTTGTGAGGCCAAACCTCACACACACCTAACAAGATGGGTCATGCCCTAATACACACTAATGTGCTTCCTTAAAAACGGGTTGCGCAGGCCATGTAGTTTGACATCCTATGTTCTCTCATTGTGATATTCACATTCCAATGCTGTTAAACTACTTCAACCAAGTTAAGCAAGTCAATTTCACTTTTCACGGCTTCGCCCATTGACCTAGAAATTTTAGGCTATCTTAATCTGTGGATGGAAATTCCCTGGACATTTTATTTAGTCTAATTGCTTTCTTCATGACAACTGACTCAACTAACTGAGACACTCAGCATTCAAAACATTTTTACAGCTATCAGATAAATCTCTTAAGTGTGTTGTCTTTCTTGAAAGTTGCATGTAAAAAAAATTGAATGGCACAGAGAGAGAGGAAGCCAAGGCACAATGTTCCAAGTGAAAAGTTAATAGGCCTTTATTAGGACATGGCTAGATGTAAAAATGCCTTCATCAGGATGCAAAGAGGGCATGGCTGACCCTCAACATCATTATAAAGACAGTTAATGAGAAACACCTGTCTAAAGTGGTAGGCAGTGTTAACACAATGAAAAACAATCATATAATAAGTAAATTTTAAAAAATGAATATATATAACATGACATGGCACATAATTAGATATATTAAGACCAAACCTTAGGAGAAAAGAGGGGTGGAAGGTTGAACCACTCGCTTATAGGACAAATGTGTTAGGGTGCAAAACTAGCAAAACACACTCCACTAAGATAGAGTCACAACTAAGACTTTACAGGAAGCAAATATTACATTCCAAATAAGGACAGGAATATAAGGACTCAAAAATCTAAACAATAAAATAATAAAAGTCCCCACCACAAAAAAATACATTCTCAAAGAAAAGGGGAAAAATCAACTTCTTCATTGAGGCCGGGGAAAGTGGTGGCCTTAAGAGTGATAATCCATGTTTCTGTCTGGAGTAGATGACATAATCTGTCACCACCTCTTATAGACCTGGGAACAACCTCAATTGCCATGATTTTGAGTGTATAGGGATTTGTATGTCCAGCTGATTTAAAATGAGAGGCCATAGGATAATTGGGGTTACCGATTCGAATTGCATATTTATGTTCCGGCAGTCTGTCCTTTAGTCTGCGCTTGATGCTTCCAAAATAAAGAAAAATCCACATTCACATTCAGGTCTGTACACCACATACGTGGTATTACAGTTAGCAAAGTCTCTGGCCTGGTAAGTTTTTTGACTGAAGACATCCGCGAACTGATTACTTTTGATGATGTTGGTGCAGTGTGAACAACCGCCACATCGGTAGTTGCCCTCTGGGTGCTGTAGCCAAGATGATGTACCAGAGGGGGTAGGAGGTAAGTAGCTTCGCACCAGCTTGTCTTTGAGGGTGGGGGCCCATCGAAATTAAAATGCTGGGGGGTTAGAATTTTTACAGCTGATGGTGTGCAAGGCACTATGCTCTCAAAATTCGGGCATTACATGTCCCCAATTCATCTATTACATTTTTTCAGTCATATATTGCAGGGGTGAAATCGAATGAGCCCAAAAAATACACTGCTTTGGTAACCCACTTTGGTTTCCCAAGATCAAGCATGGAACTCAAGTATTCTGCGATAAAAAGATACTATGTGCATCTGTCAGAAATGACATTTTTTAATCTTGGTTTCATCTCAAAGGCAATGATAAAAACATGGGAGTTTTAGGTGGAAATTGTGTTTCTTTGCGTATCCAAAAAAAAAAGAAGAAACAGACCTAAACATTCCACCACTAAGACTTTCACAGATAAGAACATGTGCTGCGAGAATTTCTAAAAAGAAAAAATTTACTACTTGCTATATGAACATAAATACTGTGCTCATCGAAATGAACTTTCCATGAAAGTGAAAGATGTAATATGCTTATGAGCTGTAAAGATTGAAATAAATAACTGAGAACATTGGTGAAAGAGACAGTGAGATGTCTATATTCTGACCTCAGGACTTTCTACCTCTGGGAATAGTGCCAAACCATATGTTAGGCTTAAGATGTACATGCCATATTTAGCCCTAAAAATTTTAAAGATTTGATAAAGATATTATAACAAATCTTCCTTAGAATGATAATGGAAGCATTTCAATTTTAAATATGAGATATGGTCATTGACCTCTTGAAAAATAAAACTGTAAAAATTTCACATGGCCACTGGATAAACAAATTTGTTCAGATTTGTAAACTATGTTTAGATGTCTGAATGAGTCACCTGAGAAACAGTCCTTTTCCTCCTGCTACAACAGACATCAGCAGACATTTCCCCCAAAGATGTGTAACATCTTGTTATGTTCCCAGATACTGTACTTCAATTCCCACGCTTACCCACAATTATAGGATTGTCCTGTGTATATCTACCTGTTTCATGGAACTTATATCATATCTTGTTTGTCTTCAGCTGCTAATTGCACATCAGTCACTGTTTTACAGAGGTAATTTTGGAGCATAAGCAAAAGCCTTGAATTCAAGTTCTGTAAAAAAAATTTTACTGAAATTACACACAAAGCGTTTGTATATTCACTATCATAAAACATCAACAGTCAGCAATTCAACACTAATCAAAAATCTTCCCCTGTGACAACCTGGTGTCCAAGGGTGTTGAAAGGGCACCAGGAGAATCGTGGAATCCTGAAGGACCCGAGTGCAGGAACATTGATTTATCAAATAAACAAAGTGAATTAACAACACAAACACAAAACTTCAGGAAGACAACAATAAGCTGAGTGCTCTCAACAAAACAGAGTCACAAACTAAGGCTGCCTGCCAGTGCAGGGGAAAATTAAGGTTAATAGGAACAGGCCGCCGGAGCTACAGGGAATGCAGACTGCTGGATGCCTCTGGAGTGACAGCCGCTGTGGCCTCTGGATGCAGGCTGCTTGACCGTCAGTGGGTGCAGGCCTCTCTAGAGCCTGGGGATGCAGGCCTCTCTTACGACAGGGGATTCAGACCTCTCTAGAGCCTGCAAACTGGAGCAAGGCATCAAGGAAGGGCAAAGATGCAGGATCAGCCTGCTGCTTGCAAAGACACCTGGCTTCCTTGGGCAGGGGGATCCAGCGTCGGGTAAAGTGAGTTGTTCTGCTGGGTGCTTGGGTTCAGGCAGCCTTCTGTGACAACCTGGTGCCCAATGGTGTTAAAAGGGTACCAGGACAATGGTGGAATCATGAAGGATCCAAGAGCAGGAACGTTGATCTATGAACTTTACCCAGATGTAGACACCCGAGTCTGTAAATACCAAAATTTAATTCCTAAATAATTCTTTAATTGAATTTTCAAATATCTTGCTTCACTGGAATCATTTTATCCACAGTGTCTGTGACACAAATAATGAGTTATAAAGCCTAAATAGGCTCATCCATGACAGGAAAAATTTGGCATTATTTCTATTCTGCTCAAAGGGGTTAAATAAACAAAGTGAATAAATAATGCAAACACAAAACTTCAGGAGGATAACAAAAAAGGCAGTGCTCTCCAAAAAGAGTGTCACAAACTTCAGATGCCTGCCAGTGCAAGGGAAAACTCATTTTAAAATAGGAAGAGGAATGATAATTAACTAAGCAGAATCAGTTGTAATCATAAGCAGAGAGATCAGAGGGGATAATTGAATAATTAGGTGAAGGCAGGTAGCCAAGGATCCAGAATTCCTAGGGGCAGGCGCATTGCGGCCCCCTTCCTAATTTTCTATGTTTTTGAATGTTTTTTCCATCAATGTGTTTCCAATCTTCACAGAAAGTGTAGAGAAAGACATTCAGAACAAAAGGAATCACAAAGTCATTTGTAAATGAACATTTTTTTTCATTGAGGGGGGGGGAAAAACTGTCAAAACCTCACCTTTGCGGAAAAGTAATTGCCCCCAGAAACATAGTAACGGGTTTTTCGGCCAAAACTGTAAGACGTCACTGTTGATGACTAGAAATTAATTTTTCCATTGCAGGGGAGGATACAAGAACAGCCCATTTAAGTCCAGGCCAGCGTGTCAGTGGGGTACAAGTCAGGAATTTGACTATGGCACTTAAATCTTAATTTTGAATGTTGTGAGCCAGAGGCGGACCAGCTCTGATGCTCCATATAATTGTCTCACTGCAAAAATACCAATTTCACTTGAGCTTCAGATCACAGACTGATGACCACACATTTTCCTTCAGGATGAGTTAATGGAGAGCAGAATATGTGAATCAATCATTTACGCAAAGTCTGGCCTTCCAGCAGCACAACAGCCACAGACCATCATGATACCGCCACCACATTGCACTGTATGATATTCGTACTGTGGAATCCTGTGTTAGGTTTTCCCGAAATGTAACAGGATCCAGGTCTTCCAGAAAGTTCATTTTTCATTAATTTTCAGAACAGTCTCCCAAAAGGCTTGGGGTCATCAAGGTGCTATTTTGGCAATTGCAAAATGAACTTTTATTATCCTTTTGGTAAGCAGTGGTAATTGCCTTGCAACTTGCTGTGGATATCATTATCCGTGGAACAGAAAGAGCTGAATTTCCTTAAATGTTTATCATGGTTCATTTGTAACTTCCCAGGTGAGCCATTTATGAACTTTTGGTGGAATCTGGTCGGCCAGCCACTCCTGGGTACATTTGCCACTGTTTTATGTTCTTTCCATTTGGAGGCAGTGACTCTCACTGAAGTTTGCTGGCGTCCCAGAGCTTAAGAAATTGCTCTGTAACCCTTTCCAGACTGATATATTTCAATAACTTCCTCTCTCATTTCGTTGGAATTCCTCTTGATCATGCCACAGTGTGAGAGCTCTTGGGCTACTTTGCAGATCAAAGGCTCTTTTAAGGGATGGAAATACACCAAATTTGGTAAATTGAATGATTGACTCCACAACTGTGCAATTACTTGTCAAACACCACAAGTTGGAGATGGATAAATGAAATAAATGTTTTCTGCAACACTTACGTCTGACAAATATGCAAAAGTAGAGCAATTCAGGGAGGTAGCAAATCATTTTTCTAGAGCACTGTAATAATGAAATTCAAGAATACCTTCCTTGTACATTTATTATCCTTTCACCATTGACAAGCACTGTTCCATGGATCAATTGAAATAATGCACATGTGCTTTTAAAAATCTATATATATCCAAAATCGAAATGGGGAAACCATTGCAGTAAAACTCACAGCATACCCTATGTTGCAGCACTGTAAATACAGAGACTAAAGTTGAATCCCCGGTGGTAAATGCATCCTTTGGAGAATCCTCTGATCAGTTGTAGGCATAGCCAAGTACATGTGCATTCTCTGACCCCAAAAAGACAGTATTAAAAACACTCAATGACACTTAACACCTGCCAAAGGAAGCATTTTCATCACAAGGCTTCAATCTCTGCACTGCCCTCACAAATGATTTGGCCTCAGTGCTACTGAAAGTACCACTCTGTTCCAGAAAACCATATTTTCTTTGACCCGCAGTGACTGCAGCTTTATCTTTAGGTAGGGACTTTCGGTCATTCGAACACGTACATATTACAGCCCACTGTGACCCAAGATCCATAGTGTACTATAAAAATGTTGTGCTGGAAATATTACAAATTCCATTTGCTCAAATAGAATTTAAGTCTAGTCTTGAACTGTATGGGAAGCTACCGTTACCTTTTGAAGTTATTTTTGAGCAAGGAACTGCAAACTTATTTCACAGAAACTGCCACATTCACAGAATTCCATCAAGGATTGTTGCAGCTAAGCTATGACGATACACCACAGGCTGCAGGGCAGCAGCGATGGCTGTTGGGAATCAGCAGAACTGTTGCTGGCTCCTTTATCAGACGAGTAGCATCAACTTGTGATGAGAGCCAGAAACAGCAGGGAGGTTTATTCTGCTCGATTGTGCTCATTCCACGGCAATGATCACAGGGCATGCCAGATACTGAATATCAACAGTTAAACCAACAGGCCACTTAGGCCTCACCAGCCATTGAGGTAAGACACTGATTGATGTGGGATTAGCTGAAGGGTCTGATAGCTTTTGGTGAGAGTGCCATTCTGACGATTACGAGCTAATGGCATGTTGGGAGTGGCTGTCCAGCATGTGCAGCTGTCAGTTTAACTGCCTTTCATGTGCATGTCTGACATTGTTTATCAAAACTACTTGGTGCACTGGTCACATCCTTTGTACAGCAGACATATTGTACACAGAATATTAATTTAGTACAACAAAAATTATATTTTGCAATAATATCAAAGCATGTACAATCAGAACTAAAATGTAGCCGTGCTTTTACCAAGATAAGACAATCTTATGCACTCAGAGTGAAACAAAATAAAATGAAAATGTGACCATATATGGTGAAAAGGGAGCTTTTGCTGATTTTTCAGATTCATAAATGTTTTTTCCCATGTCACAATCATACATTTCATTTCGTATCTGAGGTTGGTTGCCGTGTTTTCAAACCGAGTTAGAACACTGCCAACATATTTGGCATGAGAGAGCTCATAACCCCAATGGTGTCATTCTGCTAGGGTATTCATACCTGCCAGGGGAGGGAGGAATGTGACACTGTAGTGACAGAGAGCAGGACACAGTGGGATTCAAACCACCCCCAACAAACTGCTGGATCTCTGGATTCCTGAGCTCTGCTATCTCCAGAAGCTCGTAGAGACAAATGGTCTGGGCTGCATGCAAAGCAGCAGGTGCACTACTGTTATATGGCCTCTCTGTAACCCTTTTCACACATGCAGCCTCACCCCAAAATGTTTTGGGATTCAAACATATAGGGGTCATGTGTGAATGAGAGCCTGAGGAATTACAGAAAACATGCTCTGGCGCTTTGCCGACTCAAGACCTCTTAACATTCTTTGAGAAATTCTGCTCCAGCAATGGTGTGAAAAAGGACATGACATGAACAATTCAAATACGATCCACTGAAATTCAGTTTATTTCAGTTCAGCTGAATCCATTTGTCAGTCATTAATTTATCATCTGCAACCACAGAACAATATGGAAAGAGAGTACCACACACCAAATGAAAGATTCCTTATTGAGTAACTATACAATGTTGCAACTGCTTTCCAAAAAAATGCAGTTTTTACAAGTATTCAGACTGAATACCGAATAGTTATTCTATTCACCTATTTCCATCAATAGTTCAGTAGTTTTAATGTTTGATAGGTACACGCTAAAATGACAACTACAGTCATATGAGAATAACAGATCAATCATGAAACCAATGTTACATATTCCATATGTGAAAGCTCTCTCTCTCTCTCTCTCTCTCTCTCTCTCCTTTCAGGTCAGGATTATCTTTATTCTTGGTTTATGTGTGAATTTACTTATAATATATCTAGGATATTTATTTATATCTTCTTCAAACACTACAGCCAATCAGTGTCCGGGTGATGGGCTGTGTCGTGCCTGTGGTGTTATCAGTATGTTTGTGCTTTAAAGCGGCTCCTAAGAGAATCTCAGCTCTGTGTACGCGGAGGCATCCCTGGCCGTGCGTCAGCAGAGCCTCTTGCATGATGTAATTAATGTGGGGTCTGGTGTGCAGGCTGTGATAGCTACAGAGGGCGGGTTATAGTTCAAGGGAGGAGTACTCGGCGTCTGGAAGAGTTCTTACTCACTCGGATGTGGCACAGACATTCAGGAGGGGGAATCCCAGTGCTGAGTGGAAAAAATGAGCAAAGCCAAAGATCCACCATCTCTGCCTATTTCAGGAGGATCTGAGCAGCGTCTGATGTCTGGATAGGGATTTTGCAAATTGCAATCTTTTCTGCATAGGCATGCAAAGACAACTGCATATTTCAGGCTAATGGAGTGTGTGAAGTCTTTGAACTTTTCTTGTCCGCAACAACAATGAACATGCCAAATGCCCAAGAAAAGATATTTGTATGACATCACATGCTGTTGCCCAAGAAACATTAAATGGTTACAGGTGGAAAAATATGAAGAGTTTGTTTCCAACATGCAATAAGTGCCAAAATTACCAAAATTGATGAAATACCATAGAGCAATAGCCCAGTGTTTCTTACACGTGGTGCACAAATCCAGAAATTTTTTGATTTTTCGGGTTTTGAGTTTTCTGTGCCGACTGAGTCCAGACTCTTACACGCCTATGGTGTAATAAATGTATATCACATTAATGTACAGATTATAGTTTTAATTAACCTTTGTCATTGTTTATATAATCATATGCAGAATTTTAAGTATTTTGACTTCTGACATGGGGTCAGTAAGGGGGATTAGAGTAACAATTTCCTTTTCCACTTCTTGGGGGCGCCAAAATATCCTTCTCCACCCCTTAGGGGCGCCACAGCTTGATTCTGAGCATAATTTTGAAGTCACTTTTGGATTCCTTGAGGTTTGGCATGTTTAATTGAATTTTTAGGTGGTTTAGAGGCCAAGATAACTGAAATTCTGTATTTGATGGCATCCATTTTGAAATTCCAAAATGGCCACCACACAGGTGTCTGTGCAAGTGGCAACATTGGTTTTTGGATTCCCCAATGCCTGCAGATTCCAAAAATGTATAGGTCAACAAATCCCCAAAAAATTCCCACCAAAGTACATTTTTATACACAGTGAATCTGACTTTGACAACTTTTGGGGATCATGTTACATGTGTTAAGCTGATCTTAACATAATGAAATATCTGAGAAGATGTCTTAAAACATATTAAGAGACCTTCAAGCCTCTTGGCCCAGATATTTCAAACGCCAGGCTGCAGACTAGTTTACTTTTCAAAGCAAATGCCTCAAAATAACGAAATTGAACTTGATTTGAAAAATTAACAACGTTAAATTTTATTTTTTCAGAGTGCTGAAGCAGAGCATCTTTTTGAAAACAAAACACACCACTTTCAAATGAAAATGAACAGCAAATATAATCATACCAGAATACTATAGTCCTGCATGTCAAAAAGCTTCTTGAACAAAATGAATGCAAGATATATACATTGAAACAGAGGGAAAATGCAGCTGGACAAAGGTCACAATAAAAACCAATCTCCATAAACTATGAATGGGCAGTACCACCATCCAAACAGGCTTAAATACTTCATTCGTTATCGATAGGGATGTGGTATGGTAATTAGGAAGTTCAGCCTATATATATATATATATATATATATATATATATATATATATATATATATATATATATATATAGGCAGTTAGTGGTTGGCTGAGAAAGATGTGAAGTTGTTTGCATCACAGATTCAGCTACGTTGATTAAGCCAGGTCAAATTTCCATTACGCGTGCCAACCGCCTTTAATCTGATATCAGGACAATCGATATAGATACTATAATTTACGACCTTATTCAGATAGTTACATTTAATAGTGCTTCCTGTATTTATTTATTACAGTGAAATGTGCCTGACATTCTGGAAACCTGCCTTTGGGGTTTCGGTGACGTGTGCGCATTGTGCGCCGAACAGCCAAATTACCACTGCACAGAAATTAAACCAGGTTGGAGCTGGTGAGCTTTCTGCGCAACTTCAGCGAAGACTTTTTCTACAAAATTGTCTGTGTCTTGATGAATATGTGATACTACGCCGCCACACCCATCTTGGCGCACGTCCATCTACCAACTTGCTAAAGTGGCTGTGCACGGTGTTGCACCGCACGAAATTACCACTGCACGGGCTGCACAGGACGAAATTACCATTATTACTGCGTGGGCTGCACCACGCTATGCCATGCTGCACCACCCTGTGCTGTGCCAAGAAATTAGAACCCGTAGTGTCATCTGATTTTTAATGAATATGGACTTGAGCACTCATGGAAATAACCCCGTCATATGTTCTTATATTATAGTTCGTTAATCCAGGCCAACTACTTGTTTCAACTAGCAAATGTATGACTAGACTTTTGGTTTTGAGCTATATTGTTTTTTTTTTCTTTTTTCCAGTGAACAATAATTGTTTTGAAGACCATCAGCAGGAATTCAACGCTTAATTTATATCATTATAATGTTGCAGCAGCAGGGAAAATACAAGTATATTCTATTTGGATCTCTATAATGTCATAAAATCCCTTCTTAAAGTATGCCAAGTCACAACTGTATATTTATGCATGCGCCATATCCTGAATATTTCTCTAATTGTTTTTCTCCACAGTCCAGCCATCCATATCAGTTCCAGTTCTGCCCTCCTTAACTGATTATTTATTGTCTTGTTTCTGTATCCTTGCTTTGTGTGTCTATGGTTGCACGCTCCCCGTCCCATCATTGTTGATTGATGTGTTCCATACTTAAGTTCCTACATTGTGTTTCCCCATTGCTGGATCGACTTGTTCTCTTCGTTGTGCTTTAAACCACTTCTAGTCAAAAGCTCAGTTTCCTTTCATCTTTAGTGTAATAACAGATATCATTGAAACCAGTACTATCCATAAGGGATCGTTCTCTTTGTGTTTTAGGCTCACAGAGTCGCTGGTCACCATTCCTCCAAGATAAAGAGTATAAGAGAGTGCTCAATTCTGCATGCTGCGTACCCTCAGATTGTCTTCCCAGTACAGACCCGGTACGGTTTGCCTCATCGCCTTGATCCTGCTCACCCTTGGCCTGACTCGGACAGTCCAAGCACCACCCTTCTCCTGAGCTCTCTTTTTTGTTTTTATTCATTAGTTTGTGCCAAAACGGCTCTTGTAATTGTCCTTAAAAGTGCCTGGTGGCTTTCTGAGGATCTGCACCCGCCTCCTCAGAAGTTCAAAGCCTACCTCACAATTCCTTGGACCTTGAGTGACATTTTTCTGGAAAGTACTGAAATTTGCATTGGAGAATTATTCATGGAGAACAGGTAAAGCACATGCCTCTAAAACCAAAGATCAAAGAGTCATGATGCAGTATGGTGCGCAACATTCAAGATAGAATAATGTGAGATAATTTAAATGTATCAGGACACATATTTTCATAAGACAGGGCAGTTCATATCTTGGTTTAGATCAAAAGAAAACTTTTGATTACGTACTGAAAATATCTGTGGTGCATAATGAGGGCATATGGGTGCCCGAAAGGTTTTATTGGTATGATTATGCTTCTGAATGCAAAATCGACTGTAAAAGTAAATGCAATGTGCATTAACAGAGTGCTTTAAATTCAGGGGGGAGTGAAACAGGGGTGCCCTTTGAGTGCAGCATTATATGTTTTCGCATAAGCAGAATAAAAAATGACCCAAGAATCTCTGCTTTTTTTGAGTATGCAGATGATATCAGGAGTTGTACATTAGGTGGCGGGTCAATTGAAAATTTTGTTCACTTAAACAATCCCCATCGAGGGAGGACCCAATTTTTGTTGACCTCTGCAGGTTTCAACAAATGATGTCAAATGTGTTCACACTCGTAAGTCTTGTTTATTGGTAACTTTGTCCAAGTAAAATTTCCCAGCAGAGAGATCGGGCATGTCATGGTTATGGTTTTGTGTTCGTGTTTATGTTCATATTTGGTGTTCATGATTTTGTCTTTTATTTATTCTTTTTGGTTATTGTAATTCTCAGATTTTCTGTTCAGGCCATTTTCTGTTCCATTCCACTTGTCTCACCTGTCTCGAGTCTAGTTGGTTCAGTCCGTCTCCCCGGTCTGTGTGCTCACCTGCTTCGGGTGATTTCTATGGTTTCTGGTGTTTCATATTATTCCTTCAATTCTCGTTTACTTCCTTCGCCTTGCTGTTCTGATTACTAACAAAACTAAAATTTGTATTATGTATCATAGTCTACTAACCCTACTAATCCATGAATATATTACTAACTCACCAACGAGCACTCTAGTTAAATCTGTAAAGTTGCACCGCTACTAATTAATACTAATTCCCTCTCAGCAATCGCCTTCTTCTAGTCTCCGCCTCTTGCTCAGCTTTACCTGTCTCTTTCTGCGTTTCTGTGAGATCTCTCACACGTGCCTGTTTGCTTTCCTGCACTCATTATCTGTGCACTTAGAACTCTTTGACCGGAGCTGTTTTAATGTCATAGGCTGTTTGCATGATTCCCGTCCATGTCTTGGCTTTCGCCAATTTTCGGTGTTAGGATTTCCCTCATGTGTTCCTCCCATAGTAATTAGTCTGCTCCAGCTCACCTGTTCCCTGTATAGCATGTGACATCCCTCCCGTCTATTTAGGCCTCGTTTACACGTACACCGTAATTTTGACAAATGGAGACATTTCCCTGTGTTTGTGCCCTTCGTTTACATGCAAACGGAGAATTTGCTTCTGAAAATGATTCTTTCTAAAAACTCCGGCCAGCGTGGAGATTTTGGAAAACTTCGGTCGCACGTTTACATGTAAACTGAGAAAAACGGAGTTTTAGGCAGCCAACGTCACAGTATACACCAGAACTTGCACCTGTGCCAAAGGTGCGACCAATGTTTACATTTACATTTGGCTGTGGTGATTAGATTCGTTTCTGTTGTTGCTATATTTGGGATTCTGATTGGCTAACATGGACTTGATCTTATCGTTACTCTGCCACCCACAGGTTTGATATGCTCTTGACGGCATATATATATATGTGTATATATATATATATATATACAGTGACGTGCAGTGGAGGTTAGTTTGGTGAGGCAGAAACCACCCCTTTGCCTGATTAGCAATCATATGATTAACTAGCATAGTAAGACTATTCGGTTGAATGACGGGCCAGTTTAAGTTTCCGCGGCATTATTGCTCAGTACATCGAACCTTAAATGCTCAACAGCAGATTTGCGCGTAGGCTACTTGCTTCCAGGAAGCACAGTTAACACAGTTTGACTCAAGCAGAGTTCAATGCTTAATCAATAGCCTCTCCTTGAAATACGCGCTTTTACACCCCAAGAAAAAGCAGGCGTTTATTTTCAGTCTTCTTTCTTAATCCGATTAACAAAATGTTTGACTGATATACAGAATTACCGAGAGAATTTTTCCTAATTGATTATTCAGATTTCCATCCTTGCTGTCTCGAATTGCAGCGTATATGTGAATGAAGTCGTTATCTCCTCTATCAGTATCAGGCTTCCTACAGGCTTGGTCTTAATTGTTTTCATCGTCAATCAGGAATAGTACGTAGGAGCAGGTTCACAAAATCCTGTGATAAAAGTTTGGGTCACTGCCTCACCTCACCGCACGTCTCTGGCTTCCTGTTAGCAAATACTCGTAAATCTGCAGTTTCGTGAGCATTTCAAGTAGCTATGTATGACTCGGATCATTTGAGGGATTCGGATCATTCTGAGTCACTCCGTAAAATGAGCCGGGTTGTGCGAGTCACTTGAGTCACTTGACACAAAATGGCCCGATTAAATGTTTGCAAAAACCATGGTACATTGACTCGAGCCATAAAAAAGCATACACACTTACCTTTATGTGTTACTGCCTACCAATAGAATATCCAGCATGTAGCTGCCCTGGCTACTAGTTCTACAAAAGGGCTCTTATTATTGTTGTTGTTATTATTATTATCATTATTATTAATAATATTACAGTCATCACAACATGCAGAAACCCCCACCTCCAAGAAAAAAGAAATCTAGAAATAAAACATTATTATATTACATTAAATTACATCATATTATTTCACATTATACAGTGGTCCCTTGCTATAATGGGACAGCGCATTGTGCTATGCCCCCTAGTTGGCTACGGGACTGTATAACATTGTCAATCAATATCCTCTGTGTCGTGTCTCCTGTACAGAATGCGTTCAGCATGTAAAATTTACATAAATCTTTGTTTGCTTGCTGTGTGACTCTGAAGCTGTATTTGTGAGTGGGGGGAGTTACAGCCTCAAATAATCTATATAATAATTCTAAAAAAATAAAGCTAAAAATAAAGAAGTAATCCTACTTCGCGGATTTCGCCTATTGCGGCTTATTATATTTAGAGAGGAACTCCCGCGATTAACGAGGAACCACCGTATTACAGGATTTAATGTTTGTCAGGAATTCGACATTATAACAGGCCCAAAAGCAGAATACAGTCTGCAATTCAGAATGCAGAACGCATTACTTGAAAATGAAATGTGTATTGTTTTTCCTTCACGCTGGAATACGTTTTCATTGTTTGTCAATGAATGAAAAGCTTAAGCAAAAACACAGGTCGTCAATCGTATTACGTCTGCAAAAAAAACACCGATGTTCTAAATAGTAACGCGCCCAGGGTAACCAGTAACCACTACGAAAGAATATTTTATTTTATGTCATGGTTTGGTCCCGCCGGCATGAGGAAGCAAGCCGGCGGGCACAGGGACCATGTACCCAAAACTGAATTGAGGGACCCAAGTGCACAGGCTGAGTAAAATATAAATAAAGTTTAATAAAACTCATTAAACACCCAGGGGAACAGCAGCGATATCCAGGGCTCCAATACAAACGGCCAGCAAACAATGAGCCAACAGAATGCAGCTGCACTGCCAGTGTGGCAGTGCAGCTCTTAAATACACTCAAGTCACCTCCACCTCAACGAGCAGCAGCTGTAGCTCGTTGAGGTGGAGGTGCAAACAGGAGAGGGGAGGGCCTGCAGGGCCAGACCATCACAGGACCCTCCCCCCAAGGCACGCCTCCTGGCGTGCCAGGAGCCTCTCCACCGGAACACACTGGGGCGCCCAACTCGTCCGGGACCACCTCTGGAACACACTGGGGCGCCCAACTCGTCCGGGACCACCTCTGGAACACACTGGGGCGCCCAACTCGTCCGGGACCACCTCTGGACCAACACTGAGGCGCTCTCCTCCCGGGCACTGCATGGCGCCGCCTGGCGCCCACCTCCGGAATCAACACTGGCACTGGCACCCCCCCATGGCGCCCACCTCCGGAACACAACCTCTGGCCTGGCGCCACCTCCTGGCGCCCACCTCCGGAACACTCTGCCTTGGCCTGGCGCCCCCTCCTGGCGCCCACCTCCGGAACACTCTGCCTTGGCCTGGCGCCCCCTCCTGGCGCCCACCTCCGGAACACTCTGCCTTGGCCTGGCGCCCCCATGGCGCCCACCTCTGGCGGCCTCCTCCTGGCACCCAACTAGGCACCCCGCTCCAGCACACTCTGCTGGCGCCCGCCAGACTCCGAGATGCCTGGCACCAGCCAGACCCGGGAACACACTGCCGGGCCTGAACGCATGGTGCCAGCCGGAACCTGAATGCAAGGCGCCAGCGGACCAACCCTCCCCCCAAGGCACGCCTCCTGGCGTGCCAGGGGAGACAGGTGTCCTCGCCCCTTACCGGACCACACGCCCTGCACCGGACCAAACTTCCGGGCAACTGGGGCAGACACCTCATCGCGGGATAAGGAGGAGGGCAACACCTCTGGGCAGCTGGAGTGAAACAGGAGCACCTCCCCAGAGCCTACTGGGGCACCCCTGCTGGAGTCCTGGCGCCCGCCTCCGGGATCCCACGGCGCCACTGAGAGGATCAGCCTCGGCTGGGATCCCATGGCGCCGCCTGGCGCCCACATCCGGGATCCCATGGCGCCGCCTGGCGCCCACATCCGGGATCCCATGGCGCCGCCTGGCGCCCACATCCGGGATCTCATGGCGCCGCCTGGCGCCTACATGCGCCCACCTCCGGAGCAAGCTGGGGCGCAGGCCTCAAGGCAGGAGCCCTGAATAAAAAAAATAAACTGCTGCCGCTGCTCCCCTGGCTCAGCCTGGCTGGGTCCCATGTTGGTAGCTGTATTCTGTCATGGTTTGGTCCCGCCGGCATGAGGAAGCAAGCCGGCGGGCACAGGGACCATGTACCCAAAACTGAATTGAGGGACCCAAGTGCACAGGCTGAGTAAAATATAAATAAAGTTTAATAAAACTCATTAAACACCCAGGGGAACAGCAGCGATATCCAGGGCTCCAATACAAACGGCCAGCAAACAATGAGCCAACAGAATACAGCTGCACTGCCAGTGTGGCAGTGCAGCTCTTAAATACACTCAAGTCACCTCCACCTCAACGAGCAGCAGCTGTAGCTCGTTGAGGTGGAGGTGCAAACAGGAGAGGGGAGGGCCTGCAGGGCCAGACCATCACAATTTTTATTATTATTATTTTATTCTCTTATGGTGAAAATGGATATGGGGTGGATCACAGTATTCATTGACACAACATAGGCAACAAGCTTATAGGACAGTCATAGAAGTCATCAACATGGCGAACTTGTGTCTGTGTGCGAGACCGCCATTGGGGTATGCAGGGTATTCCCACTGCTACAGTTTGTGCAGGACCGTGAGCAAGCAGGGATTCATACTCAAGCTAACCGAAAGCAGAGAGCTGAGTGAATACTCAAGCTACCTGAAAGCACAGAGCCGAGTGAAGCCATGAGCTAACCGAGAGCAGCGAGCCGCGAGTGAGGCCATGAGCCGACCGAGAGCAGCGAGCCGCGAGTGAAGCCATGAGCCAACCGAGAGCAGCGAGCCGCGAGTGAAGCCATGAGCTAACCGAAAGCAGCGAGCTGCGAGTGAAACGAAACTCAGGATCCATCACGAGTGACGGATCTCGGTTAAGTCGGTTGGATCCTTGCAGTTGAGTCAGAGACTCAGAGAAGTTAAGTTTCGTTTTTCTGCCGCGTGCCAACTGAGAGAGTGAGTGGCTGAGTGTCTATGCTTGCGCTACTGCTTGGATCCACTAGTTGTGCTCAAGTCGCATATGTGTCATTTCTCTGCCAACTGTAGGACTCAACTGAGCCGGTTAAATATGCGTCTAGATCCGTGGTTCGTGAGTGATATTAGAGGGCCGGTTAATTGAGCCGGATCCCGGATCTTCTTGCAGCTCTAATTTCAAGTTCGATGTAGCCTACTGAGTAATAACGCCGCGTAAACTTAAACTGCCCGTCATTCTGCCGAATAGTCTTACTAAACTAGTTAATCGTCTGATTGTTAATCTAGCAAAGGGGAGGTTTCTGCCTCACCAAACTAACCTCCGACTGCATGTCACCGTATATATATATATACATATACACTGCCTTCCATTATTATTGGCACCCCTGGTTAAGATGTGTTCTTTAGCTTCTAATGAATTCAGTTTTTTTCTAAATAATATAGGACCACAATGAAAAAAAGAGGAAAATCCAACCTTTAATTCAAATGCATTTATTCAGTGGGAAAAAAATCCCACATTAAGAAATAATCCTTTTACAACAAATCACGTGTGCCACACTTACTAGCACCCCTGATGTTAATACTTTGTACAACCCCCTTTTGCCAACAAAATAGCACCTAATCTTCTCCTATAGTGTTTCACAAGATGGGAGAATACCGAAAGAGGGATCTTCGACCATTCCTCTTTGCACAATCTCTCTAAATCATCCAGCGACCTGGGTACTCTCCTCTGCACTCTCCTCTTCAGCTCACTCCACAGGTTTTCAATGGGGTAGAGGTCTGGGGACTGGGAGGAGCTTGATTCTGTGTCTGGTGAACCATTTCTGTGTAGATTTGGCCACAAGTTTAGGGCCATTATCTTGCTGAAACACCCAGTGATGACCAATCTTCAGCTTTCGGGCAGAGGCTACCAGATATTGATTTAAAATGTCCTGGAATTTCAAAGCGCTCATGATGCCATGCACCCTAACAAGGTCTACAGCATCACCGATCCTTCCCTATACTTCACAGTGGGCATGAGGTGCTTTTCTGCATACTCATCTCTTGTGTTCCGCCAGACCCACTTAGAGTGTTTCTTGCCAAAAAGCTCTATTTTGGTCTCATCTGAGCAAAGCACACGGTCCCAGTTGAAGTCCCAGAACCGCTTAGAGAACTCCAGATGTTTGCGTTTATGATTGTGAGAAAAGGTTTTTCCCATGCATGCCTCCCAAACAGCTTGTTGACATGTAGATAGCACCTGATGGTTGTTTTGGAGACTTTGTGACCCCAAGATGCTACCATTTGTAGCAATTCTTTAACAGTGAGCTTTAGAGAACATTTTATTTCTCTTACCATCCTCCTCACTGTGCGTGGTGAAAAGGAAAATTGCATCCTCGTCCACGCCTGTTTACCACTGTTCCAGTTGTTTTAAACTTTTTTTTAATGATTCCTCTGACAGTAGATATGGGCAGATGCAGGCGAGTGGCTATTTTCTTGTAGCCATCGCCTGACTTGAAGGTCGACACACATCTGCCTTACTTGAATGGTGTGTTCCTTTGTCTTTCCCATGTTGAAGAGTGGATAAGAGAAATGGCCTCTGTATCACGTAATATTTATACCCCAGGGAAACAGGAAGTGATGAATTATTAATTAAATATTCCTAGATACCACGATCAACTTTGTAAACTACTGTAGAAATGACAGAAATACTTCAATTACATTTATTTCCTAGGAATTGTTAGGGGTGCCAATAATTGTGTAACAGGGGATTTTATGAAAAATAATTATTACTTAGTCAGGGATTTCTTTTCCCTTAAAATTCACTTGAGTTGAAGGTTACATTTTTCTACAATTTTCAATGTGAGAGTATGCTTCTGCAATAAAATTTCATTTATTTTAAGGCTTTTCACACATCTTAACCAGGGGTGCCAATAATTATGGAGGGCGCTGTGCATGTATATATATATATATATATATATATATATATATATATATATACATACATACAGGAACGTGTAAATGAAAACTTTTCTGAAAACTGATACATGTGCATGATATTATTTTTGAAAATGGAGATGGTGAAATGATCATTTATGAAAAACACGGCCACGTGTAAACGGAGTGTCAGAGTCCTCACTGCTCTTCTGACTGTCAGAACATTGATCAATATTTCTTTGTGCAGATCCTCTTGTATGCCATTGATTATTGTTTTTCTTCAACTGTTTAGTCCGACCAAAATTCTTGCCATTGCCCTTTTTGTACTGTTTTTGTCTTGCTGAATTTCAACCTATTTTTGTACCACGATTTCTGTGTTTGGATGCCCTGTGTATGATCCACTGCTTTGTTTATCAACTCGACCTTTTACCTGCCATCTATGTGCCGTTGCTCCTCTGTTTTACTGGTTCTGACCCAGGCCTGTCTAGTCGACTCTGTTTTTGGATTTCGTTTTGTGGCTTGGTAATTCTTGTGGTGTTTTTTTTTTTTTTGGTACTAACCCGGAACTCTTTAAAGGAATACGTTTTTTGGATTTCCCTCTCTTGCCTGTGGTTCCTGCACGCACCATCACAGTGCAGCTATGTTTGAGGTCCGATATACATGACATATTAGGAGATATTACCCAGTACCATGCTTGAAAAGTGCCAGATTGCGTTAAATCCCAGTGGTTATTCAATCAGTGAATTCACTGTGTATGTATTATTGAACACTTTCAAATCTGCAAATTGATTGTCAAAGAAGCCAATGTAAAAATAGTCTATCGCTGCAACCAAAGTCTATCCCTGCTGAAAATTCTGGTTGTAGCCAGCTTGCATCCTAAGCTCACTATGATTAACGCTTTATTATGGACACTTTGGCCTGGTCATACAGAAATTTAGTTCTGCATAGCCTTCGCCTTGCTGAGGCTACTGCATGGTTAAATCAATACATTTGATTTTATGAAAAGACGCCCCCCCCCCAGTTTTTAGAAGTCCCCATATCTATCTATGTATCATATCACCTAATAATATATTACAATGTAGATATAACAATCAGTGTGAAAAACAATTGTTTTCTGGTTTTGGTGTAAATTCTATTACAACTGCCATTTTGAAGATGAAAATTTTAAAAGAACATTTTTGTAATTCACACAGTACAAAAATGAGAAGCGCATTGTGTATTTATCTATTCTGTTATTATTAGGTTAATAATACAACCCCAATTCTGAAATAGTTGGGACGAAGTGTAAATTGTGAATAAAATCAAAATGCAATGACTTTCAGCGAAATTGTTGGGACGAAGTGGAAATTGTGAATAAAATGAAATTGCAATGACCATCAGATCACAAGCTAATATGTTATTTAGAATAGAACATTGATAACATTTCAAATGTTGAAAGTGAGGCATTTTGCATTTTTATCCACAAAATGAGCTCATTTCAAATTTTTTGGCTGCAACAGGTCTCACAGAAATGAAGCTTAGCGAAAGTTCAGGCAGGAAGACTCTCTCTCTTTTGCGCTCGTCAACCCCGTCTATTTTGTTCATGCATGTTCACTCCTGATTCTCTGCAGTCAATATCCAAGGCTGTCAATGAGCAGTCAGCTGGCATTTCAGCTGATTGCTTCTATCCAACCAGGGCACACCTCAGTCGTGTCGCTAGCCAATCATTCTGCTGCCGTCTTTTTAAATATAAAAGGTGTGTAACATGATTAGCTATAAAAGGGATGTCTTAGAGAGGCTGAGTCTCTCAGAAGTAAAGATGGCCAGAGGCTCTCCAACCTGTGAAGGCTTGAGTAAAAAAATTGTGGAATACTTTAAAAACAATGTTCTTCAATGTCAAAATGCAAAGGCTTTGAAGGTCTCATCATCGACAGTGCATAGCAATATCAAAAGATTCAAAGAAAAAATCTCTGAGCGTGGGAACAAGGCCGAAAACCTTTACTGGATGCCCGTGATCTTTGGGCCCTCAGACACCACTGCATCACTCACCGGCATGATTCTGTCATTGGCTTTATTAAATGGGCCCAGGAATACTTCAAGAAACCGCTGTCTGTAAACACAGTCTGCCGTGCCATCCACAGATGCCACCTAAAACTCTGTCATGTGAAAAGGAAGCCACTGTTGAGCAGGACACAGAAGCGCCACCGTGCTCAGTGGGCCAAGGCTCATTTAAAATGGACTGAAGCAAAGTGGCACAGTGTCCTATGGTCAGTTGAGTCCAAATTGTAAATTTTGTTGGAAATCATGGGCGTGGTGTCCACAGGGCAAAAGAGGAGAAAGACCACCCCTCCTGTTATCAGCGTTCAGTTCAAAAGCCAGCATCTCTGATTGTATGGGGATCCATTAGTGCATATGGTGTGGGACGCTTGCATGTTTTAAAAAGCACCATGCTGAAAAGGTATATAAAGGTTTTAGAGCAACATGTGCTCTCCTCCAGACAACATCTATTCCTAGGAAGGCCTTGGGTATTTCAGCAGGACAATGCAAAACCACATACTGCAGCTATTACAACAGCATGGCTTCGTTGTAGAAAAGTCCGTGTGCTGAACTGGCCTGCCTGAAGTCCTGATCTTTCATCGATTGAGAACGTTTGGCGCATAATTAAACAAAAAGTCCTTCATAGGAGACCCAAAACTCTCCAGCAGCTGGAAGCCTGTATTAAGTAAGAGTGGGATCAAATTCCAATGGCTAAACTCAAGAAACTTGTCTCCTCAATGCCCAGACACCTCCACTCTGTGTTTAAAAGAAGAGGGGATGCTAAACCTTGGTAAACAGGCCCTTGTCCCAACTTTTTTGACACATGTAGCCGCCAGAAAATTTGAAATGAGCTCATTTTGCGGATAAAATTGTAAAATTTTTCAGTTTCAACATTTGCCATGTTATCTCTGTTCTATTGTGAATAAAATACTTGCTGATGTGATCTGAAAGTCATTGCATTTAGATTTTATTCAGAATTTACACTTTTCCCCAACTATTTTGAAATTGGGGTTGTATGTTTATTTGTTAAACATAGGTTTTGACGAAGGGCACATGGGCTATTCTGCCTGCCAGTGTGTCCATTCGACAACATGACTATGACAGAGATATCAAAGGAAGAGTGATCCTATCAACTCTACACTTCATCTGCAGATATGGTTTGTTCGATTTTCAGTTGACACATACATTTCTGAGCAAGAGTGTAGAGTGTGCACAGACAGTGGAGCAGGAGCCTCACAGAAGCAGCGGAGTGGGATAGACGGAGCTGAAGGAACGTCTGACCTTGTCCTTCGTTGCTGTGGGTCTGTGGGTTTTGGTGCTGGGACAGGAACTCCCTGTACAGACACTGTGTCTGCGAGCGGAGAAACTACTTCACAGTACTACACTTTGTTCACTGCCACCAAGGAAAACTTTGACAACAAAAACACACACACAGACACACACACGCATGCACACACACACACACACACTGAAGAATATGACCATTTCAGGGATGCACTTTCCCCCTTTCAAGCTCAAACCCATATATGGTTTGGGTTTGACAGTGAAATCATATTCTTGTTTCAAACCTATGGAATTGAAGGAATCAGTCACAAGTCTCAAAGCACTGTGCTTCTCATTAAGAACACATAAATCAAAACTCAGTAAGTTACTTATCACTTATTGTGTCAGTCTTTCAGAAATTAAGATAAACATACTAGTTTGGAGAGTCAAAAAAAACCTATTCCTTCACTTAAAGTGCATTTATTGCCACTCATAAAATATGTCTTAACAGACATAAAAAATCACAACTGAGGAAAAATTCAACTGAACAGGTCGAAACACTGATGGCTTTCTGTTTATGAATAGCTTAAGTCATGCTTCTGTCATTTTATTTCATTCAGTATGCTACACAATATTAACAATATTAACTAAAAGCTGAATGAATGTTGTGGGCATTTCCAGCATGATTATCCGGAATGGTGTTAGGCTTGTGACTTAATTCTCTCATCATAGTAAACTGTCTGCATTTCACATTATTGAAAAAGGTCTGAAATCTCAATTTGGGGTCACTTTGTCTCACTGTATTCTGACTACTTTTAAAATGCATAGCAAGGCTCAGAGGCAAGCTCCCTTGGGTAAAGGGTCACCATTTCAGCTCTTACAGACGAAAGACCCACGGCCAAAATCATATTACTATCATGAGTACTGCGTTTTCCTTTACACTGTCATTGCAACATGTATGCTTGCTCAAATGACAATCACCTGAGCTGTAAAAACAGTATGATACCATTTTGATCTCAAAGTGCGAACTCTATCCTGAAGTCCATTTTCACCCCTCATAATCCTAAACTGCTGTATATTCCTGGAATTACGAACAGGATTTTTTACACCAGGTAAAACTGTTTGGAATTTGTGATCTGCATCCTGGCCACCAGGCTTGATCTCATTAAAATGCAAATTTGAAAAGTGGGAAAAGCAATATCAGAACTGTTTGAGCCAATACAGTACTGCCCCCTCACCCCATGCAATTCAAATGACCTTAATAGCCATGATATATCTCAATATTTAACAAGTAAGGAAATATTTCCATGAATTACTCAGTTGCCGTCCCAGAACTTCATTTACTTCAACCCTTCACGTGAGATGGTGACTTGCGCTAAGCTTGTGTAACTAGTTGGCATTAGTCAAAATTATAGATTGTTTTGAAAGGGGTGAGACTTAACAAAAAAAGTACACCTTGTTTGTGAGGGGGTTAGTTCTGAGTAAAGCCTGTCGCAGATAGTTTGGAATTGTCTGAGACCACAGTTCATGACTGCTGGAATAAGCAAACAATTAAAAAAGAAAGTTGACAGTGAAGAGCTCCTCTGGCAGCTACATGAATATGCTCTCTGAGGTGCAGGTTCTATGAGTCTCTTGCCCTGCTGTGTTCAGGGGGCCACCCCACGCTCTACAGGTCACCTCATCCCATCACCCGCGACAAAATGTCTATGGGGGTTAGCGTTTATTTTTCCCCTCTCCACCCCTATGTGGACATTAATGTGCGAATACAAAAGCCGATTCAGGTTCTAGTCTTGCTCAAGCGCGGTGTTAAAGAGAAACCTATTTTCGTTTGTGAGATTGTGTATAATACAATTTTTTCACAGGAGCCACAATTGACACTGTTCCAAGCTGTAGTCATTGAATGGTGATATAGATGGTAATTAATCCCTCTTTCCTCATATTCATTAAAATGACTGGATCTCTCAGCAAGTAAACCACATACTACATTTGAAATATGGAACTGAGGGCTATTAAAAAATATTAGCCCTTTATTCATATTTGTTGACACACTGCTATTTTTTTGACACAACTGCAACTAAAGCTTTAGAAATATGAAACTCGATTCCTGCCCATTCTGCTACTGGTTGGTTGGTTAGCTGGGTTGGGCTCTTAGCGGTACAGCTTATCTTTTACAATACCGTAGCTAAAGCTGGATTGTGGACTATTAGGTGGCGGAGTTATGTGATATGATAATAAACAAGAGAATGGAAAAGTATTTTTTCCATCAGTATTTTTGAATGATACTGCATCAGATTGGTATGCCACAAAGAGGAATATCAATTGAATAAGCATTCAGTTTGTTTGTAAACAGGTTCAATAAGGGGTCAACTTATATGTTGAGCTGTAAACATTAAAGCTTTTAAATAGCAATGAAGACATTAGTTTTCAGTAAAAGTTTGGCCAAGGCTGATTTGAGACAAATGCTCGTCTTTAATTTTGCTTTTAGAGGAGAAAAGTATCTTCATTGTCACAGTATAGCTGATTGTTGGGAAGAGCTTTTGTTGGGAAGAGCTTGTTTGAATGAGTTAAATTAGGCACCATGCAAGGATTCATTGCTCTGACCCTCCACTTGAACTGAGAAACATGCATGCTGTGGCATTAAACACTGCCTTTAAAAACACTCTGTGGAATGCTACATGGATGCAGTAAATACACTAGTCAAGGGACAGTAAAAATTTATTGCCCGAAAAGTGCAATGGTGCAAAATTGCACAAAACGAGAGTGACGCATTGGTAGTTTGGAAAGATTAATATTACTCACTTATAAGGAATATACATATAAGCAATATAGGGTTCCTGCTGAGACAGAGACCACAAAAACTCTGCTCACTTTTCTGTGGGTGCAGTCCTGCTTTGGTCCTTCCATGGGATAGCTTGCTGAACAGCCAGTCACATTAGCAGAATTTAAGCAGCTTTTTAATTTTTATTATCTTTTTCAATCCAGTTTTTTATATGACCAGTACACTGTTCCCTCAGTCTGAGGGGAAAGATTGGTCTTACCTAAGAGCAGCTGTGAGAATTAAATTAAAACTTTCCAGAGAGGCAAATTAAGCTGACAGAAAACTTTTTGTGCGGGCCCCCATCCTGGTTGTGGTTTGCCAGAAAGACGGCTCATTCATTTCTAATACCTGTCCTAAATCAAATGCACATTGGTGCAGTTGTCAGCTATTTACTTTTGCTAACAGTCAGCATGAATTGACTTCTACAAAACCCAAAACCAGTGAAGTTGGCACGTTGTGTAAATTGTAAATAAAAACAGAATACAATGATTTGCAAATCCTTTTCAACCTATATTCAATTAAATACACTGTAAAGACAAGTTACTTAATGTTCGAACAGGTAAACTTTGTAATTTTTTGCAAATATTAGCTCATTTGGAATTTGATGCCTGCAACATGTTTCAAAAAAGCTGGCACAAGTGGCAAAAAAGACTGAGAGAGTTGAGGAATGCTCATCAAACACTTATTTGGAACATCCCACAGGTGAACTGGCTAATTGGGAACAGGTGGGTGCCATGATTGGGTATAAAAGCAGCTTCCCTGAAATGCTCAGTCATTCACAAACAAGGATGGGGCGAGAGTCACAACTTAGTGAACAAATGCGTGAGCTGATTGTCGAACAGTTTAAAAACAACATTCCTCAACGAGTTATTGCAAGAAATTTAGGGATTTCATCATCTACGGTCCGTAATATCGTCAAAAGGTTCAGAGAATCTGGAGAAATCACGGCACGTAAGCGACAAGGCCGAAAACCAACATTGAATGCCCGTGACCTTCGATCCCTCAGGAGGTACTGCATCAAAAACCGACATCAGTGTGTAAAGGACATCACCACATGGGCTCAGGAACACTTCAGAAAACCACTGTCAGAAACTACAGTTCGTCGCTACATCTGCAAGTGCAAGTTAAAACTCTACAATGCAAAGCGAAAGCCATGTATCAACAGCACCCAAGCTCATGGACAGATGCAAAGTGGAAAAGTGTTCTGTGGTCTGACGAGTCCACATTTCAAATTGTTTTTGGAAACTGTGGACGTCGTGTCCTCCGGACCAAAGAGGAAAAGAACCATCCGGACTGTTATAGGCGCAAAGTTAAAAAGCCAGCATCTGTGATGGTATGGGGGTCTATTAGTGCCCAAGGCATGGGCAACTTACACATATGTGAAGGCACCATTAATGCTGAAAGGTACATGCAGGTTTTGGAGCAACATATGTTGCCATCCAAGCAACGTCTTTTTCATGGACGCCCCTGCTTATTTCAGCTTGACGATGCCAAGCCACATTCTGCACGTGTTACAACAGCATGGCTCCGTAGTAAGAGAGTGCGGGTACTAGACTGGCCTGCCTGCAGTCCAGACCTGTCTCCCATTGAAAATGTGTGGCGCATTATGAAGCGTAAAATGCGACAACGGAGACCCCGGACTGTTGAACAACTTAAGCTGTACATCAAGCAAGAATGGGAAAGAGTTACACTTGAAAAGCTTCAAAAATTGGTTCTCAGTCATTTTCATAATCACCAGAACGTTCACTCCGAGAGCACTCCACACTTAACAGGTGCTGCTTGTTCTCCCCGATTAGGTAAGACGGATGAATGATTGTCAGGCTCTCGGAGTGAACGTTCTGTTAATTATGAAAATGACTGAGAACAGGTCAGGACTAATAGGCTAATTGTTTTAAATGGAAGTTTTGTGCAACCCAGTTCTCTGTTCTTGTTCCACAACTGTATGAATTTAGCCCATGATTTCATCGCTGTTAGATCGCATATGGAGAGAAACCGTGTCTTCAGTTGCCAATTACGATAATAGGAAAACGAGTCAATAAAGGTAAATGATTGAGAACTTGCCAGGACTTACTGCTGTCATAAAGGGACGTGTTTTGGCACACCCGCTGGCTACGCCACTGGTTGCAGGATGGTGCTAATTATTTACACAAGCGCAAAGATATACTGAGGGGTAGAGAGAACCCTATTAGAACTAATGTTAGCCCGTGAAAGACTAAGTAATTAAAGCTGTTCAGAGAATTGACTGTTTATAGCCTAATGGTTAAGAATACTGAAAGTCACTAAATTATGAAAAACCATTGAGGGGAAGAAGCGGCAATCACAGCAAACTCAAATTAGCTAGCTAGCTAACTTACCCCCGATTTGGCATACCAAACAAATGCATTTTTAGCATTATGCCATGCACAAGCAAATGGTATAGTTCACAAAAATATGCACTTTAGAATAGCCTCTCTTTGCGTTCTCCTGAAATATGGCGTCTGAACGGATTTAATTATAACATGTACTTAACTCTGTACATCGTCAACTCTGCAGTTTTATAGCCAGCTAGCCATATTCGATAAATCCTCTACAGCATTTACTCATGAATGCAATATGAGTTTCCTTAGCGTTTTGGATTTGTCAATGCTTCTGCAGGTCATCAGTGAGTCATTGGCATAGTAAAAGTCTTCACAGTGAGCAAGATCTCACACTAACATTGATTATGATATTTTTGACAGTGATCCTGATACGGCCTCCAAATAAACAAGATTGAGAGATTCTAACATTGTGTAGTAAAATGAATTAAAAACAACCCCAAAGGCAAAGCTTTAGCTCAGATATTTTGCACGGAACATATGCACTTGTATATCCACGTCAAATCGAGGGCTGCAATGAGTCTCAGAATGCTCAAATTAATATTCAATTACCTTTACGAAAATTGGGGAAATCATATTGCAGCTGGGCTAGTTTTCGATCTTCTTTTTTCAACACAAATAGGACGACTGGGCTCAGTTACAAATGTTTTTGGGGGAAAAGAGTAATATAAAGTACCCAAAACAGTGAAAAAGTCAAGTATGTTTTAGTTCCTCTTTAGTACTGAGAATGAGGTATTTTAGTACCTTTATAGCCTTTTAGATAATGGAAAAATTAGGAATTTGCATACCCATTCTTTGTGTGACTCATACTGCATTGGAGTCTAAATTTAGAATTCAATTGTGATGTTCAGGATTGATGGTTTGATACTTTGAAGCTTTCAGTAAAGTCCTATATCATATCCAGTGGAACTGTGGTCAGTGGGCAGAAACAATGTTCACAGATGAGTCACGCTTCTCAATCTTGTTCAATGATGGCCATGCTCATACTTATTGTCATCAAGGAGAGAGATTTGCTGATGTAAACAATGTTCAATGTCCACCATTTTTAGGATTAAGTATGATGGTGTGAGCAGGGATATCCTTGTACTGCAGAACCCCTCTGTACATTATCAATGGAAATTAAGATGATCAACATCATCCCAACAAGATTGTTCAAACTCTGGTAAATCCAGTTCTGCAGTAGATTGGGCCTGGAGCTCAGTTCCATGAGTAAAACGTAAGACCTCATAGTGCCAGAGTGGTGACCAACTTCCTGCGGCAGCAAAAAGTTTAGCATATGGATTGACCAGCATATCCACCCAACTTGTCATCCATTCAGCATACGGGGGATTAACTAGGGCAACGAGTTCAATCACATTGCGCCCCGACTGTTGATCTCCTGGAACTGGCTCAGTGATTAGTTGTAAAATGGAAAGCAATCCCTCAAAGTTATTTTCCTATGCTAACAGTGGCTACACCATTTACTGATGCTTCTGTGTCTTATGTGAACATAATTTTGGGGAGTGCTTGTCTTTTTTTCATCAGGATGATATTCGCTGATTTCATGTAGCTGCCATTTTGAATCGAAAACGAGGCTCAGGTGGGATGAGCTCTCAGCTGTCAAGTGCGGTGCACCTTAACCCTATGCGTCACCCAAACTCAATGTCCTCAACCTTGCAAATTTACAATTACTGACATAAAAAAATGGGCAGAGGAGGGATTACGGATACCAAGGGCAGTCTTACTAAAAAGGCAACAGCACTTTAATTGAAGGCTACATTACAAATATCGAAGTTCACCTCTAAGCCATTGGTGGGACACTGCTGATAAATGCTAACTAGTACTGCGAAAGCGATTGGTCTTAATTAAGCTCTTTTACGTGTTTGAGATAGAAATGAAGCGTAGTTACATCTCAAATTATTATGTGAGTTTGTGCAAACAGCGTTTGATGTTATCGTTAACAAATGCAGGGCTTGATCTTCGCATTCGTCCGAGATCCGTGGCGACCAAAAATTTGTTAGGGAGACCAAATAAGTTCAGACCGCTTGCCCGGCTGGTGAGTGAACATTCCGCATGATCTTCATTGAATATTCGCGCAATCCAACAGCATAATTGATCTTTATATGCAAGTCAGAAGTTCAAACAAATTCCGCCTTCTTATCCTCATTTTTTTTGCAGTGTTGCTTGATTGGTCGTATGTTTTCCTGCCCATTGGTGCATTTCCTGAAATCACAGATGCTAACTTACATAGTTGGACCCATTGACTGTGAATGGACAAACTATGTAAGTTGCAAATTTAGTTAGCAACTACGCTTTTGGGAAACGCATCCCGGAACTAATTCTAAATCCACTCAACTGTATATAAAAAAACACCCAAAAACATCAAACAAAACTTGGGTTTATTTGTTTAAGCACATCTTTTTATTCTTTATTTCGTGATCAATCTGTTCTAATAGTCCTCTTTTTTTTTTTTTTTTTGGCCGTCAGACACGGAGTATTTTGCATTTAATGTCCGACAAGCATTGTACGTTGTCCCGCGCCAATGTCAACTGACTTTATTGAGCAGAGCTTAAACAGAAACATTGATTGAAATTCTCGGTACTCATCTTGAAAAACTGAGCCCTCTTATCAAAACATTCAAGTTTAATATTTAAAAGATTCAGTAGATTTGAAAAAATTAAAAACAATAATAATCAACTGTCATACACAGAGTTATATTGAAACCATCCGACTGTCAGACACGGAGATATATTAAAATCCTGTCAGACTTTCAGACACGTAGACACTGCGTTCAACGCAATCTGTTGAGCGAAAAATTCATTTCGCGTCCCGTGTGCAAGCGGCTTAGTACTACTGTTATTGTCACTTAGGTTTTATCATTTTTAGAGGGAGAAAGGAATACAGCCTGATTGCTATGATCTCGTACTAAGTTAAGATCACATGTTGAAAATAAATGTGTGATGTATCTTGCGTTGTTGCCATGCATGTTAATCCCAAAATTTTAAGCAGCAACAGGGTGTAATAATAGGAACACGCCATCCATCATTTCTCTTCCTAATGATGCAGGCAGAAGATATGAGCAACCGTTGTATTTCATTCCAACTTCATTAGTTTGAATGATCTGACGTAGTTTAGTTTTGAAATTCCATTCAGGTTTGCTTATGGTAATAATTCGAGAATGCCAGTAGCTTCCCAGCTTACTCATATTTGTAATGCTTAATATAGACATAAGCGGTGCAGAAACCATGCCTGAAGCAGCAAAGTAAAATGCAACATTAACACATCATGCAGATATAGGACAGAGGCGTCTTTATTTCAACACTTTAAAGGTGAGGAGAGAAGCTCATTTTATTGGTGAAGATTTGACTCGGCTGTGTTAAACCCACTTACGCCTTCTCTCCTCCCTCTTTGCCACTTGTGCCGGCTGGAGGGAGCGAGGCGGGACAGAGGAGTATTTGCGCCGGGCCACGCCGGGCATTAAATTGCAAATTGAAATTGGATATACCCCGTTGACGCGTGCTCCCCCCATTCACTGCGCCTGGGCCTGGTCAACGAATTTAGAGCCCATGATGTTGAAAGATCATATGCACATATAGCACACGGGCAAGAATAAAAGTGGTGGTTCATCTGTAACATATACAATGAACTATAGTGTATGTTTCACATCATGAACAATGTCATCTCAGGTATAGAAAAAATTTGTAGTCTCTCAGTCTTCTAAATAATAGTTTTTGAATGGATCATCTCAGTAATAGTGAGTAGTTTGCATTTTGCTTTCAACTTGTGTGGCAATTGTATTAGTTAAATTCAATTATACTTGTATTTCAACTTATTGCAGAGGAGGCACTATCATGAATCTAACTAGGACACCTGCCTAAACTTCCAGGTTGGAAAGCAAGACTTTTCAGCCCCTCAGGCTACAAAAAACTTGAAGCTGCACCCTTGCAATGGCAAGATGAGTCATGCTTGGGTACAAGGTATTACAATGGCAAACACACAAACTAAGAATCCAACTGTGACAAGGGAGAGTAGGAGTGAAAATTAGCACAAAAAGCAAAAGAGAAGAAGAACAATGCTTCGCCTACATGTAAGTAATAACAATATTAACAACCAAATATAGTTTAGCAGCTGAAGACGTGAGTCACGCTCCACTCCCTGTCTCCAGTGAGGCAGGTTATCTCCCTGCAGCAAGCCGCCACGCGCCTCATGCACCTGATTGTCTCATCACCGCATTCCAGGCAACAAAGGCGGACGTGCTGGGGCAAGGCACACAGACACTGATACACTTGTTCTGTGGCCGCAGGTGTAGCTGCCTTCTGTCTTGTCATCTCTGAGGTGTAGGCGTTCACAAGGAAAATTGTTAAACACATGCTAGCCTCACTTAGCTTCTACTTCTATTCCTTATTTTTATTTAGCCTTCATGTAGATTTGATTTATTCCTGATGAAAATGTTCAAATAAAAAATACAAATAATCCACAATCCAGATATTATGGCTTTATTATATACGGTATTATGTACAGTCGATTGCTTGGAGTACAAAAGTGTTAGTTACATTTTTTGCTGAAAAAATGTGCTTTTACTCAAAAGCATTTAACTTTTATTGAGGCAAAATTATACTGACCTAAAACATGATGATTAAACACAGCTCCCTGCCAAGAAACTACTACGTTGGATGCAAATCATATTTTTCACATTATTTCAAAGTATTACAGGGCTTTTTCTCCTAACTTGAAAAATGCACTTAACCTTTTGTGCTCCAAGCAGTCGATATGTATTTTGAGCATGAATAGGAGTGTAGTAAATCATTTAAAAATGGATAAATCAGAAAGTAATAAAGTGATTAGTATGTATAATTATGAATCATAAACTAAAAATTATACATTTTAAACAAAAAACATTTATAAAATGTGAGTACAATTTTCTTTCAAAGTCAATTCCAGTCTCTTTTTATCAAAGAAATTTTATGGAAGAAGAAGACATCGTTTAAAAAGCAAACACATAAAATAATCTGTGGGTTGGATAACATTCTCTCTTGCATGGTGACGCAGTGGGAATTGCCCTTGCCTCACAGCAAGAAGGTCGTGGGGTTGAGTCCAGCCTGGAGCCTTCCTATGGTGAGTTTGCATGTTTTTCCAGTATTTGCGTGGGTTACTTCCAATCCTCCCACAGCTAAAAAATACGCTGGCCTTGTTAAACAGAGTTTCTAAATTGCTAATAGGTATGATTGCATGAGCAAATGCTGTATTCAAGATTCAAGATTCAATACTTTATTGCCATATCGATGTTGTCGATTGGAATTTGCTTCAGTGGGCCTCACACACTGACAAACACTCAATTACCATAGTCCACAAAAAAAAAAGAATCCTGCAATGGATTGGTGAGCCCTCAAGATGTGCTCCTGCCGTTTGGCCAAAGTCAGCATGGAAAGGCTCCACCTCTTGTGTTGTCTCGAGCCACCCATGACCGGTCCTCCGGTCCGTATCCTTCCCAGTCCACCAGCTACTTGAGCTGATCCCCAAGATGCCAAGAATCCAAGATGTCCTTCACCGCGTAGAATGGCTCATCCTCACTCAGGAGTGGCAAGAAAGGTTCCATGTCCGCAACTGGCTCCAAGGAAACCGAGGGAACATAGGGCTCTAGCAATGACACATGGAATACTGGATGGGCCTTCCAGTTAGCTGGCAGTTGTAGCCTATACATAACTGGAGTGACCTGCTGCAAAATTATAAAGAGGCCAACGTATCTGAGCAGAAGGCACGCAGGGAGCGAGGGATCTTCTGTACCTTTCTCTCAGTCTGCCCACTCACTTGTGAATGGTAACCAGACATGGGGTTCACGGTCACACCCAGGCAGGAGAAGAACACCTTCCAAAATCTGGAGATGAACGGATGTCCTACATTTGAAACAATATCTTCTGGAAGTACAAAATATGCAAAGACTCTTTCAAATTAGCTATTGACATTTTCTGGAGTGCAAGGGGGCTTGGGCAAAGGAAATTTACATGCCTTGGAGAGACTATCAACAACAATATACAGGTATTACCACAAGAGTCTGGGAGGTCCATGATAAAGTTGTGAAGGGTAATGAATGTATTCTTTGGAACCCAGTTTCCAAAGAACCCAGGTGCAATCTGCCTCTTTTAAATAGAACTTTCCCTGATGATGGACTGTGTTCATTTTACATCATTTTCTCACTCAAGAGAAACATGAAGTGCTGAGACGAGAAATTAGTTAATTTAGCCTAATATGGACCTGATTGTATAAAAACATGCAAATTTTACAAGTATTTTGATTTACTTTGATTATATTTACAGTAACAAGAAGGCTACATGGTAGAGTGTACACCTCTGCCTGCTTCATTGTGCATCTCCTTTGACCTTGACCTGTGAAAATATAATCACCTCTCACTGTTGTCAAATATTACCATCCCACAAGGTTCATAAAAATCGACAAGAACCTTTACTTTAATCCTGTTTACAAAGGACAGACAGGCAGAAAATCAAATGGGGGCAAAAACATAACCTCCATAAATTTGATGGCGGAGGTCATTTAAGATGATTAGGAGTTACAGGTGAATATTATTTTGGCAGCTGTGGTTTTCATATTGCAAGATTCTTAATAAAAAACACTAAAAAATCAGATAGCATAAATTTTAAAAAAGTATGGAGTTTACTCATGCATTTGAAATGAAATACAAATGATCAACCTGTTGATATTTATATGCAGTCTTTCCCCATAATGTTTATGAAGGATACCAATACTCTTGAGCCTAACCATATTTTCTGCATTCCATACCATGGAGTCTTATTCATTGCAACAAAATACTTACTTTCTCCACAGTAAGGGAAAACGATACCTGACAAGAGTGAAAGAATGAGGAGAGGGTTTGAAATGCAGGTCAATGTGATCAAGTCATGCCTAACTGAAGACTAACCCTTGCTTCAGTTTTTTAATGTTCACTAAGTTTCATTATTTTTATTTTCGAGCAAAAAAACTTACAAAAATGGTATCTCAACGACCTATAAACATACACAAATGCAATTTCTGGGATTAAATACTGCACCATTCATGAAATCCTAAAATAACATTAATTAATTGATTAAACAACAAAGGTAGGCAAATGATTATGTGAAAGATACACTTCAAGAAAAAAAAAACAGAATAAGAATTCAGTATATGAGGATATCTTCTTTTGATATATAGACACAATTTTTTATTGAAAGAGTTAAGAGCTTGTACGACCTAGCCGCAATAAAGACTTTTAATCGACCAAGATGGCTAAACTCCCACCTGTATAGAACAGGCAAATTGAAATTCGCTCTCCTTACACAAAGAGCTCAGCACAAAGTTTACTCCCAGCGCAGATTCATACCACTCACGAGGAAAGAAAATTGTGTTAAGAGAGGATCAAATTACCCTGTCATATCAAAGATTGCTGACGATATTACAAAGAACTAAAAGCATTGATGATGAGTTTGGGGACTAAGGAGTTTCCAATAAACGAGAAGAGAGTGCACGCTTGGACCTGTTCTGGCATCAAGTTATTTCTGTGAATGAGAGAGGCACTTGCCTGTGGCAGGTGCAGAAAGCACTCTGGAAGCAGAATGCCTCCGTGAAGTGCCCAGCCTGCTGAATTGTCAGGGCAGGTTTCAGGTTCAGTAACCCCTCAAATTAAGAATACTTCAGCTGTTTATTGTGTGCTGTAATACTGCTCTGCCAAACTGATTTGTGGAAAACAAAACCTGTAAGCAGGATTCCAAAACATACTTTGTATAGTATAATCCACCATTTCCTTTTATGCCATTACTTTAAAGGGATCGTATAAAAAGGTGTGATACATTCATCAGCAAATATAGATAAAACATTTTTTTTTTTCGTAATTTTCAGTTGAGTGGCTACAAGCATACATTTGTGTGTGTGTGTGTGTGTGTGTGTGTGTGTATGTGTGTGTGTGTGTTTGTGTGTATATGCGCATTTTCCATCCTGTACATAGATATGTGACTATCAACCAACAAACATATTTTCTGTGCCCTAAATAAATCCTTTTCGAACTCACAGTGCACCCCAGACAAAATTCTGTAGCGCTATGACAGAACATATTTGACACATTAACAGAACAGTAACCATCCTGGCAACCAACATGTCTCACTTGGAGATGACACAGTTAATTTTAAGCATTTTATTTTCCCTGTTTCATCAACTCTGAAATGCATCGAAGTATAGTAATGAAATAGAATTTTATTGGAGATAGATTTTTTTAATGTAATATGCTTTTCCCAAAGCACACTTAACTGTAATATAATGCTAAAATAAAGTCCAATTACTGTATATTATGACGACTTCTTCTGTAGGCCAAATCAGAATGGCACCTGTAGCTGTTAACGTAGCTTGTAGCCCCCAAAGCTATGTAAACAAGCAAGTTTGGTCATGTTGGAAGAGATTCCTGTAATTGCAGTCAGACAATAGTGATTTCCATGGAAGCCAGAGGCACAAAGATTCAGTGAAAAACAATAAAATGGGAAGTATACAGTTGTTGTTCCATTAGAAAATCAGCTCCATATGAATTACTGATATTAAGTTTGGTATAGACACTGAACTACTGAAGAAAATTGACATTTTAAAAATTGTGAATTAAAACTATGCATGATTTGCATTTGGTATTGCATACATCTGTCATATTCAAACATGTTGTAAAGTACTGTGCAGTGATGATTATACACTGTCACTTTCATCTAAAAGGGGTCTTAATATATGACTTCTCTATAATTTTTATAATGTTTTGGAGAAAATGTATTGAAAAACACTATTGTACACAATGAGAACAAAAAAAAAATCACTCCAACAGGTATACTGAGGTAAAAATAATAAATAACAATTTCTAATAACTTATGAAAGGTGTCACAAATTTTATTTTCTTGACTCTTGCATCGCATGAATAGATGTTTGAAGACTCATTCCTGTCAGGGTTTGGGAGGTGCGCATGAGTTCAGAACTTTTCTTTGAGGCTCTCGTCCCGGGACGAGATTAAATTCCTTTTCAATCGGATTCTTTACCCAGCTGGCTGATTGAACCTGGGCGGCGCCTTCCCAGACTCTAAACAAGCCGGAAGTCCGCCACACCTTCTTCGATAGCGTGTCTGTTTGTTGTTAGGCACTATAGCCAAAGATATCTGTTGTAAGTATTTCTGTTCTTTTGTATCTTCTTTATCCTTTGTCGCACTATTTAAGGTGCCTTGTTTTTCTCGGCTCTCCGCGATATTTCTCCTTTTCTCTCTCGCTTTGCTTTCGTTTTGTGGCATGTTTGGACGTCCTTTTGGAAGCGCGGGGATTGTCCCTGTCGTATGGTCTGTGTTATTCTCTGTATTTGTATTGTGTCCATGCAGCTCTATTTCTTGCTGCTGCATTTGGCCTCCCAATTCTACCGGCCATTACATGTTTACTAATACTAAAAAAAATAGTTTAAACTGGTTTGAGGCAACATTACTTTGCAAGACTACCTCTAATGGTCAGTTGTTCCAGTATATAAGGGGACATGAACTTTCAGCAGTGTCACAGTGTTAAACATGATGGCACAATGGAAGGAGCTCTCTGAGATTATTCGTAGCTAAATTGTGGCCTTTCATGATGCTAGGTGGTCACTGTAGACGTTAAATGCTGCCATGGCACTGCAAGAAGCACTATTTTTGACAGCAGGACAACTCTGTAATGACATTAATAGCATCGGAAGTGAAGAGATGAAAGAATCATTATTATTTCCAGACGCCTGTGTGAAAATGGTTGCTACCAAGAGCTGGCAATATCAAAAGACTTAAGAAATTCAAGGACTGGACATCAACAGACTGAGAACAAGTTCTTTGGACTGATGTATTTGAAATTTTCTCATCTAAATGCAGAACTTGTGTGTGCCTGGAGTTGGAGACCATTTAAAAAAATGACTGTTTAACCCCTTCAGTAGAACATGGAGATGGTAATATTATGGTTTGGGGTTCAGTCTGCTTGAAAGGAGCCAGTTGTCTCATAAAAAAGGGTGAAATCATGGATCAAGACAGGTATCACAGCATCCTCACGAGGCTCACATTGCCATCTGGAAAGAGACTGATGGATCAAGGACTTTATATTCAACAAGACAATGACCCTAACCCACTTCTAAGTCGTCCAAGAATTATCTCAGTTGGAAAGAATAACTTGATGACAAAAAACTTATGACTTGGCCTGCTCATAGCCCAGACCTTCATTCAACTGAGTAAATCTGAGATTCGCTTGATACCAATATTAATAAATCTGTTGAATCATCAAAAAATCTCTTTGGAATGAACTTCAAATCATATAGAAAGGTTTAGCAAGGGAGGAAATAAAAAATATGAGAAAACTATGCCTGAAAGATTAAATGTTGAATTCATAGCAAAGGGTGGCCACACTAGATATTGACCTTTTCTCCAATAAAGGCTATATTAGTTTTTTTTTTACCACGTATTGTCATCTGTGTACTCATTTTCATCATATGATCCAATATTACCAGAAATAAATACTTGAATTGGTTTCGTATTTATCTTATTTTGTAGAAGGGATAATCATCACTGCACACAACTGTATACCGTCCAAATTATTGAATTACAACATTTATTTCTAGCTAAATACTGTATTTCAACATGAGGCACAAGGTGCTTTTCCATGTGAAAATAAAGACACAATAATACTGACCATTTTAGAAAAGTAATCCCAGATGTTATGGGCATGTAGAGAAAACACACCATAAAATTTAATTATTTTTAATAGGGTGGCATAAGATGGCATGCAATATTGTTCAACAGAGTGTGCCAAAGCTAATATATACTATGAGAATTGCCCATTAAATAGCATGTGCTCTGAAATTAAAAAAGTACAATTACTTATAAACATTTGCTCACTAAAAATATCTTTTTTCATCAGGTTTTTAACTGGCTGTATTTTTTCAGATGACAGAAACATGCAGTTTGGTTAAGCTCTGGCTGAGATCGAAACCATGTGAATGGCAGCAGGAGAGAGGTGTACCATGGAAAAAGGTGTATACCGTATGTTTCCCATTGCAACACTGCAAAAGGAAAGATTTGGGCGAGAGGTATTCCTCTGCTCTCCTCTTTGACTGAGATGGGTCTGTCAGTTGCACTGCTGTGCCCACTAGGTTTTTGGACTTAAAAAAATAATTTTTAATTTTCATTGTTTTATTCATTTTGGCTGGTTTACAGCCACTGCTGTTGGTGCATATTATGGGATTTTATTTTTTTGGATTATCTTTTTCATTAATACAGAGATTCAGACTGGTCCCTAAACATTTTTGCGACAGTCAGTGAACTGGACAGACACTGATTCAGTCAACTGAATAAGCATTACAGAATCTCCAAGCCATCCCATCTATATTATCTAAATCTCTTCAACAGCACGGGGGAGCAAGAGCCTATCCCAGCTGACGATTGGCAAAAGTCAAGAACACACCTTGCATACCTTTTACTTGCATCTATGGGCAATTTTCTGTCTCTAATAATTTTTTTGAGCAGTGGGAGGGAACTAGAGCAACTGGAGGAAACTCACGCAAACTTATGGATGCCTTACATGATGAGAAAGGCCCCAAGCCAGACTCAAACCCACAACCTTCTTTATGTGAGGCAACAGCCCTACCCACTGCACCATCCTACAGCCTACCTCCTAGTCAACCTGTTAAAATAGCATGATAAATAACATTGAGGAATCTCAGGAATCATTTGCGCAAACCCAAAACTTTTAATCACTTTGGGTTATTTGGATCTGACTGGCCAATTACGGCATTCTGTGGTTTATTATTTCTAAAGAACAGACCGCTGATATGAAGAACAGACTCTTACAATGGAAGTAACACAGGCCCATAGACTACATTTTTAGTAGATGTATTAAAATGTTCTGATTCCAGTGTTCTGTGCCGTTCTGCCAGGACACTGTTTGGGGTTTTAACAGTTTCTTGTGCCTGGCGTCATTATTCATATTCATTACTCATGACATGGTTTTAACAGTTTCTCGTATCAGGATTCATATTTCACAGTTTTCACGTTTATTGTTCATGTTTTTTACTTTTCCATGTTTTGTTTCTCGCCAGGTCCCGGGCTGCCCAGCCAATCCGCCTCTCCAGTGTCTGCGTGGTCATTTCCATGTTTTACTTCTCGCACTACATTCAGGAGGCGCTTACGGTTTCAAACTTCTTTGTGACGTTTCTTCCTTCAGGGCTTCCTAGTCTTCATGCTTGTTAATTATTTTATTACTAACGATTTACTTATCAATCACGGGGGGTGTTTCCATTAGATAGGCACATACTAACCATTACTGATTTAGATTGGGATTTAACTTGCATGCTTCCTGCTTTCGCTGCATTCTTACCTGTGCTTTACTATTATCTAGTTTAATACTTTAACTGTTCACAATGTCTTATTGGGTTCTTATATGCTGCAACTCGCTCATTGTTCTTAATGAGCAAATACCTGCTCTTGTTGTCTCGTCACACCACGGCTGTTTTTCCTCTCACGTCCTCGTGCCTCGTAATCTTGCAATCTCGTTTCTCCCTGCCGCTCTACAGGTGCTCATCATTGTCTTGTGATTCCCTCTGCTAAATCTGGGGAGAGGTTGGAGTTGGCTGACAGACAGAGTCTTGTTTCTTACCATAGTGAATTCTAGCCTTTCCTAGTTCACAGTCTTGCCTAGTGTTTTGTAGATCTCGTTTTGTATTTTCATATGTGCCACATGCCATTTCATTGTTTGTTTATTGGTGACCTTCCCTAGAGTTTCTGGTGGCTTTTCGTGTTTCCCGTTTTATATTTTTCTTTTTCAGCTCTGTGAAGCTTTCCTGAGATTTTTTGCAACCCTTTGGGCCAAGTTTTTGTTGGCCATCGTGCCTGTTTTGTTTTTCAATAAATATTCAAAACCAAGCCTTGCTGTCTCGCACCTGATGTCCATCTGAGTCACGCAACACTAAAATCCATTTAGAATCAATAACATTATATTTACTCAGTATTTTGAGTCAACATAGATTTTTTTTTCCCAGCGAAAAGCCGTGTAATAACCGGAACAACGTACAGCATGCCAATCATCATTGTGAAATAAATAAATCCCTTCAGGTTGATTGAAGGACCATCTGCTTTGCAATAAAGTCGTGCATCACCCCATTGGGGTTTATTTTGTGATAATGACTGGCTTGCTTTTCATTACCACTTAAATATAACCTGCTAATGTATGGACGGATTTAATGGAATTTTGCCACAACAGATTTAATAAATTCCATGATGCTAGGGATTTATTCTCGTAACTGGAGCTCTAATTGCATGCCCTCACTGGTGGAAACACGCATGATAGTAACGTTATTTGCAATTTTGTCCACGGCAAATGCCATCTTTATTGCCTCAGCCCAAATCAGTAGTTTCATGGTCTGCAGTATGGACATTTGTGTCAAAATTAGCGTAACGGCGAATTAGGAGGCGTGTCAACGAATACCACAAGTGCTGTACAAGCTTCGTGTGAAAGAACTCATTTGTTTAGCTCATCCAGACCACCTTTTAACGTTAACTGCCGCTTTATGTTAGTTTCACTGGAATAAATCCCAGTCAATGGAACTACTCACAAATAAACGCAAATCACTAATATAATTTTTTCCCTTTAGTTATGCATCTGATGAACATCGGCTACAAATAGTGGTGAGATGTAATGGGAGAGGGAGAGAGAAGGGTTAGTTTTGCAAATAAAAATTTTCTTTTGATGGGGGAAATTCAAAAGATGCACCTCCGTCTTGCCCTCATTTTAATACCATGAGTACTGGTTTGTGCATTGTTTACTGGTTCGCGCATTGTTTAAACAGAAAACAGTCTGTCCCAAGCCCAGTGGCTCATCAGGCCAGTGCTTACTTCCAGTTCCCACTGTTTAAATGGCCCACATCTTTTCATGCAGCATACATCACCTGTTGAACTGACCGCTATCCCCCTATATAGGTGGATCTTTCTTCCTCTTCAGGGAAGCATTCTTGGCAGAGCGTGTGAAAGTTACATGCTTGTGCTTCACCTGACATGATGAAATTACCAGTTTGTGACGGCATTAATGCATAGAGAATGAGAGCGGATGATTGGCCAAAATGGCACCAAATCCCCATCGCATTTATTGGTAAATAAATCGTCATCAGCCAACCCTTTTGATTACTGTACCACAGTTGTACAATCGCAATCTGTCACAAAATTACAGGAATGAAGCGAGATACACACAGTTCTGATCTTCAATGCCATTAGCCCTTGCATTGAGGTTGTCAAGTTAGGGCCTGTGGTGTTAGTGTCTTCCCTTTGAATGCTAAAAACTATGCCATGGAATCTGGCCTGCAGGCTTCTACAACTGTGGGCCACATGTTTACCGATTCATTTGTTGACAACATGAGGAATAATGATTAATTCAACCATATCACGCTTCTAGGCTGTGTCGCAGTCTGTTGCTTGTGCTTTCTGTGCTTTGTGCTCACAAATTAGCTCTGCCAATAACTGCAGCACTGTGCTCACAAGTGAGTGTTGCCAACCATAATGAGAGGTTTGTGCATTGCAAAAAAAAGTTTCTGCTCTGTTGACAGAGCATTGGACTATATCAAACTACAAGCTTATAGCTCTGTTTAGTCTTCCAAATGCATGCATGTCATGACCATGAGCATATGCTTCCAGCCGCAGTTGCTGTTTGCTAATCATGCCTTTCCCTTGCAGTTATGTGCTATCCAATCAGACACTGTTCCTCAAAAAATGAATCTTATTTTACTACCCTGAAGCTCCAGGCAAAATTATTCTATCTTTAGAAGCACTGAGATATCCTTCCCAGCTTCAATATTTGGATGCACTAGTAGCCTTTACTGTTGGAAAACCAGGCCTTACTAATATTATTTAAATGATAATGGCTATCTCAATTATGTACTCAGCAAATGTAGTGTTGGTGACATTATCCGCTAAATAGCAGTGGCTTCATCCATCCATCCATCCATCCATCCATTTTCTATACCCGCTTATTCCTCACTATGGTCACGGGGCGAGCTGGAGCCTATCCCAGCTGACTACGGGCAAAGGCAGGGACCCACCCTGAACAGCTTGCCAATCCATCGCAGGGCACACACACCATTGCAGTGGCTTCATGATGGAGAATATCATGCTCCTCAGGGTTCCAAGAGAGGCAATATTAGTGGTTTTCAAACTAATAAAATCCCCATTTTGACACAAATTCTGAAGGACTTGACCTAGTCCTCAGTCACTGCTACAAATTACCACAAGCTTCAAGAAAGATACAGTACATCAGTCATTGCTAGTTTCATCACTCCAAGTTATTTGGAGTTCAAAGATAAAGGCAATGTAATTTTTCAACCATTGTTTTATTATGACCAAATTTGCTTTTTCTTTTTAATGTTTCCCATAATAACTTTCCCTCAGATCTCCCCATTGACTTTTGTATTGTAACTCAATCATCACAATGTACAAGGGTGAAGTCACATGTTCACAAGAAAAGTTATATCTCATAAAGTCAAATGATGCCGATTGTCATATGCTATTCATTCTAGCATGAATTTGTGCAGAAATTGGATGGGGAAAACATCAAGCAGGACAACGTTTGTTTGGGCCAATAATTCATTCAGGTGAAGTGAAAAACCTCACCTGAATGAGGTCCAACTTCAACAATGCCATAATCGCCTGGAAAACTGGGCCAAATTCAACACTGCAGCGAACAACTTTGGCCATATTGATTATATGGTTCAGTCTTGACAATGAAAAACACTCCACTGATCTAAGAATGCTAAAAGGCTTGTAAGATCACTGTGATAATAACTGTGGGGTTTCTTCACTTCACAACAGTTCACAACACTTCACAACAACACTCACCTGGAGGAAAGCATACCAGCGTACAGGCGTACATTTGGGTGGGGATGGTTGGGATATGTCACAAGCAGCATTAAGAAGTGGAAAGAACAACAACTGGATCAATGGAGGAAACAAATGAAAGACGGAACTGTAAATCTAACATGTTTCAGTCCAATGTGATGTTACTACCTTACCATAACATGACATGAGTGGCGAGAGTAGGCTACTTTAGTAAGAGAATAGGCCACTTTAGTAAGCCTATTCGCAATAGGAGAATAGGCTTACTAAAGTAGTTCCAACACTTCAGATACTCACTAATTATGTGATAAATAACAGTAAATCAAGCCTACTCTTGAAAACGCCTAAGGTTTCTACCCAACAATATGGTCAGGCAAGCTATTCCACACTGAGTTTAACTCTCTGCGAGAAAAAAATATTTCCAAATATCAGTGCTAAATATGGCAAACTTCCATTTGTGACCCCAAGTTCTACTAACCAAACTTAGCCTAAGTAATCCCACATAATTCACTTTGTTAATCCCTTTAACATATTTACAGGCCTCAGTCAAATCACCCCTAAGTCTCCTCTTCTTAAGACTAAAAAGATTAAGGATCTTCAGCCTCTTCTCATAGCTCTCATCTTTCACACCTGGAATTAGCTTTGTCGCTTTTTTCTAAACTTTTCCTAGAACTGCTATATCTTTCTTAAAGTATGGTCCCCAAAACTGTACACAATACTCTAGATGTGGTCTGGCGCATATGTTCCACAAGAGAAGTATAATCTCCATATATTCATACTCAATACTTCTGTCTTTATACCAGCATCTTGTAGGCCTTTTAATCAAAAGCACAATGGCTAGAACTTGTTAGTGTTTGGTCAACAATCACTCCCAAATCTTTTTCGTGTGGAGCATATTCCAGTTTTAAACCTCCCATGAAGTAATCCACTCTAATGTTTTTATAACCTACATGTTGATCTTTCCATTTAGCTATATTAAATTTAAATTCGTCAAATTTCTGCCCAATTCCGAATTCTATCTAAATCATCCTGAATCACTTTAGTGGACTCTAAACAGTTCACCAAACGTCCCAATATATTATCATCTGCAAATTTAACTAATTTGCTTTCAATATTCTAATCAATTACATTAAAGGTGCTCTAAGCATGGTTGGGTGACGTCACTTCTGTTGACGTTTGAAGTATTATCAAACAAAACAGAGAGCAAGCTCGCCCCTCCCTTCTCCTCTCCCCCTCCTGCGGTTCCTGGAAAAAAAAAACCCCAAACCCCACATCCCCATCCCTCTTATCAGTGATTGGCTGGATAGTCCAGGTTGGACCGGGTTGTTTTTGTTGTAGTTTTTGGAGCCTGGGCTGTCCACAGGGATCGCTTTTTTTTTTTTTACAGTGTATTCAGGGGACAGGCAGCGAGCGGATCATGAGGAGATGTTTGCTTTATGTGACAAAAAATGTTCAAGCTTAGAAACTGCATAACAAGACTTAGAGCACATAACTAAGAAAGTTCCCACTGCACACAAAATGGAAGCTTAAAATGTTATTTAGACTCAAGCAGCTACAACGGCCAGCAAAAACTGGAGTGGGGGGGGGGGTTGTCTTACTCTTTAATAATTACAACCTAACTGAAGCGACGACACATGTTACTGTTGCCCTGCTAGCTAAATACTAAATACCAGATCCCAAGTCAAAAATGCAAACAGTTACTAGTTTGCTAGCCACAAGCAGGTATGAAAGACAAAAGAAACTGAAAAAGAGTAAAACCCCCCAGTAAACTTTAATATTAAATTTATTCAGACAGGCCAAATGAATGACTTGCTTACAATGAGAGCAAACTAAACACGTAGCTTAGCATTCAAAAATGTAACTAAACTTTGATGAGCTGGTCAAGGCACAGCGACAAGAAGAAAACACAAAAATATCACACAAAGCAATATGGTTATGTGAAACAGCTCTTTGGTAAAAAGGGGAAACCGAAAGACAGTAAAATCCTTGTTAACGTTAATATTTAATGAATTCAAATAGGCCGAGAGAACGACTCACTTACTATGTGAGCTAAGCACTCAAGAAATGCAACTTGACTTTAACCCCTTTGCGCAGAAGGCAAATTTGGCTATTTATGGGTTACCTAATTTAATGCTGTATAATTCAAGATTTAAGCTTGATAAAGAGGAAAAGTGTAGCTTTACTCAGACAAGGCACATACAGAATTTAGAATTACATCGTATTTCAATTTATTTTCATGATTTTGGTAGAGACAATGGACTGCAAACATAAAAAATCTTCATCAGAATTCACCATTAAAATTGCCAAAAAAAATTATACTGAGAATTGAAAAACAGCTGGGGCTTAAATCTATAGATTTCTTGGATCTTAAACTCCTTGACCACAAGTAGAATTCATCTTCAACATTACATTCTAGATTACCTACATGCTATTAGCCAAATAGCTAATACAGCTAATAGCTAAGCCAGCACACACAGTCATTAAATAAACTGCTGATTAAACGGTCAGAACATTCACTCTGCAATGAAACCAGAAGTTCCAACTTCCGAGCTCACAAACTCATTTCAACACTTATAAGTAACAAGTACAACTCACTTACTCAGAAATATCTGAATTCTGACATATACCTTATTTTAACGGAATAAACATTCCACTTTCAGGGAAGCTCAAACAATATATGCATGGGCAGTTCAGGTTTTAAACAGGAAAAAACCTCGGAATTCGACTTTATTGAATACGGTATTCATTCCAAAACAAAAAGCAAAAGTTGCAGCCTAACCTTTTTCATGAATTCCTCCTTCAGAGACCGATGTATCCAGTAGAAGGAACCCTGTTTCATTCGAAATAATTCCCCTTGACAACCGAGCCTGCAGATACGCATAGGCTTGTACGCTCTGTGTTTATCCAATCAATGTGTTCAACTTACAGTGGAAAGTTTAAACACTCGGGAATTGGATAAGAAATGAGCCAAGCAATATATTGTTACCGGGGAAGTTTCACTAGGGCATGAAGTATAACTGTGCAATTACGCAGAAGAGCCTGAGTGTATGATTGAGTGATTGGCTATCAACACCAGTACTCGGGTGGATATAAGGAAGCGCTGAATTTATCGATGAAGGAATCTACACGTAAATCCACAATAGGTAACTACGCATTTTTTGAAAGAGATGACTGTAATTGATAGTAGAACTGAATAGGAATAAAAATCCCGGTAAACATTAATACTTATTTGAAGTGGGATGAGCGAGCGAGTTGCTAACTATGTGAGCTAACTAAACACAATTTCCCAGAGCAGGTCGTGGCTAAGAGCTCAAACAACGCAACTTGACTCTGATGGCCTGATTAAGCTAAAATGACTAGAAGGGAACGCCGAAAAAATTGAACTTAGGACCAAACGTGCAAAAGCCCTCAGGCAAATTGTCAGTCCCTAATTAGTACACTCTAAGAACAAGCACCCATATGAAACCATCCCAAGTTGTAACTAGACATCCAAGTAATTCGCCACAAGTAAGCCGCAAACCGTTGTCTAATCTGAAGTGTTTAGCTCGGCTGTGGTCATGTATTTAACATTGTTCGAAGAGAATAATACTGCCGATGAAGATGCTTACAAGAATAGGCAGAATAGCGAACTGTCTAGCGAAAGAATCCGCTAAACTGGTTTTAATGTCTACTCCACTAGAAATGAGCAGGTTTGAGGCAGTGATGACTGGTTAACTGGTGATAGGGAAGGCTCAAACCATCCCTGAAAAATAATGATTGGTCATGACCTGTTTTCAATCATTCATTCAAATTACATTTACAGAAACTCTCATTATCAGGTGTAGTCAGTTTTCATTAATACCGCTTACCTGTGAACTCTTACACTTTTGGCTTATGTTCCCCTGCTGACGTCGGCAATTATTCCATCAACGCATATGTAAGAGATTCTCGCGTTGAACTGAAGTCCTTGTGCATGGAGGTTTATCAGTTTCACATGCGTTACGATGATTATGACTCCAGACTTCTCATGCTTATTTCTAAGGGTTTGGAAGAAATGGAATAGCATAAAGACATTTCAAATGACCATATTACATGAAAACAAATTTAAACGATAATGAAACACAAGCATTGCTTCCAAAGAGGGAGGAAATTAATTGTTAATTAAATCCATAAATGATTTAGGTTGGTTCAAGTGGAACAAGTACAGCACTTCTCACATATTCACATATTGTTATATAGAGTTTCTCTGGAAATATATATATTTTTTAAATTTATTGTTTTGCATTTCGAGTCAGGAGTGCCAGTAATTTTTGAACCCACTGTATTATTCATTGATTTTCGCACAAAATGAATGTTTTTTGAAGAGGCTGAATTTGAGAGATTGTATTCATACATGTCCCTCAAAAAAAGGTAGAGCGGAAATTTGGCCCCTTGACTGTGAGTTTTAACTCCTTAAACTTTTAACTTTCACCTTAAATTTTCAGTGAAGTAGGTTCTAAGAGAGAGAAAGTGTTTTTTACCTAATCGTAGGACAATCGTACATACCATAGCTTCCAAGTGAGCCGCATTTGGCGGGTCCAACCCACATTTGACTGTCAAAACCCACGGCCCTGCAAGCAAGTGAAAAAACCTGCAATTTGCACATTGAGGGATTTACCTGTTATTCCTCAACCCCCGCATAAAAATGTGTCATAAATAAACAAAATTAAATGCAAATTCCACCCCCGTTCAACAAATGAAAGCCCCCCCCCCCCCCCCCGGTTCAATAAATGAAAGGGTATCTCTCCCCCTACCCCGCTAAACAAAGTGGAATGCTATGGTGGAACCAGCATTTCAATCCTTCAAACTTGGGAGGTATGCGTACACGCACACACACACACTACAGGCCTAAAGTTTGGGGCCACCCTCAAATTTTTAATGGTGTGTGGCAGGCAGAAGGAGGGCCCAGGCAGGGAATTGAACCCCAGACTGCCAGGTAAGAGTCAAACACGCTGACTACATTGCCAAAGAGCCAGACTCATTGGCAACGTAGCCAGGGCTCTTACTTATTAGGAGGCATTTCCAGTGGCAGGATCCATCAACTGTCACAGGTGCACCAAATGCAATGTGACCCCTTGATTTTGGGGAAGGCATTTATACAGCATGCCTTCTTGTTACATAAAATTGTTCACGTCTTAGTGACATAAAATCATGTAACACAAAGGCATTGGAACTTAATTGTAAAACATTGTGGTCAGTGATCAATCAGTCAAGACAGCTTTAAATTGTGGTCTAAGGTCTGGAATTCACCCAAAACCTATTGGCTTTCTATATTTTATGCACTGACATCATTTTATGTGCAAAAAATAAGGAGAGAACAGTCAATGTGTGATTTTTTTTTTTTTTTAATCTGATGATGGCCCCAAACTTTTGGCCTGTAGTGTATATTCTATATCAGTTGGTTGCAGCGCTTCACTGAAGCTACATCACATTTATACTGAGAGAAATATTTAAACCTAGGATGCCATGTTTTGTGACCACAGCCTGAAATGTAATGGAAAATATCTAGATTTTTTCATCATCTCATATACATTTTCCTTTAATTCAGCAAGACACATTTGGGATAGTTGGAAACCTGGGGAACCCCACTAGAATTTAAAGTTGCCCTGAAGTTCCACAGGTTTGAATACAGCCGCTGCTTGGGTCTGTTTGTTTTATGGAGTGAAACAGACCTCTTTCCTGCACTTCAGGTACTAGCCTCAGGTTTTTCATCGCTAATTTGCACATATATAGCCAATGATTTCAGCTAAGTTAGCTACTATGCTTTGGGTAAATACACCCCAGAGCTTTCTTCCCGCTCACTTGCCCGTGCTTGAGGCTCCAGCTCATGTTGGTACACTTGCGGAAGCTGTCAGTTTTCAGCTTCGTCTCTATCATCGCTGATTTCTTCCTCATTTTCCATCCCTCCTACCTCGCCATCGTCATCATCTCCATTGCTAGTTGTTGAACTTGCACTTGAATCACTCTCTTCAACATTGTTGCCCAATTCAAGCAAAAATTCTGATATTTTTAGAGGACTTTGACATCTTGCTTGCAGTGTAAGATACAAATATGATAGCCTGTGTCACAGTTGATCCAACAGTAACATCACTCCTCTTGGCCTGATTCACAGTGCTATTCAAGGGCGATATTGGGAGTTGCTTAAAGCCCATTTTACATCCATTATTACTCTATCCCACAGTCGTCTCTGGGTGAAAAGTGCTGTTAGTTTGAGAGGATATCGCATGTCCTTTTGGATGATACCAAATATGACAATATTTTATTAAGTTTCAAATCAATACATGTCAACTTAAAGCATAAACTTACAGTAACAGTCTGAACATGGATGGGTCCCCGTACAAAAAAAAAAAAAAATTTGCCTCTTATAACCATCCCATGCAGCTGGCCTCCTTATCAATGATATTAATAATATCATTGATGATAAAAAGAAGAGAAAATCATTAGTACCTAAATATCTACTTCTCAGAAAGATACATATTTTTCATCGCACATCTTTGCCTTGTTGCAGATCGGTCAAATTCTCATCTCATTCAATTTGAGAGATGCAAAACTGAACAGCCACTCACTGTCCATGCTGCTGCATAGAGCATTTATGTATTTGCATGCCATTTGTTGGGAAGCATTTCCCAGCTTGCACATAAGTAAACTTTATGCTTTATTTGGACAGATTTAGCAATCAGTACCCAAGTATAAGTTAGTTTGACATGTAGCAAACTTCTGATTAAGCTTTAGGGATTTTTGTTGTTGGACACAGTTTAATCCATCTAAAATGTCAATATACTTAAGCACTATGTAGTTGGACATGTTTTTAAGTATAACGTAATGATGGTCAGCTTTCGAATTTATGAACAGACAGGCAGAAGTAATCTGAATATCAGTGTAGTTACTACTGCAGCTTTGCCTGCAGTAAAAGGAGCAAAACACTTCCTAAATCGATCATCAGAAGAAAAAAAAAAAAGATGTCTGTTTGAAGTTACAATTAAGCAAGAGGTCCTCTGCAAGTGGAATATTGGGGTTGATGAAAAGATTGTCATTGTTTAATAAGCTTCTTTTTAAGTCAGAGCTGCAGTTTTGCTAGCTTGCACAAAAAGTGACGAGATGACCCAACGTCACCCAATGCAAAAGCACATCAGGCACATAACATTCTTTTCTGACGGTGGACACAAGGCACCACCCCTAGGGAATCCCTACCATCCAGTCAGCTTTTCAATGTTTATTAAGAGGTGATGAATTACTGTTGAATTTTGTTTTGATTTTGAAAAGAAAATCAACAATCTAAATAAGGCAGGTAGACACTCCCAGATACATTTATCTCTCTTTCATTCATAACAATTTAGTACCAACATCATATGAACAACTACTAAAAACAGAATTAAAGTAGTGGCTCATTTACATAAATTATGCTAAGTAGGTCCTGAGATAGCTACCGCAACATGGAACTTGTACAAGTACTTTAAATACTAATAAAACAAGTGGTGCCAGGCACAACAAACCCCGCCCCTCGCACATATTTTTACCTACTTTTCTGAAATTCAATTAGCATCTATTCTGGGTCAGTGGCAAACTCTTAACCAAATATGGGGTGAATCTGGCCATTCGTTTTGTGGCTAAAGTGTTAACAAACAAACACAGAAAAAACACAAACAAACCGAACCAAAAACAATACCCCTTCGGGGTAAAAATAAAATAAAATGGAGGAGTAGGTGCAAAAGAAGACACTGGCTTGCAGTTATAAGTAAATTAGCCATGTGGTTATGATAGTAACATGGTCATGGCCAGATTAAGGTAATATGGTCCCGATCACAATATAGTTTTTTGAACAAGTGGTGCCAGGCACAACAAACCCCGCCCCTCGCACATACTTTCACCTACTTGTATGAAATTCAATAGGGATCTATTCTGGGTCAGTGGCAATCCCTATACCGAATTAGGGGTGAATCCAGCCATTACTTTTTCCGCTAGAGTGTTAAGAAACACCGTTTCGAGTGAGGCGGAGTAATTACACTGATGAAAATAACAATAGCCTAAATGAAAGAACAGAAATTATTGTCTCTGTCCTTGGAAACCATTTTGATTGAACAGACAGATCTTATTAAAATTTCACTGTCAATTTATAAGTGCTAATTCCTTAAACTTTTTACAACCATTTAGTAATAATCATTGTTTTTATGTTTTTCTCAATGGTGAATCAACAACTGACATTATTTCAACCACATTTTGAAGTTGAAGGTCTGTCACATGCTGGCTGGGTTGCTGCCATTGTCCAGGTCCTCTAAACTGTGAAAAGTTAATGTGACAGAGATAAACATCGCCCACTGCCATTAGTAAATGTTTATTTTGCCAATAGTTCGATGGCAGTTAAAAAGGTGAATATCGGCTGATATCAATGTTTGGGTCCTACATCAGCACATCCCTAGTTGTGACATATTCCTCCCATAATCTTCATCAAATTTTTCTATGACGTTAGCCACAGTTGCCATTCTGTCCGGTCAGACTGATGGGATAGGCACACACAACGCTAGGCCCTGGGCACCCAACACCATGCTGCAGATTTGAGGTCTGCACCCTGCATGGTTGCTTCAGAGATGTTCCAATATAGTCCCCTGGCCATAACAATTTGACTCATGTGAAGGTCGCTTATATCCCATTTCTCCTGTACCCAACAGCTCAATTAAGAACCAGGAGTTTGCTTAACATTTAAACCCTGTAGAGCTTGACGTGTGCCATTATAATGAGAAAATCAGAGTTATTTGTATAATCTATGAGGGGTAAAAATGTTTTAGCTCATCAGTGTTCATAGAATTGGTGGTATTAGGTGGTATTTACAACGTAATTGACCCACTCTTCCCGTGGATGAACATGATACATGCTTGAGCAGTAGTTAGCTGTGTGACTCAATCAAGTCAAATGCAAGGTTAACAATACTCTTGATATATACATTGTAGTTGCTACTGTGATGGGAATGATCTGCCAGCCTGCGAGCACCCTCATGCTGCTACGACTGGGAAAAATCTTTCAAGAATTAAAAATATCTAAAGGCCGCAGCGATCACGCTTGCATCTGTGCACTTCACAGCCTGATGAATTGCATTGTTGAAATTACATTCAATACGTCTTGAAGTCCAGATTAATTTTTACATATTTTCTTGTTTTAAGGGGATAGAGTGCTAACAGTGAGGATGTAAAAGCAGGCAGGTTAGACAGGTTAGCTGTTATCAGCTTGGAATCAGAACATGGCCTTCAGCATTGCATTCTGTTAGACTGATACACAAGGGGCGAAAAGAAAAGGGGGATTATTTTGGCAAAAAGAATTTGATGAGAAAATGAAAAGAATTGGAAACAACTCTGTACAGTCCTGGGTGGTGGCTAAGAGTAATAGCTGAGGATGCTGGTATTTTCTTCCTCTTCCCAAATACTCTTCTTAGGTCAACTAACAGTGTTTTGAGATATTGAAGATTCTGATATATGCGCGCTGTTTACATATATAGGCAATGCTTGCAAACTACTAGTTGATTTTATTTTTAGGACTTGTATATTTGATGGAATACATGACATGTTTTTTACATTCTGAAAGCTTACTTGATTCTTTTAAAGACTATTTTATACAGCTTCCAGTTTTCAGCATACATAAAAATGTAATGTTAAATATTTTCAATGTCAATATAGATCTTCAGACATTTTAATGATTTTTTAAATAAATTTCAAATAGTACCTCAAATGCATCACGAACCGTTACATTCGAGACAACAGCTGCCAATTAAGAGCTCACAGTGAGGTCTACATCATTACGTACATATGTTTCACAATCCTCAGTAACAAAAACATACAAGCAAACACTCAAATGTTTATTTGGACCCCTGCAGGCCCTGTAGGTGAAGTTCCCACCCCCCTGCCCCACCAATCCATTGTGATGGAGGGTGACAGGAACATCCTAATCTCTCAGAGCTTGTTGTGAAATGCACTGACTTTACTCAGATGTGCTGATTTGGGGAAAGATTACATGGCCTCCAGGCCCAAAAGAGTAAAGCTGTCACATCCCCTGCAAGGCTCAGACTCTGAGCCTGAAATTATCAAGCCACTATTCTGCAGACATCAGCATCTGCCCTATTTGTAATAGGAAGCAGTCCACAGGGGCAGAAAAGATGTGACCAACATGGTTGGGAGAGTGGACTCCATCTTCAAACTGCACCATGTAATCAGGCCTCATCACTGCAGGTAGCTCTAAAGGTCAAGCATTGAAACATATTTAACAGTGATTTAATCTGTTGACTCAATCTCTTGATAGGCAAGCAATGTGTATTTATCCGATTTGTCTATTTTGAAAAAAAAAACTACTGAGAAAATAGAGTGTTTATCAAATATGACTACCTTTTTGCCAACAACATTGCGCTGGTCTAGTCTTAAAAAGTGCCTTGCCCTAATTTATTCCATAAAATTTAGATTGAAATGCATGTGGTAAATAGTTATTGACAAAATACATGGTCAAATATTCTACGATCAATGTTATAATTATTCTATGAAGCAGTCTTAAGCAGAAACATAGGACGAGTTGAGGTGAGCACCTTGCAAGAAACGACTTCCAGTGCTTCACCAGCATAGCTGTATGAGTCCATACTTATTCTTTTGAGAGGGCGGAAAGCACCGCCCACCCAGAAAATGAAAATCTCTGCATTCCTCAACACTGAGCTGCAAATCTTGGCCTCACCACAAGCAAGTTAAAACATGCAACTCCCAAGTCACCGCTTTTGTAAATACCTTTAGCGGCCTTGCTGAGGTGCCATTATGCAGAGACTGGGTTGTATTTTGTTTCCTGAGGACTCCAATCACGCCCTTACCAACCTGCCTGAACCCGGTGTGAGCAGAAGTGCAGCGCATGCTTCTGCTTGCGCGCAGCTATTAAAAAAAAGACAAACAGTGCACCTGTTAAGTCTGTGAGCGCACTCTCATTCACTGTATGAGAGCTACATAAGGGCAGAGAGACTTAACTGCAATCATTGCAGGATGTTGTATAATATTTAGGTTTTTTTTCTTTTTATATTTGTCTTCTCTACTGCATAATATCTATCAATGTCAAATGGTCGCAAAAAATTTAGTGCCAGTACCAGTCCAATTTTTGCTTATATATATATATATATATATATATATATATATATATATATATATATATATATATATATATATATATATTTTTTTTTTTTTTTTTTTTTTTTTTAAATTCTAGTTGTGTGCATGTGTTTCATGCAGATTTACGTAATCCATTGATATCAAAAACCTCATTTCCAGAAAAGTCATTTCCAGTGGGATGAGCTCCGAGAAGCCAGCAGCGTTTCTGGGTGTCATTGATATATTTCTTTTGCTTTGCATGGTAGAGTTTTAACTTGCAGCTGTAGATGTAGCGATGAACTGTTAACTGACAATGGTTTTCCAAAGTGTTCCTGAGCCCATGTGGTAATATCCTTTCCAGAATGATGTCGGTTTTTAATACAGTGCCGCCTGAGGGACCGACGGTCATGGGCTTTCAATGCTGGTTTTCGGCCTTGCCGCTTATGTGTAGAGATTTCTCCGGATTCTCTGAATCTTTTGGTGATATTATCGACTGTAGATGATGAAATCCCTAAATTCCTTGCAACTGCACGTGGAGAAACGTTCTTCTTAAATTGTTGGACTATTTGCTTACGCAGTTGTTTGCAAAGTGATGATCCTCACCCCATCCTTGCTTGTGAATGACTGAGCCTCTCTGGGAGGCTCCTTTTATACCTATTCATGACAATTACCTGTTTCCAATTAGCCTGTTCACCTGTGGAATGTTCCAAACAGGTGTTTTTTGAGCATTCCTCAACTTTCCCAGTTTTTTGTCGCCCTTGTCCCAGCTTTTTTGGAACGTGTTGCAGGCATTCAATTCATAATGAGAAAAGGTTTCCAAAGAAAGAAAGTTTATCAGTTTGAACATTAAATATCTTGTCTTTATAGTGTGCTCAGTTAATTATAGGTCGAAAAGGATTCGCAAAATATTGAATTCTGTTTTTATTCACGTTTTACACAACGTCCCAACTTCATTGGGAATTGGGATTTGTACATGCAGAATGTTGACTTCGGTATTGTTTTGCCAAAATAAGCAAGGCCTTACCTGTCAAAGATGTCTGGAGAGCAGTAAAAAAAACTCCAAAACCTGCATATATCGTTTGCCATTAATGGTGTCTCGCGTAAGTGCAAGTTACCCTTGCCATGTGTAGTAATTCACCCCCATGTCTACACTGGATGCTCGCTTTTTAACTGTGCATTGATAACAAGCTGGATGGTCCCTCTCCTCTGTAGCCCGGAGGACGCCGCATCCGTAATTTCCCATAAGAATTTCACATACATGTTTTTGATTGGTCAGACCAGTGTTTCCGAGAACTTCCTAGGTGTGCCACGAGAAAACCCACTGACTGCTTTTATCACATAGCCTAATAATATAAAACGGCTGAACTCACAGGATATGATAATGACATGAATTGTTATTTTTATTTCATTCAATTCAGTTTATTAAAATGCCTATTTAAAATTACTTCTCGATATTTCCGCATCTTGTATTCTACTGTACAATTCCTTCTCGTGATTGGCCAATGACACATCGTCTAACGTGAAATATTAAACTTACCCCGGTAAAACTCAGCTAAAACAGCAGTGTAGGCTATTTTAAATGAACGAACGAAAATAGATACATTCCTGACTAAAATCTCGAAAAAGGCCGTTCGACGAAGACCCTGAACCACCTCACTCTTGCTGCGCTGGTCAGAAAAAGGAAATCAAAGTGGTGAGCAGACTTTACAGTGAGGAATATCTGACTTAAGCGGGATTTATGCTTCTGAGTCGACTCCACGCAAAGGGGACGCCGTCATGGACCTTTCATATTCTGCGTTGAGGTCGTTTGTGTCGTGCTGTGCCGCGAAGCAATTCACCGTCAAACTACTCGGTGGCGTCAGTTTCCAATGAACCTGTCGTGTAATCACATGAGACTAGTTGATAGAGTGTTTACGTTACGTTATGGGCTGTATTTCATTCTGTAGGGTAATAATCCCGACATCCTACACCATGCGTAGTGAAAACTCTGAAGGGCAGGGAGTGTGGTTTTCAATTAAAGGTCGTTTGGAATGTCCTTCGACAAATTTCATGGCTGCTGCTTTCGGCTTAAGCTTGTGTAAACAAATGCAGCCAGTTCACGGGAGAACTGTTTTCACTGGCCATTTATCAGTTTCGCGGTAGCTTTATAAGCAACCGGATCACTTTCATAAGGCGGCAAATAGCCGCGGTACGACATAACTAGAGATAGCCAGTTGGCTATAGTAAACCATCAAGCTAGCTTCGTCAGCTTTCAGTGCACTAGGTTGCTACTAGCCGCCATCGTCATTTTCTTGAATGATGTTGAATCACACACGTCACTCTCAAGTCGGACCAATCAGTGCCCTTGCAGTCTGCGTCGCTTTGACATGCAGTTAGAACAGTTTTGAGGTACGAGGCAGGTGACGAGGAGGCTCTGCGGTGGGGGTTCACGTCGCCAGAGAGGCACTGCGTAGCGACTGCGTCTCTTCAACACAGAAGCATAAATCTAGCTTTATGGGTTTACATTCACCGGAGATCCCTCAACCCCAATACCACTGTCTTGCTAGCGGCGAAAAACTGGCGAACGAAGCTATTGTGCCTAATAAATTAAAAAAACACCTTTCAACCAAACAACCCTCTCTCGCAAAAAAAAGACCGTGAATATTTAATGCGGTTGAGAAGCCAGACGAACAAACGTGCTAGTTTCATGATGAAAACCGCTGGTGTCAGAAAAAGCATTAGAAGCTAGATATCTGGTCGCAGAACTAGTAGCAAAATCGAAGACGTCTCACACAATTGCCGAATCTCTTATCCTGCCAGCATGCAAAGCTATTGTCGGGACCATGTTGGGTCAAAATGCTGCCAATGAAATATCTAAGGTTCCTCTCTCAAACAATAGGGAATGGGGGCGTGTCCTCACGGGTGCAGCGCCTCAGGGGTTGATGGGAGAGATCGCCATACTGTGAGGCCACTTCTTGTTGTTGCGCGCCGAGAAGCTACAGCCGTGGGAAGAACCTGCTGTGTGGTCAGATGTAGCCAGGTTTCATTTAGCCTATACTGCATGGCGATAACGACTCCAGACTTCTCACGCTTTTCTTTACTCAGGAGTTGGAAGCAATCCATGCGTTTCATGATCGTTTAAATGAAATAACATTATTTGAGATGTCTTTAAGCAAATCCATTGCTTCCAACACCTCCACGCACAAGGACTTCAGTTCCGCACGAGAATCTCTTACGTGTTGAATAAATAATTGCTGACTACAGCAGAGGAACGTAAATATGCCACTTAAACTTACACAGAATGCGAGGGAGTTGACAGGTTTGAGTTATAAATGAAAACTGGCCACATCAGTGTTGAGTGTTTTCGGGGTTTCTGTAATGGTAATTTAAATGAATGACAAAACAGGTTGTGACAAATCATTTATTTTAAGGGATTGTTTGAGCTTCCCCTATTGCCAGTTCACGAGCCGCCACTGAGTAGCCTCATAATGTATGTCTCACTAATCACAGGTTGGTAAGCAAGCAAGATGATACACACCTTTGTGCGAATGATGCTGTTTTCACAGCTCGGTGGTTTGCAGACCCAGCCATTTGTGAATTGTACATGGGCTTCCATAGATTTATCATTCCGAAATTCATCCTCGGTATATGCACTGACGCCACAGACTAAGTACACAAAAATATTGGGAAACGTCAAAGGGGGGAAGGCGGTTTCGACTGCAGTTTCTCACAGGAACCTCATGCGGATGCAAATTTCCGATCAACGCTAACTTTTTTATGTACCATTTTCTTGCGTTCGCTAGAATTTTGTCTCTTTATAGTATGTTTCTTTAGTTTAATCTACTTCTTAGGATCACTTAATCAGAGATGCCAAGTCTCATGCATTACAGAAGTGTCTTTCCTCTTAGTGGCATTCATGTTCCTGTGCCATAGTCAGCAATTATTTAATCAAAGCGCACTGAGGAAATTCATTCACATTTAAGTCATTGTGCATCAAGTTAACCAGTTTCACGTTCTTTACGGTGGATTTCCCCACTATTGACACGGAAATCGATTATGACTTTGGAATTCTCAGTTTTGTCTTTACTGGGGGATTGAAAGCAATGGAATTGTATAAAGACGTTTCAATGGTCTTATTTCATTAAAACAATTTAAACGATCATTCCAATCCCTGGAGAGAAGCACCTGAAGTCCGGAGCCTTTGTCGCTTTCCATGTTACTTGTGATGAGGTGCACCTTTACGCAAGTAAAATGGAAACTTCAATGCACTTGGATTTTAATACAGCGTGAGAATCTCATTAAGCGTTCGATAAATGATTGCGAACTACAGTGAATAAGCCTAAAAATGCGCGAGACCCATGCCGAATGTGTGAGACTTGGCATCACAGCACTTTTAGCACGTTCTACCAATTAGTCTGAGCAACTGTTGCTAATCGAGAGAAGTAAACTGCGAGAGGTTTAGGTTATTAAGCAGTGAAAGGTGAGGTTACCGCTGGCCTTTGTTCCTGCCGACGGACCGCCACTGAGTTTTAATGATTTACAAACCATTGCATTGTTTTTATTTACATTTTACACACGGTACCAACTTTTTTGGAAATGGGGTTGTCCGATAAAATTGTTAATTGATCACTGAGTGGTAGTTTTGCATAAAACCTCCTCCATGTTCCAGGAATTTGTTCCAGGAATGAGTTGTTTGAAAGTTAGAACTAGAGACGCACTCATAGAGTGCAAACCTCCGCTAAGGCAGCACAATCCAAATGTGCATGAGTGGGAGCAAAAATGAGTTATCGTGTGAAATAGGATTTCAAGATGGCTGCCGAGCCAGCCATATTGTTTCAGTGATTGCGGTCAAATTCAATGGGATCCATCCTTAATGTACAAAATAGCAATCCACCCACGATATTTCAGACAAATCCGTGCATTACTCTAGAGCAGTGATTCCCAAAGTGTGGGCCGCGGCCCCCTGGTGGGCCGTGGTGGTACTGCAGGTGGGCCGTGAGAGGTCATTAAAAATATTATTCATCTTTGCAAATATGATTTTTTATTATTTTTATTGTAAAATATTTATTGCACGATTTAAAAAAATATTTAGAAGTAATAACCTATTGAGGGTTATAGACCTCACAATATTTTAGGAACCTTATATAGTTTATGATCGGAATGTAGCTTTCTGGTCATCATGACCGGGGGTCATAATCGGAGGAGCACGTACTGTGTTCAATAATTAATTCTGTCTTGTGTGTACACCACAGATTAAAAGTTTGGGCTTCCTTTATCCCCCTGCTTTCATTTCAATCCTGAATCTATATAATAATAATAATAACAATAATAATAAATAAAAAACAACAACAATTATTGTTGTTTTTTTATTTATTTTATTTTCTTAATTATTAATTATTATCTTAATTATCAATTATTGTTGCTGTTAAGTGTTCTGAGAATGCATAATTTCGTCTATGTACTGTTTATAGGACAAAGGTGGGCCGTGGACATTTTTTAGATTTTCAAGTGGGCCCTGATTTGGAAAAGTTTGGGAACCCCTGCTCTAGAGTTATTGCGTGTGATAGGATTTCAATGTGGCTACCACGGCGGCCATATTGTTTCAGTGATCACGATGAAAATCAATAGGGTCCATCCCTGATGTAATAGCAATCCATCCACAAAATGTCAGACAAATTCGTGCATTACTTTTTGAGTTATGTTATTCACAATCAGACAAATAGGGGCGAAAACATAACCTCCGCCCCAACTTCGTTGGCGGACATTAAAAGCATCATATTCTATATTGTTGGGCATGTCACATGCATACTCTGTGTCTGATGTTTGCGGTGCTTCACTGAAACTACATCTTGCTTATAATGAGTGAAATAGTCAAATCCAGGATGCCATATTTTTTGTTGCATCAGCACTACATCACATAGAAAACATCTCAATCTTGTGCATCATTTTTTGAAAATTTCCCTGATATTCAGCAGAATATATGTGGAATATTTGGAAACCTTGAAGAATTAAAATAAAAAATAATCCTAATGTTTCACAGGCTTGAATAAAACAACCACATGTAAAGGCCTCACATATGGGATTTAAGCGGTCCAGTTTGCGCTCTGAAGGGAAAAAGCCTAAATTTTAATAAGTCAAAATTAAAGTTAAACAGCCTACCTTATCAGTCAGAAACCCAGAGAGCCCCAGAACCTTCAATGTATTCATGAAAATGAAATCTCACACAGTAGAATGAACATACCTTTGGTTTATTTTTAGCATTTATCTGATGGTAATATTAGGCTTGAGCTGTCAAATTCTAGCAAACTGGAATCAATTACAGGCAGGAAAGACACTACAGAATTTTTTTAACATTGAGTTTCACCTTTCACCTCTTTCAACCCAGCTCTTGTTGGGAAAACTGCCTCAGACAGACTATATCTGTGGAGGGAGAGAAAGATCATGGTGACTCATGCAGAGCACAGTGTGGCTGTTGCCAATGACTATTTTTGCTGTTTTATAGTCTTTGGAAATAGAAGTGCTTTTCACTTTAATACAACTCAACTTATTTCTGAAAAAGAATACCAATAATCTACTCTATATTCTATTAAGACAGTAATTGGCTCATTATTTCTTGTATGGGTTGTTTTGTTTAATGGTCAAATTCAGCCTAAAATGGTTTTCTGACTCGGTGTAATGAGGGCTTCGCACTGGGACTTGGAATTTTTACAGCACATAAACTAGAGAACTAGACAGCTAAACTGCACTCATTTATTTTGCAGTATTATTGAGTTGCATTCTTCTTACTATGAGTTTTTGGTCTGAACGCTGAGTTTGACCATGTAATTGTCAGTTATACTCATTCACCACAAAAAGGAAGAAAGCAGAAAAGAACATTTTGGCTCATAAGGTTTCCCTGCCTTAAAAAAACAACCCTTTTTAAAGAGAGTGTTGGAAAGGCAGGGAGTCAGGCAGACTGTCCCTAACACAGGAAGTAGATAACACCTGTCAGTAGAATTTAAACCACCTGCTTCCTCAAGGGAGCCTCTAGCCAGCTGGCTGAGGGAAAAAAATTGCTTCATCTATTTGCAAGAAGAAAAAAATGCTTAATCCAGCCCAGCTCTTTTGCTATAGGACGGTGGAAGCTGTTTCTTGCTGGGAAATTCCCCAAACATGAGGACTGGGCAGAGAGAGCACCTGATAATGTAATTATTTATCCTAAAGTAAGTAGTTCTGAACATTCCCTGAGCTAAGGAAAATCACATTGAGCCAAATTCTACTTTAATTACCCTTTCAGTGGTAGTCAGCTGCCACGGATCAGTCTGAGAATAGTTTCTTTAACTGGGGCAAAACTGAGGATACAAAGTGATACAACTGTAAAGGAAGGGGTTAATCTCCAGAAATTGGCATTTTAAAATGTGAAAATTCAAATTTGCCAGCAACAACCAGTAACGAACCAACCAATTGCAAAATGGCAGGAAACGGTTTTATTCCAGTCAAAGCATAATGGACATGATACACAAGCATAACAGAATTACTTATGATTTTTTCCCCCAAAAAGATACTTCTTTATATTGATATTATTTTCTTCTAGCCTTAAGAGAAGATTTTGTGCTTTACAGTCTATTTACCGAGAGTTGATTGTTCAATAATATTTAATAATATTACACTTTCTCTCTTATTCCAGACTGCATGTCTGACACTGGTCTAGGAATTTACTTTGGTCATCGGCTCACGGGTTTTAACACAAATGTGCCCAGGCCCCAGCAGAGTCTGGTAATTCTGTTCAGTGAACACAGAATGTTTCTGGTAATTCTGTTCAGTGAACACAGAATGTGCCTGGTGATTCTGTTCAGTGAACACAGAATGTTTCTGGTAATTCCTCAGTCTGCCATAAAGATATTTTTGTTAAAATTGGTCTGTCAACAAAAGTGTCAACTAAAAAAAAAGTATTCCAACAAGACACTGACTCAAATCATACCTCAAGATCCACACAGACATGGTTCCCTGACAATAAAATCAACATTCTGCAATGGCCATCTCGCTCACCAGATCTCAATCCACTTGAAAACCTGTTGTACTTAAATCTGTTCTAGCAGCATTTTTCAAGAGAGCACCCTAGATATTTTTGAGTCCCTGTATTCTTAAGTGCACATTTTTGTGAACGAGTTAATTTGCATGTGTGTACAGTACTGCTTAAAAACACAATAATTGTTTTGTAAGACAGTTAAATAGGGGTCGAGTCCGCCAGCAGCTTCGTGGCCTCGGGCTTGATTCTGGGACAAATTGTGCCGCTGTTCAGAGCTTTTTGTTTTATCCTTCTAATGGATGCTTGTCAGATTGTGTCAGTGTAAAACTTTCCTTGACGAAGTTTTGTGTAGTAAAAGTCTGCCTTACTTTACCTGAAGGAGACTAGCAAGTCTAAAACCTATCATAAAGTGGTAGTTCATATAAATATCAACATATATCTGAAGTCTTATGCATATTGGACGATTCCTAGAGTTCTTTATTAGAATCCCAGACTTGGACGGTGGAACTGGTGGGTGACTTTTGTTGCCCCAGTCCCAGCCTTTTTGGACCGTGTTGCAGGCATCAATTTCAAAATGAGAGAATATTTCCCAAAAAAACAATAAAGTTTATCAGTTTAACTATTAAATATTTTGTTTTTGTAGTGTGCTCAATTGAATATAGGTCGAAAAGGGTTTGCAAATCTTTGTATTCTATTTTTATTCACATTTCACACAACGTCCCGACTTCTTTGGAATTGGGGTTTGTAAGAAGTTGTCATACATTCAGACTCATAGTATTTGTGATGTAAAAAGAGTGTGAATCGAGTAATTTTCATGTTTTAAAGTGTTTCCCACACAAGACAAGATGTTTGCCAGGACTCCAACAGCTACCATCCTGCTTCTGTTTGTTGACAGCAGCTTACCAGGCATTTCGGCACTCAGGAGATGGTTTCCATGATGGGAACATATGAAAAGAAACATTCTCCCCTTCCTGTAAATTCTGAGAGGTGCAAAACACTGCTTCGCAACCTTTAGGCATGTTTTCCTTGCATTGTTTACTGCACTATAAGCTTCTTCTAATGAATGCCACCAAATTGTTTTCACCGAGCTAATTCGTTGCTTTGGGTTGGTATATGCAGTTCGTAACGTACATCAGGCAAAGTGCCCAGATAACTGCTGAGGTCAAATGTCTGGATTTGGGCTTGGCTAGCTAACTGCACAAAATATTGTTACATAATACATTGTATATTTGCAAAATCGTCAGAAAATTTTTTTTTTAGATTCTGTAGGATGGTATTTGGGATTTTAAGTGTTTTTTTCTATTATTCAATTTTGCCAATGACTGAAGGTAATTACCACGGTGTTGACGGGATGTGAATTCCATTCATGGGCCCAGTTGCCCGTTACGTGACAGGGATGGAGTCATGATATCTTGTAAAGTTTAATTAATTTTCAGTTGTGTTTCTTGCAGTTCCATATTGAAGGGTCATTTGTGATGGTGCCCATAGTGTTACTGAATCCCAACAAATATAATCAGAAGAACCAAACCATCCATCTGACAATTAGGTTTTCACATTTCAGAACAATAGTCAAGGCAGTTCTGGGCGCCGAGAAGTGAGTGAGTGTATTTCTAATTAGCGGGTTAATTATGAAAAATCCTAGTAATGAGCCATCATTTTAATTGACGTGCATTTTGCAGATATGGATTTTCGTTGCCTTTTATCACTAAAGCTTTCCATAGCTACCATCTTTTTTAATACAAGTACAGAATAGATGCAGTTCCAGGCTGCAAAGTAGATGAGTTCATCATGATAATTAGTGGGCTAATAAGGAAAAATCCAAGTAATGAGACATCCATTTTATTTATGTGAAGGTTGCCGTAGTGGTTTCTCGCTTTGCAGAGATAGCATTATTTTTATTATACAGGACTAGTATTAAGGATGTTATTGTTTGTTAGGGACTGAGCCAAAAACCAGGAAATCACAGGTAGAGTGGAAAATTAAGGGTTTTATTTACCCACTAAAAAAATAAATAAATAAACTGAAACAGGGCAACAAAACCAGAATAAAGTAAAAAATATTTACAATGAAATAATTAAGGGCCCAAAAAAAGAGGCCAACAAACCGGATGACTAAACACAGTGTTGACAGAACAAAAAAAAAACAAAAAAAACAATTCACCATTGAAGACTGGGGCAACTTATAGAGGCTAGCCAAACCAAAAGACAGTTGAAGGGGGAAGTAAACAAAAACAACAGACAAACAATTTAACTTTAACTTCCTGGTACCATCCTTACTGCCCTACTTGACCATATCCTCTGATCCTCTTCTCCCTAACAGGAAACATTATTTATCAAAGTGAACGGTTATTCAAACAATTATATATCAGACACATCCCCTTTAATGCAGAGAAGAATGGTTGCTTCCAAACTGCCTGCTGATTGCCACCAGCTGTCCCAGGTTACTTAAGTGGAGTGGAATCGCAGCCTCACTCTTTAGCAGCACTGGATGGCAGCAGGTAACTCAAAATAAAAAGGGAGGTTAGTTAGAGACTGATGGGTATTTCATATTTGGGGCAGATTTCATTCAAGAGGTCCAGGGGCACTGGTTAAGATTAATGGCATAATGAATTCCACTAAGTATCAGGATATTTTGGCTGACAATCTGCTTGCCTCTGCCAGAAAGCTAGGACTTGGCTGTGGGTAGACTTTCCAACAAGACACTGACCCAAAGCAAACCTCAGGATCCACATAGAGATGGTTCCTGGACAACAAAATCAACATTCTGTGATGGCCATCTCAGTCACTAGACCTCAATCCAATTGAAAACATGTGGGATGAGTGGAATAGGGCAGTTGATTAACTAAAACCCAAGAATGTGAATGATCTTGAAAGATCTGCTCAGAGTAACGGTCCAAAATCCCCCCCAATCGCGTGCCTTAATCATTTCAGAAATGACAGGAAAAGACTTCACACTGTTATCCTTGCCAGAGGTGGTTGCACTAAGTACTAGACGAAGAGTGCCTATTATTATGCAACATTGATTTTGTTGAAATTTATGTTGTATTAAATGATCATTATAATTTTGGTTGTTTCCACAAAATCATTAATAATGTATTTAACAAATGTGGGTATACTCTGTTTCTCAAAAATGATGTTACTTATGTATTTTTTGTATTATTTGTGTATTGCCTGTCACAGATGCCAGTAATTTTGAAGCCGCTGTGGCAATATAGTGTAAAAACTAATATAATAATGTTTTTTGAAAGTTAAAGCCAATATCTAGTGTGGCACAGTTTAATCACTCACTAAACCATTCCATATGGTTTGAGGTTCATTCTTAAGAGATTCTTTCTTGTTACAACAGATTTGCTCAATCGGATTAAAGTCTGGACTTTGAGCAGGCCAAATCAAAAACTTTTATATCACCAGATATTGATTGCCAACTGAGAAAATTCTAACACAACTTAGAAGTGTGTTAAGGGTCATTATATTGTTGAAAAAAAAAGTCTCCTTCCAGATGGAAATGCATGGTTCACAAAGATGTTGTGATGCTGCTTTTGATCCATGATTCCGTCAATTTTTCACGGGATCACCAGCTCCTTTCAAGCAGGCTGAACCCCAAACCATAATATTACAACCTCCATGTTTAACTGATGGGGTTAAACTGTCACTTTGTCCAACTCAATGGCACACATGATTTCTGCATTTGGGTGAGAAATTTTAGAATTTTGATTAATCGGGCAATAAAAGGGCTTGCTCCCAGTCCACTGGTGTCCAATCTTTGTATTCAACACACAGCATAAAATAAGTAAATGTGAATACATACAAAAAACAATCAACAATCTTCAATACCAGCATATACTTGAAATCAAATCCTCAGCCCATAAATAAGCAATAAAACCACTTTTGAATTTTTTTTTTTTTAATGGTAAGAATTCGTACATAAACATTGTATTCAACACATGAAGCCATACAAGGTTCAATCACAAACATAAAGAGCCACCTACTGTATTGTGAAAATGGAAATAGAAAAAGAGTAGAAAATATCAATAGAAATTGATATCATGTCCTTGATTAAGTCCTTTTGGTGTGAGAGTCTGAAGAGTAAAAATAGAGTGCATTGATGTCACCTCCTCTTCTAAAAACTCTAACATGCTTGGTGCCAGTGTATCTCATTGAGACCTTTGTATGGTGGCCCAGAAGGGTCTAAACACCTGCAAACTCAGAAAACATCTGCAAATTCAGAAATCACTTTCATCGATTTCACAACACAAGAACTGCAAATGCCAAAACACCTGCATATTCAGAAAACACTTGCAAACTCACAAAACACATGCAAACTCTTAAATGACAACGGAAATGTTTCCTGGGGGGGACCATAACCAGTGACGGACCCACATCCGGTTGCCGGTCCCAAACGATCTATGTGAAGAAAATTGTTTCTGAAGAGTTACGTGTTCTTTTGACGGACCTAGCGATGTCGGATACCACAGTGGTTTTGTTTAATTTCAACATATTAAGGCAGTGTCCCCATAACATATTGGTCCAATTAGATTACTGTTAAACGTTCTGCAAACTTTGTTAGCTGTAAACTAGCTGGCTAGCACTTCTACCTTGTTGTTCCAAGACGAGCGCACAAACTCAGAAACCGTTTCATATATTTCCATGCACACATTTGCATCATGCAGATGTCTTTTTTGCTATTTTGAGGTTGTTAAGTTTTCTAGTTTCTTCCTGAATGTCTGAACATCAGTGAGCGGCTAGGTTTGGGTGGGGGGAGACATTTGTTTTTTTGCCTTAAAAACCCTCTACTTTTGAATTTGATGCCAGCAACACTTTTCAAAAACGTTGGGACAGGGACTTCAAAAGACTGGAAAAGTTGAAAAGTTTATACTGGGTATAAAAAGTCTTTCAGGCAAAGATTCAAAAGCCAGCATCCATTATATTATGGGGGTGCATTATTGCACATGGCCATGGGTAACTTGCACATCTGTGTAGATAGCATTAATATCAAACAATATAAGCAGGCTTTGGAGTGTCATATACTGCCATCCAGACATTGTAAGCATTGCAGGCCTTGCTTATTTTAGAAAAACAATGCCAAACATAACATTCGGCACATATTATAACAACATGGCTCTGTAGTAAAAGAGGCTGGGTGCTACACTGGCCTGGCTGCAGGCCAGACCTGTCACCCACTGAAAATATTTGGCGCATTATGAAAAAAATATATAACAAAGGACTCTGCGAAGTGTTGATCAGCTGAAAGCCGATATCAAGAAAGAATAGGAAAACATTTTGCTTCCAAAACTATTGCAGTTAGTCAGCTCGGTTACCAAAAACTTTCAGAGTATCGTTAAAAGAAAACGCGATGAAACAGTGGTAAACACTGCCCCTGTCAGAACTTTCTTGAAACATGCTGTCATAAAATTCAAGATGACCAAATATTTTACAAAAAACAATAACATTTCTCAATTTCAACATTTGATATGTTGTCTTTGCACTATTTTCAATTAAGTACTGGGTATAAATGATTTGCAAATCATTGCATTTTTTTTTTTAAATTACATTTTACGCATCATCATACGCAACTTTTCTGGAAATAAGGTTGTCTATTGAATGCATGTAAAATCATTCCTTTTCTGTTTATTTGCATTTTCCATGATCTGCCAACATTTTCTGAATCGGGATTTCATATCGGCTACAATGCGTTGTCCAAACTCACTGTTGCTGACTCATAATAATTTAATAACTCCCAAATGTCAATGTGAGAGGAAGTTTTATTTTATGCTGCATTTTGAATAGTTAGTTCAGACAGTGCACTCTTGCTTCTTATAGTTCCAACTACTTCACATATTTTATTACGATACAGGCTTTTCATATGCATGTGTTCTACGGGTCAGGTTTACAGTGTGCTTGAACCTCCTTGTAAGTCTCAACCACATTAATTTGTATCTTCATGAAATGAAGCTCTTGTGAAAGTTCAGTTAGGAAGACCCTCCTGTAGCATGCTTTGCCCTATAGTTTATTTTTCATTTTAACCTGTATTACAGGCCAAACTAAGCACAGTCTAGATCAAAGGGGAAAAGAATGGCTCCGCCGCAATAGCACACTGGCGTAAAAGATTTATTTAAAGTGCCATCAGCCACAGAAAATCCAGAACAGCAGCAAAGGTGACCAAAAGAGAAATTAGTGCAAAATATACAGTGAAACTAAGAAAAATATATACGCTATATATATATATATATATATATATATATATATATATATATATATATATATATATATATAATATAAAACGCAAAAAGCTACGAGCATTCAACTCAACAGCTACCATTTTGCATAGAAACAAAACTCTCCTCCCTGCTCACGGTGGAACAGAGATGGCCAATCACAGGCTGGCCTGTTCTAGGGGAGGGGCCTCTGCATTTCTTATATATAGAGAATATTAAGAATTCTTCAAACCGCGTTATCTCAGGAGACATGTAGGAAACATGCTCAATTTAAGCAGATAATTTAATTATCAGAAGTCTGAAAAGTTTTGTGATATAAATTAGGAGGCAACTGAGTTATTTTGTTTTTCCTAAAATGCAGCCAATAATGATTAGTTTTACCTGATAATTGGAGGACCACACGTGCAACTCGGTGGAGGCACTACTTAGCCAGCCCGAGTTGCCATGGTTCTGTTTCGAACTTACTGCACACGATATGCCCGGAAGCATCTAGCTTCTTGTCACAGTCAAACAAAGCAGATGGAGAACTGAAGACAGAATGGTTTATAAATCGACAGCACGCTAAACAACGATAAGAACAAGAAAAATAGGGCTGGGACTTTAACGCATTAATTTTGATTAATTACAGAAAAAATAAGGGATTAAAAAAGAAAGCATGTAATCACACCTTCCTCAGTTCTCTCATTTCTGGCACACTGGAAACACTGATGCACACACTGATGCCCAGTAGGTGGCAGTAAAGCACCTAAAGTCTTAAAATGTTGATTGTAATGGCTATGATTGCCCTTTGAGTTTGCACTAATCTGCGAATGTAGTAGACAGATGAAAAATACACACATAAATATAGATGAAAACAATCATTTTTGTTGTTTTAGTTCACATATTTGTCTCATCATTGATTCTGTCATCAACCAGAATTTATTTGAATTGAAAAACTTTGCTTATTATTTATTGCTAAAAATGTGATTAATCGAGATTAATTAATTACGAAGCCTCAAATTAATTAGATTGTTTTTGTTAATTGCGTCCCACCAGTATAAAAAAACATTTGTGCATGTTTGTGTTTGTTATGGTAGTGAACTGTATAGGGGTGCATCTGATGTCAAGATGTTAGCGAAAGTGCACTTTTGTTGCTGTTTAAGCGATGCGATATGGGGCAATGGAAAGAAAAACAAACAGTGTAGATAATTGCATGAGTGTCAGTTAGGTTACTGCATTTTAAGTGATGTTCTTGGTCAGGGACCGAGCCCTTTGTCACGCATTGAATCTGCTTTTACACCTCATTACACCGCACGCTCATTCATGATTCCAGCTATCACTGCGCGGGGCTGTCAACTGAGACATCAGCTGTCCTATTAGCTGAAGACATCAGTCCAATTCCACTGCAACACGTGCATCATTAGCCTAACATCTTGCTGGTGTCTTTTTAAATATAATTCTCTCCCTGCCTTTAGTATATTTATGCTGCTGTGATTCACACCCACCACCCCATCATCATCCAGTCTTTGCCAATTTATCAGCTTCATAATTTATTATCCTTGAAAGCCTATCAGTCAGCTGAGTCATCAGTCATCACCACCACCAGTATCTCGACTCCATGGGGGGGATTTATCCTGCAAGAGCTCAAGGCAGATGCTCCTCATTAACACATTCCTCAAATGACAAAATCTCCCTTTTGAGTCCAGGTGCAATAAACTTTGTAAAGGCTATCATCACATCTGTTAATCTGTTCACTCAGTAATCAGAAATGAATGATACTCTTACGTAATTCATTGGTCTCTCCTGATTGAAATGGCTTTCATTGAGTCCTGTTGATCAAAGGAACATCCAAGTTTACTGATGGCCAATAAAAACGCTGAAACTGCCTCTATTTTTGGAAACAGAAAGACTCTTCAGCAGGGTAGGCCACACACTCAACAGAAAAAAACAATGCATTTAATAAACATTTAACAGCTGCAACTGTGGTAACTTCTAAGTGACTTTATTTTAGAAGTTAATTAACAGATGCACAGGACCATTTGATAGTCTATAACATTTTAGTAAAACCAACATTTAATGTGAAAGTATGATAAATGCTGTATCCATGATAGCATTTAAAAGAAAATGAAAAATAAAATAAGCAAAACACAGAAGGAAAACACAGAAAACACAGGTGGAAACACAGAAGTGCAGCATATCGAAAGCCTAGCTAAGGCTCCTCAATACCAAAAAGGATGAATAGAGTTACATTTTAAGGCGTGGTCTGGTTCACTAACCTGCGTTTAGAACTCCATTTAATCTTACTTTCATCCTGTTCTCGATTAATAATTGGACAATTAATTTACTATATAATAAACATTAATCGATCATTTTCAACAACGTGATAAAAATTGCTACGGCATCAGCATCTGCCATGCTGGTATTATAAAAAGAAAAAAAAAAAAGGCCTCCGCGAACATGAGACATCAGTTTTTCCCAAGCTTTACCGCAGTCTCACTGGCCCTGCAAAAGCAAGATATCAACATATCCCTGTGTATTCAACCCATACGTGCTTAAAAAGTCTGATTATAGTGAGGGTGCATCTGATTTTCCGAACATGAACTATCCTGACATTATGGGCTCTAAATTCGTTGACAAGGTTCAGACGCTGCGAATGGGGGGAGTTCTGCGCCAACGGGATGTATCCAGGCATATTTTGCAATTTCGGCGCAAGTACTCCTCTGCCCCGCCTCTGTCCCTCCTGCCGGTGCAAGTGGCAAAGAGGGAGGAGAGAAGGCGTGAGTGGGTTTAACACAGCCAAGTCAAATCTTCACCAATCAAATGAGCTCCTCTCCTCACCTTTAATTTGTTGGAATAAAGAAGTCTTTGTCCTATATTTGCATGATGTGTTAATGTTGCATTTTACTTTGCTGCTTCAAGGCATGTTTTCTGCACCGCTTACGTCTATATTAAGCATTACGAATATGAGTTAGCTGGCTAGCTAGGGAATTAGCGAATTATTACCATTAGCGAACTTGAATGGAATGTCAAAACAAAACTATGTCAGATCATTCAAACATGAAGTTGGAGTGAAATACGTCAGTTGCTTATTTATTTCTTCTGCCTGCATCATTGGGAAGAGAAACGATAGATAGGGTGTCCCTATTATTTCACCCTGTTGCTCCTTAAAATTTTGGGATTAACATGCATGGATAACAATGCAAGATAAGATCACATATTGAAAATAAATTTGTAACGTAACTCAGTATGAGATCATAGCAATCAGGCTATAATCCATTCCTCCAGTAAAAATGATAAAACCTAAGTGACAATAATAGTATTAAGCTGCTTGCACACTGGACGCGAAACAAATTTTTTGCACGACAGATTTCGAGTCTTTGTATTGACTTTGAGTGTAATCAGTCGTGGGAAAAATTAGTTTCGCTTCCGGTGTGAAAGCAGCTCAAAGACACATAGCCTACACACGCACTCATGCGCCCACATGCCCGCATCTCTCACTCTCTCTTTGATCTGACATCAGGACAATCAATATAGATACTATAATATCCGTGCTGATTTAGATACTTATATTAAATAGTGGTTGCTGTAATTAATTTATTGCATTGAAATGTGCTTGACATTCTGGAAACCTGCCTGTGATGTTTTAGTGACGTGTGCGCACTGTGCGCCAGTCAGCCAAATTACCACTGCACAGAATATAAACCTGGTTGGAGCTGGCGAGCTCTCTGTGCACTTTCGGCGGAGGCTTTATCCACAAAATTTTCACTGCATCATGATGAATATATGACACCTCCCCTACTACGCCGCCACACCCAACTCGGCGCACGTCTGTCTACCAAAGTGCCAAAGTGGCTGCACACGGTGTTGCACCGCACAAAATTACCACTCCGCGGGCTGCACCAGAAGAAATTACCACTGCATGGACTATACTACGCTACGCCACCCTGCGCTGCGCCAAGAAATTAGAGCCCTATGTCTTGCTGCTAAAGACAGGCCGTCATCCTTGTTAGCTAATTTGTAAAGATTTTCTTAACATTAGTTGTCTTCATTGTGCAGACTAACATTTTTTTTTTGCATCAGTTTTTGCATTCCAGTTCAGTTTTGGATTTAGGCTACACTCAGCTAACTATTCTAGTTGGCAGACAGTGATGTAACGTTAGCTAACTAGCTTGCTAGATGACTGGCTATCTGTGGCTAGCTACCTCGTGTTTCTTTTGCTGATGTTGTCTCAATTCTTGTTAAACCTCAATGCTAGTCTCAGAGAGAATGGAGGGGATTGGAGACCTGAGACAGCCAGACAAAAAAAGTTCCGTTCTGAGTTAGGCAAATCAACATATTTCTGACGGCACATCTCCGTTATACTGAAACAATATACTGAATGACTGTAGTTCTTCATATATTATTTACGGTGTGATTTCTGACCCAACAAAATAAATTGATTTATCCAAAAGTTGGTTTAATTGCACATTCAATAATAAGTGTTTGCCAAACAAGATAAATTATTACTTTATTAACAAGGTGCTGAGTACAATCGATGGGTCAGAAATCACGCCCTAAGGAGACTCATAGTTAAGCACAAATTTTTCCAAGATATTCCCTTCTTAAACGAAGAATTTTTATCAAAATAATTCTATTAGAAATTTCAACTTAAAACACTGTCTTTCTGTAGCATCACATCACATCACCATGGCAACGGCTGTTTTAATGAATATATAGATACTTAGAGAAATAGATGCTTGGAATTCTGGGCCCCCTGAAAGAATATCAGTGTGGGCCCCCACTCCTGACTTTTGATCGTCATTTTTTTACGACGATGACTGTTATTCATTTTTCTGTTTCTCAATGTTCTTGACAGTGCCAGATGCAATACACCCAATTTTTCTTCTTTTTTTTACGATTAACCACTCAACACAGAGTCAAGAGTATTATTATGCAAATTCTGAATTATTAGATGTGGCATATATTCATAAAAGAGGCTTCCTGAAACCACATCATTATACCTAGTCCGATCAGAAATACATGTTCAATTAAACACTCAGCAAATCGGTACTGGGTATTCTATTGTAAAACATCGAGCACTGATATGGAACAGACAATAACTCAAAGTTATTAAAGTTAAAGTAGTACTGCCTAAAGATACAACACAGGGTGGAGCTGTTACAGTGAAATCACAAAAGGTAGCTAAATACATTAACTATTTGAATTTCTTGCAAGTAATATTGACAGCACAATGAAATACTTTCTTGTAAAACTAGGCTTATGCCGTCGGAGGCGATGGCTTGAGGTATATCCCCGAACGCCCCCAATCCTCCAATTCCCCAATCCTTGAATATGCCTTGAATAGACTTTCATTTGAACTTAATTTCAGGTCAATCGGACAAATGGTTCTGAAGATATGGCCAAAATGGTAATTTTCCATCACAAAGCGCCACCTGCTGGCAAAATATTGAACCATACAGGTATGATGTCATCATCTGACACGTTGTGAGGTCATGACCTTGCAGTTGCACATAGTTTCATGTCAATTGGACAAATGGTTCCAAAGATATGGCAAAAATGGTGAATTTTATGTGACAAAGCTCCACCTTGTGTCAAAATTTTGAACCAAACAGGTATAATGTCATAATGGGACACATCCTCAGGTCATGACCTTTCATTTGTACTTGAGATTAGATCAATCGGACAAATATTTCCAGAGATATGATAAAAACAATTATTTTTCAGTTTTTGGCCCCTGGTGGCCAATCTAGACATTGTAAATTGTCCAAAATCGAATCAGTTATTCCTCTTTATAATACTTACTTATATGCAAAACATGAAATTTCTCAATGAAATATTACTGAAGTTATCGCGTTAACATGTAGGTTGGGGCGGCGGCGGCGGCGGCGGTTGAACCAAAAACATAATATCCCCGGAACGCCATTATATAAATATCAAAAACTATCATTTTAAGTCTTCCTTTTTGTCAACTTGAGCTAAGTTATTTTGTATGCTCACAGCTAAAGGTCTTTCAAGTCCAACTGTCTGCTTAACTGACTTCCGGTCTGGCAAGGCTATTAGGCCTCTCTTGGGTTGTTGTAGCTGTAGCCTACAGCTATGATCTGCTTCACTATTCCCTACACGATCTGAAGTAGCCTTGCTTTGGGGAGATGGGCCTGGCTCTGTCAACAGGATAGTTGATAGTCAATAGTGACTTAAGTAGACTTATAAATAAGTCCAGCCAATTTTGCCATTTAATTGTATAATTAAAACGGCTGAGAGACTGACCAGTACGTAAGTAATTGGCATTGGTATAGTAGTTCACTAATAGTTCACTAATAAATCTAAACAGCTAACCAGTCTCTGCCACACTCACTCGTCATCAAAAACATCTTCAGACTGCTGGTGGTGAAGGTCCACTGTTGGGTCAGGTTCAGATGAAGTGACCACAGCTGATTCTGGAGTGGCAGTGGCAACGGCTGACAATCTGGACCCTGCAGCGTTAGTTGCGAGTCGGAATTTAAATTTTTTTTTTTCTCAGTTATTAGAGGAGATGGAAGAGAGGCTTCGCCGCCGACGGGTGATTTATCTGAGGCCGAGAGAGCCATGGCCTGGTATAATCCATGTTGAGGTTTGTACTTTGAGCCAAAAGTTAAAAGTTGTTAATCAGACTACTCCCGTCAGCCTAATTAATGAATGGCTAATACCATTTGACTTTGGCCATAAAGCCATTTACTCAAAATAACCAGGGGTGGAATGTAACTTTGTGCCTTTACTTAACTAATTCTAGATAGCTGCACTTTTTATAATTTCCATTTCAGGCAAATTTATGCTACTTGTCCTCTATATCTTATGGGTAAATTGTGCACTTTCCAGCCACTCATTTCTTTCTCTAATCACCAGCTTTATCCAGCTAGTTACATTACAAATTTTCATACCCTTCCTGTTCAGTAAACCCCATGTAGCTAATCCCAAAATGTGTTGATGTGGAATGATAATGCTTTAAACAAACATTTAAGAGTGACTTTGTGGATTTACAGCATTCTCCAACCCCAAAATCAATACGGAAATCTGGAAAATGCATCACCTCAAAGCAATAAATAGGGCTTTTTTTTAGCTCATCAAACTACAAAAACCATAAGTATACCGAGCAGTTGAAATCAGCTCAACCTTTAACATCTACAGCAGTAAAATGCAAAACGCAGAGTAGTCAAACTTTTCACTTGCATAAAGGTTCTGAATATTTAATCACTGAAAATACTAAATCTTATTTTGATATTAAAGAAAACCATTGCTATTTTTAAAACAGCTGAGTAGATCTACAGGTAAAATTTCACCTGTTATCCACAATAAATATCCAGGGTCAACCTCAGTGTCCCTATGCTGGACATTCTTTGGTGGAGAAGGCACCAGGGCTGATTTTCGGCTGAACAGGCAGTGCTGCTGACCCATATGGATGGGGGCGCCACAGTCGAGACCCTGCTTTCTTTGTTTTGGCTGACAAGTGTATACTTATACAGATAATTTTAAGACTTTTTTTTAAAGCACTCAGTGGTTTTGGTATGCATTTTGTACGTTTCGTTGTAAATAGTTTTCAGTTATAAATGAATTAAGAATAAACAATGGATTTAACAAAACAAATTTTTTTATTATTATTTCTGCACCATTATCTCTAATACTGACAAGAGCCTGTTCCTGTTCCTGTTCCCTCCTGCTGTCGCTCCTCCTCCTCTACCATCAGGTCACCTGAAGCAAAACCTCATCATATTATGAGCCACAATGAGCCTCTGCATACTATACTCATCACCATAAAAACAAAACATAAAATGTGTCAATTTTCAGTGATTTAATTTCATTTGGAACAATTAATTCACCCTCAGCTACGTGCTGAGCCAACTGAAATCCACTCATTTACAGTGAGCAATACTTCCTAAGCATAAAAAAAGCTATAAAATCGCCACAATCTAGCTATGAAATAAATCGACATTTGAACCTTTAAAGTTTATAACTGTAGGTATTTATGGCTTTACAGCAGTGGAGCTGCTGAACATAAAACAGGAAGGACAGAAAATTTCCCCGTACAAGTTTGATTTTAAACTCGTTTTAAATCTTAGGTTTTGATTAACATGTTTTCTGATATCAATAATCCACTGGCAGTCAAACAAGCAGCTTAATGCAATGTTCAGGCGATTAAATAATCAATCCATCTAACGACATGATATAAACTTCTCAGGATTATCGGAGTTAATTTGCCATGTCCAGCGAAGCACCCACCCAAACCTGCGCTTTATGATTTATATAACGAAAGCATTTTGCATCCAAATAGTTTCTTGACTTCAGCGAGTTATCTAAAAGCAAGTTAGCCACACCTGAAATAGCTGAATGTTAGCATAGTTAACATGGCTATCTTTAATCAAAGAAGATGGCGGAAAACTGGAGCTAGTTACCAATTTGAAGCTGCTTTCACACCGGATGCAAAACGAATTTTTTAGCACGATGGATTACATTCAAAGTCAATGCAAACACGCAAATACATGCGTCTTTGCATTGATTTTGAATGTAATCTGTCGTGCGAAAAATTGGTTTCGCGTCTGGTGTGAAAGCAGCTTAAGGTAATGCTTAAAGCCCTCATGGCTTTCTGTTCAACAGTTGTTACTGCTTTTTAGAGTCAAAGGCTAAAGCACAGGTAAGATGCAAGCCGCAGCAGTTGGGTAGCTAGCCAATAACATATCTAATTCAAAACATGTTGCTGACTCTTTTTCCCCACTTTTAACGCGCCTTGGTTTTATGTATTTTTCGCTATTTACCGAGATGAAACCAAAGATGTACCAGAGTATCTTCGCTAAAACCCAGTACTAACATTTAAAAGAGGGCTCCTCGCTTCCCGCAGCCGCCATTGTTCGATTCGATTTGGATTAACCACCGCGCAATGAATCTTGGGTTAAGATTGGACCGCAAAGGATACAACTTCTGTAGCCTTTGTTGCCCAAGAAAAGAAGGCCGCATTTCTTGGCCGCATTTGAAGAAGCTATCGAAATGAGACGGCCGAGTCGCGCGGCTGTGACGCAACCAGTCCTCATTTGTAGCCTTCGAAGGATGCAGCCTCTGATACCGATCTTTTCGGTAGATGATACCGTTAATAATCGAGTAATGTCATTCTTGTCAGGCGATTATTTACTCAGCTGACCGCATGTTACATTAACGTAATGTTAGCAGCCGAATAACCAGCCTGAACAGCTAACATAGGTAACTACATAAATACTCACACCTTTCTTAGAAAAGAATTTTGTAATTTTCTGGGCCCATGCTCTGCTGGTCTCTCTCTCTCTCTCTCTCTCTCTCTCTCTCTCTCCTTTTCTGGTGTCCAGATTTGTGTGTGTTGACTGCTGTAGTTCACAAACCTCGCAAGCAAAAACGCACAGAAAATTTTCCAAGAGTAGCACGAAGCATGGACTGAACCATTTTTTAAGATGGGGGTTGTTGAAATTTATTTCATCAATATTGCATGCCTTTGTGGTATAGTGATTAACTCTGGTGCATTAGTATGAACAGCAGTTAGGTCTATGCATAATAATTTAGTCATGGCGGTGACTGTGCGTTTTGTGGGCCCCAATGGACTGTAGGCCCGTATAATTATCATTACCCTTCCCCCTATACGATGGTCCATACTGAGATAACTAACCAGTGTTGATTGTAATTTCAGCTGTAATGTGAAGAAAAAACATGCCTATATCACTACAAAGCTTTTTTTTTCTCCAGGTTTCTATGTTCTTGCATTGATTTTGACCCCTAAATCAATTTTGGCAGGAAATAGCAAATGAAATATGCATATTTTGATTTACTCATACTCTGAGGTACATATTGCAAAAAAAGCCAAACAATGGCAAAAAGAAAACTGCCAAATATGAAGTTAATTGGATGTACAGTTGCTGAGAAATCTGTATTAGTTTCCGATTAAATTTTATCAAGGTTTGAAAGTGCTTTTAGTGTAAAAGAGTAATTTCGGAGCAATTTTAGAACAACTTCGAGACCAATTCAGAAAGTGAATATATGTCCTGAAATTAGACTATTTGAAGGACAATTTCATGTTCTTACCACAAAACTAAACTTTTGAACCCAAAATTGGCATTTTGCTTAGCTATAGGTCCCCTTAAATAATGTTTGCAGAACTTGTCCTTCAGCATATTAATACAATTCCTTTTTAATCTTAAGCAGGAATAAACCAGAACAACACCAATAATCTACCAGGACCAGAACTTTTTTTTAAAACTTTTCGACCATATTGTACCAGGAACAGCAAAAGCTTAAATAGCCATTGTGTAAATAACACCATTTTCATTCCTAGTGGCAAATTCCTAGTGGCATGTTTTCTCTTTTAAATGAATATTGATTTTCTTGAACGTTTAGTATGTGGTAAATTTTTACATGCGTACCCATTTAAATGGCCCATCCATAAAATGAACAGTAAAGGCAAAATAATATTGTCCAAAATTGTCATTTAAGAATAGGTCTTTGTGGTTGCTGTTTTTTTTTCAACTCACTTGCACTTCAGGAACTCACGCAAGATAAATTAGAACAGCTTCACAACATTATTATTATTATTATTATTATTATTATTATTATTACTATTATTATTATACACTGAAAAATTGCTTCAGTGTCCAGCTAACCGCTCCATCCTCAAACCCTGCTGACTTTAGCAGTATATAAGCTATTGACATCATCTAATTTTTTTCTTTGCTCTGCACATAATTATGAGGATCACTTGACGGTTACTGTTCTCAAAGCCTAGGCCGCAGGCCAGGAGAGACACATCTTTGGTAGGCTGCTGCCTGTAAAGGCTATGAAGCACCTGAGAAGGCTTCTCTTTTGACATGGCCGACCAAGACTGGCGGGATATATGTAGTTGCTCTTTGATGTTATGAGTAAATTATCTGCACACGTCATTTGTTCTTAAGGCAAACTCCTTCTGGATGTAATTGGACATCGCCCGTCCAGAATGACAGACAAGGGTGTTTAGATCAGTAGCCGTCCATTGGCAGGATCATAGGCCTTCGGTGACCTCACCTTCATTAGCTACATTAGCTATTAGCTACAGTTGCTAAAATTAGGCTAATTTATTTTTGATCCCATTATTGTACATAGCTTCATAAAGCTATAAGGAATTCTCTTCTGATGCCAGAGAAATTGAGCTGAAAATATAGACCTTTAATCATATGTAAAGATTGAATTACAAAAGAGATAGTTTCAGTTCTCATGTTCTGAAAATTACCGGATTTTTATTGGAAGATTACAAATTCTCCTATTAGTTATGATCCTGGGTCTGTTCTGTTCCATGAGACAGGTGTAACCCTGGAAAGCACAGACCTGATTGGGAAAGCACATTTCTGTTATTCACTCAATCAGTTCTCATTTTCTAGCTCAGATTTACCAGAGACCCTTTTGCAAAACCATTAGTCAGAGCAAACAACTAAACTGCCCTGAAAAAAAATCCCAGCACATCAAATTCCAACAATAGCGTGGGAGGCAGAGTCTGAGCAGTGACCAGTGCCTGTGACTCAATGCCATCAGGGAAGGGAACAGGAAGCTACACTGAGCCAGGAAGGACGCTGCCCTGACTCTTCCCCAGCCCCTTCAGAAATTACACTGTACAGATCCGGTTTTTCAATGCTGTGGCCCACCATTGTGCTGCTCGGTGAAGTCAGAGGAAACGCATGTACCCATTATTGGACAGACAGTTGAAATGTATGAAGGGGCGTGGAGTTATTACTGTCATTAAACTCATGTCATCCATCTATTTATTGACCCTGAAACTGATGCAAGGGGTACTAATTGACCAGATGTAAAATAATATGTGGAATTACCTCCAGAAGCTAAGTGCAGATGAATAGCAGACGAGACCCATAAAATGGTACGTACTTTGAAATAAGATGAAGCCCAGGACCGTGCAGAGACCTGTGGAGGGGCAGATGCTCAAAGTATAAAAGGGACAGATGGAGGAAGGTGTTCAAAATATTGACATGGCAAAACATCAACCTTTGTGCACCTATTCATAACACAAGACACACAGCGACATTTCACACCTTTCCTGAAATCTACCAGGGCCATATGACCTTCACTGATGTCAGGAATTTTGGTCATATAACATTAAAACTGGCACTTTAAAATTTATTTTGAGTGAGGTAATATTGAGTTTATCATGTGACTTTGCAGTTGTAAACATTACTGTTGCTGTTGCAGAATATATATATATTTTTTATCATATTTAAAGTGGACCCAAAACATATCTGACTTCCTCTCAGTTTTGGGTACTTTATATTACTCTTTCCCCGCATGCATTAGTAACCGAGCTAATTACATAGTAATTATATGCATGTGAAGTCATGCTGGGACTCTTTGCTGCTCTCCATTCTACGTGGACAGCCGAGAGTGTAAGTTCCATGCGAAATCTCTGAGCTAAAGCCTTAACTTTGGGATTGTTTTCAATACATTACGATAAGTCAAATTAAACGTACTGAAAACTAGATGATGCGCACTCTATAGAGATGCTAACTCATGCCCCTTGTTGACCTTGACCTTTCGACCTCAAAATGCAAATTTGGACTGGGTACCCTAGGATCATCTACCCTACAATGTTTGGTCACCCTAGCTTCAGTGGTGGCCAAGCTGTCGCGCAGTCAGACACACACACACACACACACACACAGACGGTGCTAAACTGTATACCCACACCGCCTCGTTGGCCTTAACAAGCCCAAACCCAAGGCTTTAGCTCTGAGATTTCCAATAGAGCATACGCACTAGTCTGCCCATGTAGAATGGAGAGCAGCTACAAGTCCCAGACTGACTTCACATGTATATACGTAACAAGGCTTATGCCGTTGGAGGCGACGGCTTGGGGTGTATTCCCGAATGCCCCAATCCTCCAATTCCCCAATCCTTGAATAGACCCAATACAATATAAAGCCCCTCAGGTCATGACCTTTCATTTGAACTTAATTTCAGGTCAATCGGACAAATGGTTCTGAAGATAGGGTCAAAATGGTCATTTTCCATCACAAAGCGCCACCTGGTGGCAAAATATTGAACCATACAGGTATGATGTCATCATGTGACATGTTGTGAGGTCATGACCTTGAAGTTGCACATAGCTTCATGTCAATTGGACAAATAGTTCCAAAGATATGGCAAAAATGGTAAATTTTATGTGACAAAGCTCCATCTTGTGTCAAAATTTTTAACCAAACAGGTATAATTTCATCGTGGGGCACATCCTCATGTCATGACCTTTCATTTGTTCTTGATTTGATGTCAATCGGACAAATATTTCCAGAGGTATGATAAAAACAATTATTTTTTTTCTGTTTTTGGCCCCTGATGGCCAATCTAGAAATTGTAAATTGTCCAAAATCGAAACAATTCTTCCTCTTTATGATGCTTACTTATATGCAAAACTTGAAATTTCTAATTGAAATATTACTGAAGTTATCGCGTTAACACGTAGGGCGGCGCAGTGGTCGGACCAAAAACATAATATCCCCGGAATGCCATTTGGCATTCAGGGATATAATTAGCTTTTTGGAAATGGCATTGCAGCGGGGCTGGTTCTTGATTCCCTTTTTTTCAACACAAACAGGACAATTGAGCTTGGGTACTAGTGCATTCGGGGAAAGAGAAATACAAAGTACTTAAAACTGCCAAAACTGCAAAAAAAAAGATATATTTTAGTTCCTCTTTAAGATATGAATGTATTCCAGCCCTTTTCCTTCATTTTTTGTAAATACATTATTTTTTTGAGAATTTTTCCTTTATTTGATACTTATACAGTGGAGAGAAACAGGAAAGTCAGGGAGAAGAATTGGAAAGACATGGTGCAAATGACCCAAGCCAGAATCAAACCCAGGTCACCACGGGAAGGACACAGCCATTGTGGTGCACGCGCTTTGATCAATGAGCCACCGGGGCACCCTTTGTATAATAATTTTTAAAAACAATTGATAAGTGTGATTTGTCGGATGAGAAAATTATTTTACCAGTTTGGTGATTATTGTTTTAAAGCCACACTACTTTTTTTAAATACCGTGATGATAATGGTTCAATTAGTTTTTAGTCAAATAATATTAAAAAGAGCGGACCCCACGACACCTGCTATACTTTTCTCCCTCAAACATAAAGCGCAAAGTGAAGAGAGTGCAAACCCCTTTTTGTGTGTATCCTGAGGTTGTTACCCGGCAGCTATGGTTACTTCTACAAGACACACAGCAATATACACAACAGCTGTGTATGCTCTCTTCACTTCATTCTTGTAAAATACATCCAGCAACAAGCATACCGTGTTATGGTTCTGCCTCATGTGTGCTGTTTTTTTCATTGTGCTCATTACTTTTATTTTTGTGCTTGTGCCTTTTCTCTCATGCCTTACTCTCCAATGTATTTTTCAGCTCATTTGGAATCAGCCGTGGTATTTCATTCATTACTTCCACCTGTGTTTAATTCTGGGTTTCGCTAAACTCACTTAGTATTAACCGTAATTAACTCATTAGCGTGTGCGAGCATTTCTAGCTTTTGTAATTTCTTCCTAAGCTTTTCCTGATTAACTCAGTTTAAAGCTATGCTTTCCTTCGCTTCTCTCGTGGTGTTTTTATGCTTGTCACGTTAAGATTACCTCGCTCTAAACTGTCTAGTTTGATTGTTGTCTCGAGTCTCGTCTCGAGTCATTATTGTGAACCCGGTTCATGTGAATTTGCTAATTAATCCCATGTGTTTCTGTTTCTTTCTGAGATTTCCTTCCGAGTCCCCGCCACCTCCCGTGTGTATATCTGTGGGCAGGAGGGAAGTGATCCTCAGACAGAACTTTGTCAGCTATGTGCTACATTGTGAAATCTCAGCTTCTGTGCCTTCCTGAGTATTTCCTTTGTGTGATTCTCGAGCCTTGTGTTTTTGCTGCGCCCACGTCTTGTCTCCCTGTTGTCTCCCAGTGTTTCCATCAGTTAGTTAGGTTAAGTTTTTGTTTTTTAGTTTAGCCACTCATTGAGTGTGTACTTCTGTTTCCCCCTGCCTTGGCCAGTGTACCTTATTTTCCCTTGCTGTTCAGTGCATGTGCACAGTGTTTTATTTCTGGCTTGCTTACCTACCTTTCTCCTTTAGTCTTTGGTGTTTGCAATAAACTCTTTTATACCTGCATCTGGTGTCCCCCCGACCACTTCTTGACACACCGTTGCAAACCCCGCCTGCCAACCTCATTGTCCGACTCCCAAGTCTGCAGCTCAACTGTGAGAGTGAGGTCACATCCCAGGCTAGGTAGCGTAAGGTTGTAAGGTGAAAGTTCATCGTGTGGGGCATTTTATTTATGGTGAAATTATTATTTGGTCATTTTATTAATAGGTAGGCTGTCACAAAAGGGCCTTTACCAAAAAAATTTTTTAAAAATTGCCCTGCCAAAAGGGCACGTTGGGCATCAAAGGGCAAAGGGGCAGGTGCTCAAGTGCCCTTGTTTCTGGATCAAGCATTCTTGGTGCATTATGATGTGACAAATATAATATACCATTACTCTGCCAAATCAATGGTTCCAAAACATTCTGAGCCTACCCTTCTAATTAGTGGACTGTGTTCTCTGATCCACCCAAAAGAAAAATGTGGACAAACCTACATTTAAACATTGAATATATCTTAACAGTATTTCAAAAGTATTGGGCACTGTAAATATAGCTCGACCTCTCCAAATTCAAACCTACAGTTTGGTACCTGCTGTCAGAACAGTACCCATTCGTTCTCTCAAAATCAGTGACTGTCGTCGTAGGACTACATTTTTGAGTTGAATTCATGTAACCTTTTATTTTCAGACACTTCGTAGTCATTGTCTTGTTAATGGAAATAATTAAATAATGCCTACAAATAAAAACCAGCTCATGCCTCTTTATCAGAAATCATTAACTCTAATCACTCATCTGAGTATCATATTCTCAGCAGAAAACTCTATACTGAGTGAAAACTTTTCTATTACCATAATACCAATGCTTGGATTGTTTACAGTTGATCTCAGTGTCACCAGAGTAACTTCAACGAGAGTACTCTGTAGTCACCATTCAACTGCAATGAAAGATTTTTTCCAGTATTTTTGCAGGTGTGTATACATCTGTTTGTTTTTGTGACTGTTTGTGGACAATTCTTATGATCACAACGGCGCAGGAGCCTTTTAAAATGCAGTCATGAAACATTAAATGTGAGCAGTCGGCATAAAAAGGAAGGCTGAGTTTGAATATGGTTCTGGCCAGATTTTGCACACACAAAATGCCTTATAATGATGACTGGTATGCTGCAAACAATATCAACATCGCTGTCGCAGCTAGCGTGTACCAAGATGGAATCTGGTTTTACATCATGTTTTACGCCTAAAAATGTGATGAAAGGGTAAAGGAGTCTGCTCTCAAACTGCTTCTGAAGGATCACACTCCACATAAATTCTTTAAAAATAAATGTATTTTTGGTTTTTGTCAATATATTTTTAGTGGGTTACATGTGCAGGGAAGTGCTTTGACTTGGGACATGTCTTTACATATGAACGAGATAAGAGGCAGTGGTATCTACCTCCAACAGACTACATCATAGTTTCTTTATAAATAAGACTTCTGTATACAAAACGTGTAGACTGCATGCCAAGGAGACTACAAGCAGTGATCGTGGCAAAAGGCAGGCCAAAAAGCGCTGAATATTGCCACAAACTCTGTGCTTACTGTGTACAAATAATTTGCGGGTCTGCAAAATATCCTGTATAAAATGTATTTAAACATTTTTTAATTAAGTTTATAAAAATAAATTAACTACATATTGTTACCTGTCTACTTATTTTCATCTATATGATCCAATATTGCATGAAATACTTTAAATACTTGAATAGTACTTGGTTTCTAACAGTGGCGGCTCGTGAATTGGCAACTGGGGAAGCCCAAACAATCCCTTAATGTTAATGATTGTTCATCACCTGTTTTCAATCATTCATTTAAACAGTGGAGGGTCGTCGGCCGTAACAAAGTTAAGCCAAAACCTCGCCCTTCAAAGCTTAATGACTTAAACCTTTCGCAGTTTACTTTTCTTGATCAGCAGTTGCTCATACGAATTGTTAGAAGAACAGTCAGTTGAGTCAAATTTATTTTCGATAGCATTGTTATACATTGCACCACGAAATTATGAGGGGTTTTCTTTCACACATAAATTACGACATAAATTACCATAGGCCTACGCTACAAATTCCGCGCTCAAGAAGCTCATGAAACTGCATAGATGCGCAAATTGATTAGTGAGGCTCATTAAGCAATAAGCTGTGCAGCATCGCATTCTTTTCTTCTATATTAAGATTGTAGAAAATGGTCTGTCATGGCTTCTTGTGAAAGAAGCCTCGCAAACTAATTTATAAAGACGCGTTGATAATTTGCGTCGTCATTTGCTATCGAAAATAAATTTGATTGTCCTTCAACCAATTCGTATGAGCAACTGCTGATAAAGAAAAGTGAACTACGAAATGTTGAAATCATTAAGCTTTGAAAGGGCGAGGTTCTGGCTTCCCTTTGTTACGGCCGACGAGCCGCCGCTGGTTTCTAATTTATTTTAATTTCGCTAAGTGTATAAAGGTCTGTACACACTATTGTATATGTATGTCCTCAGTAGAGAAGCAGTTAAAGCACTGCATATTTCCAATGGGAAACAGGTGTAAACAGTAGATCGGGCAGATGCAACCTCTGAATAAGAAACCATGCTGTTCCAACACGTTCAGAATATGGTTTGCTTTTGTCTTGTTGAAATAAGCTGGGACATCCTCAAAATATATATATATCTTAAGGCACTGCGTTGCAGTGCAGAAGTGACTATCACGTCGCGGGTTCGAGCCCCGGTCGTACCAACCGACAGTAGTCGGCAGCTTTTTTTTTTTGAGTAGCCCACAATTGATCATCGCGCTACAGGGTTTCAAATTGGGAAGGGACTGCCCAGTAAGGGAAATAAATAAACAGCTTCGTTAATTGCTCAAGCGCCTCCTGTTGGCCAGACGGGCGTTCGTCAGGAAGATTCTAAGCTTGTTCTTGTTCGGGTACCCTCCACCCTCGTTCTGAACAAGCGAAGATTCGACCAATGAGTGTATAAGAAACAGTGGCTGATGGGCACGTGCTTCGGAAGAGAGCTGTGAACTGTCTTCAGTATCTTGAGTTGCCAGCAGGGGCTCGCATACGAGCAAGCTTTGAACATAGTTCACCAATTGGGCATTCCAGATTCAGGTGGGATTGGAGATGCCAAATTTAATGCCAAATGCCAAAAAATAAATAAATAAATAAAATATATATACAAATATTTAAATCCCACTGTATCAATTGTACCTACACAGACGTTCAAGTACCCATGTCATGGATATTATCACACCCCCATACCATGACAGATGCTGGCTTTTGAACCATATGTAGGAATCAAGCAAAATGGTCCCCTTCTTCTTTAGCCCGTATGAAGACCACTTTCACTTTATTATTAAATGTCCCTTGAAGGGCAATTTGATTTGCAGCAGACACATAAAAACATACAAGATGTGAGCAGAAAAAGTACAGCAATAAAGTGCATAACAGATGATAATCAATAGTTCCAAGTGCAAATATAAATGGTAAAATTGATAGTGCAACTGTAAAATAACAGTAAATAATGATAAAAAGCTGAAAAGATAAAAAGCAAATAGCAGCAATGGAGGCAATGTAGTCACCTCCTTCTCTCTGCGGCATTTAAACCCTGGATGAAGAGAGGTACAAATTTGTATTCCAGATTGAGAGGATGAGTGGCATCCATACAGATAAACTTTGCTTTTTTTAAGCACCTGGATGTTAACAATCTCATCCAGAGATCTGAATTTCACACCCGCTACCTTAGACACCACGCGCACAATACTCCCCAAGGAGTTCTTGTCTTTGTTGGCTAGGTTTCTGTACCAACAGGTGATTAAAAGGGAAATGACAGATTCAATAAAAGAACTATAAAACATTTTCATCAGGCTCCTGTCTACCTAGAATTTCGCTAGCTTCCTCAGAAAAAAAAAGCATTGTTGGTCACAATTCGTATCAAATTTTAACATGTTATCAACAAGAGCCATCTGGCAATGGCGGATCCCCCCGGCTGTAGGTTGTGTTACCTACAGGTTGTGCGAACAGACGGACCGACCGAAACCCCCTAAAGGCACAACTAGACCATAAGGAGAAGCTCCATACCAAATTTGGTGTTTGTAAGTGGTATAGTTTTCGAGTTCTGGTCCGGAAACGATTTTATTACAGACGGACGGACGGACACACTGATCGCTATATCCCCCCGCATTATATGCCGGGGGGATAATAATAGTGCCAAGATATTTGTAGTTGGTCACTATCCTAACTAGCTGATTTAGAGCAACACTACATTAATGAAGTGGGGGTTGTCGTCTCAAATCAATCAATGAATCAAAACAAACCTCCTTTGTTTTAGAGACACTGATCTGGAGGAAGGCCTCCTGCACCAAGATATAAAATCATCAAGAATCTGGCCATGACCAGTTTCATCATCACTCAGCTGGCTAACAATAACAGAGTCATCCGCATACTTTATGGTGGATGTGTTAATGTGGTGGCTAAAACAGTCATTAGCATATAAAATGTATGAGGGCAGACATAACGCAGCCTTGAGGCAGGGGTGTAGCACCAAATTCTGAGACCTGTACACTCTCAATGTCAGTGGGCCCCTATCCATGCCAGTGCATGAGGCGCGTGAGCAAAAAAAAAAAAAAAAAAAAAAAGGGGGGGGGGGATTTATTTAAAATAAAAAAGCATAAATAGAGTTTTAAGCTACAATCAGATCAGATTATATTGATGAGTGGTTCTTTCATTCACCACCTGAATTGATGCATTTGGCCTACTTGTGCTATAATACCTAAAACATTAGGCTTTCCTCTGGTTTGTGTACTAACGTTTTGATCCATGATGCAAATTTTGATTTAAAAACATTTATTCTTGAACAGGAGACAACTGTACACTCAGAATCAAATCAAATAAGATACATTACTTTTGTAATGAGAAGGTACAGTCGAAATGATCAGAAAAATATTGTTTCTATTAAAAACAAGAGCATTGCAGAGCGTGGCCCCGCCTGTATGTTGATCAAGGGCATATTGAGATGGCTGCTGTGGCGGCCATATTAGATATCGCACGACGCTGGTTTGCGAAAGGAACCTTCCTCTAGCCACTCCCAATACGCCATTAAGAAATGGCATCAATCCGATGAGGGATTCTATAGTTATCCCACGGAAACGAAAAGTTAACGGACGATGGCCGGACGACGGACGGACATGGTGTCGACATAATGCCCCCTTTCCTCTTTGGAGGGCGGGGGCATAAAAACATACTGGCAGTCTCGCCTAAACCAAAGCCGTTGATATGAGTTATCTACCGCTTCTGGCCTGAATATACTTCTTCTTCTTTGAGTTTACTGGCAGTGTTCAAATTCAATAACTGATCCTGGTCTGCCATCTAGTGGTGGAATATTGTAACTGCGTGCATAAATTTTTTAGCTCCACGTCCTCTAGCGGACACATCTGGACAAAGATACACTGTTGTTCCTCTCGAACACGCCAAATTCAGATAATCCGTAAATGATGAATTAAATTCATATTTTAATTTGAAAAGAGTAACTAAGTTGCCAGTGTCAAAGTAACAAAGTGGAAGTATATACTTTTTAATCATGATCATGATTTAAGCTTGAATGACCTATTTTCTGACGGCAAATGGGAGTAAGATTGTCGAGAAGCATTCATCATTACATCGAATACTGACCTCGTTCCTGTCCTTTCCATTTACGGGCCTGCATTCTACCACATTTCACATAGCCATGATGGCATGCAGCCGCGGTTTTTCTCTCAGCATGCTCAGTATCAAAAACAGCGTTCTAAAAATGGTTGCTTAATTTCATCGAGCTTTTGAGCGGCGGTCGGGATAAAGATTTTTTTTTTCATATTTCGGTGATTGTACGGCGGCAGGCCCGCGAAAACGGCAAAAAATAAAATTTTAATTTTATTTCAATTCGACTCAATCGGCCATCGGCGGGCCTGCGAAACGAAGGATAGGAAAACGCTGGCCTTGGTTGGCAACTAGATGAGATAAAGGGCTCTAATTTCGTGGACCAGGCGCAGGCGCGGCGCATGGGGGGTGCGCCGCGCCAACGGGGTGTGTCCAGGCGTATGTGGCAATTTCGTGCCCGGAGTAGCCTGGCGCAAGTACTCCTCTGTCCCGCCTCTGCCCCTCCATCCAGCGCAAGTTGGCAAAGAAAGCGGCACAGCCGAGTCAAATCTTGCTCACTGGCAGGAGAAACGATGGGTAGCGTTTTCCTATTAGTTACAAACTGTTGCTGCTTTAAATTTTGGGATTAACATGCATGGACAACAATGCAAGATACGTTACACATTTATTTTCATTATGTGATCTTAACTCAGTACGAGATCATAGCAATCAGGCTGTATTCCTTTCCCCCACTAAAGACGATAAAACCAAAGTGACAATAATAGTAGCCTAGTATTAAGCCACTTGCACACTGGACGCGAAACGAATTTTTCGCTCAACAGATTGCGTCTTGTGTCCGAAAGTCTGACAGGGTTTTAATAAATCTCCGTGTCCGACAGTCTATTATAGTTTTTAATTTCTTCAAATCTGCTGACTCTTTTAGATATTAAACGTGAATGTTTTGATAAGAGGGCTCAGTTCTTTAAGATGAGTACAGAGAATTTCAATCAATGTTTCTGTTTATGCTCCGCTCAATAAAGTGAGTCGACACTGGCGCGAGACAATGTACAATGCCTCCGTGACTGACAACCAAAAAAAAAAAGGACGATTAGAACAGATTGATAACGAAATAAAGAATAAAAAGAAACATTTTAACTAAAGAACATCCAATGAATACCGCGATTAATTTATTGGCGGGTCATCTTTGTTGGATATCCCGTTTGTTGGTTTTTATTCTTTATTTCATAAATCTGTTCTCATATCAATACTTTTAGGCTACTTTTTGCTGGCTGGTGGACATGGAGTATTTTGCATTTCGTGTCGGACAGTCTTGATCGTGCATTTCTTCACACTTTCATTGGTCATGGAATTGGTTTGCTCACGCACTATTATTATCTCTGCTGTGGAAATAAAGCGTGAATCTGTTCGGTCCATCTGACTAATTTTGAAAAGAAAGACCGAATAAAGACTGTTGTCTATCTTCAACGAAAACAGACGAATAGGCTAAAAAGACCAAGAAAAGTCGATAGCTATCAATTTGCATTTTGTGAAGGTCGAACATAAACATAGCCAAGTTTGCACGTCTAATAATTCCCGGAATACTCGAATACTACGCGGGCTGCGCCGTACGAAATTACCACTGCGCGGGCTGCGCCTCGCTACGCCACCTGCGCTGCGCCAGGAAATTAGAGCCCAAAGACTTCACGTGAGCATACAAACATCAGCAGCAGCTGTCTGGAGTGGACTATGTTAACTTCAATTGGACTTTGCATAACAAGCTAACTCGGTTCACCTTTGGGAAAGAAAGCAGTCAACAGCTGCCTACCCTCATTCTGCCATCTTTCTTTTTCTTTCCTCTTTCTTCTTTTGATACCCGGATTTATGCTTTTTGGGCAGCATGATGTCTAGCCCTCTGGTCATTCAATCTGGGGTCACAGACATTACACTTGTCGCCAGTCGCTGTCGGGCGGACTTAACCATTTTGCGCCTCCAAGAGGGGGCCCCCAGAATGCCCAATATATTGGGAGGACTGTAACATAAAGTTCATTCTCTCAGTTGATGTTATCAATATATTTGAAATAAATTATGACACCAATTAATTGGAGGGCCCAATTCATTCGAAATAAAAACATCACAAAAAAAAAATCTGGATTTTCATGGGCCCCTCTCCCTACTCTGGCCCTGGGTAGTCAGGTCCACTTTCCCCCCCCCCACTACCACGCCCATGCCTTGAGGTCAACCAGTGGAGGATGTAAGTAGGCTGGATAGTGCTCCATTCCCTCTTACTTGTTACGTTCCATTTGTAAGGAAATCAAAAATTTCCTTATTTCCAAAAATTTCAAGACATTCATCCAAGCCAAAGGAATTTATCAGTTTGTCAGCTAGAACATGGGGCTGATTCATGTTAAAGGTTTACGAAAAGTCAACAAAAAAAAGCCTGGCATGGTTCCTACTACCTTCAAGTTGCTAATACACAAGATTTATGTCCATGATCACAACGTCCACGATTACCACAAACAATGTGAAAGCTTGGCTAGTCCAAGAACATCAAATGTTTTCACTGTATCTCGGTACATTTCAGATTATCTGGATGTTTTTGATGTGGACATGGCTTTTTTAGTACTTTTTTGCATTTGTAAATGCATTGATGACTGCAGTTGATTGCTTTTGGTTTCCCAATGTAGTTTGATTGTTACTTGTGGTTTTAGCGACTGTTTCAAATGCATGTGTAGTGATGAGTGATGCAGCTAAAAACAAGAGCAAACTTGCTCAATTTGAAAATTTGCTTTACTTAATCATATTTGAATCACGTCCAACATACTCACTTACTTTTTGGTAATACTAGCTACATAGGGCTTAATCTAAACATGTAATATTACTAACAATTCCATTTTATTGATTTGTAATTCACAATACATCACTTCCTGCCCTCAGTCTGAAATTTGTGAGTCAAGAGATTGCAAATGAGCCCCCTGAAAAATTATTGTTGGACCACCAATCACAGAGCTGAAAGAAGCATTGCAGACTCCAGGCAAATTATTAAAATGTGATGTTGCATTTTTAAAATTTATTTTATTGTTATACAACATATATATTCAACAAAAAAGTTAAGGCTACTGAGTTTTCTTCTCTATTATTTTCTCTTGTTCTGAGCTTCCTAAGATGCTCTCAAGCTGTGGCGAGAGCACGTGGTGGTCACACAAGATATCAAAATGACTTCTGACGTTATTACCGTCGGCCAACGAAGTTGGAGGAGCTTATGTGATCATTACCGTTTGTCTGTGGGTTGGTTTGTTTGTAAGCAGGATTACGCAAAAAGTCATGGATGGATTTCCCTCAAATTTAGTGTAATGATTAAGTATTGTTCAAGGAAGAGGTGATTAGATTTTTGGAGGTCATGGTCAAGGGCATGGAAAAAATTAAAAACACATTAAAAACATATTTGCACAAAGACTACTGGACTGCATAAAAACTGGGGTTGCTAGCTAATACTGGCAAAAATAGCATTGAGTAGATTGGCGGAGGTACTTGCGCTCTCAGAGCACAGCTCTAGTTAGACATTTTGAGTCAATGGTCAGAACTTGGTGTGATTCTGGTCTTCCTTCTACATAACCTAATTTGGAGTAATGAAGTCATCTGAACAAATGTTTTGATACAGTTTGGTGTCTTGGATTAAGACCAATGACATACCCAACATCTGGGATTTATGCTCAGTTTTTACATTTCACATACTCGGGTTAAAATATATGGAGGGTGATTTGTGCCGTAATTCAATACAATACACACATTGAAATACAATTCACTTATTGAAAACAATACATGTGTAATAATAAGTACAATACATGAATGCTTGAATGCAATACACATACTGAAAATACAATACATATATTAAAAATACAATACATGTGTAATAGTAAATACAATACAGTCAGGAATATTTGTGCCAAAATTAAAACAATTCAACAGTATTGTATTTCAAGATGCGTATTGTATTTTCAATATATGTATTGTATTTCAATGTGTCTTTTGTATTTAATTTTGTCATGAATAATCCTGACCGACATTGAAAAACAAAGTATGTTTGTATTATATTTCTTGTTACAAATGAATTGAGTTTTTGAGGTGTCTATTGTATTTTGAGCTCTGTGCCAAAAACCTTGCATTGAAATACAATACACTGTGTATTGTATTTCGATATGCAGTTTTGGCGCAAGTAACCACGAGATGGTGCATTGTATTCTTTGGCGAGTTTACTTTTTGGCACGATGTAAATTATAGCCATGTTATAGGCCGGTTCTTGGCTACATACGCCCTGCGTGGCCAGGATTGGCCAGGCGCCCACGCTGGTGGCGGATTTATTTGGACCTAGGCCACCTCGGTGATTTGTGATTTTTTTCATTGGTAGTGACCACCAGAACCAAAGAACCAAACCAAAATGCAGCGGAGTGATATGTAAGGGATAATCAACTCATAGGTGTGCATCACATGGTTTTAAGGCACGAGGCGGAGGCAAATAACCACCCGATGCGAAACGGATTCAAATTCAAAATATTTTTCATGAAATGCAATTTTGCTGGTTAGTTAATGTACTCTTATGGTTACTCAGTCAAAGTGACTGCAAAACAAAGAAAAGTTTGATGAAATAAGTGTAAATGTGCACACGCTGGTAATAAATTTGAGTTTCTATAATAATTGCACATCTAATTATTTTCCAGTCTGTATTTAATTAACTTGCGTTTATTTTGTTGTTCAGTATAGTAAAATGCCTCACTTTCAACATCTTATGTTTTCTATGTTCTATAGTGAAAAAAAATGTCAGTTTATTAGATTTGCAAATGATTCCATTCTGTTTTTATTTATATTTTTAACCACTTATTTATGTTTTTTAGTGATTATGAAAAATTTGTCTAACCTCTTAGCAACAACATCAAGCCATACATACTCAAATTAACTTGAATACATCATTAAAATGCTGCTTAGGGAATAAAAAAATACTCAAATTCCAGTGTAGTAAGTTAAGTATTAAAATCTTCCATTAGAAATGAATGTAAATACAAAATGTTACAGGCACTAATTCGTTCAGAGGTCCCTTTAAAAATTCAGCATCATTTTTTTTTTCACTTGTTTGTGAATACCCGGAAAAATAATCATAAATCAGAAAAAAGAACCGTGTCTGGAAATTGTTTCTCTCTGCACATGTTGTCCAGTAAAGTCTTAACAGTCCTATTAAGAGTTGTAACCTGTTTAGTCTGATAAAAGACAAAATTCATTTTTTTAACAGTATACCGCTCGCTCATAAAGGCTTAATACAGCATGTATAATGCCTTCTTAAATGAGACATAATATCTTCATAAAACATACATTAGCAAATGTCATGATTTGTAAAGGGTGAAATAACATCCTTATTCAGCATGTTATGCGATATGTGATATAACTGACAATGTCGCTTTGCTGGTGACTAAATGCTATAAAGGGTGACATGGAGGCTTTATAAATCATACATTGTGCTTTCATTAATGTGACAAAATTCCTTCATAAAATATGAATAAGTGATGTCATACTTCATCAAATGTAACAGATTATAGCATATTATGCCAAATGTGACATGTCATGTTTGATGTAATATGATATTTACTTAAGGATAGTTTATGAAAACATAATGTATGATTTATTAAGCCTCCATGAAAAAGCCTGGATTCATACATAAACAAGTTTAATCTCACCCTTTATAGCATTTAGTCACTAGCTAAGTGACGTCTGTTATATCATATCTGGCATAACATGCCGAATAAGGACGTTATTTCACCCTTTACAAAGCTTGATATTTGCTTATGTATGATTTATGAAGACATTATGTCTAATTTATGAAGGTGTTATATATGCTGTCTAAAGCCTTTATGAGCAACACTTCATCTAAAGTGTGACCCATTTGGGTAATATGAAGCCGTGACAATGGAAATTTTACAGTGTTTCATGATGATGACAGCATTGGATACTAGACGACAAACTGATGTCACAAAATTTGGATGATGACGATGCATTCCTATTCAGTCTCTTCACCTTCACAACCCAAACTTTCTGTCCTTTGGGATCAGAAGGAAATCTGGACAGCTATGCAGCCTTTTCGGGACGTCTGCAACAACCGCAAGCTCAGCCACCAGGCATTTTTGAGTAACTTGAATCGTCATCCAAGTGAGATGTAAATGCCGATGTGAACTACTTACACTTGTGATAGTTTCTGTATGTTGTAGTTCAAGTTCAAGTTCAAGCTGTAGAGAGCTAACCTCAGAATTAGTTTTGCGAATGTTAAGTTGGCCCTAAAATGACACCCATGTATCATTTGATGCATAATTTTTGGTACTCCCATTGTCAATTGGTTAGGGGGACCTAATCTAACAATCTACCCGGAGGAGCATCATACAGACAAAGCCTTCGCATCTTATGAACTAGGCCTGTGCTGTCGGCGGCCGACAGCAAGGGGTATATCCCCAAAATTCCCCAATCCTCGAAGCCCCCTTTATTTAGATATCCCTTTACTAGACCTACAATATGAGGCAAATTTGAGGTCTGTGTAAGTAATTGTTCCAGAGATATGGTTAGAAAACTGATTTTTTTCAATATATAGTACCACCTGGTGGTAAACCTAGGAGTGCATACTTGCCCAAAATCTAGTCAGTTCATACTCTCTACCATATCGACCCATATGCTAAAAACGAGAAGCCAATGTAAAGTATTCAGTGAGTAATCGCGCTAACGGCTAAAATCTGCGGATGTGGCGGCTGCAGGTGGGGCGAAACCATGATATCCCCGAAACTCGTATTTCAGGGATATAATTAATTGCAGTTCAGCTTGACATGGTGCAGAAACTCAGAAGCCTTGAAGCAGGCATTGTTTCTAGGTTGTGAAATGTATTAGTAAAGAGTTAATGACCCATTATACGTAGATTTCAATACTGACATTGAAGAGCTTCAGTAGTAGCTGTGGCCTGTGTGAAGCATGTCTCAGGCACTGCTATCTCAGCACATCTGCAAACCAAGATCAGACGCATCATATAGTGATGATATTTTATATTTTATATCACATAGAAATGATATTTTAAATGCTAAAATAAAATTATAAAAATAAAATGTTGTTATCCATAATTTTTTTTAGTTTACCGTTTTACAAAAAAGCAAAAAAAAAATAGTTAAGCACATTGTTAGTGGTTGAATGCAAGAATGCAAGCTGTTATCAAGGCCACAGGAGGCCATATACAATAAAGGTTGGTTTTTTTTTTTAATGTGTGAATAAGGACTATTTAGTTGTTTCAGCTTGTTATTTGCCAAGGAAATAACAGATTATTTTTTTAGTTTTAAACTAAAGGTTTAAACGTTTTTGACAAATTTCTTAAATATTTGTGTTTCCTGTTTTTTATGACAGATGGTCTAGTAAATTTCGTAAGCACTGTAAATATTATTTGAAAAGCAGGTGTTCGTCATAGAATGTAGGTTTTCTCACATTCTCTTTGGTTTCCATGACATTTATACTGTCTTGCCCAGGTTATCAGTGTTGGTATAATGATGTATTACTGAGATCTATGGGGCCATCTTCAGTTCCTGCTGTATCCTCATAAAGCCTATGTATGGGGCCATTAAATGCAGCTGCTGTATTGAAGCCTCTGGAACTTTGGGCTTATTTTCAATTCTAGTGGAGACCGCAAGATTTCCAATCATCCTTAATATGTCCGGCTTTATTACAGGGAAATCAGTATAAAATTGTGTGCAAGATCTATATATTTTCCATTTGATGTAATGCTATAGCCATAAAGACATGGTGCTCAGCGTTTGAATATTTCTCTTAATATAATTATGATGTAGCTTCAGTGAACTGCTTCAACCAGCAGATACAGAATATGCATGTGACATTGTCCTACCGTATGAAAAAATACTGTTGCTGAGATTGAATATACTTAGGAAAAACTTGAGTGCAAGGGGTTAAAGCACAAAGTGCTTCCCAACACGGAGAGAATGTTCTATCTGAAAACTAATGCGGTCATTTCTTCAGTTTCAATCTGATCGAATTTCACTGACTGATAGATTCGGGTTCTCGCTGCCTTTAAAGAGAAGCCTTCCCTTTTGCAGAAGTGCAGAATAAAACAACTCAGATAATCATGGCGGTAGAAAAGTGGTCGGCACTGTGTGAGTTCTGTATCACACAGTGTCATAGGTTTTATGGAGGAAACAACATGCTTTTTGGGAAAGGCAAACAATCTGAGGAATTCTGCTTCCCCAAGACTTGACATTTTCAAAGTAATTTACCACTGTGAATGCTTTAATGAACAAATAAACAAGAAACCTCACATTCCTTACTTCTTCTGCAAGCCAAAGGAAATGTCCATTGAAATCCAATGACATGAGCACTGACACACCCACAAGGATTGGGGGGGGGATTACGGCAAAATGTGTCTGAATGCATTGGAACGCTCGTGTCTCTGATACATAGCCATGCCTCATACAGTCCACATCTGAGTGTCTCCCTCTGCTTTAAAAAATGGCTCAAGTTACAGCGTCATGGCCGGTGACGCCCCAGTTAAATTATGTCCGAGAGTCAATGGTGTATTTCAGTGTCACGGACTCAAAACCTAAGCTACGTCTCCAAGTAACTGAGCAACAGCATGTTTCATACTTACAGGCTGAGTAATGCTTCAGAGTCTGCTGAATAAGATGGGTTCCTGCCACTTTAAGAGCGGGATGGGGGGAGTACTCTAACAAGGCACTCGCGTTTCCCTAGCCCGCACTGGGATCTGTGCAAGGCCCTTCTGCTGCAATCAGCCTGCCTGTCTTTCTCTAATTGTTTCCAGATTTGTGTGGGAGGTCAGGGCCCCGGAGTACTGATCCATGCCAAGTTTATAAACAGAGCAGTGTTTCCAGATGGCCACTGGCTCCAGACTGGCTAGCAGGTTGATTGGGACCAGAATAATAACAGGTGGAGAACAGACAATGAATTCCTTGACACTTTTTACCTCCCTTGTGTCCACACACTCTCAGACTCTAACACACACCATGCACATTCGCATATACACATTAGAAAAACCATTTGTGGGCACACACACATGCACTCACACACTTTACCAAGACATAAACCCACACACGGCATTCAATGTAATGCATTTACACACACAGTCATTCCCAAACATACACAGACTCAGGCACTCATTTATTCACAATCACAGAATACTGAAGCCCTGGCTCTCAAATCTCAACCACAGGCACCACAAACACGAGAGCTGCAGTGCTATGCTTTCATTCAGAATGAGGGAATAAGCAATCCCCCCTCAAAAAAAATATCCATAAGAGCTTGTGCAACTGCCTGTTTTTTTATTTTTCAGAGCAAGGTTTAATGGCTAATGCCACCTCATGCTGAAAAAGGCAGTCCAAGAAAGAATATATATCCTCATTGTCTACTGAATCTGCCCTTCTAACGCAAGCATTCATACTTTTTTGGGAAACATTAAAATTAATTCCCTGTTCAGTGCAATGACCTAATTTATGGCGTAAGAAATTTTTAGAGAACTATGATGCTAAAGTTACATGTAGAAATATGTTTATGTTCAGAATAGGTTGTTAAATGTACAGAGGTCTGGGAGTACTACTTCAACTCAATATTCCCCTGATATTATGTTTATGAACATAAATAGATATATTATCATAACTGAACTGCCAGTGTCTTACTAGAATTGGGTTCTTTAACTAGTCATTTACAATGAAATCAAGGATTTATGTTGTTTTTTACCTTAAACATATTGTTCTTGCCCGTGCCAGTAAGAATCATAGCTGGCAGCCCCTGGAAATAGAAATACAATTGTCTCTTGCACTGCTGATGGATGGAAGGGTGTCAATCAACTGAGATGATCATGCTTTGTCACACACCATTTTTTCCTACTGGTCAGCTGCATAAATGAGAGAACAGTGTTAAACTTGCCATTCTGGACATATGGGTCTGAAACTCATGGTGACTGTGGGAAAGTGAAGATGCACACTTCCGGTATCAGCGATAGACCGAATATGGTCAATGTTTTCAGCACATGAAAGTAATTTTCTTTTTGCATGTTCAAGCTACTCCAGCGCAAGGGAGTTACTCTTCTGGACCAGTTAATGTTTTTTGGGGGGGGCATAATCGTATACGTTCGTGTAAAGCAAACACAATAGCTGTATATCAAACTGACCTGGTGTTGCGTGTTGGTATTGAGTATTGAGTATATTAAGAGTACTGGTTGCTGTATTTACTGGAAGAGCACATTGCAACATGGATAGTTGACCTCCATTAACCCACAGCACGACACGCAATCACTCGCAAGGAATGGCGAGAATAATTCTTTCAAAAATGAGTTTGTGCAACTACTGAGTCTTGAAGTTGAACAAACTAAAAAAATGCTTTGCGCCTGATTGCTTTAGTTTAAGTCTATTTTTTTGCAGTGTATAAAAAGAAATGGTAAAAAAAGTTTGAGGAATGAATTACAAAATATACTTTGCTTTCTCAATAAAAACAAGATTTATATACTGTGGCTGACAAAAGCGAGACTAAACTTTCATTCATCAAAGTAGCAATATGAAGTACTATGTCTCTGTAGGCATCTGAAATGGAGAATCTTGATTTAAAAAGCTTTTGTCTACAAGTTGTTGACATCGCCCCTGCACAGAATTACTACAATTATTAATGACTTTTTGACTAATTTTTCTGATGAAAATCTCTCCAGAATGAAAATAAACGGGGTTTGCAACCCAATCAGGAAATTTGTTACTCCAGTACAGATTACTGTAATCCTTTCATTCTGTTAATAGTAAATTTATACTGATCTCTTTGTTGGTCATCCATGTCAGTATATCTATAATTCACATAATATTGTTAGAACAAAAAAAATTAAGACACACAATGTTTCAATTTTATTTATGTCAGTGATCACACTTCCTTAGATCTCACCATGTAGTTTATGTCAGTGTTCCGTTCAGTTATGATCTCTACATGTTGTTTCGTGCAGCCTGTACAAAAAATAAATTTGGTCACCAAGGTTTTGTTCTGAAGAAAAGAGGGACATGTGATCACACTGCCAAGCCATGGGCCAGTAAAACACCATGCTGGGGCCTAGAGAGACAAGCTGATTCCTCAATATGATTGTAATATATTGAAGTTTCCTGTGCTAATTTGCATTTTATTTCAGTCTTATAGTTTTATGATAGTACCTAAAAGACTGCCCCATGCACCTGCTATATTTTGGAACTGATGTGAAGTGTGAAGGAGTCTGGGTCACATTGAGATTCTTAGAGAGAACAGGCAACTAGTGCCATTGCATACCTGAATACTAAAAAAAAGTAAAAATTTCTTTCGATGTAGATGACGCATATTTAAATGAGATTGCTTTTTATGCCGATAAATGTTTAGTGTTAGGTGGAGGAAAAAGTATTTGCACCCTTCCAAATTTTTCCTATTTTTCTTATTTTTCACATTTAAATATTTGAAATAGTCCAACTAATTTTAATGTAAGACAGAGACAACATGAGTGAATATAATATTCAGCTTTTAAATGATAATTTCATGTGAAGGTAAGAGTTATTGCAAACCTATATCAACCATTAGAAAAAAATTACTGCCCTCCTAAACTGTACAGCTGGTTGTGGCACCCTTGGGGGCAGCAAGTGCTGTCAAAAGTTTGCAATAAATGGCCATGAGTCTTTTACATCTCTTTCAAGAAATTTTGTCCCACTGTTCTTTGCAGAATTGTTTTAATTCAGCCACCTAGGAAGGTTTTCATGCATGAACTACCTGTTTAAGTTCATGTCACTGCATATGAATCGGATTCAAGTCAAAGAGTTCAACAAGCCATTCCAATACCTTTTCTTGTTTCTTCTGATCAATTTAGAGGTGGACTTCCCTCCGTGCTTCAGATCATTGCTGTACTGCTTGGCACGACTGCTCGTTTCTATGTCCCAGAACCCTTAGCTTTATTAGTTTGCATTTAAATATGCCAGTAGCTACTTGGTTGCTCCCGAGTCTGTGGATTTCCCTCTTGCCCCTGGAAACCTTTGCACATTCAACACTGTGTTATTCATCATACTTTAGATAAGGTAAAGAAGAAAAAAATTATGAACTGGTGTGAGAGTAGGTTATAAGAACAGGAGGACCAGGTCAGGATCTTGATAGAGACACCAGTGTGCCCCCTGCTGTAACAGCTGTTACCTGCTGTAACTGTTACATTTTCTTTGATGACAGTCAGTCAGCCCGAGTTCAACATTACATCCAAAAGATAGCATCATGTCCCTCTCAGTGCACTAGGGTATTGACTTAAATGTATTTTTTTAAAATTATTTATTTTCTATTGGTCCATAAATGGTGGCAAAAGCCACTAAGAAGCCTATCATCAAAGAGTAAACGAAGGCCACACCTGCTTGGTTTCAAGCATTTTGCAGGAACAAGGCATGTGGTAGTAAACCAGTTGTCTAACTGTATCATTTACAGTATAACCAACTGTGTAACTCACATGCTTTCACTTCAGAGATGTTAAGATCTTCTGGTTAATGTTAATTTTATTAAATTCAAAAGTTAGTCATATTATTCCAGTGAACCCGCTAAAACTTGGAACAATTATTTTGTTCCCAGATCTGTCTGGTATGGGCTGTCACCATTATTTATGGTAATGCCTACTGCCTCTTATACGTCTCAAATGAAGTTATTTCTGAATGAAGTAACATAAAATAAATGAAGGTTTTTACAAAATAATATTAAAAGATCTTTAATATAATCTTTGATATATAAGTCGATCTTTAAAAAAAATCAAATCTGTCAAAACTTGCACAAACTCATTCTTTAAAGTTGGACATGTAGCTCACTTTAAGTGATGTTTAGCTGACTTACGGAGTGAGTATATGAGTTTATTGAAGCTGAAATAGAACTCGGAGTAAGCCAAAAGTCTATCTTTCAAAAGGGAGTTTATGTAATAACTGGGACTTGAGGTTGATTAAGCTCAAGAATGCTTTGCAAATGGTTGTCTAAATTATTAAGTTTAGTCAGTACTTTCCTTTTTTACCGTCCATCTGAAAGTCTGCAATAAATCATGAAGGATCTAGAGTTACGCATTACCTTATATCCTTTCTGTAGATGCAATTGTTCACCCAGGCTACTCCCAGTGGTTCCTCAGTAAGAGCGATGAATTAACCATCAGTGGAAAAAAAGTCAAATTGACCAACTTTATCAGAATGCTTATCAAGATGATGAATTATGCAAAATGACATGACAGCGTGAGTGGCTTTAGGCCTTTAATATTCAGGGAGTGCAGCCCTATTCCTCATTCTATGCATGACTTCTCTTTGTTTTCTTTTCTGTACTGATACTGACCCTTTAAATGTGAGGGAGACTTATTCCCCTTTTTTTCCCGTAAAATGCTATCTGAATCCCCTTCAACCATTGCCTTGTTTCATTGAGCAAAAGGGGAATAAGCAGGAGCCCTCCAAAGAGCGGAGATCTAGAAAACGGAGGTTCATAACATGAAACGAAGTGAGTAGAAGTGGAGAAGGCTGGGAAGTGACCCGACTGTATGGCCATTACTCTGTTTTCACTCTGAGGCTTCTGGAGCTGGGGAATGCCAAGCCATGGTTACTGAAGCTTTTTGGTAGATGGAAGTCAATTAACACTTTTTAAGGGATTCATCCCCCCAAATCTGCATGCCACACATGTATACTCATACCCCCTGGTCTGACAAAGTAGTGTTAAGCACACCAAAGAAGGGCTTGAAATGTTAAAGATTTTGACTTAAATCAGAGCCACTGTGAGTAACTGAGTGGTTATTATCTGAAGTCAGTTATACGTACGTATAAATATGATTGCTTGGTAAGCTAATTATAATTCTAAGTAGACTACAAACATCCTGACATTTTTACATGGACTTCAGCAACTAAAGAAAAGACGGAGACACAAGTTTTTTTTTTTTTCTTATTGGGAGGTAAGATGGTGTAGTGGATAGCACTGCTGCCTTGTAGTGAGATTTGGCCTGGTCCTTTCTTTGTTGGCATATTCTTGTGTTCAAGTGAGTTTTCTCCAGGCAGGTTTCCTCCAACAGTCCGATGAAATGTATGTTTGGCTAACTGGTCAGTTGGAGAATACTGTGCATGGGTTGAGAAAATATTCTGGGTGTATTCCTGCCTTCACCCCTTTCCCAGCCCCGTGTCACCCTGACCAAGAATGTGAAGATCGGAGAATGGTGGGCTAGATTGATTTTTTTTAAATCATACAATAAATAGATTTATATTCACTTTGCAAAAATGTATTCCTTCAGCACAAAAGTGGGGTAAATGCATTGTACTGCTCACCTTCATAATGCCTCAGTCCACAACTCTTCATTGTGCTGCGTTGCAATTTCCTTTTGTTTTGTGATGCAATTTGCGATGGTGATACGACTGTGATCTTGTGTTGAACTTTTTTAGTGTCCCGCAATTAGCTTAAAATCAGATTCCTGCATGAGAAGGAATCTGAAGAATTTTTCTTAGCCACAATTACCGGAAACCTTTATAGAGAAAAGAATGAATTCTGTTAAAAGCCCATAAATGATCCACCAAGTGTGTTATTGATGTATAATACCTTTCTGAGGAACTCGTGAGAATGGAAAGTTAAGAGTGAAGAAAACTGCTCAGGGGAGATATGGGCGTCCTTTGACATACATACATCATGGCGTGAAATGCTGCTAAGTGTTGGCAAAGAAATCAGATTCTCACAGAATATAAGCAGCTCAAGGAATGTGGGACTGAAGAGAGAGCAGAGTAGGAGATGAAACAACAATTACAGAGGACCTCCTCAATGGATAGTCTCAGCAGCCCAATGCCACTTCCTTTGGGGGATGGTGGGCTGCGGTTGCGGGGGATGAACAGGAAACCCCCTCTTGAGATATGAACGGAACTGTGATTGCGGCTTTGCTCCTTTCAGATTTGAAATTATGGTTGATTTCAAATCAGATTCGGACTCCAAGCCGTAACAGGATTCAAACAAGCAAGGGCATTTAAATGTATGTCAGCAAAAGCCTTATTTGAAAAGTTTGAGATAGAAAGTGAAAGGGAAACAGAATTAGAGAGCTGGAAAGCATAGGATGTAAAGCATGTGATAGGAAAAAGAGCAAAAGATGCTGCTAAGCACTCTATGACTTATGTACAGGAGGGGATATCGACATCCATTAAACAGGCCCTCGTATAGCCAAAACCCACAAGAGCCTCCTCATCACAGACAATCTGAAAACAGCTCTGTCTGAAATGGGAATTTCAGCCTTGTGGTCTCTCTTTCTCATTGTCTCTCTCTATCTTTCTCTCTCTCTCCTGCCCTCCCTCTCTCTGTTCCCTTCTGTCTCGCTCAGCTGTTCCAGTAGTAATGTCATGCACTAAACCGACTTGAATCATCTCTCTTGTTTACCAGATGGCTTTAGCAGGGATCGTTTCAGAGCTCTCTGTCTCTGACTATGGTGGAAGGCTTGGCCATTCAAACCAGGCAGTCACTTACGCCATCAAAGGTAGGGTTATCTGGTGGTTGACCAATAGCATTTAATGACCAAGTTGTCCAGCCTGGGGGAGGGACAGAGAAATTGTGACACCACACCATCTCCTGCAGGGTTGTACTGGTGGGGGAGAAGGTGATTAATGTCCATGTGCCGTAAGGAAGAGATTACATTTAATGCCGCTCACTGGCTCTAGGGAGATTTGACACCAAAGTGACATGCTTTCCATTTGCACTGCACTGTTTCATTACCAGCTTTTCATAATCATGTTTTCTTTAATTATCTTTGTGTCCTCATGTGCTAACCAGGAGGTCACAGCCAGTGGAGGGTACACTTTCACACTGCTGTCACATGATACAGTGTGACTAATGAGATGGCTCCATGCTTGTCCTCAGCAGAGAAAATGAGTGATAATTCTACATTTTTAGACTCCAGGGACAAGCCCCCTAACAGAAGACTTACCAAAATACCGTGCATTCCTACATATCCCTGTTAAACACAGAATTTCTTTTTAAAGATTGTAGCTTACATGAAATAATATAATAGTGCTTCTTCCTCTTTAACAGTGTTTAAAAAGTGATCAAATATATAAACTTTTCAAAAAAAGTAGGAGACATTGAAATTGCAAGGTCAATAACAAACTAATGATATAGAATAATTGGTCCCAAACTGATTGTAATTTAACAAAGGAACCGAGGAAACGATTTATCCAAGTTTTTCTTGCTGTCATGGTCCATGAAAGAGGGAGTGGGTAAGAAACAGAAATTGAAATTTGACATTTTTCCCACTCTTCCACCAACGCCTGGCCATGTCCATCTGGCGTGGCTGGTGACCTTTCACGTTGACGCACACTTCGGCCCAAGATGTCTCAGATATTTCCAATGGGGGAAAGGTCAGGGCTCATTGCTGGCCAGCACATCCTATAGATATTGGGCCGTTGAAAGCCGTTATTGACTTGCATGGTGACCACAGGCGTTGTTGTCCTGAAAAACAAAACGCCATCCCTCACGTTGTGCAAACAGGACAACATAAAGTGTCAGTATGTTGTCCCGATAGTACTGGCTAGTGACTCTTCCTTGCACAATATGGAGTGGGGTTCGGTTAGTCAAAGTGATCCCACCTCACACCATAACAGACCTACCCACCAAATCTGTCATGCTGCCTCAGGGTAACATTGGCGTGGCATTCATTATGATACGCCTATCAAGTAAGTCTAAAGTGTACCGGGACTCATCTGAGAACATTACACGTGACCACTGGCGATTTCTGATTTGCTGTTTGGGTGCGATTTCTCAGAGCCTGGGTACGAATCAACTTATCCTGGGCTCTAGTTGTTGACCATAGACAACCTGAACGGTGTCAATCATGAACATTTTGGGTTTGCTGATACCAGCCGCATAATCTGCTAATCACAGACTGGGAAACATTGAAGTAATTGGCAACCTCAGACTGACTGCTGCCAGTTTCAAACATACCAATTGCTATGAGACGTTCAGGTCGTTGGAGAAGTCGCATTGCAAAAAACGATCATAGGATGTCTCAGATAAACAAAATCAACAAAGATTTAGTCAGAAGCTATCAAAATGAAAGAAGTCTCGATCACAAGGGAGTAGATGACCTTTCTCTACAATGTCAAATTCAAATATGCACCCCGCCCACATGTTCAGGATTTCTTGTGTTTTAACATTTTTTCATGCTGGGTTCACCAACTCAAGAGTTCACTCACAGTTATAGCCCACCAAAAGACAGAAATATATGAGAGGTGAAGGAACACATGTAGTCTTTTGACTGGATTGAGAGTAATTTAAAGCTTAGGAAAATGATCTGACTCCATGTCACATTATACTTAACCTTCTTCCACAATAACAGTGATACACAGAAGCACGTGACCGTAGTGGCTATTTGCTATCCAGCTATGTAGATTGTGATGTGGCTTTGGCTGGTTCAGCTTGCAATAATACAGTTAAATATAAGCTGCCCGGCCCCAAAAAAGTTGCTGTTTGGATTTAAATAAGCAAATAATTAAGAGGCTATAATTCATAATTGATGTGATGAATATTTATCAGCTGGCAAGACATATCTCATGGTCCTCCGCATTTTAGGCTAGTAGAACTCATGGCTATGATTAATTGTTAAAGTAAGAGCATTTCCACTCAAAATGCAACAAGAGCTTGTAGAAATGGGGCTAAACAGCTGCGTGGCCACAAGAAAGTCACTTCTTAGTGAAGCTAATCGGGAGAGAACTACTTAAGTTTGCAAGAAAGCATAAAAATTGGATTTTGAATCACTGGAAAAAGGTAATGGACTCTGAAGAGTAAGATTTACCCAACTCAAGAGCAATGGGCACATCAGAGTTAGAAAGGACACTCACGAAGCAATGCGCCTGTCATGGATAGTGGTTGCTGCACAAGCAACAATTGGCAGAGTTATAATTTCTGGTTGCTTCAGCAATGTTATGCAGCAGAAAAATTAATTCAGCTGTCAACCTGAATGTACTAAATGACCAGTACACCATCCATGGACTTTATAATCCCTGACGGCACAGACATATTCCGGGAGGACGATGCCAATGTTCATTGGGCTCAAATTGTGAAAGAGTGCTTCAGTGAGCATAAGGAATCATTTTCACACGTGAATCCACAGAATCCTGAGAAACTGAAAAGTCTTTGGGATGTGCTGGAGAAGGCTTAATAGAGTCAATACAATGGGCTCTAATTTCCTGGCGCAGCGCAGGTGGTGTAGCGTGGCGCAGCCCACGCGGTGGTAATTTCGTGAGTTGCAAAACCGTGCGCAGACGAACGTGCACCGAGATGGGAGTGGCGGCGTTGTTGGGGGAGGTGTCACTTATTCATCAAGACGCAGTGACAATTTCGTAGAAAAGTCTTCGCTGCAGTTGCGCAGAAAGCTCACCTGCTCCAACCTGGTTCACTTTCTGAGCAGTGGTAATTTGGCTGACCGGCCAAAATCGACCTGGTTTAATCAACGCAACTGAATCGGTGGCGCAACTTAACGACTTCACATCTTTCTCAGCCAACCACAAACTGCCTCGGCATCAGGCAGCGCGTATATAATGCTTGCGTTCTATGCTCAGTAAAGCCGCTTGCACACCGGATGCGAAACGAATTTTTCGCACGCCTGATTATAGTGAAAGTCAATGCAAAGATGCGATATTCGGACAGGGTTTTAATATAGCTCCGTGTCCGAAAGTCATAAAAGTTCTAAATTTTCGAGTATTCCAGGAATTATTAGACGTGCAAACTTGGCCATGTTTGTGCTCAACCTTCATAAAAATGCAAATTGATAGCTATCGACTTTTCTTGGTCTTTATAGCCTATTCGTCTGTTTTCTTCAGTTGAAGATAGACAACAGTCTTTATTCGGTCTTTGTTTTGAAAATGAGTCAGATGGATCGAACAGATTTACGCTTTATTTCCACACCAGAGATAAAATAGTACTTGTAGTCAGTGAGCAAATCAATTCCATGACCATTGACAGTGTGAATAAATTATCACATGCACGATCGAGACTGTCCGACGCGAAATGCAAAATACTCCATGTCCAGCAGCCAGCAAAAAGTAAAAGTATTGATATGAGAACATATTTACAACAAAATAAAGAATAAGATTTATCACCAACAAACGGAACATCCAAAAAAGATGACCCGCAAATAAAAAATCGCAGTGTCCATTGGATGTTCTGTTGTTAAAATGTTTCTTTTCATTCTTTATTTCATTATCAATCTGTTCTAATCGTCCTCCTTTTTTGTCAGACACGGAAGCATTGTACATTGTCCCGTGCCAATGTCGACTGACTTTATTGAGCAGAGCTTAATCAGAAACATTGATTGAAATTCTCGGTACTCCTCTTGGAGAACTGAGCCCTCTTATTGAAACATTCACGTTTAATATCTAAAAGAGTCAGCAGATTTGAAGACATTAAAAACAATAATCGACTGTCGGACACAGAGATATATTAAGACCCTGTCAGACTTTCGGACCCGTGCGAAAAATTTGTTTCGCGTCCAGTGTGCAAGCAGCTGAATACTCTACTATGAGTACAAATGAAAACGCACCACTTGAAAAAAGTCAATATTTAAGTTCAAATGAACTTCAATATAATTTTTATACAACAACACTACAGTGACGTCACCCGACATGCCAGGTGCAAGAAATGCGAGAATTTCAGGTTAACTGTAACGCTAGGCAATTTTTTGCAAAAACGCAACATCTTGCACGCACACCACAGAAAAAATGAATTTCACTCTGATTTTGTGCACACATTGCCTTTAAAAGCATGTGAATCCGAATAAAATTTCACTTCTTCACTGACACTTGTGAAACGTCAACACTATGCCGCGACTTACAGCCCCTGAACATGAACGTGCCATAGGCATGCTTCAAATTGGCACCAGCACCAGGGAAATTGCCAGACGATTACACTGCGCACACACAACGATCGCAATACTCCATCAAAGGTTTCTACAAACAGGGAGCACTCGGGACCGTCTTCGACCGGGTCAACAATGTGTGACAACGGCACGTCAGGACCGTCAGATCGTACCGGATCATGTCCGAGACCGAACACTACCAGCGACAAGAACGGCTGCTCAAGTCCAAGGACGACGTCATTCATTCACCCCAACACCGTACGGAACCGTCTGCGAGCTGCAGGCCTGCGTGCACGACCTCCTTATTTTGGCCCCATATTGATGGATCTTCACCGAAACCAGCATCTACAGTGGGCAAACAGGCACCAGAATTGGCGACTACGACAATGGCACGGTGTCATCTTTTCTGACGAGTCACGATTTCACTTAAGGAACGCAGATGGCCGTATACGTGTTTGGCGGAGACGTGGTCAACGTTATAACGCCAATTGCGTCATTCAAACGGACCGTTGGGGTGGTGGCAGCGTTATGGTGTGGGGTGGAATAAGCTACCGTCACAGAACCCCTCTCCATATCTGCAGAGGAAGGGTGAACGGCGTCTACTACCGGGACCAGGTGCTGCAGAACCATGTTGTGCCGTTCTTCCGCCAACATCACGATGTCCACACGTTCCAACAGGACAACGCTAGGGCACACACTGCAAGGGTGCCCATGCAGTACCTTGCACAGCAGAACATCCCCGTGCTTCAGTGGCCAGCTCTGTCACCCGACTTCTCCCCTATCGAGCACTTATGAGATGAAATTGGACGACGTCTTTCATGTCGACGCCAGGTGGACAACATACGAGAACTTGAGGTTGCCCTTGTTCAGGAGTAGAATGCTATCCCTCAGAACACTATCCAGAGACTGATCAACTCCATGTGACGACGATGCACCGCATGTGTCAATGCAAATGGCGGTCACACTCGTTATTGACTTTCCTGTTTGACCCCTACACCAGTTAAACCTCTCGCGCATTAACATTATCGTGAATGAAATTGAATGATGTCTACATGTCTTCTTAAATCATTCATTATCTCAAATGCATCATACATATTTACTTCACATATCAATCCGTGGAGCTATTCCCGATTTTGTGAGTGGTGCGTTTTCATATGGACTGAGTATATTATTGTATCTTAGGTCGTTTTTAGTGGGGGAAAGGAATACAGCCTGATTGCTATGATGTCTTACTGAGTTAAGATCACATATTGAAAATAAATGTGTAACGTATCTTGCATTGTTGTCCATGCGTGTTAATCTCAACATTTTAGGCAGCAACAGGGTGTAATTATAAGAACACGCTCTCCATCGTTTCTCTTCCCAATGAGCAACCATCGTATTTCTTTCCAACTTCATAAGTTTGAATGATCTGACGTAGTTTGCCACTTGCGCAGGAAGGCGGGACAGAGGAGTACTTGCGCCAGGCTACTCCGGGCACGAAATTGCAACATACGCCTGGACACACCCCGTTGGCGCGGCGCACCCCCCGTTCGCTGCGCCTGGGCCGCGCCTGCGCCTGATCTACGAAATTAGAGCCCAATATCTCAGCCAAAAATGGATGCAACTCAATATTAAACATTGCATTAGATTGTCAAAACAATGCCACGATGACTGTGTGCTGTGATCAAAGCTAAAGGCAGCGCATCAAAACATTAAAGTGCGCAACTTTTTTTTGGCCGGAAAGTATTTTTACGAAGGTATTATGTGCACAGGTGAGTGACTACTGGGTGTAGATATCCTATAACCAGCCTGTGTGTCAAAACCAAGAATCTCCAGCTGTTCACAGGATAGTTATCAGTCAAAGAGAAATGCCTGCTTAAGAGGAATGTAATTTCTTGTCCAAAATCCGGAGAATGTGGTACACAAAATGAATATGGCCTTTGCGATTCTTGCGATGTAGCCGTTTTAAAGAGTCTACCTTAAGTGCTCCACTTTTCCTCCCAAATACCTAAAGATCAAAGGAAAACCAACTTTAATGATCACGTTCGTCATAATTGCATATTTAAGTTGCCCTGAGCCTGACACTATAACTTTCATTATGACCACTGATGGAGTTTATGAATAAAGGGCTGATTCAATGAACATGAATGGTGATTTAATTATACAATAAGCTAACAAAATAAACAATTATTGACATAAAATAATGAACATTTTCAGAAATAGCCCTACATTAAAAAATAAGGCAAATAATTTATGAAGAAATGGGAATAACAGAATGTAATCACAAAAAAACAAATAAGTGTAGGCTATGACCTATGTACATATGTTAGCAATAATAAATGTTAGCTACATTAGAAGAACCACGCTATGGATTTGAAGCTGGTTCTTATTTTGCGCTAAGATAGGAGCAACACCTGCCTCAAGCAATACAAAAGTCAACCAAAGCACCCTGATTTAAGATTACTTATTGCTTTTATCAAGAAATATGTTTAATTTATGCTTAGTATTTTATGTTTTTTCACATGGCTTAAGAGCCATGCGCGCGCTCTCACTCTTAAGAACGGGCATTGGAAAAGTGTGTAAAGAACAAGACCTTTTGAAAGATCACACTAGGTGAACCCTTTTAGCGCTCCACAAATGATCATTATTGAGAAATGAGGCCCAGAAAGAATAGAAGGTACCTGCCATTTTTTCTCTCAGTTTGTTAAAAATTAGCTTTTACCTCAGTGTTTTCTCTAGTGTTGGAGGATGTTAAGTCATAAGAAAGAATGACAGTCTACATTCCTGTGAATGTAATATGAATTAAGTAAAATTAGCTCAATTGTTTGGTTCATCTCCAAACACCGGCAGGCCAAGCATGCTGCTGCCCGGGCGGGGAGGGAAGCAAAAACTTGGGTATGGGAAAAGTTCGGGGAGGCCATGGAGGAGGATTATCGGTCGGCCCCGAAGAGATTCTGGCAAACCATCTGGCGCCTCAGAAGGGGAAAGCAATGCCCTGTCAACACTGTTTGCAGTGCAGGTGGGGAGCTGTTGACTTCGACTGGGGATATTGTCGGCCGGTGGAAGGAATACTTCGAGGATCTCTTCAATCCCACTGACACGCCTTCCGTAAAGGAAGCAGCGGCTGGGAACCCAGAGGCTGATTCATCCATCACTCGGGCTGAAGTCACTGAGGTAGTTCGGAAGGTCCTCGGTGGCAAAGCACCGGGGGTGGATGAGATCCGCCCTGAGTACCTCAAGTCCATGGATGTTGTAAAGCTGTCTTGGTTGACATGCCTCTGCAACATCGCGTGGCAGTCGGGGACAGTGCCTCTGGACTGGCAGGCCGGAGTGGTGGTCCCTCTTTTTAAGAAGGGGGACGGGAGGGTGTGCTCCAGCTATAGAGGGATCACACTCCTTAGCCCCCCTGGTAAAGTCTATTCCAGGGTGCTGGAGAGGAGAATTTGGCTGATAGTCGAACCTCAGATTCAGGGGGAACAATCAGGTTTGCGTCCCGGTCATGGAACACAGGACCAGCTCTGAAGCACCTCCGCAGGGTGCTTGGGGGTTCATGGGAGTTTGCCCAACCAGTTCACATGTGTTTTTTGGACTTGGAGAAGGCATTCGACTATGTCCTTCCTGGCATTCTGTGGGAGGTGCTTTGGGAGTGTGGAGTCCGGGGCCCTCTACTAAGGGCAGTGCGGTCTCTGTATGACCGAAGCAGGAGCTTGGTTCGCATTGCCGGCAGTAAGTCAGACCTGTTTCCGGTGCATGTTGGACTGTGCAGGGCTGCGCTTTGTCACCGGTTCTGTTCATTATTTTTATGGACAGAATTTCTAGGCGCAGCCAGGGGCCGGAGGGTGTCCAGTTTGGGGACCATAGGATCACATCTCTGCTTTTTGCAGATGATGTTGTCCTGTTAGCTCCTTTGATCCAGGACCTTCAGCATGCACTGAGGCAGTTTGCCACGAGTGTGAAGTGGCTGGGATAAGAATCAGCACCTCTAAGTCCGAGGCCATGGTTCTCGACCGGAAAAAGGCGGCTAGCCCCCTCCGGGTTAGAGGAGAGCTCCTGCCTCAAGTGAAGGAGTTTAAGTATTTTGGGGTCTTGTTCACGAGTGAGGGAAGGATGGAGCGTGAGATTGACCGACGGATCGGTGCAGCGGCAGCAGCAATGCGGTCATTGTAACGATCTGTTGTGGTGAAGAAGGAGCTGAGCTGAAAGGCAAAGCTCTCAATTTACCAGTCAATCTACGTTCCTACCCTCACCTATGGTCATGAACTTTGGGTCATGACCGAAAGAACGAGATCTCGGATACAAGCGGCTGAAATGGGTTTCCTCCGCGGGGTGGCGGGGCGCTCCCTTAGAGATAGGGTGAGGAGTTCTGTCACCCGGGAGGAGCTCAGAGTAGAGCCGCTGCTCCTCGACGTCAAGAGAAGCCAGCTGGGATGGCTCAGGTATCTATATCAGATGCCCCCCGGACGCCTTCCTGGGAAGGTGTTCTGGGCATGCCCCACCGGGAGGAGGCCCCGGGGAAGACCCAGGACATGCTGGAGGGACTATGTCACTCGGCTGGTCTGGGAACACTTCCGGATACCCCCGGAAGAACTGGAGGAAGTGTCCAGGGAGAGGGAAGTCTGGGCATCCTTGCTTAGACTGCTGCCTCCGCGACCCGGCCGCGGATAAGCAGAAGAAGATGGATGGATGGATGGATCTCCAAAAAAAAAAAAAAACTTTGGCAGGACAAGATCTGCCCTGTTTACATTCTGTACAAATGTAGCATCGTGGGTAAAGGCACATCAATAAGGTTCATGGCTTATTTATTTATTATATTTATAGGTTTTAGAGCAATCGTTTTACCTACAGTATTACCACCATTGTATTTCACTGACCGCAGACCTGTTATGTAGACTGATTTACTAGCTCTGTCAAAAAAGCCCTTTCAGTGGAATAGTAGCCATTTTCAGCTGTCATACTTTTCTGTTTCTTTGATTTTTCAATCTTGATCATCCTTAAGGCACTCATATGTGAATGGTATGTATCTTGAGGCTGTTGCATTTGACTTGTGCTTGTGCCACGGACAGTTGTAAAAGAGGCCTTAAATGAAATTTCACTTCAAAATTGTTGTTATTCTGTTTTTCAGTTTGAGGCAAATAAAGTCTTCATGTGGAAGATTGCAATTTTTTCCATGGAAATCCAGAAATGAACATTAGATACACTCTTTAATACCACCCAAACTAACCAAAAAACTCATATTGGTTATAAATGAGAAGTTATAGATGGTAAACTATGAACAAATTATTGTCATATTTTCAGCAATAGAGTGGATAACATCTGAGATTGCCACTGAAAAAGAGAAGGCAACCTTCCCTTGAAAAAGTTTTTTTTTTTTTCATTTTTATTGAGTCCTTTTTTTAAAACTTTCTCAGCACTGCAGCACATTTTTTTGCAAAATGCAAAGAAATTCACTGCTGAAAACAAAATGGCGTGATAGATTTTAATCAGCTGATGATAATGTGAATTTTACAGTGTTGTAAGCCATATAGCCTGGTCTTTAGTCAAGCTCCTTTTACTGAGTGAAATCCTCCCCCAGTTTAAATTATGGGGGTAAGGGAAAGGGTGGGAGGGGAATGGGGGGTATTTGGGGGGTGGTGCTGCTTTCATCGGCTCCTCTCTCCTCTGTTGGCCCGGGCCAAGGCTGGCCTCTGTTTCTCAGTAAGTTTACTCCACTCCAGATGTGTGCCGGCTCCAGTGTGGCTGCCATGTACTGTAAATCGGCAGCTGAGGGCTCGTCAATCTGTGGGGTAGAGCACTGCGGTGTCGTCAGCCTCAGCCACTGGCATAAACGGAAATTTGTACTGCTGAGCTCCCATGAGGATCAGGAGGAAGGGGGGAGGAGGCAGGGGGGCTATGGAGAGGCAGCATGCAGGAGGGTTTCAGAAAGGAGGAGTCAGAACTGGAATGAGTCTGATGAGCAGCAGGGGAAATACCTCATGCTCGTTCTTAGAAACTAATGCAAAAAAGGTTTGACTCTTTATATCTTCTGCTGCTTCAGTTTTTGTTTGACATTGCAAGGATTGATACCATCTTTGTCCTATAATAAGCAAGACCCAAGTCAGTACATGTTGGAGCAGCAAAGAAGGAAAGTGTCTTTCATTTGCTGAATGGAACTTATGTTTGAGGTTTTTGGAAAAGGAGGCGGAATAGAAACAACACTTTCAGAGCCAGGAACTGAATTTATTAGTGTGCTGATTCATGTAAAAAGGTGGAAACTGGCTGCTCGAATGCAGAAATGATTAACCTATTTCTTGCATTACATGTTCCTCAGCGTTAATCATGTTTCTTATCAACTCTCCCTTACACACCTAATATTTCAAGTTCAGCTCAATTTTTTTCTCAAACATAAAGAATGGAAACTTAATCTTAATACTCCCATGGTATTTACTTTTGCTCAGTAGGCACACTTCATTAAATATCAACAATCTGTCCAATCTATCATTGATCATTCATGTCCAAGCAGTGCCAGCTTCTGGGCTGAAAATAGAGAAGGCACAAAAATCTCATTCAAATGATGATACAGTAACCCTTCAGTTGTTTTCAATTATTGTCCTTCACAAGTTTTCCTATGATTAAAATACCTTCTTTCTGAATACACTGTTAGAGCGATTCATAAATAAATTCAAACTAGCAAGAACCTACACAGGCCCAAGGAGCATAATGTGCATGCATTTCACGAAACGTCCCCACTAAGCATCCTACTAATCGTCCATAGCTGCATTCCAATAAAAATTAAAATGCTCCCTTCACTTCCTCACTCAAATCAAGTGAGCCCTCTGAGTGACGTAGTAGGTGAGAGAGCCCCTCCAGAATGAGGGAGAGCCACGGCGGGGAGGGGTTGTGGCTGTTCGAATTGAAATGACCCTTGTATTTCTTCTGCACTTCAACGTATGTCAACCAGCTAACGAGAAGCTTTCTTTACCATTTAGCCAATTGATTTAGTTGCCTATATGCCGTGCCTCTTTCAATTTACTTGCAATCTGTATCACATGTTTATGGCAAGAAGAAGAAGTGCTCTTCTAATCGCTGCCGCACTGTCACACCGGTGTATTAGCCAGCAGCCAAACTTCTATCATGTTTACTTTTGTTGTACTTATATCAGCAAATAGTTAATGTTTTCTTGTAAAATTAAGTACTGCAATAGTCCTCACAGATACAAAAGGCTACAACAAAAATGACATGTAAAGTTACATACTTAAATGAAACACAAAATGAATGCCTCCCGCCCCCAAAACATTGCTATTTGTTCATGCACCCATCACATGGGACACATTGACACACTGCTCGGACAAGATTCCTCCATTTGTATGCCATTTACTAGAGATGACAATTTCAAACCTTTAAAACCGCATCTAACTTCAGAAACATTCTTTTGAAATTTTTTAAAATAATGCTTCTAAAAATAGTGCACCGCATACAGACAGAAACGTTTATTGCTACACTTATATTTATGCAAAAAGCACAGATAATCGCACATAAGCCTTAATGAATGATTATATTCATACCATTATATATAACACAAGCATGTACAAACATACATAATGTGGGCTAATTAGTCACAGAACTCAATGTAATTGAATTGCACTGACATTAACATTGTGCATCTTTGAATACCATAGAACTGACTGTTATTTTAGTTTCACATCATTTGCCTGTCAGGTCAGGAACCATTTATTGAGCAAATTATACATTATTTTACATATTGTGATAGTTTAATTTCACAGTTGTTATATCGGAGCGATCAGACCATAAATTCACTTTTTTAAACTGCTGCCCTGCCTGGAGGGAGAACATAGCGTACTGAACTTGCACTAGTTTTGAAAGTCTCCACTCCGAAATTTACCGCGATGAAGAGATATTCATTTTTCTAATGTCTGTGGAATAAAAGGAAATCCTTTGAACCAGTGCAACAATGGATAAAGCTAATGTATAATATATATATATAGCCTGGCCTACGCCAGTGTAATGTAGGCTACTTATATCTACCAGCATATCCTAAAAAAATATCCATTTAACTTTCTAGTTTAACAGAAGCTACCATTCTCAAATTTCATCGGCAATCACAATCTTCACAAGCATTCAAACCTTATTGCGGTGCATATAACTCAAAATATGAACTTAAGTTTCCAAATGGTATTACACAGGTACACAGGTATAAACCTGTGACAAACATGCTTGAAACATATTGAACTTCACTGTTGAAATCGCCATCACTACTATTGTCCGTGCCACAATTCTTTCTTTTGCCAGCACAATTAATATGGTGGAGGTGAAAATGTGACCATGGGAGAATGCAGGTTTGGTGATGCAAGTAGTTGAAAATACAATATTTAAGGTGTGAACTTTAAAAGGCACAGAGGGTCAAGTTGAGGTCACTCATGGATTTCATATATGACTTTCTAAATTTCCCTATACAAACCTTGGCTCAATCTGTGACCATATTTGGTGATACGAGTCATTGCAATTTCAATGTCCAGTTTGACCCTCAAAGGTCACTGACAGTCAAGCTGAATATCACCAAATAAAAGTTCATATGTGACTTCCTTCCACTGAGCAAAAACATGTGAAGAACACTGTACTCACAATAACTTTTGACAGCTTTGACGGAGGATCACCAAATTCACACCACATATGCCTCTCAATGAAGGCCTTGCTCAAGTTCAATGATGATTGACCTTGACCTAGTTTTCAAGGTCACTGAGCAAAAGCATGTGAAGAACACTGTACTCGCAATAACTTTTGACAGCTTTGATGGAGGCTCACCAAATTCATATGACATTCTTATTGGCTTGTTAGGTTGATCTCAGCCATGGCCACAAAACTATGCCTTGGGGATGCGTCCATCATCCACAAGTCATGAAAATTGTAATCTCTCTCATAAGCCATGGTTATATTTACCTCATATTACAATGATCCATCCCTCATCCATCTCTCTGTTCAACCAATGACCAATGACCTACAGTGTCATTGTACTTCACATTATTAGTGGTACAGTGCACCACATTATTTTCAGCCATCAAAACAGTTTTTGCCGCATGTTTCTGGTCACTTCTGCGATGGGGGACACAAGGCCTTCAGGCCAGCAGGCCATTTTTTTATTTGGTTCTCCAAATGCTGTTGCTAACCTAAGTAATGCTCTTGGTCCCCTGTCTGCTAATCTACACAGTGTGGTCAGAAACCTTGGTGTCATATTGGATAGCTCTTTGAATTTTAATAAACAAATCAGTAATGTGGTCAAAGGCAGTTTTTATCAACTGCGCTCAATAGCTAAACTTACGCCCCTCCTCTCTCAGAATAATCTGGAAACACTGATCCATGCTTTTATTTCCTCCCGACTTGACTACTGTAATTCACTTTATGCTGGTATTAGTCAGTCCAACATAGCCAGACTACAACTGGTTCAAAATGCAGCTGCGAGATTCTTAACAGGCACCAGGAAAGAAGATCACATAACTCCAGTTTTAGCCCGACTGCACTGGCTCCCTGTACAGCACAGAATTGATTTTAAAATCTTACTGTTAGTTTTTAAAGCTCTGAATGGATTTGCTCCATCTTACATTACTGAGCTTTTATCGCCGCATTCTGCTCCTCCATCTCTTCGGTCATCATCACAAAACCGTCTTTCAGTCCCTCGCACCCGTCTTAAGACCAGAGGGGACCGGGCTTTTTCTGTAGTTGCTCCCAAACTTCGGAATTCTCTCCCCCCTCATATTTAGTCATGTCCCACCATTTCAAGTTTTAAATCTTGTCTTAAGACCCATCTTTTTTCCTGTGCTTTTAACTCAGTCTGAGGCCCCCTCCTTGATTATCTTATTTATTTATTTATTTATTTATTATTACTCTTGTTTGGTTTTAGTGCTTGTCCTTTTATGACTTGCCTTTTCTAAATTTTGTACCTGCTTTTATTATCTGCTCTTGTATGTTTTATTTCTTGTTTTAGACCTCTGTGATGCCTTAGCTCTGAGCTATATTAAGCTAGGCTAAGCTATGTTTTATGTTAATGTTTGTACTCTCCCTGCCTTTTTTTTTTGTTTAGCACTTTGGGTCAACTTCTGTTGTTTTTTTAAATGTGCTATATAAATAAACTTGACTTGACAAAAAATCTGGAGCATGGCAGCATTTCGTTTGAAGTCGCCGACTATCAAAACTGGAATGAATTTCAAAGCAAAGTTTTGCTTACCCCGTTCAAGAACGAACATGACATATGCTATACAGTGGCAGCTGGTGAACTGGCAATCAGGGAAGCACAAACCATCCCTTAAAAATAATGGTTGGTCATGACCTGTTTTCAATCTGAATAAAGTTGACTTTACTTGACTCCAAAAATCCTGAAGACCATCAGGTGTCGCCAGTTCACCTTGTTTAGTTAAAATGAGCACGATTAGCCAAATACTTCACCTGTTTTCAATCATTCATTTAAATTACTATTACAGAAACTCCAAAAACTCTCAGAATTATCAGGTGTTAATAGCGCATGCCTGTCAACTCTCACGCCTTCAGCGTGAGTTTTAGTGGCATATTTACGTTCCCCTGCTCAGTGGCGTAGTGCAGAGGCGCTGGGCCCTGGTGCGAGAATGACGCACACAACACGTTAGGCTATTTGAACCATGAACAACAGTGACGATACATTGCCAATCAAAATGCAAAAAAGATCCATACGGCTGAACAGTCAACCATATTTCTCTAACAGCACAACAGTGGCCAAATCAAAAAGTAAACAGATAGATAGACACATATCCTGGCACAGCCGCCATTTAACCACAACCGGCAAGCTGATCACTTGCAGTAGCCTAATAAAAAACTGCACTCACCCATTCAGAAGTTAACTCTGGGTGCCTTCTGCTCTGCAAAGTCGTTGAGCAAGAGGGCAATGAGGTGGTAGCATTAGCCTCCAAGTCTGACTGCTGCGTGACGCCGCTATCATTCACAACGCTAGCAGGAACTGGATCTGGACAAGATGACTGTTTAAAAAATGCATTCAATTTCGCCAATTTGGAGTTCTGTACATCAAGCTCTTTTTTCTTGTCTTTTTTGAGCACCGCTTTTGTGCTGCTCAACATGGTGCTCAAGACTTTTCACCTCTAATACTAGGCTATTGGGTTAGCTGATCCCTCAAAAAAGAACACTTCACGAGCAAGCGCGCAGCCTACGAAGCTACGATCAGAAAGGATTAAGTAAATGTCAACTAATTGGACAAACACATTTCCCAGCAGGCCATGTTCTTTTGAAAATGTTGAGAATAAAACAATCAAATATATGATTAGTAATTGTGATTATAACGGACAAAGCATCATTACTGAAATACAAAAGACAGATATCCAAAAAAAGAGGAAAAATGGCCAGTGAGTGTGTGTGGGGGGAGGGGGGCTGTTACCATGACTGTGTTGTATGAAACAATAAAGCAATATATCTACTCATCAACTCGCCATTTCTGTAATGAGTTTATGGCGTCCAACAGAGCTTCCTGAGATCACCAGATTGAATTGAATTTTTTTTCTGTGTTGTGACCAGAGGGAGAGTGGCCAAGCTAATCACCGTGGGCCCTCAGAGCTCATCGGGGCCCCGGTTCAGCGCACCGGCGGCACCGACAATACCTACGCCGCTGCCCCTGCTGTAGTCAGCAATTATTCAATTAACGCATATGTAAGACATTCTTATGTGGAATTGAAGTCCTTGTGCGTGGAGGTTTATCAGTTTCAGGTGCTTTACGGTGATTAAGACTCCGGATTTCAAATGCTTTTCTTTACTCAGGGGTTGGAAGCAATGCATGTGTTTCATGATTCTTTAAATTGTTTCAATTAAATAAGATCATTTGAAACGTTTTTATGCAATTCCGTTCCATTTCCAATATCAGACCTCATTTGAGAAGACTAGCTGCTCCATCACTCCATCATCTGGACATCTTGCAACATGAAGTTGCTTTGCTCTGTATCACGGCTCTGACAATGTTGGCTGGATTTTCTCTTTGCTCACGTGGCCAATCTTGATTTGACCCACACACATCACCTTGACAGAAACCTATAGGAATGGCAGAGGCCTCAATAGCCAAGCATTCAACTGGTACAGGTGGCTGCATGATAGGCTCGGTACCTGCTGGTTTAATGTGCTGATGTATCCTGTAGGAACTAAGAAATGAACTTTTGAATCTGATCATCCTCATCTTGACAAGTAAAGTCAGCTTGGTATTGATCATGAGGATGCGGTGGCCTGGACAGACCATCCACATCTTGATTCTTCTTTCCAGCTCTTTACTGGATGTAAAAGGCAAAGCTGGAAAAGGCAGCCATCCAGGAGTGGCCTGCTACATCCAGCTGGGCAGATGTAAGTATGTATGTGTTAGTGGGTTGTTGTCTGTCACAACTGTGAATTTTTCTCCATAGAGATAGTCAAACAACTTCTCTGTGAGCCCACCTTAAAGAAAATAATTCAAGCTTATGCTCAGGGCATCTTATGTAGCTCACAGTGGTTGAGTCCCCTGCTCACATATGCTATTACTCTGTTTGCTTTCTTGCTGTTGATATAAGGCTGCTCTAAAGTCATGGATGCTTATGTCTGTATGCAAAACATTCAAGAGCTTCTTTGAATCTGCAAACCCAAGAAGTGGAGCTGTTGCAAGCTTTTGAATGAGAGTCTAGTATACATCTTCACAAGCGGTTGTTCATGTTTCATTGAAGGGCTTTTTGAAATCTACAGTTGAGGGACATGTTGGGCTACTGCGTGAGGAGGCAGACTTCCTCTTTTTGGGCAGGTACCCAGCTGGTCAGAGGTCTTGCAATTTTGGAGTAATCATTTATGAATTGCCTTTAATATCCAGCAAATCAAAGAAAAGACTTAAGCTACTTGATGTTATTAGGCCTGGGCTACGTTGAAAGAGCAGCTATCCTGAAGGTCAATCTCTACTCGATTAGCAGACACAATATGACTGAGGTAGTACTGTTCTAAAGAACAGAAATTTTTCAGATGAAAGCTTTAAGCTGATTTCCTTGAACCCCTGAAGAACTCTGAGTAATCAGTCTTCAATTTCCTCAAGTGTTGCTGAGAAAACAGTGACATCATCAAGGAAGACTTAGACTTCTCTCAAATTCATTCCACCAATGCTTTTCTCCATTACTCTCTGAAAAGTGCTGGGGGCATTCGTAACTCCCTGTGGCATTCTGTTGAATTCCCACTACCCCACTGGCATCACGAAAGCAGTTTTGCTTCTGTCTTCTTTCTCCATCTCCACTTGATAGTAGCCAGGTCCATAATGGAGAACCACTTTGAGCCAGTCAAGCCTGAGGAAGCTTCATCAATGTTGGGCAAAGCGTATGCATCTTTGATGTTCTGTCTGTTCAGTTTTTGATAATCCACGCACAACCTGATGTTGCCATTCTTTTTCTTTACCACAGCAGTTGGAGAAGCAAAGTCGCTTTCTGATTCGCGAATGATGTTCACATAAGTAAGTAAGTAAGTAAATCTATATTTGTATAGCACCTTTCACAGCTTGAAAACACAAAGTGCTTCACAGTGGTAAAAACAGAGGCAAAACATATAAAACAATAAAAACAATAAGAAACAACACAGTTATCAATATAACAATAAACAAACACTGTGCAACAGACAAGAGATTTGCTTATTCAAAGGCTTGTCTAAAAAGATGAGTCTTTAGCCGACTCTTAAAGATGTCCACAGAATGAGAGGCTCGCAAGTCCAAGGGGAGTGCGTTCCACAGTTTTGGGGCCACTGTTTGGAAGGCACGATCTCCTTTAGTTTTCAACTTCATTGAAACATCTTGAAGCCCCTGACTAGGGGTGGGAATTGATAAGATTTTATCAATATCAATGCCATTATCCATTCTGCTTATCAATTCTCCTAACAATTCCTGAATAGTTTTTTAGGGGAAAAAAATAGTTCTACACAGTCTTCCGCTGTTTATATTTGCGAAGCGGTAGCGAGACAAACATTGTTCATATCCATGAGGCAGTAGCACAAAGAACGCTGTACACCGCTGGGAAGTTGCGGTGGTTGGCTCACTGTATATCAGTATCTCGGAAGTTCAAGCAGGTGCCTGGCTTAGCTCTTTCACGCACCTTAGCCAGGTCCCATTCACGGTAGTATGGCCAGCCAAATGATGACATTGCATTGCTTGAGCTTACCAACAAACCTGATGGGCCTTTATTTTGCTACCTTATTCTCACACATTCTGATCACAAGTATTTTCACCCTACATTTTGACTGGTGAATGCTGAATTAATTGGTTACTGTAGCCAGCATACATGGGTACATCAGTGCTAACACATCTAGGCAGCGGGCTCCAAGGCTCCATGGTAATTTCACCAGCTGCCCAGCTTATCTCTGTCCTTTATATCAGCTAATGATACCACTGCGACGCACAACTTTTGTATTGCATCGTAAAATCAATGTTACTTTCAAAAAAAAAAACCTTTACTCCCAGCGACAGCCACTATAGCAAAACGTGGCTGGTTAGAGGCACATTTCAGTTGTCATCTGGCTTATTAGTTACTGAAAATGTTGTTAGCTAGCTTGTGGATGATGGACTTAAATGTAGAAACATGTTTAGAGACAACTATCTAGCTTGCGAGATGATGTGGTATATGTTAAATTAGCTATATAGCTAGCTGGCTAGCCTTTCTATTTACAGTGATACCGCATTAGCAATCGCATTGGAAATGGAAGGCAAATGCAGTTCTATGAGATACTGCTGTGTGAATCTACTGAGTGTATAACCACGGAAATCTCCAGTCAAGCCCTCCTAATACTCCGCGGAATCAGCTAAGGGACCCTGTCATTTGGTAGCATGCAATCGTGGTTCTAATATTGTAGCTGACAAGCCAGCTACGTTGAAAACCTGTTAGGGAAGCCATGATGGTTTTCCTACCCCTGACTGACAGCTTTTGTTCAAACGTATGTTACCTGTAAATTCAGAAACTTTTCTGTTTCGCTATTGCTTTGCTGCATGCCAGTATAATAACTGTGGCAGGCGTACACTCCCGCTGGCACAAGTGGACATCTTGGGCAATTATTGTATTCATTCTCTGGCTAGTTGGCTAGTGAACAAACTAACGCTACTTTGTGTTGATATATCATGTTATATGAAATAATATTACAACCCCAATTCCAAAATAGTTCCAAAAAGTGGAAATTGTTAATAAAATCAAAACTCAATGACTTTCAAATCACACCAGCCAGTATTTTATTCAGAATAGAACAGACATAACATAGAAAATGTTGAAACTGAGAATTTTTCCTTTAGTTATGCACCAAATGTTCTCAATTGGTGAAAGATCAGGACTGCAGGCAGGCCAGATTAGCATACGGACTCTGCTACTACGAAGCCATGCTGCTGTAATAGCTGCAGTATGTTGTTTTGCATTGTCCTGCTGAAATACACAAGGCCTTCCCTGGAATAGATGTACGAAACCCAAAACCAGTGAAGTTGGCGCGTTGTGTAAATCGTAGATAAAAACAGAATACAATGATTTGCAAATCCTTTTCAACCTATATTCAATTGAATACACTGCAAAGACAAGTTACTTAATGTTCGAACAGGTAAACTTTGTAATTTTTTGCAAATATTAGCTCATTTGGAATTTGATGCCTGCAACATGTTTCAAAAAAGCTGGCACAAGTGGCAAAAAAGACTGAGAGAGTTGAGGAATGCGCATCAAACATTTATTTGGAACATCCCTCAGGTGAACGGGCTAATTGGGAACAGGTGGGTGCCATGATTGGGTATAAAAGCAATCAGGGTCACCACTTTCCTGCAGGGTCACCACTTAGTGAACAAATGCGTGAGCTGATTGTTGAACAGTTTAAAAACAACATTCCTCAACGAGCTATTGCAAGAAATTTAGGGATTTCATCATCTACGGTCCGTAATATCGTCAAAAGGTTCAGAGAATCTGGAGAAATCACTGCACGAAAGCGACAAGGCCGAAAACCAACACTGAATGCCCGTGACCTTCGATCCCTCAGGCGGTACTGCACCAAAAACCGACATCAGTGTGTGAAGGACGTCACCACATGGGCTCAGGAACACTTCAGAAAACCACTATCAGTAACTACAGTTCATCGCTACATCTGCAAGTGCAAGTCAAAACTCTAAACTGCAAAGCGAAAGCCATTTATCAACAGCACCCAGAAATGCCGCCGGCTTCGCTGGGCCCAAGCTCATCTAAGATGGATTGATACAAAGTGGAAAAGTGTTCTATGGGCTGACGAGTACACATTTCAAATTGTTTTTGGAAACTGTGGACGTCGTGTCCTCCGGACCAAAGAGGAAAAAAACCATCCAGACTGTTATCGGCACAAAGTTCAAAAGCCAGCATCTGTGATGGTATGGGGGTGTATTAGTGCCCAAGGCATGGGCAATTTACACATATGTGAAGGCACCATGTGGAAACATTTTTTATTGATTCATTTAATTATTATTAATTACTTATCTTTGCTTATCCTCATATTCTGTTTTAGTTCAGAACTTCATAGGCCTTAAGTGTGTGTGTGTGCTTACATATTTCTGATTTAGCAGGGGCCTGCATAACTGTACTAGTGTGTCATGACATGTAGCCTATCTAAAGTCATGACAACTTGAATGTCTGTACCAAGGACAAGATGTTTTTCTCTTTCTCTAAGTTTGTGTTTATAGAAAGCTCCGGAACCCATAACAAGATAAGCTGGAGCCAGAGCAGAGAGAAGGCAGGTGCTCTCCTCCCTGGCAAGATGTGTGTGTATCCCAAGACAACTTGACGTGGTTACGTACCAACTTGACGCAGTTGCTTGCGACGGCAAAGGCTTGCGTGATATGTAAATCAGCACGGGGGGAGGAGAACGCCATGGAGTATTCCCACAAATACCAGAGAACTTTCTAATTGTGAATCCTCCTCCATTTTGCTGACTTGACTTTGTATGGGAATCCTTTTTTGCAAAAAAGTAAACGGACTTTGGCTTGGATATTAACTTCTCTGCCTCCTACTGATTTTTTCTCTGGGTCGTCTGAGTTTCTTTTTGCGAAGGTAATACCAGGAATGTAAAATCAAAATTCCTTTAACAACCATTAATGCTGAAAGGTACATACAGGTTTTGGAGCAACATATGTTCCCATCCAAGCAACGTCTTTTTCATGGACGCCCCTGCTTATTTCAGCAAGACAATGCCAAGCCACATTCTACACGTGTTACAACAGCATGGCTCCGTAGTAAAAGAGTGCGGGTACTAGACTGGCCTGCCTGTAGTCCAGACCTGTCTCCAATTGAAAATGTTTGGTGCATTATGAAGCGTAAAATACGACAACGGAGACCCCGGACTGTTGAACAACTTAAGCTGCACATCAAGCAAGAATGGGAAAGAGTTCCACCTGAAAAGCTTCAAAAATTGGTCTCCTCAGTTCCCAAACGTTTACTGAGTGTCGTTAAAAGGAAAGGCGATGTAACACAGTGGTAAAAAGGCCCCTGTGCCAACTTTTTTGCAATGTGTTGCTGCCTTTAAATTCTAAGTTAATGATTATTTGCAAAAAAAAAATAAAGTTTCTCAGTTTGAACATTAAACATCTTGTCTTTGCAGTGTATTCAATTGAATATAAGTTAAAAAGGATTTGCAAATCATTGTATTCTGTTTTTATCTACGATCTACATAACGTGCCAACTTTACTGGTTTCGGGTTTTGTAATCTGGAGGGGAGCATATGTTGCTCTGAAACCTTTACATACCTTTAAGCATTCAAGGTGCTTTTTAAAACATGCAAGTGTCCCACACCATATGCACTGATGAATCCCCATACCATCTGAGATGCTGGCTTTTGAACTGAACACTAATAACTGGATGGGTAGTCTCTCTCCTTTTTAGCCCGGAGGACACGACGCCCATGATTTCCAACAAGAATGTCAAATTTGGACTTGTCTGACCACAGGACACTTTGCCACTTTGCTACAGTCCGTTTTAAATGAGTCTTGGCCCACAGAACACGGCGGCACTTCTGGATCATGCTAAACAATGGTTTCCTTTTTGCATGATAGAGTTTTAGGTGGCATCAGTGGATGGCACAGTGGACTGTGTTTACAGAAAGTGGTTTCTTAAAGTATTCCTGGGCCTGTTTAGTAATGTCAATGACAGAATCATGCTGGTGAGTGATGCAGTGGCGTCTGAGGGCCCGAAGATCACAGGCATCCAGTTAAGGTCTTCGGCCTTGTCCCTTACGCGCAGAGATTTTTCCAGTTTCTCTGAATCTTTTGATGATGTTATGCACTGTCGATGATGAGACCTTCAAAGCCTTTGCATTTTGACATTGAGAAACATTGTTTTTAAAGTATTCCACAATGTCTTTTACGCAAGCCTTCACAGGTTGGAGAGCCTCTGGCCACCTTTACTTCTGAGAGACTCAGCCTCTCTAAGACATCCCTTTTATAGCCAATCATGTTACACACCTGATGCCAGTTAACTAAATTACTAAATGTTCTTTCAGCTGATTCTCTTTTATATTGATAGCTTTTTCAGCCCTTTTTTGCCTGTGTCTCAACTTTTTTGAGGGCTGTTGCAGCCAGAAAATTTGAACCAAGCTCATTTTGTGGATAAAAATGTATAATGTCTTAGTTTCAACATTTGAAATGTTATCTATGTTCTATTGTAAATAACATATTGGCTCATGTGATCTGAAAGTCATTGCATTTTGATTTTATTCACAATTTACACTTCATCCCAACTATTTCGGAATTGGGGTTGTAGAATTTCATCGCCTTAGAAAATAGACCACAGATTCCTAACCACACAGCAAGACATTATCATCTTGATTTTTCGATATAAAAAAATCTCCAGTCAGAAATGTGGTCAATGGATCAAGTTCCGTGAATCGAATGACACTAGGTGGGATAACAGCCCACAGATGACTAGAAAAGGCCGAGGGTTAGTGGCTATGCTAGCCGAGCTGTAGTAACCCCCCTCCCGTAGACAGCCAGGCCAGGCCCGTGATTAACGGCAGTGCTTGGCGTTCCTACTCTACTACTCTACTACTCCTACTCTGTAGGCTTGTGCTCTAGCTTAGCCACAACATAACTGGATGAGAAGACGCCCTTAATTATGCAGAAATTTAATCCTTTATATAGTGTAAATAGTAGAGTGACACAAAATGCACCCCCCCTCCCCAGTTTTCACGAAGGGGAAATTAGCCATAGAGACCAAAACCGTATTTTGAACCAGGCTGTAAACATGTTTAATTTTGCTGTAAAATTTGGCTGTTTAACACAAAGTCAATGGGGATTGAATCCTTTCTGCAGTCAGCCTCAAGTGGCCATTCAAGGAACTGCAGCTTTTGGCACTTTTTGCTTCGCTTTTCAGCCCTGCAGGTTGCTGCTTGTCGTGACGTGATGTTGTGATGGGAAATGAAAGAATTGTTAAGAAGAATCAATAACATTGGAGGTGTTTACAATGTCAAATGGCAAGGTGACGCATAGTTTGTGCCATATTGTGCCACTTGTCATGCAAAGGTAATAAGTGTTCACGCCATGTTTGCGCCAAAGCTAAGCACTGCTCACGCATAATTTACTACAGTGGCACATATTGTCACGCATTTCACGCAGAGTTTGCACTATGTTCATGCCGCATCACTCATGGAAACCACAAGGTTGCGCATGCATGAAGTCGTCCTGCCAACTTTTTAGGACTTGGCATGACAATGTTGTGGCCATCAGCTAAAATGCAGACCACTAGGCCGAATGGCATGCCATGGCACGCAATGGCACGCATTCTCGCGCAATAGTTGCGCCTAGTTTGCTCATAGTTCATGAACTGTTCACGTAAGTGGTGTGAAAATTATTTTGTCATACCCAGATAAAAATGTTTGAACATTTTGAAATTCCCAATAAGGCCTGGCACATACTTTTTATCTACCCTTCATTCCCCACGCATTGTCATGAGTACCTTCCTCTTTGGCACGCCAAATTGTTTGCGATTGCGTTAACCATTTGTCGTGCAAGTGTCAGGGTGGCACTACTCTGTTATGAAAAGCCTATTTGTTGGCTTGGAAAAAGCAGTAGTATTTTCTGGATGCTTACACACCAGCACATAGGTCTAGTAGGTATAAAAATGTGTTGATGATAAAATAAAACACATTTTGTCCAAGTTAACTCTAAAGACAATTTTTGATTGAAACCAGCCACTTGGTTATGCTTTTCCATTTTACATGTTAAAATGCTGAACATTAATCAATATGATATGATTTATGTTGACTGATGTGTGAATTGAACTCTCAGCTTGTTTTTATCATAGTTTGGGATCTGAAACCTGCATACCAGGATTCCCTTGACATTTCAGACCACTCGAGGATCAAGCATAGTCTCACCTGTCATAAGTTCAGAAGCCATAGTGCTGCAAGTACGATCATGCAACAAAATGTAAAACCCCAATTCCCAAATAGTTGGAACAAAGTGTAAATTGTGAATAAAATCAAAATGCACTGACTTTCAGATCACATGAGCCAATATGTTATTTTCAATAGAACATAGATAACATTTTCAATGTTGAAGCTGACACATTTGTTGTGAATTAAGTATTTATGCTTTGTTTTTGTATGTTTTCAGTTTCATGATGTTTAGAATTATTTGTTTCTTTGTGTTAGATTTACTTCTAGTGTGATTGTTCATGTTTCATGAATGCTTGTCTTTTGTCACTCGCTCCCTTGTGTGTCTAAGTGTGGTGTCTTGTTTCCATTCACAGTCTTTTCCCCTGTCTTTTCTGGTTGGGTACTTCCTGCTTCCTTCTTCCTGTGCTTGTTAACTGTCTGCACCTGAGAATAGGTTAGCTGAGGCACTGGTGATTAGAAATGGGTAGGACTACACATTAGAGCAGAGTAGTTAGGCACAGTGATTAGTTAGTTTGAAGAAGCAGGGCACACCTACTTGTTCAATCTGTCCTATCACTTTCCTTTGCTGTTCTAGATTCTGCCTCCTCTCAGCTGTCCTTCATTTCTTGGGCTAAACACTCTAATTAGTTTGTTTATAAAGACCCCACTTTTCCGCTTGTCTTTGTTGATTCGTGACCGTTCCTTGCCCTGCCTGGTTGTTCTGTCTCTGCGCTTTTTCTTCAGTGTGTTTTTGCAATTATTGAGAGTTTTTGTCCTTTGTGATTTTCTGTACTCTAGTTATTGATTGTATTTCGTCGAGTGAGTGAGGTGAGTTTGAGAGTCTCCTGTTTTCCCCAGTTCCCTTTATACTTTGACTGTTTATTCAATTTCTGTGTCTCCCTCTTCCCTTCCAATTCCCCTTTCCCTTTTCCCCATTCCCTTTGGTTAGTTTCCCTTTGTTTCTGTATTCTGTGCTGACTGATTTCCTGGTTTTTTGTTTTATTTTTTTGGACATTTTGCCTGTCCCTGACTAAGATTGAGCGTTTCTGTGATATTCCTGATTTCTGGCTATTGACCTCTGTTTCTGTCTGACCATGAGCAACGGTAATGTTAATAAGACGCTCTTCCGAGCTTGAACCGCGATTGGAGTCTCCGTACGTTCATTACAATTTACTGTTTATCCACAAAATGAGCTTATTTCAATTTGTCTGGCAGCAACAGGTCTCAAAAGTTGGGACACAGGCAAAAAAGGGCTGAAAAAAGCTAAGTGAATCAGCTGAAAGAATATTTAGCAAGTAATTAGGTTAACAGGCATCAGATGTCTAAAATGATTGGCCATAAAAGGGATGTCTTAGAGAGGCTGAGTCTCTCAGAAGTAAAGATGGCCAGAGACTCTCTAACCTGTGAAGGCTTGCATTAAAAAAAAAAGTGGAATACTTTAGTGTTCCTCAACGCCAAATTGCAAAGGCTTTGAAGATCTCATCGACAGTACATAACATCAAAAGATTCAGAGAAACTGGAAAAATCTGTGCATAAGGGACAAGGCCATAGACCTTTACCGGATGCCCGTAGTCTTCGGGCCCTCAGACGCCACTGCATCACTCACCTGCATGATTCTGTTATTGACATTACTAAATTGGCCCAGGAATACTTCAGGAAACCGTCTGTAAACAGTCTGCCGTGCCATCCACAGATGCCACCTAAATTTCTATCATGGAAAAAGAAGTCATTTAGCATGATTCAGAAGCGCCGCCGTGTTCTGTGGGCCAAGGCTCATTTAAAATGGACTGTAGGAAAGTGGCAAAGTGTCCTGTGGTCAGACGAGACCAAATTTGACATTTTTTGGAAATCATGGGCGTCATGTCCTCCGGGCTAAAGAGGAGAAAGACCACCCCTCGTATTATGAGCGTTCAGTTCAAAAACCAGCATCTCTGATGGTATGGGGATACATTAGTGCATTTGGTGTGGGACACTTGCATGTTTTAAAAAGCACCATGAATGCTGAAAGGTATGTAAAAGTTTCAGAGCAACATTTTCACCCCTCCAGATGACAGCTATTCCAAGGGAGGCCTTGTGTATTTCAGCAGGACAATGCAAAACCACATGCTGCAGCTATTACAACAGCATAGCTTCGTAGTAGAAGAGTCCGTGTGCTGAACTAGCCTGCCTGCAGTCCTGATCTTTCACCGATTGAGAATATTTGGCACATAAACAAAGTCCGTCAAAGGAGACCCAAAACTCTCCAGCAGCTGGAAGTCTGTATTAAGAGTGGGATCAAATTCCAATTAAACTCGTGTCAACTCAAGAAACTTGTCTCCTCAATGCCCAGACGCCTCCACTCTGTGTTAAGAAGGGATGCTGCATCATGGTAAACAGGCCCCTGTCCCAACTATTTTGAGACCTATAGCAGCCATCAAATTTGAAATGAACTCATTTTGTGGATAAAATTGTAAAATGTATGAGTTTCAACATTAGCTATGTTATTGCTGTTCTATTGTGAATGAAATACTGGCTAGTGTGATTTAAAAGTCATTGCGTTTTGATTTTATTCACAATTTACACTTTGTTCCAACTATTTTGGAATTAGGGTTGTACATTCAGATATAATTTCTCAAAACTCAAATTTTCCATTTTGATAAAGTACATTTTGTTGTTTTGATGAAACGGGGCATTTTCTCCTTGTAGGTCTGTACATATTTCAAATCAGAATTTTGATTTTATTAAGTTACTGAGTCTCAACTTCTATGGCACATTTCTACTCATTCTGCCATTGAAAGGTAACTTTCATTTGGAATATGGACTCAAGTGATACGGCAAATATCCCCAAGGAGGTAAAAAAATAATTTGAAACTTTGGGCTGTATTTCAATGATTTACTCGCATGGTCTAAAGCAAACCGTGTAATTGCATCTCAGGAATGCCCGAATCTATCCTTGATAGCTTAGTGGCAGATAATCTGTGCGCAAGTTAGGCACATGGTTGAAAAAGGTTTTATTTAGTCTCTTAATGTGTGTTTTCTGGTTTAACATTAGAAAAATCAGAGAGTCATCTGGCCTTTAAAAGCCAAGTGTGCTTGCACCTTTGTGGATTGCTATAATAATGACATATTTACCAAGCAGTACGAAGGAACGCTTCCCTGCAGAAGCTTCTGCCAAAGTCGTTCGTGTATTCTCTGTTCGAACCTGTATTCAACTTTTTGATAATGAGATAACCAGATATACAGTGCTTTATTCTCTCTTTCCATTTTTATGTTAATTTAAAATGCGGAAATCAATGTGCTTTTCCTGTTTTCGTCTTCACATTGGGATTTGGAATAGAAATCAAACCAAAACCAGACTACAATCTGTCTTTTGCATTAATATTATATGTGTTATCTCAGAATTATGTGGCCCGACTTGATGTGTAGGAGAATTTTGTGATTGGCTATGTTTGTAAGAGCATAGATAGATAGATCTAAGTCCATGAATACTTGGACAGTGACATAATTTCATTGCTTTAGATTTGCACGATTCTACAATGGATTTGAGAAGGAACAACGAAGATATGCTTGAAGCGCAGAATTTCAACTTCAATTTGAGGTTTTTTATTTAAATATTGTTTGAAACGTATGAATTACAATCATTCTATGCACAGCCCCCTTTAAGTATCAGTTTCAGGGCCTCAAAAGTAAGACAAACTGACTATTTATTTATTGGTTTGTTTATTCATATTTCCTCTGTATTTTGTTGCTTGTTCTTTTTTAATTTATGCATCAATAGTATCATTCATCAAATCAATTATGGGGTCTCTGGATAAAATTTTTCATGGCTGTTAATCTGTTACCAAACTCCTTCCCACACAGTGGAACAAATGAAAGACTAATAGTCCCCTGAATAAGCCATAATTAGAGATACTTCTCTTTATAGCTGGCAGTCACAAAAGAGACTGCCAGCCACTTGGTGAGCCAATTAGATGTGCATTGTAGGCCATTACAGTGTGGGCCACTGAAGGACAGTGTTTTATTTGTCACCTGGGAGCACTGCTCACAAGCTGGGGGCAAGGCTTGGAACAGCGGGATATCTTGTAAATTGCCTGGTCCTGCCGCCTGGACTGATATACAACAGGGCAACTATTCAAGCTGCTTTACGTGGAATGCCTGGCCTCAGAAGGGGGTCCACCGGAAGTCAGATCTGATTTAAAAAGAACACAGGGATGCTCCTCAGTTGGACAGTGGCTCATTTGAAAGAGATTTTTCTGTGACTGCCGTCTGTGTCAGCTGAGATGGAACAGACCTCCTCCCCCAAACGTGAACAAAGACTCAGTCCGTAAAACGTCAGTTCAGAGTTTACATTCAGTTAATAATCATTAATCTATTTAGTAACAAGAAATAGTGCTTTTAAAATATTTCAAGATTCCACATAATTTCCTTCCCTATTTCATTTTTGCTTAAGCTCCTTTATTTCCTGCATTGTACTGGTATTGTTGAACAATGTACTTTACAGCATATATTACATGCCACATACTGTAAATGCTGGCAAATGATTTTTCACTTCCTTGCCAGCTCCAAATAATATCAACTTAGCCTAATTTTGGAGGGGGGTGGGGGGAGCTGTATTTTTTACCAACCATGGCAGTGTCTTCTACTGTCGTTTTCACATTGCAAGTCTGTTTTCGTGTGTTTATGTATGTGCGTATGAATTTCATCATCGCAAAATGTGGTCCTGGAGACACCTATTACAGCGAGAACTGCCACGGACACGGTAGTTTTGAGTAATTTGCCAGGTTTTTATGAGCCTCTCTGTCTGCGGATGGATTTTGTCGTCCCAATTGCATTACAATTATGCAAGATGCAGTCATGAAACTTTACAGGTGTGTCTTTGAGCTCACAATGAAGGCCTAATTTGAAGGTGGGTGTGGTCTAAGCAAGGGGGTCGGAAGTAGGGAGGTAGGAAGAGCGGCTGGTATGATCCGGTATAATTGATTGATTTTATTTTGTCTGAAAGAAGTCATTGGTCTTCTGTGTACCCCAAACAGTGCATACATGTTTGTACCAAAATCCTTTGCAACATCTGTAAAAAGATGCTATGACAGTGTGTAACTGTATGTTATAAGCGGTCAGTACAGGATACATTTGAATGAAGAGCAAATCAGGTGCATATTTTTGCTGCCACACACCACAAACTAAAAAAACAGAAATATTGAGAGTATAGAGGACATAATTCTCCACAAATGCACATTGCAGGGTGTCTACCTTTTTAATACAGAAAATTTAGTACTGACTTTTTAGAAAGCCTTTAACACATGCTAACAATTATATATTTGTGTACCTGTAGTGGGAATGGTTTGGTTTGGTATGTTTGTAAGACCAAATTTAATGATCTCATGATCAAAGCAAAGACATATGACTTTCCACTCATTTCTGCTGGTGACAAGTATGGTATGTAAAGCATGTACGAGGGAGACATTTGAAAATTTGGCTATCAAATCACATGCTTCTCAGTCATGTGTTTGTTTATTTTTCTAAATTATTGTTTACTATGTGAGTTGGGCTTGAGGTTAAAAAAAAATCACACCAGGAGCCATTTTTTAGCATGATGAAATTTATAGTCACTTCTTTGTGATCGCCCAATGTATATCTGAGTGTGTGTGTGTGTGTGTGTGTGTGTATGTGTGTGTGCGTTTGTTAGTGCATATGTGCAAGCATTCGACTTAAGAGCATGGCAAGTTGATTGTTTGGCAATTTTATCTTTATTAATGTGAGAATGGTCTGACAAAGGCAACCTTGTGTAAAGTGCATCAAGAAGGTCTATTATGTGCCTCAGCCACAGGGAGCTCAGCTTAACAATGCAGCCATTCCCCTCCAGTTTTATCACCACATAGCTGTGTCTTCACACTACATAATGTTACTCTACATCTGCCCTTTAAATTTACCCGTTTCAGCCAGCTGCCTGGATTCCAAGTGTGTTTGTTAAAACACAGAATTTAAAGGGTGGTTATGCTTTGAGCATATCTTTAAGCTGTGCTTTGTTTGTGTTGGCCTTCAACATCAGGTATGATTTTTCAGATGATCTTTATTTCTGTTTCATGACGTGCGCTCTAAAAAAAGGCAAAATTTCAACCGTACACCACAAACAGTATAATTACTTCAGTGTTGAATTAATAAACGTCAGTGTCTGTAGTGAGTTTTGTTGACTGATTTTGTGTTGTTTTCTCAGTGCCTGTCTCTGAGGCTTAGCTGTTCAGCAGGGGGCTCTTAAGTATGATTAGAGAATGCCTGAGTCGTTATTATATTTAGCCCAGAGAGAATTGGAAGCGTTTCCAAATCTGTGGGTCTTAAAGCGCCTAAATTCCCATGCACTCGACTGGAAAGTTTTCAGGAAAGTGTGCATTCATGCAATCTACGTGGTTGAGCAATGGTTTTGTAGGCTCTGCGACCTTGCTTAGATCATCCTCGGAGCCTGGGAAAGAGATGTAATGTAAGAGACGAAACAGAGCTCACCACTCCCTGCCCCATCTTCCAGACTTTCCAAAGAATTCAGAACACAAAATATCACCAGTGACTTCACACTGCTGTATAAACCACACTCTTTCTTTAGCTTCCTCTGTTCAGATTTTTCAGCAGAGTCTCCTAATATTTCTACTTACAGTATGATTAGCTTCAGAGGCAGGTGCAAGCAAGGTTTGGCTGCAGATGTGTGAAAGTCTCATTTACATAAAAAGGTGTATTTGGCAGGAAAAGAGAGAGAGAGAGTCATGTGCATCATTTACAGCACCTTTCTTGGGGAGGAAAGGGTTGAGCAGGTAGGGAAACAGAATTGGACCCTTATAAGAATATCTCACAAATCAACAAGTATAAGTCTTACCACTTCAACATGCAAAATGGAACAACTTAGACTGCTAGTTCCTGATGAGCTGTGTTTATGAAGTCGATCTTGAATTCATTTGTCCACTTTATATCAGGTCATCCTTAGATTCTATTGTAATCTACCATGATGGCACAGTGGTTAGCACTGCTGCCTCTAAATGAGGAGGTTCTAGGTTCCAGTTTGTCCCTGGGCACTACTCTGTGGGTGTCCATTACTTTAACTGTAGGATAGCTTAAATGCAGTGAACAAATTACCCTACAGGATTCAATAAATTTCTTATTCCAGGATATGAACATCTAATAGCATCATTTGTACATCATAGATGACTGTAACTACCCTGTTAAGCTGAGTACGCTGTCAGGGTCTCTACTTTGTCCCATAACTATGACTTAGCAGCATTTTGATTAAAGTTTATGAGCACAGGGAGTTTTCAAAAGCACATTCACTGAAAGTCACAGTGATTAAATCGGGCTGTTTGTGGTTTTGCATCTGTGGGGTGTGACTGCGCGGAACACTATGTGAACTACACGGTGAGACAGAGGCACAGTGAGCTTAGAGTCTCTGTAGAAAGGCTTGGTAACCAAACACTGGCACTCAAAACAGAGATCTCTAGAGTCTGACGTTAGTATTGCCTTAGTGGGGATCTGATATTCTGAAAACGTATGTAAGAACTGTATCGCTGAAACAACACTTCAGAGCTTTCCATTTACATTTGTTTCTCCTCAATAGTTTTATCTTTTCATTGATTTATCATTTTTCTGGTGTTTTTAATTGAAGTAATACCAGGTAACATAGTTGCACCCAATCAGTACTGTATGTGTTTTAACAATACTGGAGAGATTTCAGGGATAGTTGTTTTTCATTGTTTTATTATCTGCAGATAATGATTGATGCATCTTTTATCCTTGTTATTGACGGTTACATGGATTACCCAATGGTAGAATAATGCAAGATGCTGCACCATGGTATCTACAGTGGTTTCTAAAGTTTCCATCAGAGGGCAGTTTCTTCTGTAGGCCCTAGAGGGCGTGTGAGAAACTTCCTGTTTGTAGGACTTCCTGGGTATACGAATTCCTGTTTGTGATCTATTTGGGTAGGTGAGTCTAGGATCTCAGTTATTTTTTATATCTGCGTCCATCGAGGGTTTTCTGCAACATATCAGCAGCTCACATCTTGCTGTATTCAATACCAGTATTCCTGAGCTTCAGAGTATTGGGATGGGTGGAAACTCCAAACATTTCTTGTGAGTATGTCAGATACCAGTCAAGCATGATTGCGTCAAAGAATAAATACCCTACCAAAGCATCTGCTGCTCGTTGGGTCATTTTTGAGTGCCCTCGACAATCCTGGTTACAATATTACAATCCGACAATATTTTTTTTAGATGTAATTGATTGAAATGATTTTTGGCACAAATATGGACTCCAAAATGTGACATCAAAAATAAGTTTTTATGTTATTTATCTTTTTATTTACAACCAGTGACATTAGCAAGATGCAGGTTAATACTTCTACAGAAAACCTATTTCTGAGTAAGAATTACGTTATAAATTTAATTAATTTACTGAGCAAATGGGCTTCCAATAAGCTTTGTTGCCATTAACGATTACGACACGCAGCTTTGCATCAACAAGGAAGGCTACAATATGAGATTGCATGGAGGATACTAAAGTGAAATTTCTCGAAATTACATCTTTAATTAGTGTTATGGCCCCAATTTGTTATTACATATATGACAGCAAGGGATGAAAGACACAATTTTAAAACTTAAACATGTTTAATAAAACAAAGACAACTAACAACTAACTACTCTACTGACCAAGATATATCCAAGAAAAAAAATATTTACAGTCCCTTTGGTTGGGATGCTTGGTGATGTTCCCGGTGAGGAAAATGCTCCAACGCAGGCAAAAATCTACAAAAAGCTACACAGATCTTGAAAAGAGTGACAGGTCTGGTCGAATGTATCCTTCTGCTTGCAATTTCTCCAACTACTTTACTGTCTCAATTTTCCTCCTTAAATACTCTTTTGCAGACCCCTCCCACATTTAGACCTCTTTTTTTTATTCTCTGGGACTTGTCCCAGACATGCCCAAGACAGGCCCAAACCTAGCTCCAGTCTGGGCTTAATATAAGAAAGGTCAATACTGCCATCTAGAGGCTTCTGTTCGCATTACACCTCCATTCCAAAAGGGAAAATTTTTGACTCATAAAGGCAAAATTTTTCTTTTCAAAATAAAAATGTTTAAGTAGACACTTGTGTGTATATATATATATATATATATATATACATAGAATACAACATGCTAATAAACACGTGTGATATATACACATACTCAAACACGGGATAAGCAATCAGCAATTACATTGTCAGTACCCTTTACACGCTTAATTTCCAAATCAAACTCCAATTTAACAATCTCCGATTCTTGTTTTTCATCTTACTCAAAGACATTAACGGATTCTGGTCAGTGTCCACAATCACTGGCTTTTGCCCTGTACAAACATACACCTCAAAGTGTTGTAAAGATAGAACCTGAGCCAACAGCTTCTTCCCTATTGTGGAATAGTTCTTTTGGTGGCAATTGAACTTCCTGGAGAAGAATGCCACGGGATGCTCAATGTCATCAGAGTCACTTCTCTGTAGGAGCACAGATCCACAAGCTTGGTCGCTAGCGTCGACCGCGATGGAGAACGGTTTGTTGAAGTCAGGAGATTTGAGCACGGGGAAGTGACACAGCAGAGACTTCAGGCGATCGAAGGCTCTCTGGCATGCATCATCCCAAGTGAACTTTACGCCTTTCTTCAGTTGGTTGGTGAGACTGAGAGCAATCTCAGCAAAGTTCTTGCAGAACTTTTGGTAGTACGCGATCATTCCAAGGAAGCGGCGCAGAGCTTTTTTGTTGTCAGGAACTGGAAAGTCCATGATGGCTTGGACTTTAGCATTTATGGGTGCCACCTTACCCTGGCCTATGACGTAGCCAAGAGAGGTGACAGTAGCACAACTAAAGTCACTCTTGTTCAGGTTAACAGTCAGGTTAGCCTGGGTCAGGCGCTGGAACAACGTCTCTACATCTTTTAGATGTTCTTCCCAGGAGTCACTCCATGTGATCAGGTCGTCGATGTACGCACCCGTGTGCGGCAATCTGGTGATTGTAGACTCTATCATTCTTTGGAACGTGGCTGGGGCATTTTTCATGCCAAAGGGTAGGACTTCATACTGGTACAACCCAGATGGTGTGGCAAAAGCAGAGATGTTCTTGGCCCTCTCAGTTAAAGGTACACACTAATAACCCTTCAATAAATCAATCTGGGTCAGAAACTTTGCTTGCCCTTCTCTATCGATACAATCATCAATCCTAGGTATTGGAAACACATCACTTCTAGATACAGCATTGACTTTGCGATAATCTGTACAGAATCTAGTACTTCCATCAGGTTTTGGAACTAGCCGCAGGGTGAACTCCAATCTGAGTTGGAGGGTCTGATAATATCATGTTCTAACATGTACTCAACCTCTTTCTCAGCAATCTCTCTCTTTTCAGGATTCATCCGGTACGGATGCTGTTTTATTGGTTTGGTATCACCAACATCTACATCATGAGAGGCTATAGAAACTCTCTTTGGAACATCAGGAAATAGATATTTATATTTCTTGATCAACCTCTCAAACTGATCTTTCTGTGAGGGTTGTAAGAGCTGGAGTTTTACTTTAAGATTTTCAGAATTTGACAATTTACATGAAAGAACTTCAGCTGTAATTCTAGGTTCATCATCTTGAAACTCCCCCTCATCTTCACACGTCTCGGCCATAGGAGAAACTGAAGTGACAGCTGCACCCCTAGCATTTCTGTCATGATAAGGCTTCAGCATGTTAATGTGACACAACTGTTTTGGCTTTCTCCTATCTGGAGTCTTCACAATGTAATTGAGATCATTGAGTTTTGTTAGAATTTCATACGGACCATGAAATCTAGCCTGCAATGGATTGGACTGCAAGGAAAACAACACAAGAACCTTGTCTCCTGGTTTAAACTCACGGCTTCTAGCCTTATGGTCATACCAATTTTTCATTTTTCCCTGACTTGATTTCAAGTTCTCTTTAGCTAGGTCACAAGTTGCACGCAATCTTTCCTTAAACTTGCAAACATAATCTAACAGACTGATATGCAGTTCTTTCTCTTGACATTGTTCACTCAACAATAGCAAAGGTCCTCTCACTTCATGGCCAAACACTAGCTCAAACGGACTGAATCCAGGAGACTGCACTGCTTCTCTAGCTGCAAACAACAGCAAATGAACACCTTCATACCAGTCTCTCTGATGGTCACAACAATAAGGCCTCATCATTGTCTTGAGAGTGGAATGAAACCGCTCCAAGGCACCCTGACTCTCTGGATGATAGGTACTAGAAAGAATCTTCTTCGCACATAGTTCAGACACAACCTGCTGAAACAAACCGGAAGTGAAATTGCTACCCTGGTCTGACTGAATTTCCAACAACGTGAAGAACTTTATCAAAGCCTTCGAGATTGCAGTTGCCTTGATGTTACGCAGAGGTATGGCTTCAGGGAATCTGGTAAATGCACACATGATTTTCAACAAGTACTGATTTCCAGATCTAGTTTTGGGTAATGGACTAACACCATCAACAATGACCTTAGAGAAGGGCTCCCCAAATGCTGGGATAGGCTGCAATGGAGCAATAGGTGGGTCTCACTGGTGTTTTCCAGCTACCTGACAAGTGCGACAGGTTTTGCAAAAGTTGGAAACGTCTTTCCGAAGCCCGGGCGAGAAGAAGTGTTTCATGATCTCATCAACAGTTTTGTTAACACCAAGATGACCTCCTGAAGGTAAACTATGAGCAATTGTTAAGATCTCATTCCTGTAGACCTTCGGAACAACAATTTGCCTAACCACTGCCCAATCTGCATTGACAGGGATATCAGGAGGGCACCACTTCTGCATCAACACACCATCCTTGAGATAATACCCAACTGGAACTGCGTCTATTTCTTTATCAGGTAGGGCTCTCCTCTTTTGTACACAAATTTCAGGATTATTAGTTTGCTCCTCAATCAACCGCTTTCTGGACAGAGACAAGTCTCCTGACACATCAGAATCACCAGACCCATCTGGCTGGCTGAACAGAGAACTGATAAAGTATCTGATAAGTCCTCAAATGGAGAAACCATAGTAGGCCGAACAGAGTCATGAGGCGAACCACCTGAGTCCTGACTATTCAATGTGCTGGATGGCACCACATCATCTTCTTCTTTAGCCTTCTTGGCCATAGCACGAGTCACTGCACAGGAAGGATACAGAGATTGGTCTTCATCGCCATCTTCAGTGCTCGGCTGTGAAGTAAGATGAACAGGGGGGACTACACTGCCCCCAGCAAGGTCATTGCCTAGCAACAGAGAAACACCCTTGATATTTAGACTTGACATAAGTCCCACCTTTCCCTGTCCTGTAACTAAATCTGACTTCAAGAATACAGAGCGCAGGGGTACAGATACAGTCCTCTCTTCAATACCTTGTACAAGTACGAAATCCCCAGAAGTGGTCTTATCACGTAACTCCATGGAGTCCATGAACAAAAGTGACTGAGAAGCTCCGGTATCCACAAAAGGAAGAAATTCCTCCCTTACAAAGTCAGCAGTATCAGGCTTCTTAGCCCCACAAGGTGCAGGCAATTTAGCAGATCAGTCATCCACTACATGGGTTTCTAACCTTGTCTTCACAAAGGTATTGGGTTTGGTATCCTTTTCTTTTTCTTTCTTAGCTTTAAGGAACCAGCAGTAACATGACCAGATTTCTTGCAATAATTGCAAACTAGACCTCTTTTGTCACTGTCAGCTTTCACATTTTGATCAGACCTGTGACTGGATTTCTAAGCACCATCACCAGATTTGTCTTTGTCTTTGGGTGAGGAATCTTGGGTATCACCGTTACCTTTCTTCTGAAATTGGGACCATCTATTGTTACTGCTGGACTGAAATTTGGACTCATGTGTGAGAACATATTCATCTGCAAATTTGGCGCCTGATTGCAAATTCAGTGGTTGCTTCTCATTAAGGTATGTCTTAATATCATCCTTAGCACAGTTCTTGTATTCCTCAACTAACACCAGCTCCTTTAGTGAGTTAAAATCATCCTTGACCTCCATGGAAGTACACCAGCGCTCAAAGCAAACCTTCTTCTCATTAGCAAATTCCACATAAGTCTGATTGTCAGATTTCTTCAGATCTCTGAATTTCTGTCAGTAAGCCTCTGGAACCAACTCATAAGCTGCCAAAATAACCTTTTTGACAACCTCATAATCGGAGGAATCATCTGCAGACAAAGCCGAATAGGCTTGTTGAGCTTTACCCTTGAGGACAGTTTGCAACATCAGGGGCCAGTGTTCCTTTGGCCACTGACAACTCTTAGCTACCTTCTCGAAGCACTGGAAATACTTATCAACCTCCTTCTTCGAGAATGGAGGGACCAGCTTTACCTCCTGGCTAGCATGAAATTTGTTTTCAGCTTCCATTTTGATTTTTAGTAGCTCCATTTGGAGCCCTTCTTCTCTGTCTAACTTCTGTCTATCAAAATCTCTGTCTCTCTCTCTCTTTCAAATTCACTTTGTTTTTCTTTTTCCTCCCTCTCTTTTCTCACTTTCTCGCTCAAATTCTCTTTTCTTTTTCCTACCTTTCAATCTCAAGCATTTTTAATTTAAGTTCCATTTCTACATTTGGATTTTCCCCTGGAAACTGTTCCAGATCTCCTGGTGCAAACACATTTTCATCAATGTAATATTCAACAATCTCTCTAGCCAGTCTTGCTTTTCGCAAGGCTGGTTTAACATCTGTCAGTTCTAACTGGCTGCATATTTCTCGCAGTTTTATCTTTTTAAAAGACTTCAAAACCTCTACGGTTGATGAGGCCAAGAAATCATCCATTGCTGTTGATCTGTCAATGTATACCTAGGAAAATTCAAAAATCAATTTCACAATGTGAAATTTTAGATTTTCAATAAATGACTCAAACAATGGTCTATCCCGGACGAGCCCCCAATTTGTTATGGCCCCAATTTGTTATGACATATCGGGCAGCAAGGGATGACAGACAAAGTTGTAAAACTTCAACAGATTTAATAAAACAAAGCCTGACCAAGATTGGAATAATAAAAAATATATATATTTACAGTCCCTTGGTACTTGAGATGGGGTTGCTATGTTGCAATGTCTTGGGACAGGAAGATGGTCCAACACAGGCAAAAATCCACAAAACAATCTTCACAGGTCTCTAAAAGAGTGACAGGTCTGGTCAAATATATCCTTCCACTATTTCTCCTTGCAATTTCTCCAACTACTTTACTCTCTCAATTTATCTCGTTTTATACTCTTTTCCAGCCCCCTCCCACCTTCCAGACTTTTTTCAATTCTCTGGGACTTTCCCCTCTGAGGCATGCCCAGGACATGCCCAAAACCTAGCTCCAGACTGGCTTCACAAAAAAAAAGTCAATACTGCCATCTATTGGCCTTTTTTCCCCACTTTACAAATGCAAACAGCTCAAGCACTTCGGCAGACCCCCTTCTATGTTCATTGCACCATTCTGTTCAGTCTAGGGTAGAATATCGGCTGCTTTTTTCCTGATAGTGGAATGTCTGCTGTTTGAATAAGGTATATTTCATATTACTGAGTTAGTGGATTATACTGGTTCCTTATAAGCCGTCGAAAGTGTTTATATAAGTTTGCGAGCTTGGTATTTTGAACTGCTAGCCTTTCATTGCAGAGTGAATGTTCTGACTGTTAAATTAGCAGTTCCTTTAATGAGTATTTGTGCTGGCTTGTAGGGCTCTGACGAAAAATGGACAAGTTTCTAATCGTTATCATGAAGAAAAGGCATGGTTTGGGTTTGGACAGGTTACTGGTGACAATTAATGTCAAACTGCATCTATATTGATAAACTCATGCTAAATTCAACCAGAAAACAAGTGTTTGCCACTAGCATGGCAATATCCCCCACCGCCTCAATTTTTTGTGTCCGGACGGACGGACGGAGCCCAATGCTATATCCCCCGCTTCGCCATCAGTCATTCATATTGAATTTCATGCATCAAAAGTTGATTTGTGTTAAATATATGGAGCGGCAGTGTCACTTTAGACAGGCACGGAAGACAGTCTTGGCTCCACCCCTTGTCCAATTGGATTGGACTTCAGCGTCACGTACCTAATTTGCACGTCTTTTTAAATAAGGAGGCGCTCTCCATCTCAACTAACCAAGCTCTAACATTGCCACCAAGACCCATTACAGATCTGCGCAAACATCTCCGCCACCTCCCCAGCCTCCACATTTCCACCGGCATGGTCTTTGGCATTATTTGTGTTATACTCTTGTATTTCGTTGGTATTGTCATTTTTTTGTATAGTATCGGCATTGTTTGTAAACTGTATTGTCATTCATTTCATTTTTAAACATGGTGAACCAGGCTTTGCCGGGGGGAGGTTGTTATCTCCTGTAATGTCTGCGTTGTGCTTGCTCAGATTGTTCCAGAGTATCACTTGAGCAGAGTCACCGCCAAATTCAAATGTATGTCATTCCAAAACAAAACAGCTGTTCATTGGGAACAGGTCAGTAACATGACTGAGTATAAAAAGAGCATTTTAGAGAGACAGAGTCTCTTGGAAGTAAAGATGGCCAGAGATTCACCAATCTACAAAAAACTGCTTCTTAAAATTGTGGGACAATTTCAGAAAAATGTTAGTCAATATAAAATCGCAAAGACTTTTAATCTTCAGAACATAATATCATCAAAAGATTCAGAAAACTGGCTGCTTGTATATGTGAACACGATTCAGAAACGCTGCCATCTTCTCTGGGCTTCTTTGAGGCATAGACTTAACCCATTAAATATGCTACTCAAAAAAATAAAGGGAACGCTTAAACAACAAAATATAACGACAAGTGTTCCCTTTATTTTTTTGAGCAGAAAAGAATATTCTCCCGCAAACTTGTCCCAACTTTATCCAGTAGTAGTTAACAAGTCAGCTTGGCAGGACAGTCTTGTCATGAACCATTTTTAAAAAAAATTCCTCTGTAAATTTTTTATTTGATTTAGATCCAGAATGTTTGTTGGCCATGTCATTGAGCTGATATGTCTTTCCTGAAAAAAAGCTTTTACACTGTTTATTCTGTGGCAAGATGCATTGTCATCCTGAAAAATGACTTTGTCACCACCAAAGCTTATTTTCTTCTGATGGACTGAGATAATGGTCCAAAATTTCAATGCATAGCTCCGTATTGACTGTTAAAGTAATGAGTGCCATCTCCCCTGGTCCTTTATCTGACATACAACCCCATATCATAAATCAATGGGGAACTTTTTCATCTTTGAATCTGTAATTGGAATGAAATTAGACAAAAGCTCTTGCATCATCGCCGTGGCAAATGCAGATTCGTGATTCATCAGTGAATATCACTTTCATCCAATCATCCACACTTCATGAGAGCATCTCATCAGCCAATTGTAACCTTGCTTTCTTCTGTTTAGGTGTTAGTGCTTCGGTCTCTCTGATGTAAATCCCATTTCATTCAGCCAATTTCTTACAGTTCTGTCATTGACCCCTGTTTCTGCCCATTTGTTTTGATGTAAATTTTCTATTTTCAAGGTTTATTGCCTTGAGTTTTCTGTCCAGACACTTTGACACCTTATGTTGTCTAACCATATGTATTCCTTTTATAACCTTCCCATTTTGTTTATACTTGCATCAAATTTTAGGCAGAGTTGGGAAAAACATCATTTGCCACTCTCAATGTTGAATTTCCCTCTTGTAAGTAGTTTTATTATCATTTACTTTCTTTCAATCATGTTTCAAGAAGCCAGAATGTTAATTAACAGCAGTTGTTTTGCGTTGTATCTGAGATTAGTCTATTTGCTAAGGCTATGAATTAAAAAAGCTGGATGAACATCTTCTAAGTATGGTGATTCTATAATTTTTAAGGACTGTTTTCAAGAACTTGATGACCAGTGACACAAACAATTAGCAGTAACATTTTAAAGTTTTTTCGCAGTCCATGTTTAACAATAATGATGTAAATATTTAGTGGTCTCTGTTAGACCAAGATAATGGAATTTTTTGGCTGCATATTTTCTGTCAGTATTGTGGAAAATATCCTTCCTTTGGATAATCTTTGTAAACTGAAAAAGCAGTTTTTCGCTCAAATAATTCCAAATTTTTTTCTTCTCTGTGTGGACCATAAGAAAGTTTTCAATGCTACACTACAGATGGTGAAAATAGCAGACGACTGGATGGAAGGGAGCAACATTGACTTTTTATTCCAATGCAACTTTTTTTTGTTCACTGCCACTTGCAAAGAAATCACTGTAAAATAATATTTTTTTTCCATGTTTTTTGTTTATTAGTTTTTTAATGAACTCTGGACCACTCCCATAGTGGAGGAGAGTATTCGGTGGAACGATGGATAGGGGATCGGGCGAAGGTGATGTTATATGGACTTGGACTGTGATTGTGCGAACATTGGGAGCCCCAGGTGGCGAGAATCAGGGTAGGGCTCGCATCTCTTGTCGGAGTTCGCTTGACTCCTAAGCCCCCCGGGGTCCCAGGCGGTGGCTGTTTCTTGCTTCCTTCTTGGAGAGGGGAAGGGAGGGAGGGACGTAGAATCGTGATGAGTGGGGATTGTGGGAATGAAGGCGGTATATATAGGCGTGCGGACGAATAGGAAGGCATGCGAACGAATAGGAAGGCGCTTGGGAGTGGTCTTGTTCATTAACCTCTGTTATCAGGAACACCCTTTGAATTTAATAATGAACATTCAGATAAAGGCAATTATTTTCAATAAAAGCCAACAGTTTAAGCCATCAGATAATTTTTACTTTGTGTTTCTATGGGCTACAATGGGTGAAAAATAAAGATTTTAATGAACATTGATGATCCTGACTGGTTTTTCAGAAATCCCTCAAGTGAGGTTGTTTTCGATGTGTGGTTGTTATTTTTTATTATGCTTCTTTAGAGGGCGCCTTAGGTTTTCATGGGTTAAAGACTATTGTTTTTCAAAATCAAAATCCTATAATGATGCAGCCAATAAATTCATACCCCATTGTATTCATGGTTGAGCTTTTTCATGATTTATGACTGAAAATGAATGACAGTTAGCACTAAATATCTTTCAACAATATATGAACTATAAGTGGATTGCCGAGCAAAAATATAATAATGTACTAGGCTCCAAATGCAGCTGAATGTACAAAGGTAAAAAGCACCAACTTTTTCTTAGCGCATTCATTTAAGAAATAATGGGAATGCAGTATGAGATACATGCTTTCTAATTACAGGGAATACTCATTATATTTCCAATGCAGCACTAAGTTTTAAAACAATCCAGCTGCAGTTTTGAAGCAATTTTTATTGCACCATTTGTCTCCCCCGTTGTCAAGAGCAACTTCTTAACTCCATGGTCATGTGAGAAAAGGTTTCCCTATTCTCTGTTTGAGCATCTTCAGATAGCCTGCACCCTCCACTCAGCAGCAATACACTTGACACAGGGCTTGAAATCTTGGGAAGATTTCAATACATCAATATGGTCTCAGGGCTTCCTAGGGAAGGACACAAACATTTTTAAGGAAATTCTCACCAAATTTTGACTCTTTCCAACACAGTGGTTCTGCAATCCTCCACTGCTCGGAAACGTTTTTGTTTGAATTAACACCACTTTGATAAACTGCCCCAAACACCCCACCTCATTTTATGAAACATTTGCAAAATATATCCCATCGATACAAGTACCTTTCTTTCACTCTGTTCAAAGCTTTATGACTCAAGCCTTGAGAAATTAGCCTACCTCCTTTCAGAAAATTTAGCGAATGTACAACCAGAGAATAGGGATAAAGACAAATGACATAGCTAGAGCTGAGAAAACCAAACAAAAACAGGCAGGAACGACAATAATGATAAAGGTGTTAGAAAGCAAGAACCTCCGATAAAAAGACATTATAAAAGGAGTTAATTGAGAAAAATGGGGGGCTGAGGGGCAGGTTGTGCACGAGCAGGTCATTTATGAAGAATTAGCTCAGTCAAGGCCTGGGAGTTGAAAGGGTGATGGTGGTGATGGGCTGAGCTGCGAGTGGCTGAGGATAGACCCACAGTGTTTGTGCAGAAGGGGCGGCCTGCTGAAGAGGAAGGGGGGCAGGGCCGAGAGTTTGAGCCTGGGAGACTGTAACTCATTGTAGCAAGAGCCTATTGGCCTGGGTGGCGAAGATCCTGAAGTTCTGGACATTCATCAACCTGCCGAGTAGCGCCGCCAGGCTGGAGCCAGGGCCCGTGCTCCCCCTTCCTCTCCCCATTGCCGTGTCAATATGATCCAATGCAACTGCGCTGAGGCAACAGCCCCGAGGAGACAGAGTCCGGTCAGTGCAAATAATCAGAGTGCTTACGCCTGGGCCCGTGGCTCACGGAGAAATGCGCCGCTGAGCGTGGGGATCCCACAGGAAGCCAAGGGCAGAGCTCTCCCACCAGGGCCCTGTCAGGCCTCACAAGATTAGGTAAAGATGTGACGTTTCTCACGGAGGAAAAGCAGGCCCACATGGCGAGCCTTAACCCTCCTGCTCAGCGGTCTTGCTGGAGCAGACGGACTGGCGTCCCCACACTTAAAACACAGCCAGTTTGCATGTTTGTGCGTCCATACACGTGTGGCGTTACACAAGTTATACAGCATTTACCAAAGATGATTGTGTTGGACAAAAGGCATTCTGAAGGTGGCTCTGCAATCTGTTTGGAAATAGATAAGACAGGGTTCTGTGTACTTCCCACATGCATTCCGTGATGTTTCTCTGGTGTATTTAAGCATAGCATCTCTGGTTCGAATCAGTCAAGTCTCAACAATTCGCAAATTTTCAAGAATTAATTGCTGTTTATTGGAAATATGCTTCTACTCATGATCTGAAGGATTTTTGGAGTTCTAAATAGGCTATTTTGACTCAGATTCACAGGTCATACCACGCCAAAACAGACATTGGGTTTAATAATTTAATTCATTAAACAAACAAACACAAAATATATGGAATATGCATTAGATTGCTGACTAGCTGGAAGCTGACGAGGAGGATTCTCCCATGTTCAGCTGAAACTGAGGGTCCTGAGAGGCTTGAACTGAATTTCAGACTGTTTGCTTGAGCAGTGGATATGTAGTTCACAAAAAACAACAAAGTGGACGACAAATGTAATAGCATTATACTTTCAGTAATGAACAACACATTTTATGTGCCTGCTTGCATCATTATTAAGCATTGGTAAATCTCAAGCCATGCCGGCTCATAAAATGAATTCTGAATCAAGCAATCCCGGAGTGATGTAGTCATCTCAGTGCTCTTTAGTAGTTACACATCATCCAATTCACTGCCATGACACTGTCAGATTTATGCTACAATTAGATGTTATTCTCCCGGAATTGGGCACAGCCCAATCAAGTACAATTAGACACCATATTTGATAATGTCATTAGACTCATTTAACGTATTGGACATATCCTATAATAATCTCAAAATACAGTGAATGCTCAGGACAGTACATTTTAGCTTTTACTGAACCCAGTGTCACCTTATTGCTAGGTAATTTTCTGTTCATTACTCAAAAACTGCAGACTAAAGTGAAACCGTGTCTGTTACTCGACCTCGTCGGTTGGATGTTCTGAGCTCTCTACTCATACCCTGGATGTTCCCTTGCAAAAGCAACAAAACTCAGTATACCTCCTAGACACTCTACTCCTGAACCAAACCAGCAAGAAATTATGCCAGTTACTGCCTTGTCACCATCAGACCCCAAATTGACATTGGTGACATGATGAAAGATGACAAAAACAATACATTTTTGTTTTACATTCTTTGGTTATTCTTAAGACTCTGTTGGATAGTATATTTCTACACATCCAGTGCAGCTGTTCAGTAGACTAAAGTGAAATGGCCCTCTAGTGTACCTTAGTTGTTGCATTCTCTTTCCCAAATAAATTCCAAAGTAAAATACAGTTTTAGCAAATAAGAAAAAAACCCTTCCACAAAATGTGAAAATGAGTCATACAGATTCTTGGGGCAATGATGAACCAGAGAAAATCCTGCAATACAGATTAAGAAACAGGAACACCCATGGGGCATCCTGATATAAGGGGAGGGAACAGAGGTAATGACAAGTGGGAGATTCCAGCCAAAAGGTCCCCCCTGCAGTCCAGATCCCCACAGGATCAGCATAATGCACCTGCTGATGGAAAAATCTCACACCCTGCCTCTGATCAACACCTCCCACTGATAACCTTACGGAGACTGGACTCTATGGCCCATATTCAGAAACGCCACTCAAACTCACCCTCCACTCACCATATAGTGAGTAAATTGTAGATCGACCTACCTCTAACCGAGGGAGCGGTCCCACTCCTCTCCATTTGCTATTCACAAACCCCACTCGAGCATAACTGACTGTAGTTGGCACTGCGGGTACCACAGGCGGTGCGTTGGCTGCTGCAAAATGACGCTCAATCCTCACCCTTCAGTGCTGAATGACCTAAACCTGTCGCAGTTTACTTTTCTTGATTAGAAAGTTTCTCAGACTAATTGAAGCAGTGATTACTAAAACCCCACAATTCAAGTCAAGTCAAGTGTGACTTATGAGGTTTTAGTAATAGGTGCTTCAATTGGTAAAAGGACAATCAAATCTATCCTCAATGTATAGCTTTGTTATATATTGCTTCACAAAATTGAGGTGTTTCTTTCGCACATAAATGACGACGTAAAATATTAGCTTGTCTTCAGAAATTCTGTGGTCGAGTGGCTCGCGAAAGGCGCAGGACAGCCCGCGAGGCTCACTAAGCAACAAGCTGTGAAACGTGCCGGACATTTCCTTCCACATTCGCAAATCAAGGATGTGGAGAAGAATGGACTCTCGTGACTTGCAGCTACATGAGCCTCGCAGACCAATCCACACGCGCCCCATGAGCCAGCTGAGCGCAGAATTTTCCAACCCATCAGTAAAGAAAAGCGCGAGAAATCCGAATGCTTGAGAGTTGACAGATATGCGTCATTCATGAAAACTGGCCACACCTGATAATGTTGAGAGTTTTTGGAGTTTCTTCAATGGTAATTTAAATGAATTGAAAACAGGGCAATAATTGAAGAACCTATTACTAAAACCCCATAAGTCACACTTGACTTGACTTGTGGGGTTTTAGTAATCAGTGCTTCAATTATCAGTGCTCATTCTAACTTAACAGGTAGAACTGGCGACACATGATTATCCTTAGGATTTTTGCAGTTCAAGTAAAAAAAATTTTATTAAATGACTGAAAACAGATCAAATCCAATCATTATTTTTAAGGGATGGTTTTTAGCTTCCCCTATTGCCAGTTCATCAGTAGCTATTGGTGGGTACACAAATGCTAACCTTGAGTTCACTACAGTGCAGTTTGTAAACACTGAAACCAGGTGGTCAGTTAGTAAGTTACTGGCATAATTATCATCATTGAGTTAAAATTTGCATATTTGCGATTGCGTCGAGCACGTGGCTGTAAATGATCCAGAGTTTCTAATGTTTGTGACCACCTGAAAGCCATGACAACAAAATACCGGCGCAAGTTAGTGCGGCTCAAGGGAAGCCTGGACTCAACCTTCACTCTGAAAGAGACGCGATGTGTGAGTGAGCACTCTGAAAGCAAATGAGTGTTGGGACAACCTCTGACTCATTTAGTATAACCTGACACTAACTAAGTTTTATTACTCACTCGCACTCAATTAGTGTGAGTGTCCTTTCTGAATACGGGCCAATATTTTCAGAGTGAGTGAGGTCTCTGAAAGCAAATGAGTGTTAGGGCAACATCTGACTCATTTAGAATAACCTAACACTAACTAAGTTTTAGTACTCACTCACGCTCAATTAGTGTGAGTGTCATTTCTGAATACGGGCCTATATGTGCATACCACAATGACTCCCAATATATCGTAAAGTGGGACTAAGCTGTGTATTTCTCTATATAGCATGTTTTCATATCAGCAATCAACTGTTTGTTATTTCCTAGATTTATCGGTGTGGAATCTTTTTTTTTTTTTTTTTTTTAAATATCTGATCATCTTTCAAATTAATGACTTAAAATTAGAAAATCACATTATAGATTGTTCTATATCATTTTATTAAAAAGACATATTAATATTAATTCTACTTCAGCACATCCCAGAGACTTGCAATGGGGTTGATAATTTGTTGGACTGTGCTCAACCTAATTTCAATGACCTTCTTAGGCTAATGATTTGCCCACTCTGCGAAACTTGTTGGACAATGTTTCCTGTGGTCATGGAAAATATGTAATTTTGTTTCAGTTACAAGAAACAATGTGATCGTATTGTGGTACTTTTCAAGTCAACATACCTGTAGTGAAGCGTAACAAGGACAGGAATATAAACACCCTCAGTCATACAGGTCTTTCTCTGTAGGGTGTATAAAATTAACAAAATAAGCCCTTCTGCCCCACCAACAGTGTACACCGCAAGGTATGTCAAAGCTATCATGTCTTATAATACAAAGGCGTTCAATACATTGGGTTACCCACCAATACGAAGAAAAACTACAATTGCCATAATGCCACGGGATACATGGCGCAGAGTTCTGAACAGCAGAGACTCTAAACATAACCCAATATGGTTTTAAAACACGGGTTATTGTCAAAACTCATTAAAAGAAATCGCTTCATATTTACATCTTCCAGTCGTTTGTCCTCGAAATGGTCGACTTCCTGGCTCATATAGCGGTCGCCCATACAACAGAATACAAAATGCAGAGGCTGGAAAAGCGGGAACTCCGAACTTAACCCAATGCAGCTCTAAAACACAAAATATCATCAAAACCCGAACCAGTAATTGTTTTATCTTTGCACATTCCAGTATGATTATGCTCATCTTTCAGATGATCAACTTTCCAACTTATTTTGTTGACATGAAATGTAGTTTTACGAGCAACATACTGCTAACATACCAGCTTCTCTCAGCTCCAGTTCCAACTGAGAGAAGATGACTGTCTGCCTCATAGCCAAGGAATCAAAATGACATAGAACGGAACTCAATTTAAGTCTTCAATTTATATCGGAAAATAATTTATTCATTTTTTGACTGAGGGTACTGAAATGGTATTCTGAATTTTGTATCATTACTAAAATGTAAAAATCAGAGTAAATATAAATGATAACCATTGACGTCTCCTTTCTTCTATGCACCAGTGCAGTACTGCAATATCGTTAAGCACGTGACACATTGTCCAACCTAATACTAGCAGGGGCTTTAGTTTGCTGGAATACAAACCCATACTGTTACACAAGGGATTAGCGATTATGAGCTCAAATTCATAAATTTTGTCATCAAATATTCTGCCATCATACAAGCGACCACAACCCCATCTATGCTTGGACTGAACAGAGTTGTGTAGGCCTTTTGCAGGTACACTGTCTGCATCACTTAAATGAACACATTACGTGGGCATGCTGTGACAAATTCTCATCCCAACTCATCACATGGTGATGCTACCTGACCAAGTGCCACTATACAATGCAAAAATAAGCTTTCAGCATCTTTATTTGATGCTTACGGTTAGCGTTTGGGTTTGGGGTTAGAGTGGTAGGGTTTGTTTCAAACTGGCTTTTAAATGGTTACTCTCATGTAAAAGCACATCATTGCTGGGGATTTTAACACCGATATAAGGCGACCTAATCCTCCACATACTGTATCTCTCATTGATTTTTTTCACTGTGAATTTTTGTCTATATGTACCGATCTTGATGTTGCCGAATCCATTGATTATACTTTTGAATCCTCGCTTAGTCATAGATCTGTTATCGATCATTTCCTTCTGTCAGAGATTCTAACTGATTGTGTGACTAGTTATGGCGTTTGACACGATGGCGACAACCTGTGTGACCATTGTGCTATCTGTCTGAGCCTAGATATCTCTATAGAATATATATCAAACAAAGTCAAGCCGGCTGATCGTCCTCATGTTGTATGGCACAAAGCGACTGATGAACACATCGTAAATTACAAGTTTGTACTTCATAATAGACTGGCAAATATCAATGTTCCACAATGCTCTGTTGGCTGTACTCAGTCTTGATTTGTCGAGCATCGTCATGATATTGATATGTACTATAATGCCATTGTTAATTCATGTATCTGAAACAATACCTGTGTCATGTAATTGTAAACCAGTCACTGGTTGGTCGGAATATGAAACCCTATAAAGAGAGGTTTTTGTTTTGGCATTGGCTATGGAAAGACAAGTTGTGTTTGTCATTGTATGCTATATGACATTATGCTGAGAACTCGCGCTGATTACAAACGCATATCTCGTAGAGTTATTTTGTCGCAAAACAAACTTAAAATGGAACGCATGGCTTTAACTCTATTGTCAAATAACACACGTGATTTCTGGCTAGGTGAAAAATGTGTCTGTGGACAGTGTCGTAAATATCGTATGATGGTGCCCATAGTGATGAAGATATAGGCTCTATTTTCCAAAAAAATTACAAATCTTTGTATAGTAGTGTGCCCTATGACAGATGAAATGTCAGGATTGTATAGTAAGGTGAATGATGATATTATTTCTACATGTAACTGATTCCTGTGATGAATCTTATGTCATACTGACTACTGATGTTCAGGATGCTATTCAGAAACTGAAATAGTTTAAAGATCATTAATCTGATTTATGGCTGTGATGAATTACAAGTGCATCTTGCTTCTGTGACATAGCGTTCAGGAACCACACGCAAGAGAGAAATAAAAAAAAAACCAACCCCACACACACACACACACGAATTGCCAGGCCACAACACAAAATCCAAAAATGGTGTAGACTAGACAGGCAGGGGTCAGAACCAGGAAGACAGATGAGCAAAGGTACATAAATGGCAGACAAAAAGTTGTAGTCGAACTAAGCCGAGGGTCATACACAGGGCATCCAAACACAGAAATCGTGGTCATACAAAAATGGGTCAAAATCCAAAAAGACAAAACATTACAAGTAGGGCAATGGCAAAAATCGTAGTCGGACAAACCAGAAGAAAAACAAAACTCAATGGCATACACGGCACTCTGCACAAAGAAATATTGATCAATTTTCTGACAAGGAGCTGGCTGTGAAGACTGCTTAAATAGACGGGAGGAAAGTCACATGCTCTGCAGGAAACAGGTGAGCTGAATCAGACTAATTACAATTGGAGAATCACATGCCGGAAACCCTAACCACGAAAACTGGCGAAAGCCAAGACACGGACGGGAATCACACAGACAACTTATGATATTTAAACAGCTCCGGTCAGGGAGTTCTAAGTGCACAGATAACGAGTGCAGGAAAGTAATTAAGCGTGTGAGAGATCTCGCGGAAACGCAGGAGGAGACAGGTACAGCTGAGCAAGAGGCAGAGACTAGAACGGGGCAATTGCTGAGAGGGAATTAGTATTAATTAGTAGCGGTGCAACTTTACAGATTTAAGTGGAGTGCTCATTAGTAAGTTAGTAATCTATATACATGGATTAGTTGTGTTAGTAGACTATGATACAAAATACAAATGTTAGTTTTATTAGTAATCAGAACAGTAAGACGAAGGAAGTAAACGAGAATCGAAGGAATATTTTAAACACCAGAATATATTTAAATCAATTCATTTAAAGTAAGTGAGCACACAAACCGGGAAGATGGACTGAACCAACTAGATCTGTAATGAACGTACGGAGACTCCAATCGCGGTTCAAGCTCGGAAGAGCGTCTTTTATTAACATTACCGTTGCTCATGGTCAGACAGAAACAGAGGTCGATAGCCAGAAATCAGGAATATCACAGAAACGCTCAATCTTAGTCAGGGACAGGCAAAATGTCAAAAAAAAAAACCAGGAAATCAGTCAGCACAGAATACAGAAACCAAGGGAAACTAACCTAAGGGAATGGGGAAAAGGGAGAGTGGAATTGGAAGGGAAGAGGGAGACACAGAAATTAACTAAACAGTCAAAGTATAAAGTGAACTGGGGAAAACGGGAGACTCTCAAACTCACCTCACTCACTCGACGAAATACAATCAATAACTAGAGTACAGAAAATCACAAAGGACAAAAACTCTCAATAATGGCAAAACACACTGGAGAAAAAGCGCAGAGACGGAACGACCAGGCAGAGCAAGGAACGGTCACGAATCAACAAAGACAAGAGTGTTTAGCCCAAGAAATGAAGGACAGCTGAGAGGAGGCAGAATCTAGAACAGCAAAGGAAAGTGATAGGACAGATTCAGCAAGTAGGTGTGCCCTGCTTCTTCAAACTAACTAATCACTGTGCCTAACTACTCTGCTCTAATGTGTAGTCCTACCCATTTCTAATCACCAGTGCCTCAGCTAACCTATTCTCAGGTGCAGACAGTTAACAAGCACAGGAAGAAGGAAGTACCCAACCAGAAAAGACAGGGGAAAAGACTGTCAATGGAAACAAGACACCACACTTAGACACACAAGGGAGCGAGTGACAAAAGACAAGCATTCATGAAACAAGAACAATCACACGAGAAGTAAATCTAACACAAAGAAACAAATAATTCTAAACATCACGAAACTGAAAACATACAAAAACAAAGCATAAATACTTAATTCACAACAAGATCACAAGACAGGGGAGACAAGTGCAATGGAACTGAGAAATGGAATGAACCAAGACCTGAGAATTACAATAACCATAAAGAATAAATAAAAGACTAAATCATGAACACTGAACATGAACATAAACATGACAAAAAACCATGACCATTGTTCACTGCCACGTTGTATCATGATTATGTACCCCAGTATATGAACCTGCATACCTTAGTTCCGATACCAAAGAGTAACAAGAAATCTGTGAGCAACAGTGATAATTACTGTGCTATTTCAATTGGTAGTGTTATTGGAAAAGTTCTTGATAATATTATTCTGTTTAGGAATCTTGACAAGCTTTGTACCTCTGAGTTACAATTCAGCTTCAATGCTGAGTTCCACTACTAATTGCACCTTTGTTTTAAATAAAATAGTTGATATGCATGTTAGGAATCACTCAGCTGTGTACCTTGTACAATTATATGCGTCTAAAGAATTCGACAGGGTCCACAATTGTAAACCTTTTGAGGTACTGATTGGTAGGAATCTGTGTAATAAAACTATTGTTATTATTGAATATGTATTCTACCCAACGCCTCCGAGTTAAGTGGGGCCACCATGTCAGTTATGCCTTCCTCTGTTTAAATGGTGTAAAACCAGGAGGGGCACTATCACCAATATTATTCTGTATTTACATGGATGTTTTGCTACGCAAACTTGCCCAGTTTAGTCATGGTTGTTATATAGGATGCCGTTTCTGTGGTGCTTTGTGTTACGCCGATGACTTGAATTTGATTTCTCCACCTAGATGTGGTATGAAAGGATTGTTAAATAATTGTTATGAATTTGCCAAGGAATATTTTGTCATTTTTAACTCCTCAAAGAGTGCAAGTGCATCTTTTAATTTTAATCCTGGTACTTCTTTCAAAATTTGTGTTGTTCTTATCAAGCAAGATGACTCCGCTATACATCTCGGTCATATTATAGGTCATGATTGTAACATCAGGAACATTAATCAAGGGATCAATCTCCTCATCTCCAGCTCTAGTACTATGTTGGCTAAATGTAATATGTGTGCCTCGAGTACGAAGGCCAGGTTATTCCAAACATATTGTACCTCTTTTTATGGCTCGGCGCTGTGGAATTTGAATAACAATCATATTCAGTGTTTCTATGTTTAATGACGTAAGGTGTCGCGGCGTATTTGGCGTGTCCCTAATAATACACACTGCAGTTTGCTTCCCTCTCTTATGTCTGCTCCTAGCATTGAAAATCTGTTACTGTGCCGGTTTGCCATGTTTATGTGCAATATTGCTAATGGTGTTAATAATTTAGTTCGTCTGTTTTACAAGGGGCTTATGTTTAGTAAATCATCAGCAGCTGTCAACATGAGACATCTTATGTTCAGATTAAATGTCAATACTCTGTGCTGTGACCGTTCTGCTTTTAGAAAGGCAGTTTAAAAGGTGACTGTAATGATGAAATTGCCATGTGAATTGCCGAACATTGCGATGTAAGGGATGGCCTGCGAGTATGTGACTTTGAAATGAATGATATTGCATGTATGATCTATTCACTGGCATGTATGTAAAGATTACAACTGTTGTACTTGATTACTGCTTCTCCTCCCTTTGCTGTACTTTTTCCTTTTTCAGTGCGAATAAATTATTATTATAAAGACCAAAAGGTTCATGCTGCAAGCAAATTCACAGATCTTGGATCTTGCTCATTTAATTGAATGAGTCAGTGACTGGAACAAGTGACATCACCATTGACTGGCACAAATGTTGTGAACTCGGTTTAACTTATATTATATTTCATGAAAAAATGCTGTTGATAATTGATTGGATACTGCTAGCAATGAGACTGGAGCTTTTAAGATGCGCAGAACTAACTGTACGCCATTATTAAATCTGTCCTGGTGCCATATTTCGGGAGAGACCAAAGAGCGCTCGAGACTTCTCCAGCAAGTTCCGGCTGTTTTCACTATTCACTATTACCAACGGTGATTTGATCACCATATTAGCATCAATATATCCACAAGATGCAGGGTTACGCGGCAGTGGGTGAACTGGCTTTTGTATCCTATACAGCCTAGAGTGTATTATTACAAACAAACTCCTTTGGTCTTGTATGTGCAAATATAAATGTTTGATATTAAATTAAATGTTTGCAGAGTAAAAATTACTCAACTTATCTTTGGTACAAGAATAGTAAGCCAATATATCAAATTAACAGAAATGGCCAAGGGGGGTCCCGTGTGAGTAGTCCTGACTCCAATGTACCCATGTTGCAATGTCCAAATGGCGCCCTAATTTTTGGTGAGGTTATTTTTGATTGGAAATTGCCGAGGGGGGCCTTCAGTGAGTGTGGAGAGAATATTGCTGAGTCTCCATATTCTAACTTGCACATTTTTGCAAACAATGTAATTTGCATGTGCGTGAGGCATTGCAACAAAAACACAATATTTGTTTTGTTAGTTAAATAGTGGGCAGGTTGGTTAGTTTGCTTTTGATGGTGTGTTTGCTCTGCCTTATTTAGTAACTTCTGGTATTCTCAACCATTAGGCCATATACAGTCAATGTTCTCATTTCATCCAGCAACTTGTGTATGTATTATACTGTATGTATTATCTCCTCTGATTGGGTAAGCCCCTTTGTGCTACCCTACCAAGTGTTGTGCATTTGTGTTTCCCCAATCTCATATGTGTCTGTGATATATATATACATATCCCAAATATCCCTTCCTTTGAGTCTTTCAAGTTGCTGGATGGTCCTTTGCTATATGCTCTTAAGCAACCAGTCAGTATCTTCCTAGTCTAGAGTTTATTGTCTGCGTAAATCATCGTAACCGTAAATGATAATTAAAAACGGAAGTGCTCTTTTTAGTGTTAAAAATAGAAACAAGCTCCCAAGTCAATTTTTGGGTTTCCAGGATTGGAACCACATTCACATTTTTTAACCACTTCAGTCTGATTCTCTGCTCAGTTTATTTAGAACACCTCCCAAGCCTTCTATGGTCATCAGAATTGGGATTCCGTTTCTGCTAAACTCTTTGAATCTTCCATTTGACAGTTTTGTACTGGCTTCTGCCCTGGTAGACCACTGGCCGGGTGTGAACACACATCATACCCAAGGTCATGACCATCTGAACAGAACTGGCCTATCCTGCTCAGGGCTCAGTCGCAATCTGTCATTGCTGTATTTCTATCAAGAAACCCTTCAATTGGATTATACGCTACCTCTGGTTCCTTATCTGGATCATAACAGAAAGACATAAACTGACAGGAAGGTTTAGTAGGAAATGAACCACGATCACCCAGCAACAACACATGCCACAAGAAAATAATATACACAAGACACTCCACAAAAGAGGCGAGGGATACAAATGATTACACTGGGAAGAGAGGAAGAAGACAAGACAATAAATCAATTAAGGGAGATAAACCGCAAAACACATGCAAATTGCTGGAACTGAGAAGAAGCCTAGTACTGACACACGAGGGTTGTCTTATTAGTACATTGTGCTGATTGCTGCTGAAGATATGATTTTGCAAAATCAGCAGTCGATGCTTGATGAGCAGGCAGCTCCTTACTGTCCATCTCAATTCAATTAATAAATGGACAATTCATTTAAACATTTAAAATATGTTTGTTTTTGTTTCAGACGTTCATAAATTGGATCCCTTAGAGCACGTGCTGCTCTTTAAAAAATGAAATATTTTTCATTCATCCACAAATGAAATGAGGAACATAACATAACATAACATAACATGAATGACGAGAACAGACCGTTCAGCCCAACTACACTCGCCAGTTTCTTTATACTATTGTGAATATATCCATTCACATACTCAATGACTCAGTGGTATCTAGCTTTAAGTCAAGCCTGCTCTTGAAAACCCCAAGGTCTCTGCCTCAACAATATGGTCAGGCAAGCTATTCCACATTTACCTTTGGTCAACTTCCATTTGTGACCCAGAGTTCTACACACAACACTTGGTCAAAGGAATCCTACATAATTTAGTTTGTTAATCCCTTTAACATATTTAAAGACCTCAATCAAATCACCCCGTAGTCTCCTTTTCCTAAGACTAAAGAGATTAAGGATCTTCAGCCTCTTCTCATAGCTTTCATCTTTTATACCTGGAATTAGCTTAGTGGCTCTTCTCTGAACTTTCTCTAGAGCCTCTTTATCTTTCTTAAAGTATGGTCCCCAGAACTGTACACAATACTCCAGATGTGGTCTGACGAATGTGTTGTACAAAAGAAGAGAAGAGAATTTCAATATGAATTTTCAAAGGAACAATTAAAGTGGGGTAGAAATTATCCATGGTCACTTATTTTTGTAGTTGGCCAGAATTGTTGCTTTATGCACACTGTAAACTGTGTAATGTCTCAATTGTTCGGGGGTGCCTTTCCCGAAAGCAAAGATGTTAACTTACATAGTTGGAACAAACAACCACTGTTTGAAAATGTTTTGAAATGTCTTTAAACAGTGTCTCTACCAGTAGTGCAGAACCTACTGGCAGAAACCTCTATTGCAGCAATCATAAATGTTTTCAACAGAAAAGGATGGATTACTTTCATATTTGGTATTGGCATGCATTATACTTCACTTATGACATCTATCGATTTTGGTTGCTGTGGCAACAGTATTGGCCTAATAATTTGCAAATTAGTGGCAAAACATAGAGATTTCCTTGTGGACGTAATACAGGCTGCAGTTTTGGACTGATTACATTCATATTGGTATGGACATGTGTTATACTTATAACACCTATCGATTTTAGTTGCCATGGCAACAGTATTGGTCAAAAAATGCGCAAAAGAGGGGAGAAGTGGGCTTTCGGGTCTACACCTCACGGTCACGGCCGACTGGACTGTCTAATTGTTCAAATGTCACAGTAATTGCAGGAAAGCCTTCGAACCAGTGCAGCAACAGATATAGGCTATTTAATAGATATTTAAAAGCTAACATACATACACATAACCAACACGTATATATCTGTCTTGCTAAATCTACGTGTATATTTTAATCAAAAAACTTATTTCAGTAAGTAAATTAAAAATGTCTCCCAAATTTAATTGCCAACCACAAGCTGTCTCTCTCGAGCATAAGTATAAATCATTCATTTATAAGTCTTAATTCATTTAAATAACAATTAAGGCAAGTTTAAAATATGAGGGTGCATGGTGGTCCAGCAGTAGGTCAGAAGTGGTGATCCAATATCTGGAAATCTGATTTTGCTCTCTGGGCTTTTGCTAACAGTGCCCCCTACTTAAAAAAAAAACATCTCCTGCACCCCCGCTTGAGCCCTAGGTCACCAACTGATGGAAATTCTCTTTCAGGATTTTCAGGTAGAGAGCAGAATTCATGGCTCCATCAATTATGGCATGTCGCTCAGGTCCTGAAGCAAGGCAGCCCCAGATCATCACACAACCACCCCTTGCTTAATTGTAATTGAGATGCTTCTATTGTGGAATGCTATGTTAGCATTATGCCGGATGTAAGAAGACCCATGTCTTCCAAAAAATTCCACATTTTACTTCACAGGATAATACTAGGATAATAGTCCACAGAATATTATCCTGAAAGTCTGAGGAGTCATACAAATGTTTGTAGGCCAATGTGAGACAAGCCCTTTGTGTTCTTTGGGTCTGCAGTGTTTTTTTGCCTTGCAGCTACCCCATGGATGCCATTTTTTGCCCCGTCTCTTTCTGATTGTAAAATAAAGAACACTAACTCAACACCCTTCCTGCTGGAGTATTTTTCTTTTCAGTTGCCAGCCACCATCAGCATATTAGGTCATATTCACTGATCTTCTCAACGCCCAAGAATATTCAGTCATATTACTATACTGTATGAACAGAATAAATGGAGTTTCTAAGTTTTAGAAATAATAAATTATTTCATTCTAGTAAAAGTAATTTTTTACAAAGACAATATTGGTCATTTTCATCAAAAACCTACATTCTCGATTTAAAAAAGGCAGTTGCTAGGGGTACGGCAGTTTTTCAATGTATTTCAATGTGGTGAGGTACGGCAGCCCCATTTAAAGCACTTGCACTAACCTAACCCTAACCCTAACCTTAACCCCTACCCCTAACCATAATCCCGAATCCTTATCCTAATCCCTTGAAATCAACTGCTGTACCAATAAAAGCTGCCGTGTCTCTAGACACTGAAAAAAAAAAAGCTGTCCTCATGTATGGGGAGATTAATTTCAGCTTGTGAAGAAGCTTGTGTTCATGGAACTTGCCCAAGAAACAAATGTGAGGTGCACAAAACACATCCTTTTCTTGTTGGTTTGGCCAATTTTTGTATGAACATCTGTAAGAGCGCCCACCACCATTCTTCAGTGAAAATGCTGATTGACAGAAAATATCATCAAGGGTGCGGAAAGTGTTATAACTAAGGCAAGTGAAGCCACAAGTTATTTATATGTTAGTCTAAATTGTTTTGTGACCTCTTTTTTAAACTTTATTTTTATAATTGCTATGAGACAATATAAATGTATATACTGAAGAACAGGCAGGTCACCAGGTGTAATACAAGACAACTTATTTGATCACTGTAATCTCTTACAAACTGGGTTACTTTTCCAAAATTTCTTTTTCATGTTTTGTGACCTCTTGGATGAGTCATTACTTCATTGTTGGAGGATTTTTTATAGGCCGCCCACTCCTTTGGATTTCATCAGTGATCCAAGTTCTCTCCATTTGCAGATGATGACTTTCACCATGGCTCCCCAGAGACCCAGAGCCTTAGAAATAGCTTTGTAACGCCCCTTTCCAGACTGATCGTTGTCAATGATTTTGTTTCTCAAAGGTCTTGAATTTGTACTGATAAAAGCATTACATGCTGCTTTCAGCCTCTTCTCATTGCCAGACAGGTTCCATTTTAGTGATGTTTAGATTTAACAGGTTCAGCAGAAATTCTGTCTGGGTGTGTCTAGTGAAACTGAAGTCAATTATTAATTCAGTTTCTTGAAATGGTTGATTTTGTAACTAAGGGTATCATTCCTTTTTCAAAGAGGTTCAGGTCGAGTTTGGTAGCTATTTTCCTTCAGTAAATTAAATAATCTTTTAAAAACTGCATTTTGTGTTTACATGGGTTATCCTTTTCTGATATGAAAATTTGTTTTCTGATCTGAAATATTTAAATGAGAAAAATATACAAAAAGAGAAGAAATTGGGAAGGGGTCAAATTCTTTATCTAAGAACTGTATTTGGCAATTCGGCCGAGTCAAGTGAAGCTGTGGTATGGAAAGGTTAAAAATGTTTCAGCCGATGAAAAGCACTCAGGGTCACCACGCATTCAGTCTGAGTGCTACTTCAACGCAATCAACACCTGTCTAACTGGCCAACTCAACAACTAGTTTTAGTGGAGTGATTTCCAATTTCCAGATGGTCTCAGATACTGGGCTGCTTCATGACTTCAGGTTTAGAGTGTGAAGCTGCCTCAATGCAGGCCCACTTCACATTTCAGCAGCTGGTCCCAGATGATATGAGTACAGTGATAAGGCAGCTGAGTCAGACTGACTGCGGTGTGGAGCTCCAGTGAGAACTGTGAGATCTCCAACTCTCTGTATAAACATGTCAGTCATTGATTTTAACCATGCTGCCCCCAGCTAACATTGCATCAATTCAATTTACAAGTTTGACGAGGCTGCTTTCCCGTTAGAAAATTGTTCACTCAAAGCATATTTGCTAAACAAAGATTATGGCTGTAATGGGCCAGGTTCCATATTTGGATCGCTCCTTTGTTTTTTGTTTTTTTTTATCAAATAAAGAACTAGTTTCAAGTTTGGGCTTCTGTCCAAATACTGCTGGGTGGATCTCTTGCAGTGAATCTGCAGATAAAGAGTTGCCAAAAACCTCTGTGAATAATCCTGAGTTGGTGATGATGCATGAAAACCTTGACTGGGAGGTACATTTATTCCAGCTTTATCTGAGACATTCTCCCACCCCTTTGCATTTCAGCGCATTATTGATCATTTCCTTAATTTTTTCTTTGATAAGTCCTGTGCCTTAGATATGTATTAATAGGTATGAACTAATATTAACTAACCATTTATACATTGCTAATGAATGATCACAGGTCAATTCATGTGGACTTAACCCCAGCGAAAAGAAGTTCATGAACTTGTGGAGTTCAAGAACAGTTCAAGAACGGTTCTTGAACTGTTCTTGAACCGAGTTCTTGAACTACTAGTTCAAGAACTGTTCTTGAAATTTTCGCAGGGGAAAGGTTCCCTGACATTAAATAGGCCGAAATTGAACTTGCTATTGTAGTTTTTCGCAATGAAAGCGAAGATGCAAACGCTTTTCTCTGAAAATTTGTTGTTTTTAAACTATTTCGGATTAATTAAACTGATTGCCCCCCTTCGAAATGTCCGGAACTGCCTTATATGGCAACTGATGTCACACAAGGAAGCCAGCTGGTCAGATCTTGCTTGCTCTACAATGAAATGTTCATACACTATGCTTTATTTACCATAGCCAGCTGACAGACCCTGACAAAAAAACCACTGTGGGAATCCCATAATGTTTATCACCAAAAAACTATAGTATTACTGTAGTAATTGTATGTTTTTACGGAACACAAGATATAGATTTGAGTGTTACTATTGAAATATTCTAGGGCTACCATAGTTAATAAAATACAAGTACAGAAAAAAAGCAATTGTAATACAAAACCCAAAACCAGTGAAGTTGGCACGATATGTAAATCGTAGATACAAACAGAATACAATGATTTGCAAATCCTTTTCAACTTATATTCAATTGAATACACTGCAAAGACAAGATGTTTAATGTTCATACTGAGAAACTTTATTTTTTTTTTGCAAATAATCATTAACTTAGAATTTAAAGGCAGCAACATATTGCAAAGAAGTTGGCACAGGGGCCTTTTTACCACTGTGTTACATCGCCTTTCCTTTTAACGACACTCAGTAAACGTTTGGGAACTGAGGAGACCAATTTTTGAAGCTTTTCAGGTGGAACTCTTTCCCCATTCTTGCTTGATGCACAGCTTAAGTTGTTCAACAGTCCATGGTCTCCGTTGTTGTATTTTACGCTTCATAATGCACCACACATTTTCAATGGGAGACAGGTCTGGACTACAGGCAGGCCAGTCTAGTACCTGCACTCTTTTACTACGGAGCCATGCTGTTGTAACACGTGCAGAATGTGGCTTGGTATTGTCTTGCTGAAATAAGCACGGGCGTCCATGAAAAAGACGTTGCTTGGATGGCAACATATGTTGCTCCAAAACCTGTATGTACATTTCAGTATTAATGGTGCCTTCACATATGTGTAGGTTGCCCATGCCTTGGGCACTAATACACCCCCATACCATCACAGATACTGGCTTTTGAACTTTGCACCTATAACAGTCCGGATGGTTCTTTTCCTCTTTGGTCCGGAGGACACAACGTCCACAGTTTCCAAAAACAATTTGAAATGTGGACTCGTCAGACCACAGAACACTTTTCCACTTTGCATCAGTCCATCTTAGATGAGCTTGGGCCCAGCGAAGCCGGCGGCTTTTCTGGGTGCTGTTGATAAATGGCTTTTGCTTTGCATTGTAGAGTTTTAACTTGCACTTGCAGATGTAGTGATGACCTGTAGTTACTGACAGTGGTTTTCTGAAGTGTTCCTGAGCCCATGATGTCCTTTACACACTGATGTCGGTGTTTAATGCAGTCCCGCCTGAGGGATCGAAGGTCACGGGCATTCAATGTTGGTTTTCGGCCTTGTCGATTACATGCAGTGATTTCTCCAGATTCTCTGAACCTTTTGACGATATTACAAACCGTAGATGATGAAATCCCTAAATTTCTTGCAATAGCCCGTTGAGGAATGGTGCTTTTAAACTGTTCGACAATCAGCTCACGCATTTGTTCACTAAGTGGTGACCCTTGCCCCATCCTTGTTTGTGAATGACTGAGAATTTCAGGGAAGCTGCTTTTATACCCAATTATGGTACCCACCTGTTCCCAATCAGCCCGTTCACTTGTGGGATGTTTCAAATAAGTGTTTGATGAGCATTCTTCAACTCTCTAAGTCTTTTTTGCCATTTGTGCCAGCTTTTTTGAAACATGTTGCAGGCATCAAATTCCAAATGAGCTAATATTTGCAAAAAATTACAAAGTTTACCTGTTCGAACAGTAAGTAACTTGTCTTTGCAGTGTATTCAATTGAATATAGGTTGAAAAGGATTTGCAAATCATTGTATTCTGTTTAATTTACGATTTACACAATGTGCCAACTTCACTGGTTTTGTATTATAAACTTCAGGATTATTTGCCATGGCGTTTGCCAGAATAGGTGACGTTGAGCCGCTTTCACACCGGATGCGAGGCAGGTTTTTTGCACGAGAGATTACATTCAAAGACGTGGGTATTCACGTCTTGGCATTGACTTAGGGTGTGATCTGTCGTGCGAAGGGGTTGTTTCGTGTCCAGAGTGAAAGCAGCTTTAGACACGCACGCAAGCTAGATGGCTAGCTGATGTTACTTTTCTGCAGTTCTTACCCAGACAGCAAGCACCTCCGCTCTGGATCAGCCCCAGCTCTAGGCCGGATCAGCTGGAAACGGCAGAGCCGGGGCAGATCTGGAGCGGAGGTGCTTGCTATCTGGGTAGCCAGCTAACTTAAGTTCGACATAACGTTAGATTTTCATGAATTCGATTATGACATTATACAGCAAGTGTTCAGTGCAGTGTTGAGATAACTGTCAAGTTACACACTATCTACCTGCCAGTTTAACTGACCACCTTACCTATTTAGCTAGCTAACGTTAGTTAGTCTTTGCATTGACTTTGAATGTAATCTGTCATGCGAAAAATACAATGCGCGTCCGGTGTGAAGGCGGTTATGCGCCTCCTATTCTGGCGAATAATCCTGAAGTTTAATGCCATAGGTGGTTAACTTGGATAAATTAGCAGGCGAGGGTAACTGTCACAGCTGCCATCGCATTATGAGCCAGATGAACTTGGAAGGCTGTATTGTGATGCCTGATCGCAGGCTGTGCTGTATGAAGTGGGCATCCATGATCACAGTGGAACTAACGCTGCTTATAGGCTTGTGACTTCAGCCACAACATGCGTACAATATTTTTTTATGAATCGGTAAGTTATCTTGATGCCTTGTTGTGCCCTCGTCATTAGATTTATACCTGAGTTTGGATAGTTGTCCTCATGTCCACTATTATGTATCCAGCCATCTAGCTACGTTAGCCTACAGAACACGGTTTGTCAAGTGTAACAATTAGATAGATAGATAGATACAGTGGCTCCAATAAGTATTTGTACACTACTTGAAAATTCGACTACATAACAGCTTTTGTATATTCGGCTAAATGCTTGCTATTGTGTGTAAAAGTGATTAAAATATTTGATAATCAATATGTTTTATACAAATATTTAATGTCAAAATGGCATATTTGGTCAGAAAGGCGATTATCTGACCCAATAAGTATTTGTACAGTTCCATTAGTGAGTCACAAAACTTATAATACTCACCTAAAATTGACTCAAAATGTTTACAGGACATGGTTGACTCACTTGGTCTGATTTGGTCAAGCATTACCATACTGGACACTCCCTCTGTACACAGACTGGCCTACGTAAATGGCCTGACCATGCCCATAATGTATTCCTGTGATATATGGCTAAGACAGGCGAGATACCCCGTCGAATGCGGGAGCAAATCATTCAGCTACATAAAGAAGGCCAAAGCACCAGAAAAATTGGAACTCGGCAATCGTGACGCCACACGACCGTGCAGTACATCATCAAGAAGTACAAACAGTCTGAACGCATAGCCAATGCAGCCAGGAAAGGACGTCCCAGGAAGACCAGCCAGCGCACTGACCGGTACATCTCCCTGCTGGTACAGAAGGAGAGACAGTCCTCGGCCTCCAGTCTTGCAACCAAAGTGGAGGAAGCAACTGGAACCCATGTTTGTGCCCAGGCCATCCGTAACCGGCTCCATGAAGTACAGTAGTGTAAAAATACTTATTGGAGCCACTGTAAATCCTTATTTTTTTAAGATTGGTATGAGAGGAATATATGGTCTATAGTTGACTTGATGGACGCGAATGGCAATTTCTTAACTTATGAACAATTCTGTATGAAATATACAGTGGTCCGATAAGTATTTGCACACTACTGTACTTCATGGATCCGGTTACGGATTTTAGATTTTAGAACTTTGCATCATGCTGTTGTTCTCCCGACCGGCTGTGTAATAAACTTTCCTGCTTTTTCCACGAACACTGGGGTCTACTTCTTCATCGGGACAAGTTAACGTTCTTGGTTTTTTATTAATTTACCAACAAATTTGGCGCTGCGAAGCAGGGTGGATTCGTCTCCGGACCTCCGTAAGTTTCCTGACCAATTCAAGAGTGAGTACTTTGTTTTATGTAAATATAATTTGCAAGGCAAAATTATGGAGATCTGGAACGCTCCACCCAGTGGTACGTTAACCTATTAATTTTAAATTGACCGGTGTAGAAGCGATCAGTTGTTCGTGGTTGAAAAGCTGCCTTTGTGTAATGCGTGATGGTAATCAGTACTGCTTGTGATACCAGTGCTATTGTGTGATACAGGCCTATGTATTGAAAACATAGCTATTTTGTGACGGGGTGAATGTTGGTCATCCCTGCCTTCGGAGAGTGAGAATTCACGCCAAAAAGGCGAATACGTGATTGCGTGGCTGTGGCAAGCGTATGTGGGTCGCCCTCGGCACAGACGTGAATAATTATTTTCACGACTGGGTATTAGGTAGCCTACCTAAGAAGCGCATATTGTGTCTTTGTTTTTTTTCGGTTTATGTTCTGGGAGAGTTCGTGTTAGCGCCCCGGGCCCAGAGTGACCGTCTTTCATTTGGGTACTTTTTGTCTGTGTGTTATAGGTTGAGAGACAGTGCATGTGGCGCGCCTCCAACCCGTCTTGTGGGTATTTGAGAAGCCAACTCTCGCCCGCCGTGAATCTCATCATTGTCGCATTTGAAGTTTGATGTTGTTTTTACTCAACAGTTGCGTGGCCCCGCATATTCATAGGGTACTAGCAATTGGCATAAATCCTGGTAACTCTTTCAATGAAATCGTTGCGTGGGCTTCGCGGTTAGAAGAACCAATCCGTAGAAAGGTGTCTACCACTCATCCTATTGTGGCCGTGCGTGACAATATTACGAATAATAAAATACAATGCGGGAATTGTGGAAAGACAGGTCATCGGGCTCATCAATGCAGAGGAAGGGACCACAGGAAACATAGGCGTTACACTCATCAAAACCGGGATGATGATAAATGCTTTCGCTGCGGAGAAAAAGGACACCGGGCACCACAATGTCTAGCTGCTTTACCTAGGGCACACGGTTCCAAAGATGACTGCACTGCCGCAAACCGAGAACATCAGATCACAAAGGCGCACGCGTCCAATGACGATTACGCCCACATGAAGAGAGAACCACTATCGCCACTGCTCTGCGTCCCCGCGCTGCTCGAGATGTCCGTAAGATTCCGTAACTTTTTGACTTTTGCGGGAACCGCATATCTGAATGTTCTTTTATTGCAGAATCAATGCTCTTTTTAAATGCCCATGTCGCCCACTGGAAACAGCTGATTGGGCACATGAGTGTAAAGAAGCATTTACTGCTCTGAGTCCGCTCTTCGAGTTACAGGTATCCTGGGATCCACCACTCCCATGCAAAGCCATGCCATTCACCCGAGGACACCACCAAAACTACAGAAGGCTGACTCAAACCACGCTGCCTTGGACACCCACAGCCTTCATTAATCAGGTGCATGCGTTCTTAATTGGTTGTCTAATTATTTTGGTAACTTCGGTAAAACTGTGACTGAATACATTTTTCAAATTGCACTGGGATTATATATACTTTTCCTGTTAATTAAATGTGTGAAATTCATCCTTAATCAATTAATCTGTGGTAAAGTGAGTAAGGAAACGGCGCTACTTGTTCACAATGACGGGACTCTAACAGCAGTCATAATACAGATCTAAGCTGTAGTGAACCAGGTTTACTTGAATGATACCCTCACAATGTATTCTGTTCTCTCCCTCATATACCGGAGAGGAAACCTGCACCAGACCACACTGCTGAGGACACCTGCACCTGACCACGCTGCCGTAGACAGGACCCCGAGCTTTCGGACCATGCTGCCGCAAACTCCTGTACTAGAAGACTACTGCACAAGACAACCCACCACAACAATGTCGCTCATCATACAGCTCATTGTTGTTGAATTCAAAAGGACTTATGCCATGGACAATAATGGCATTCACACGTGACCGATACACATGACAGCCAAACATGCCAACAAATCAGAGCTGTTATGTCTGTGGACTCTAAGAAGCAGTGCCTGTGCTTGGTAATAGGCTATGTGAAAGGAGCGGACTGAGACTCCAAGTGCACTTCAGCATCGGCAGGGCGTTTATTGGGATTACCAAAGCTCATGGTCAAGGACAGAAATGGATCAATAGCCAGGCAAACAGAGCAATGCAGAATAGTCAGAATCAAGGTCAGGGGACAAGCAAGTAGTTCAGTTACCAGATAATCAATCCGCACAAAGACAGTAACAAAGGGGGCTGAGCTGAGGTATTGGAAGGGGAAGGAAAAGGGAGTTGGATGGGATAAGGGAGAACAAAGGAGAAACTAAAAAGTTGGGAATAAGGGAGAACAGAGTACTAATCAATCAGCAGCAATCGAACAACGTAATACAAACAATCAATAACAAGACTTACGGGAGATATAACAAGAAACGAGCAATCAACAATCGAAACCAGAAAAGCGCAGAAACGAGACTTAACCAAAGACGAGCTAAGGGAAAAAACGAGTCGACAGGGAGCTGCGGTAAAAATGCGTATTTTAAGCACAAAATCAGTGTAATCCCAGCTAGAATGCAGGACAGCTGTAGAGGGAGGCGGAACTAGAAAAGCAAGGACGGTGATAGGAAAGCGAGGGGAAACAGGTGGAGTTCTAACTCTGATCTAACTAATTATCCGTGCCTCGCTAACTATTCTTTGGTGCGGATAGCCAATGAGAACAGCCAGAGAGAAGGAAGTGGAATTACCTCACCTAAGTATAGGGAAGTGAGTGCGAAGACTGACAAGACGCCACAAGACGGAAACGAAAGGAAAACATTCAAGACTAAAGACAGCGCAATCGTAACAGAAACATACATACTCTAAACGAATAAATATGATAAATAAATAAATAGCAATAAAAACTACTAAAACATACTAAAAACAAACATGTAAATCAGCGATTTCTAACACCATGTACATTATCTATTTTTAGAATGTTTCTTTGACATTTCTTGCCTGTTCTTTTCTCTATTGCACAGCCGATCACTAACAGTGGGCCTTCTGATTCTCAAACTCATGCCTATTTCATATAGCCTTGGGATGAGCCAGACGGTTTGATCAATGGGTAATGAATGTGTATTAGGAGGTAAAGAGAAGCCGTCGGGTCCGACAGGACATATCGCCTATTTGTGACTTCCAGCTGGGATCTCCGTTTGTCTTCAGTTCCGACAGGACAATAGGCACTAGCACCTCTTAGTTGGAGGTTCCGTATGCCCACATATGGAGCTCACTTCCAGGGGTTGGGAATCTATTGAACCAATTAAGTTGGGTGGTTCAGGAGAGGCCCAATTGTAGAGTATTGCTTTTTATCAATGTGTAAACCCTGGAACCAATCAGCAACAACTTCTGATAACATTAAAGAAATCATATGCAAATGTCTGTACTTTAACATGTATAAAGTTTCTAACAAAATGAAGGAATTTTAGAACTTTGCATCACGCTGTTGTTCCCACGGCCGGCTGTGTAATAAACTCTTTCCTGCTTTTGCCATGAACACCGGGGTCTACTTCCTCATCGGGACAAGTTAACGTTCTTGGTTTTTTTATTAATTTACCAACAACATCATAGGAACACGTCTCGGAAACTTCCTACTTCTTCCGGGGGCGGGGCGTGAGAGTGCAAAAATATCACTTTTATTCCTTAAAATTGGTGGATTTTTCAGCCATTTCAGAACTTTTGAGTGCATAGAGAGATATAAATAATCATATAGAACAAAATAAACTAACAATTTCAGGTGATGTGCCTCATGTGAGGGAACCTTTAATTGGAAAGAATTGCCTATTCATTTATCCAATCCCTTGATTTTTTTTCTCCTATAGCCAAACTGGTCCACCACAAATTGCATTCAGCAAGCACAGGCAATATGATTGCATTCCACTTCCAAGACAGCCACTAAATCTCAACGAGGAAGGGTTAAGGATGGAATAGCAGTTGTTTCCTGTTTTTTCCTTGATCACCTTCATACAAATCAATTTCAGTTGGAACCCATAGATCAAGTCCAATGCAGGCTGATGAGCAAAGTTTTTATTATCTTGATCTTGACAATTCAATTTCAAATCACGAAGCTTGGAGGCAAAAATAATTAAATGTGAACAATGTTGCTTTAGCTCAGCCTGTGCCGGGAATAAATAACCCACTTGATGGGGATGTACCTTTGAGTCCCTCTCTGATATCTGCCACCGTCTCACTTTTGAAGGAGACCCGATCGATTTTAATACTTAGTGACAATGGTGATGGGCAGTCATTTGTCCTAGAAAGTGCTTTACCTTTTATTCAGGAAACATTTTCCAGAAACCATGTCATGGGTTGAGGAATCAAATTGGGCTGTGTATCAGTACCCATTCGGATTGAACTGTCTAATTAAAATCTGATTTGGGTTCTGGTGTTGTGAAAGTTGGGGTACTTTCTCAGTTGCCTGTCAAGAGAGCGAGATTTATACAGGGAAATGATCTGGCTGGTGGTAAAGTCTTACCCCATCCTGAGGTGGTTAAACGGCCAGACTCTCTCCCTGTTCAAACTGATGCAGCCAACCGATTTCTACCGGTGATCCCTAGCTGCACTGTAGCGTATGTGCAGGCTTGTGCGTTGGAAACTGTAAATTTGTTAGGTTCATTTTTGGTTACTGGACCAAAGTGTAATCTGGAGAATGACAGCCAACAAACCATCTACTTCTGCTATGAGTTTGTGGTGGTTTTGGAATTATCTGCCAAAGTTGCTTGAGAGCAGTTGGCAGCAGCACAGACGAGTGATCCCACACTTGCCTGCTGTATTGCAATCGCAGCGAAGAAAGATGACATCCCAGAGAAAAAGGGAGTTGTCTGTTTTTAGGATAATGGTGTAATGATGCACCACTGGGTATTTCATGTGTGGGGGAGGCAAAGGAGAGCACAGCCTATCAAATCACTGTGTTCAATGGATATCCTTTGCAAATCCTGCAATTGGCACATGATCATGTTTTGTGGGATAACTTGGGTCTAAATAAGACCTATTGGTGAATCCTTAAGTATTTCTTTTGTCCAGGGTTGAAATCTGCAGTGACTGCATATTGTTGCTTTTGCCATGCTTGCTATCTGACTAAGAAGCTAAGTCAAATAGTGCCGTCTGTTCTCCTTAAGTCCATCCCGGTGATCAGTAAGCCATTTTGGTGTCTTTTAATAGATTGGGAAGGCCAGTTTTCACGATCAAAGTCTGGCTATCATGATGCACTCACTTTAAAATATGTCTCTCTATCACGCAACAGCGGTACTTTTCCCATTGCCCAGCTCATGACATATTTGCGAAAATTTCATTGGCTGAGACCGTGGGGTAAAAAAATAGCTCTGCGTTGCATCACGCTGTTTATACTTCACCAAACTGAATACCGATTGTATCGTTGGTCAAATCAGTATCACTCAGTGCTGTAGCAAGCCAGTTAAGCGCCATTCAAATAACCAACTTCACGTTACTTAGCTAAGTAGTGCACACGCAATACTTTTTTAAATGGTTCATCGCACTTCTCTGATAATGTGAAGTTAAAGGGTAAAAAAAATCTGAATAATTAAGACAAATAAACAGCTTAAAAGAATTCTGGGATTACAGTTATGGTTGCAATGCAAACCAGCATACGCAGTGGTCCCCTAGAACTGAGTTTGAGAACCACTGCTCTAAAGGGAATAGTTATCTCAGCTGTTTAAAATCACCTGTTTCTCATCAGCTTATTATTGCAACTTGTGATATCATTGCACCTTCGCCAACTTTTGTTGCTGTCATCAGAAATATTTAAAAAAAAAAAAAAAAAAAAAACCAATTGAAATCTCAAGTTAGAACATCAAATAATGTGTTGACATATTTTCAATGTACTTATCAAATCAATCCTTTTTGGTCGTATTTGCATTTTCCATAATGTGTTCACTTTTTCAGAATTAGTGCTGCAGTTAGCCCATTGTTTGACTTTGTTTGATCTCATGTTTTGTAAATGCGGATTTACGTTTTGCAGCAACAGCTTTTGTACTGGCTGTCACTGGGAACAAACCTGGAGAGAGTCTTTTCACATGGATGCAAGATCATCCAAATTTCCTGATTCACCACTTAAAGAGAACGTGAGAGGGAGCAAGAGAATATTCAATCAAAGTTTTTAAAGATTTACAAACAAAAGATTCCTTTTGAAAATATTTGCTTTTTTGTTTCAGTGCCTCTACAAAGCTATGAGCCTGGATGAGAGCTATTGTAAGAGTGCTAATAAAAAACAGATGTTAAACTTGTGTCCTCAAAATGAATGGCCCTATTGGGGAGCCAGCTGGGTCTCGGGGGACATTCCGATAGAGGCAAAGCTGATTGGTTCACATTGAAACAACATGTCCAAGATAAACTGAGATTTGAAGAAAGAGTTCCTCAATACTTGGCCCTTAAATAAGTGGTTAAAGCTAAATGGGGTAGGCTTAGCTCATCCTCTAAGCAAAACAGTGAATTTTGCAAGTGACTGACATACTTGATGACTGAGGCGCCAGGCAACCTCCTGGACTGTGGCGCATATGTTGGATGCAGGGAAAGAGAGTGCCAGTCCCTTGCTGCTTCTACACGCCTGCTGCATTGCCTAACTCCTTTACTTTTTTCTGTTATTTTCCCTCAGGAACCTATTCTGGCTTCCTAATTTTTTCTCCTTCAGTGTTACACAGTGGCAGTCATCTGAAAGGGTCATTAATCGTGATGTTAAAAATCCAGGCTGTTGTGTGAGATTGATGCCCCTTCAGTGTTACATTCTCATCCCCTGAATGTGAATCAGGAAAGTATCTGAGGCTGGATCCTGTTGTTTTTCCCTCTGCGTTAATTTACATGATTTTTCCCAGTTCTGGGTTATGTGATACACTGCAGGCATAAAACCACATGGACACTGTAGACGTTCTCATTGTTCTTCCTGGCTGAGGTATAGATACTAACTTAATGTTCTACTGGAATTCTGCAATAGTAGACCGGGTGTAGAGTGACTGGGCACAGTGCACGATCTTTGGGCGACAGAAAATTTGTTGGGTCGACCGGATAAGCTCAGGCTCCTTGCGCAGCAGGCGAGTGAAAATTCTGCATGGTCCTCATCCGCACAGTCCTACCGTGTAAATTTTCTTTATATGTACATCAGAAGTTTATGCAAATTCCACCTTCTCTTCATGTCTTACGCAGTGTTGCCAGATTAGTCGTATGGTTTTCTGCCCAAAACGGATTCTAAATCCACTCGACTGTATAGAAAAACCACCATTTACCAAAACGGATTTATCAGTTAATTTATTTAAGCACATCGGGCTCTAATTTCTTGGCGCAGCGCAGGGTGGCGCAGCGTGGCATTGTGTGGCGCAAGCCCACGCAGTGGTAATTTCGTCCGGTGCAGCCCAACACCGTGCGCAGCCACTTTGGCAATTTGGTAGACAGACGTGCGCTGAGATGGGTGTGGCGGTGTATTAGGGGCAGGTGTCACATATACATCAAGACGCAGTGACAATTTAGTCGCAAAAGTCTCCGCTGAAGTTGCGCAGAAAGCTCACCACCTCCAACCTGGTTTAATTTCTGTGTAGTGGTAATTAGGCTGACCAGCGCACAGTGGGCACATGTCACCGAAAAACCTCACAGGCAGGTCTCCAGAATGTCAGGCACATTTCAATGCAATAAATAATTACAGCAACCACTATTTAATGTAACTATCTGAATCAGGACATAAATTATAGTATCTATATTGATTGTCATATTAAAGGTGGTTGGCATGCGTAATGGAAACTCCACCTGGCTTAATCAACGCAGCTGAATTTGTGATGCAAACTAACGACTTCACATCTTTCTCATCCAACCACAAACTGCCTCGGCATCAGGCAGTGCATATATATATATATATATATATATATATATATATATATATATATACAAATCCAAAACCAGTGAAGTTGGCACGTTATGTAAATCATACAAAAAAAAAAAAAAAAAATATATATATATATATATATATATATATATATATATAAAATGCTTGCGTTCTATGCTCAGTAAAGCCGCTTGCACACTGGACGAGAAACAAATTTTTCACACGACTGATTACATTCAAAGGCCACATTTCCCAGATTCATTTAGGAAGATCTTAGCGCTAAGAGCTTCTTTAGATCCTTCTTAAGGCTCCAGTAAGAAGCAAACGCATTTCCCAGATTCCTTCTTAGCCTAAGATGATCTTTTGTTAAGAAGAATTTGCAGATACAGCCATATCAGGCAAATCAATGTGACACTAAGCAAGGAGATATTAATGCAGTGCCTACAATTCGTCCTTATTTTACACCCCCCTTTTCATGCACCCCTTCTACCCATTAAGCATTTAAAATGAGGGAAAACTTACATCTCTCCTCTATGGTTCCATGTGTTGAAATATTTTACCGTATTTCCCTAATTTTTCCCTAATATTTCCAGTTTCCTACTTGACCACTTGTACGCTCTATATATGTAAAGCAACGTGAGCTGCATGTCTCAAATCAAGTTGAATAAGCTTTAACCGCATGATTTGACACATGTAATGATTTTATTTTAAGTGTTTATCTGTGTTAATGGTCTTTATTTGCGTCCGTTTGTTTTCAGACATTCTGCTGTGTGCGCAGTGGCATTAGGCACATTCATTTTTAATATTATACACCACTTGCTACATCAAAACTTCATTTGTGTGCATGTAAGTATATGGAACAATCGGTTACTCTGACATCGATTGATCAATTGAGCTCCAGTTGAGAAGACAGTTAAGAAGGGCACTAAGACACTTGTTAAGAAGGGCACTGAGATCACATCTGGGAAACACTCTTATCTTAAGGCTCCTTCTTAGCTTAACTCTTCTTTGGAGCCTTCTTTACTCCTTAGGAAAGAATAGAGATTTAATATTATTTCAAGTTAACTATAAGTTTTTGTTTATAACAGCATTGCAACACAATGTCAGGCACTGCCCCTAAACGTTCAAATATATATTAGCAACTGTGGGGGGAAATGGCACATAATACATTCTGTCCAATCTTAATGCATAATACATTCAATCGATCTTTACCTGGCGAAACATTCAGTTTAACATTGCCATCTGATATATTCTTTCCAACATTACTGCATGATTCATTCAGTCTGGCACTATCATATGATACATTCAGTTCAACATTTGCATGATACATTTCCTGCAGGATAATTCATCAGCTCAGCACTCCCAGGATAATAAAAACAGTTATTACAAAGTGACTGTTCTACAATGATCCAGGCAACTCTCCAAATGAAAAATGCACGTGGACTATCACAAGAGAGCGGAGATGTATTATTCTGATCTAGTAAAAGCCCAAGTCAAAGTGCAGGTGTGGCCAGGTTGTGCAAATATTGGTGTTTTAGAGTGGCTCCGGATATTGGCGTTTGAGTGTGTACACTGTAAACCCTGATAGTGTGGTGAACTCAAATGTTTTGTGGAAACTGATTACCTCAAAAGAAAATTTGCATTATTGCATTGTGTGGAAAGAACTTAAATAAAATAAGGTAAAGTTATTTTTTTTACATGTTTTAAGTGAACACAAGATCATTAAATTGGCATACTCAATTTTTTTGAGGTACTCGGTTTCCACAAAACATTTGAGTTCACCACACTATCAAGGTTAACAATGATGCCCTCCATGGAAAACTGATTTATACATTACATGACCAAACAGCTGGTTGTGAAAACCAGTGGGATTACATCGATTGGTTATTCATAATTCATGCCCATTTTTTAATCAAACAATTTTGCAACTTTTTGTGGAAAAGAAAATTAAATATTTGAAACCTTCTGAAAGCATTGTATCGCTGAATTACCTTGATTTCTCTTATATGCACTTACATAAGACTTCATATGAAAAGTCTGTGATAAAAATATGCACTAATCCACCCATCCATTATCTAACCTATTAATTCCTGAGCACACTTGCACAGAGGCTGCATGCAATCCTTGCATACAATGGCAATGAGGTGAGAACATGCCCTGAACAGTGTGCCAATCCATGACAGGGATCAGATGCCACTCACATCTATGGGAATGCTCATAGACTGTGGGAAGAATCTAGAGGAATCCCACACAAACACAGGGAGACCTTACACATTCCATGCAAGAAGGCCCCAGACTGGATTCCTACCAATAACCTACTTGCTGTGAGTCAACACCACTGCCCAATGCAGTGCCCTTTGCTAGAATACACAAATTATTTCATGATATTAATTTAGCTGTAGTGGCTGGTGACCTGAAAATAGGTGAAGCGTAGAACATCCCTTGAAAATCATGATTGGTCTTGACCGATTTTCAGTAATTTATTTAAATTGACATTGCGTGAACTCAAACAGCACTTGGTACCATCACATGTAGCCAGTTCTCATTAATGAAAGATGAAAACTAATGATTTTTGATCATTAGTTTTCAATCATTTTTCTTGGTTAATAAGTTTTCCAGTAAGAGAATGCCATTGACAGTTCCACACACAGTTTCAAAGCAATTTGCCACGATGAAATAGAGAATGTTTGATTTGCTTTACAAAAAAGATAAACTAGTTTTTTATCCTCCTGTTTGCTCTCAGCACATCCCACTTCAATTTTAGCTTCACAATTTTTAAATGCTACAAACAAAGTAAAGAGCAGCAACAAGTATCCGTAAATGAACAACTTTGAGTGAAATGCAATTTTGCACGGAAATGATGTATTTTCTTCCTCATGCTACCTTAAAAAGGAAAACTAGCCAGATCCTCCAATGTTGAGTGTTTTTGAAGTGTACACAATGTTACTTTAAATAAATGATTGAAAACAGGACCAGATCAATCACTATTTTCAAAGGAAGTTGTGTACTTTGCCAATTTTTGTCTCATCAGCCACCACTGGAATTTAGCCTTTAATGTTTGCATAAACCCACAGCATTATGGAGATAAAACTTCAAAGAAATTTCACTGAGAATTCCAAGGGAGTCGTATTATAATAAAGACTGAAATAAACAAGATCATTTTACACCTCTACAGCCCATGCTGTAAACCTTGGTAAGTGTGTTACACTCAATTGTTCCGAGGAAACCGATTACCTCAAAAAAAATTGTGTACGCCAACTTACTGATTTTGTGTTCACAGAACTTAATAACGTTAAAAAAAAAACTTTACCTTATTTTCTTTACGTTCCTTCTACACAATGCAATTAAGTTGGCCTACACAATTTTTTTGAGATAAAAGGTTTCCACAAAACATTTGAGTTCACCTCACTGTCAGGGTTTAACAGTGGCCTCCTTCCCCTGCTACCCTCTTAGAATATCTCGCTTGTGCCTTAACACTGACAGGATATATGTGGCACTTAAAGGTACCTCATTAAGAGCATGAAAATGCCTACAATCTCGCTGCACTCTGAAACTTTTACGTTGTGAGATCAATAAATATGAAATTTATGGAAATGATGGGTTCTACAGTTTATGAAATGGAATATAACGGAAGGGTGAGATACTAGTCCCGATACTTTACAGAGGCCATTCAGTAGCATTTTCCTGTTGGGCAGAGTAGTTTTTATTATGGAAAAGACCTATAAGACGTAGATAATGTCTAAGCTGAATATGAACAGTCAGTCTCATATGTATGCTACATGTATTCTCAAATGGAGAAGCCAAGGGGATTTTTGGTAGACTCACAAGGGTCAGAACATTGCTGAACTTTTGAAAATCTATGTGTTTATGGAGCCTGTTTGGACAGGCCAATAGCTAATGAAGTGCAGGTTGCTTTCAACACAGGAAACTGAATTGCAGTCACAGTTTAGTATCCAGCTGTCATTTATAGTCTTCTAACTGCAACCTCTCCTCACAAACTATCACCCCCCCCCACACACACACACACACACAAAAATAACATACTTTGGCTTTTTTAATTTTACTCATAAACACTCACACACTTCATGAGACAAACACATACAAACATTTAGATGCCCAAATGTTTTATCTGGCACGCTTTCCATTCCACAAATACTTTTGATTGATGTAAGGTCCTGCTGGAGCAGGACAGTGGCAAATTGTCACCAATGCCATATCAGGGCAGAGGTTTCAGGGCAAGGATGTGCCCATTCTGTGGCTTTAGAGATTTCGGGACTATGCACGTTACTAAAAAGAGCAGCAGCCATACACAATAGCTGGAAAGCAGGAGTGCAGTGGTGCTTTCCTCTGTCAGTGGGTCAGCGTGTTTTGTAAGCACTTCCATCCTGTGAAAGTCCCTGTAAGGCCTCCACCTGCTCGATCTGCTGTAGGGGCCACTCTGACCTAAGCTCTCTCCCTCATTAGCCTGGCGCCAGTGCTCAATGAGCCCTGCACTTTGATTATTTGTGTTAACAGTTAATTTAGCACCGCAGACACGTGTGCCAAAGCTGCCCTCACTTCCTTATGCATTCCCAACAAATGGAACTTTTATGAGTTCCTTTTCACTAAGCCCCCACCTACTCCTGTCACCCCCTTTTCCACTCCTGCGCCTCCCCAGTCCCAAACCTCCACTCTCCCCTCTCCCCCAATGCTCCAGCCCTCCCCCATTCGGCTCTCTCCGCTCTGCAGTTCTAATCTCTTCCAACTAGCAGGAAAGAGTTATTTCAGGCTCCTCTGTCCCTGATGTTTGCATTATTAGAATGAAATTCTCAGGCATTTACTGGAGTTTAGCAAGGCAGGGCCATTTTTCTGTATGTTCCTTTTTTGAAAGTTTGTCTGCCTGTCTGGGTCTCAATTCAGATTCAAACTTGAATGCAACCTATTGCAAGTTAGCCACTGTCCCATAATGCTAGGCCCATTGTAGCCCAGTATGACCCCCCCCCCCTTTTAAAGTTTATTCAGTCTTTAATGCCTTGTCATGTACACAATCTCACACTGTTAACACACTGCTTTTTCTGTCAAACACTGAACAGTTTAGATTCCAGATCAGAGAACTCAGAATGCCAGTGCACTCAAAACCAAAACCAACTTTTCCTAGCATTTTGTACAAAGCATGACTGTCTGCATGTCATATATCAGCGGTATCACATGAGGGGGTGTGCTGTTATATATTATCATTACTCTGATGTGACTGGGCAAGTGCCACAGATAATGACAGCTGAAATGATATTTTGTATATCAGCTCAAGTTTGAATGTGATATTGCGATTAAATTTCACTTCAATCAACAATAAATTCCTTAAAGAATTGTAAATTCCTTATATTTTGGAAGCAGTGTGATAGATATTTTGTTTATTTTTTGCCCCATCCATGAAGAAATTTCCCAGAGAAGTCAAGTGGGCTTGAGAGTCATCTGCTGCAATACAACACACTGACACACACATACAACCCATCAGTGATTCACTTACTGGCTGGACTGCTGAAATTTGTACATTCCCCTTATAGGGCCATCCAGTGAAATTTGAAATTAGGGATAAGGATGAAGCTGTATTTTTGTCAGATTTAAGGCCAAACGTTACATAGATGAAAAATATTTTGCTTACCATGTCTGCTGGTGATGTTAACTGTCCTACAGCCAACAATAGTAGCCTTCAATATAACAGATATAATTCAAATAAATTGCAAAATTGTTCATGTATTAAATGTGGACAAGTGGAGAAATAAAGTGAAATGTCAAAATGATGTCAAATTAAATATCATCATTCTTTGACAACTTCTTGCACAATCTGAATAAATACATTGTGTGCCCATGTAATACCTTACATAATACGCATTACTGCATTTCAAACTTTTTCTGCGTTTCCCCACTTTGGAGAGAGGATTTTCAAGCCCCACCTGTCTCTCGTCGACCCAAAAAAATGATAATGACATAGGATAAGTTTGAAATTGATTAAAAGGCCAACAAGTCGTGTATCAAATTATCACGTCAAATAACAAATAAGTTCAAAAATAGAGGAAATCATAAATTCTGTTACCACCTTGCATCAAATAACATCAAGTTCAAAAAAAAGTTCAGAAAATAGAAGTGCAGTTGTGTTGTAATTTTGCTTTATTTTGCCACTTTGCAATCTGAGGAAAAAAAAAAAGGCAAGAAATGGGGATCCCATTCATGTCAACATACTTACATGTCAATCCCAATGGTTTGTCCCCATTTAGTATGGATTTTGAACTTTTGAGATGAGTGTGGGCGTACTGGTAAAATGTTAGGGATATTGTTCATCTTAGCATTCATTTTTTAAATGGAAAACATCGCAAAAACATTGCAAGAAACATATATGTCAACTTATACGGATTGCCTGTAAATTATAAGGAATTCCCCAACCATGCAAATTACGGATTTACAAATGGAGTTAATCGGATTTTTAATCCCAGCCTTGAAGCATAGCTGGTTAAATCAGCCGTGAAGCGCAATTAGTATTGGTATCATAAGTTCAGTCTGTCAGCGTTAACACAATAATATAGGAACCATCTCAAACTCAATACATATTGCATGTCACCAGCTGGAATGAAAAAAGAAACTTTGAGTTCAAAGATGGGTAAGATTGGAGCTATAGATTATCTTTATCATAATTATACACATTTAAACTGAGCCCTACTGTCATCGTTGCTGATTCAATCTAGATGATCTCTGGCTAGAAAAAAAATGTATTATTGGAAGTTTTTCATTTAATTATTCGCCAAAGTGGTGAAAGATAAGGACTGCAAGCAGGCCAGTTCAGCACACAGACTCTTCTACTATCAAGGCATGCTGTTGTAATAGCTGCAGTATGTGGTTTTACATTGTCCTGCTGAAATACATAAGGCCTTCCCTGGAATAGATGTCATCTGAAGAGGAGCATATGTTGCTAAAAAACCTTTATATATCTTTCAGCATTCATAGTGCTTTTTAAAACATGCAAGTGTCCCACACCATATGCACTAATGCATCCCCATACTATGAGACATGCTAGCTTTTGCACTGAACGCTGATAACAGGAGGGGTGGTCTTTGGCCTCTTTAGCCCGGAGGACGCAACGACCACGATATTGAACAAGAATGTCAAATTTGGACTCGTCTAACCACAGGACACTTTGCCACTTTGCTACAGTCCATTTTAAATGACCCTCGGCCCACAGAACACGGCAGCGCTTCTGGATCATGCTCAACAATGGCTTCCTTTTTGCATGATAGAGTTTTAGATGGCATCTGTGGATGGCACGGTGGACTGTGTTTACAGACAGTGGTTTCTTGAAGTATTTATTGGCCCATTTAGTAATTTTAATGACAGAATCGTGCCGGTGAGTGATGCAGTGTCATCTGAGGGCCCGAAGGTAACGGGCATCCAGTAAAGGTCTTCGGCCTTGTCCCTTGAGAACAGAGATTTTTCAAGTTTCTCTGAATCTTTAAATGAAGTTATGCACTGCCAATGATGAGACCTTCAAAGACTTTGTAATTTGACATTGAGGAACATTGTTTTAAAGTATTCCACAATTTTTTTATGCAAGCCCTCACAGGTTGGAGAGCCATTCTGAGAGACTCAGCCTCTCTAAAACATCCCTATTATAGCCAATCATTTTATGCACCTGATGCCAATTAACTTAATTACTTGCTAAATGTTCTTTCAGCTGATTCTCTTACATATTAATTGCGTTTTCAGCCCTTTTTTTTTGCTTGTGTCCCAACTTTTTTAAGGCCTGTTGCAGCCAGAAAATTTTAAATAAGCTCATTCTGTGGATAAAAATGTAAAATGTCTCAGTTTCAACATTTGAGATGCTATCTGTGTTGTATTAGAAATAGAAATTTTGGGAGTGCAAAAAAATTTTTTGGGTGTGCTGAAAATTTTGCGTTAATTGAAAACAGCACGCAAAGCGTGCTGGGCCAGCGGGCACAGCCCCCCGGCAGGGCGGTGTGGGGGAATGTACCCCCCCACAGGATGTAAAATTTTTTTAAAACAGGGCCTAAATGGTGCATTCTAGTGCATTCTGAAGGCAAAATATTACATTTCAGCACAAGACATTGGCTTAGTTTTTTCTTCATTACATTGATATATTGTTATATTTTCTATTGTTGCCAAAATTAGCAACTGACAAGGTGAGAGACAAATTATCAAATAAAGGAATAAGTCCCGAGAAGCAGTGGGTGACAGTGATTTTATAACGGCAGAGGGGCATTCTAAGGCACGACGCGCAGCCTCTCTGCCGTTATAAAATCACTGTAACCCACTGCTTCAAGGGCTTATTCCTTTTATAAAACGGTTACCTGACATATAACTAGCCCAGTAAATAAACAAACAAGAAAAAAAAAATCGACAATTTATTGGTAATAATGCAACAATAAAATTGAGTATTTCTTCCACCAAGCAAGATAGAGTGGACAGAATGGTTGGCCAACAACACAGACGCTAAGATTGCTTTTTCATCTGGCGCCATTGTCATGTCACATCAGACTATTTGGGCTCGCTAATGTAGATATACTATGAAAGCAGGCTATTTTGAATGTCTCCTTCGGTCTCCCGAAGACCCCGTTAAATAATTTTACGTTCGTTTCAGTTTTCAAGTTTCCTTTTTCTCAACTTGTGCCGATCGGCCAAATCATTACAACCAGCACACGAGTTGGGAACGATTGACTTTTGTTCTCCACACTTGCCGGTGTCCAGGAAAATATGTTGAATTGTGCATTAGTTTGCTAGCCAGCTTGTCAACTAGCTTGACCCCGTTAAATAATTTTACGTTCGTTCCGGTTTTCGAGTTTCCTTGTTCTCAACTTGCGCCGATCGGCCAAATCATTACAACCAGCAGCGAGAGTAGGGAACGATTGACTTTTGTCCTCCACACTTGCCTGTGTCCAGGAAAATAGGTTGAATTGTCCATTAGTTTGCTAGCCAGCTTGTCAACCAGCTAGCGTTCACTACAATGGATGTGGTGACCCTACACATAGCGCATAAAATAAACACACAAGAAAAAGTCAACAATTTATCACTAATAGGCTACTGAAATAGCGAGCAAGTTAGCAACATAGCTTGCAACGCAAAAGTGATATCGAACTTTGCAATGCAATAGCTAGCTAGGTAGACAGCCAACTGGTTATCAGGTTAAAAGGCTAAACATCGCTGACACTGAAATAGCGAGCTGAAAGTCTTGAAACAAACGTAATAAAAAACGAGTCAGTTGAGTGCAGAGAAGTTAATTGTGTGCAGGGATATTTTGTGATGCGGCCTGCCACAGTGGGTTACAGTAATTTTATACTGGCATGGAACGAGGCTCAGCCAATCACATTTAAGGATGGGAAGCGCCCGTTTTATAATACATATTTAGCACGGCTTTGGTCAAGCCGTGCACCATTTTTTTGCAATATCATGCAATATCATGCTGTGATAGAACGAAAATTTACGGTAAGCAAGGGTTATCTTATTCCCAATAAGTGGTAGTGAAAGAGTTAAGGGTAAAAATCTATCCAAGCCTACCTGGCCCAGTGAGAAAAAGTAATTGCCCCCTAAATCGTAATAACTGGTTGTGCCACCCTCGGCGACAACATCCAAATGAATGATTGTCTTTTGCCTGATCGAGGTGAACAAGCAACACCTGATGGTGCAGAGTGTTTTCGGATTGAATGTATAGTTAATTCGAAAAAATGACTGCAATCGAGTCAGAATGAATCAATGTTTTAAAGAGAAGTTTAGTGCCCACCCAATTTTAAGTTCTGGCTACGCCACTGGTTTACGTACACTAAAGAAGGAAAGACAGAGAAACAGAAAGATAGCTTACAACAAAATCTTGTTTGAGGTGGTATTTCATTGTCAACTCACGAATGTTGGATGGACTGATCAGGTATTTTACGAGTTTGATATTTTAATTTGGAAAATACATTTGGAAAGTAATTACGATATCATGGTGTACAGATGTCCGACTGATGTCATTATTATCATTAATACGAAGTACCTGTATTTCATTATTCCATCATAACAATCCCATCATCAAAACTCAAAATCATACCTGCACCCCTGTACCTCTGAATTTCCCATTTTCTCATTATCATCATCATTTGATAATTATTCCATCAACTTCAATCATTACCAATACCGAATCGCCGTATTCATCATCACTATTACTATCAACCGGGACATGAATCTCGACGACAATAAATATATCATGTAATTTGTATCAATATCAACAAAATTCATCATCATGACTATTGAAAAGAAAAAGAGGGTAGGACATTCTCCTTCAGGATTTTCTGGTAGAGAGTTCGTGCTCGGCAATTGACTTATCGTGACTTTCAAGATGGAGGCAACTGGAAACTACCTCAAGGTACTGTCTGTATAAACAGTCTTTTTTAGTAAACTACCAGTACATTTTCAAAGTTCTCAGTGACTTGTTTTAAATGTCAGGGCCCTCGGAATTCTACCAATGAAGTGTGGAGCTACTTTGAGCCCAGTGAATGATGAAAATTAGCCATTTCTTCGCATGGCAACGCCATGCCCAATTCGCTACCATTGAAAGCTGGTTGGGAGCTACGGCTAAAAAGCCAGGTGTTTCAAAATGTTGCATGCGTACGGATGAGGGGTATTCGACAAAAGTTAGTACTCGTTATCATGTTTCAGTACACCCCAAGTCAATTTCACACCGAAATTCTCCTTTAAGTCGTCCATTGCTTCATAAACATAATACAGACAGGGTAACAAAAGACAATAAGTTGTCAATATCAATGGGCTCTCTTTAATGAACTAGTTTAAGAAATATAATTGCATGATATAGCCTGCATATCATTTTCCGGAAATATAAAATTATGTTAATTAACTATGGTACTTTATATTTTACTGCGTTTAAAGGTGCACTATTTCACTTCTGTTGACATTTGAACTCAAACAAAACAGAGATAGCCTGCCCCTCCCTCCCATAGTTCCCTCCTTCCCATGCTTCCATAACTGTCAACTCGTCGGTGATTGGCCGGGACGGTTTGTCATGTTATGGGGCACAGCCTGTGCCCCTTGTGTTTACTTACAGTTTGTGACGCCTGTGCGGTCTCCAGAGCCCGAGTATTTTTTTTTAACAGGCAGCCAGTGGACCGTGGAGAGATGTCAGCAAATTGAGACAAAAATATTATCGCGCAGAAAGTAAACAAACTTGCTCAGTGCACCTTTAATCTCAGCAAGGGAAATACTGAAGCCAACGTAATAACTCATTTCCAATATGTATCCAGTGTGTATTTTATTTTTGCCAGTTAAGGAGATGTTTACTTATTACTTTTGGTGTAATTTTTTTTTTTTTTTACATATTTATGTTAAAAAATTTGCCTGATTTTTAACCTTAATTTGTCTACTACTGCATTGCCAAAAACCAGTGAATCCCGCCAAAATTTACTTTTCAAGTAGTCAGGACATTCTTCATATAAAGCACACATCTAAACAAGGCAATCAGAGATAACAGACCTGGCCAAAGGCAAGGGCTGACAGACAGGGCTGACAGACAGAGTGAGTGACGGACACACACACACACACACACACAGACATGATCATACATACAGCACAAACGTTCACAGAAATTTTACGTAATGTTCATTTCGTAAAAATAATACAAAGACAACCTAAGCAGTCATAGAAAACAATATAATACACGACAATCCTGGCTCCTCAGGCACCAAGCAGATAGGCCTACGAGCCGCAGCGGCCTCCATTTTAAAACGAAGAGCGGTGAACTGCACTGGTCCCCGAGGCATGGCGTAGTTTATCCAGGGCAGCTAGCTAGCTAGCTAACTCTCCTTGTAATATAAGTGAAATTCATTCATACTGCACAAATGACGACAAAAATGCTTAGCTGTGTCCAGCTGGGTAAAACAAAATGCTAACTAGACACAGAAGACGATAGAACACGTTACACCATCTTTAAAAAAAAAAAAAAAATCGGTGATTTCAGCAAGCGCAGCTGGCTGGAAAGCGGACCCCGTGTGCTATGTACAATTCCATGCAAGATCCGTGTCAACGCGATCACTTTGTCCGCCAACGAAAAACAGGCAGTATGCAGCGAAAGTATGCGGAATAATGCAACACAAAGAGAAATAAAAGCACAAATTCAATCGTAACATCATAACCGACAAATCCCATACAATTAGGAAACATAATTATTTAATGCAAACTAGCATACTGTTTTATGAAAATGCATCGCGATTATGGTTCGCAGGGGTCCGTGTCACAACACGGAGCTCCATGTAGCTAGCTAGCATGCTAGCTACACACTTATAACGAAATAATTACATACAGCACAAATGTTCACAGAAATTCTACGTAATGTTCATTTCACAAAAATAATACAAAAATTACCTAAGCAGACATAGAAAACAATATAATACACGGCAATCCAGGCTCCTCAGGCATCAAGCAAATAGGCCTACGAGCCGCAGCGGCCTCCATTTTAATACGAGGACAGACGAACAATGCGCTGGTCCCCGTGGCATGGCGTAGTTTATCCCGGGCAGCTAGCTAGCTAGCTAACTCTCCTTGTAACATGATCATTGCTTAACCTGGCTCCCCCTAGGGGGAGGCCAGGTAATGGCCACGGGCTGATAGACAGAGTGACAGAAACACACACACACACACACACATACACACAGACATGATCATTGCTTAACCTGGCTCCTCCCCTAGGGGGGAGGGGCCAGGTAATTATGTTGAAAAACCTATTTACTTACCTACATTTCTGGGGAAAAATGAAATTGTACCGTTTTTCGTGCCTGCGCTCATATGGAAGTGGGGAACACTTTTTATTCAGGTTGTTGCGTATTATTAATGTATTCACGTACACCAAAGCATTAATCATCATCATCATCCTTCAGCATCCGAGGCCGGAATGCCAGCAACAACAGCGTGCCACAGTGTTCGGTCCCTCGTTGCCTGGCCCAATTCGCCGACCTCAATGCCCGAGTCCCTCGATAATGTTTGCGGGTACGTCGTCTTTCGGTTGGGCATCGGGAGCCTTTGGTTCCAAAACAGCAAGGATGATATAATTTTGCTCTCCGCTCTCCGCATTAAAACGAACCAACTTAGATTGAAAGTAACCGTTCAGGGGTACGTTTCCTAAAACCTTGGATTGAACCGGACTGCGGAAGTTGTTGAAAGTTAGCAAATAGCAACGCTTTTGGGAAATAAAACCCCAGCTTAGTAAATTGCAGTACGGTTGCCTACAATCTTCCTGAGTCGCTTGGCTACAACAGCAGCTAAAGATAATGTGTTATTCACCATCAAATTTTTTCAGAGTAGGCCACGGCAACAAATCAAGGAGAGACGTTTTCTGGACGTGAATACTAATTCCAATATGGATTCAGCTTCTAAACCTTCGACTGTAATCGCAGACGGCTTGCATTAGCCTTAACATTTATTTATTTATTTACTTATTTTAAAAAGGTCCCGCATTACCTTAATCATTAGCTTGACTGAACGGGGCAGATGAACTACAAAAACTTGCGGGTTTAATATTGCAGGGTTTTTGCACCCTAACCTTAACTTCGATGGTGCAGGAGACCCAATACCCCCCCCATGCCTGTGACAACCTTCCAGCCCGTCTAGCTGCTGTCCCTGCTGCACACGGCGGTTACTCTGAATATTAGCTGGTGGTCATAATGTGATTCCACCGTGTACAAGAAATGGGAAGTTACGCACTGAATCAGTCAGGATTAAAATTATTTCCAGCTGGAACATATTCATCATTTCAGTACTTATTCAAACATTGCATCTTGAGTATTTGCTTATTTAAATCTAAATGGTGGCATTTTTTGGACAAGCATTGTAAATGAAAATCCTGGAGATTAAATCTTCATGCAGAAACACCCAAATGCCCTGATCAGTGTAGATTTGAAGATATCTTTTTTGATGACCATTTTCATGGTCACACTTGACAAATAAAAGCTGCCAGCTCTGAATCATCTTGACCAAATTTGCCAAAAACTGCTCTACTCAAAGGGTATATAGTACATACTGTAGGTCAAGCATGTCTCAATACCCTTATACAGCATTAACATGCACTTATATGAGCAAAGACTGTCGTGTGGCGTCATCTCCCACGTTTTTCAAAAGGTTCACACCCCCCAAATGCCTCAAAAATGAGTTACACCCAACTGTTGCACAAGACTAAATGGTTTTACTCATGCATTAGTTGATCAGTCATTCTGATTAATGGTCACAAATAGAGGTGCAACATTTACTCTAAGGCATCAGGTGTTTCCAATTACCTCATTCATCATGGTAACACAATCATGATGAACTTATCCTAGTTAAAACTGAACTGAGTTCAAAGGAAAATGATTAATTAAATATTCTGTGCACTGAACGACTTAACTGTATGGATGGTTTATTATAATTGTAAAACAGTTCAAAATATTTAGGGTACCAAAATTCTTGATCATGTGTGCCATATTTGCCTTTAGACCGATCAAAGAGAATCCCTACATTTGAAATCTGATCAAAATGATTTTCATCGAATTATATGAAACTGGGGTTGTGTTCAGGAACCAAGTGCGAGAACGAAGAGATCCAGCAAAGTTGTATTTTATTAAAGCTGGGAGGTGAACCGCCGCAGGGCAGGAAGCAACGGTACAGAGTCCACAATCCAAAATCAGAATCCCAGGGGTGTAATCCAAATCGTACGCAGGGCAGCAAAGACAAAACTCAGGGTCTGGCCAAACAGGTTTGTTACACGGGTGCAGAAAAATCCAAAACAATGCCAAAGTCAGAAACGGACGGTGCAGACAGAAGTGTAACACAAAGGGCTCTAATTTCGTACACCAGGCGCAGGCGCGGCGCATGGGAGGTGCGCCGCGCCAACGGGGTGTGTCCAGGCGTATGTTGCAATTTCGTGCCCAGCGTAAGTTCTCCTCTCCCGCCTCTGCCCCTACTTCCAGCGCAAGTTGGCAAAGGCGGCGACACAGCAGAGTCAAATCTTGCACACTGGCAAGAAAAACGATGGATAGCGTGTTCCTATTATTACAAACTGTTGCTGCTTTAAATTTTGGGATTAACATACATGGACAAAAATGCAAGATACGTTACACATTTATTTTCAATATGTGATCTTAACTCAGTAGGCCTACGACATCATAGCAATCAGGCTGCAGGATATTCCTTTCCCCCACTAAAAACGATAAAACCTAAGTGACAATAATAGTAACCTAGTATTAAGCTGCTTACACACTGGACGCGAAACGAATTTTTCGCTCGACAGATTGCGTCCTGTGTTCGAAAGTCTGACAGGGTTTTAATAAATCTCCGTGTCCGACAGCCTATTATTGTTTTTAATTTCTTCAAATCTACTGACTCTTTTAGATATTAAACGTGAATGTTTTGATAAGAGGGCTCAGTTCTTCAGGATGAATACCTAGAATTTCAATCAATGTTTCTGTTTAAGCTCTGTTCAATAAAGTGAGTCGACATGGGCGCAAGACAATGTACAATGCCTCCGTGTCTGACAGCCAAAAAAAAGGACGATTAGAACAGATTGATAACGAAATAAAGAATAAAAAGAAACATTTTCACAGAGCATCAAATGAACACAGCGATGTATTTATTGGCGGGTCATCTTTGTTGGATATCGCATTTGTTGCTGATATATTTTTATTCTTTATTTCGTTATAAATCTATTCTCATACCAATACTTTTACTTTTTGCTGGCTGGTGCACATGGAGTATTTCGCATTTCGTGTCGGACAGTCTTGATCGTGCATGCGATAATTTCTTCACACTGTCAATGGTCATGGAATTGATTTGCTCACGCACTATTTTATCTCTGCTGTGGAAAAAGCGTGAATCTGTTCGATCCATCTGACTAATTTTCAAAAGAAAGACTGAATAAAGACTGCTGTCTATCTTCAACGGAAGAAAACAGACGAATAGGCTAAAAAGACCAAGAAAAGTCGATAGCTATCAATTTGCATTCTGTGAAGGTCGAACACAAGCATGGCCAAGTTTGCACGTCTAATAATTCCTGGAATAGGGCCTACTCGGAAAAATTAGAACTTATGACTTTCGGACACGGAGCTATATTAAAACCCTGTCCGACTATCGCGTCTTTGCATTGACTTTGTCTGTAATCAGTCGTGCGAAAAATTTGTTTGGCGTCCAATGTGCAAGCGGCTTTAATGAGCATAGAACACAAGCATTCGATATGTATATATTATACAGTTTGTGGTTGGCTGAGAAAGATGTGAAGTCGTTAGTTTGCATCACAGATTCAGCTGCGTTGATTAAGTCAGGTCAAGTTTCCATTACGCGTGGCAACCGCCTTTAATCTGACATCAGGACAATCGATATAGATACTATAATTTATGTCCTTATTCAGATAGTTAGGCCTACATTAAATAGTGCTTCCTGTAGGCCTAATTATTTCTTGCATTGAAATGTACCTGACATTCTGGAAATCTGCCTGTGAGGTTTCGGTGATGTGTGCGCACTGTGCCCGGTCAGCCTAATTACCACTGCACAGAAATTAAACCAGTTTGGAGCTGGCGAGCTTTCTGCGCAACTCCACGAAATTGTCACTGCGTCTTGATGAATATGTGATACCTCCCCCTACTACGCCGCCACACCCATCTCGGCGCACGTTCGTCTACCAAAGGCTGCGCACCTCACAAAATTACCACTGCGCGGGCTGCGCCGGACGAACTTACCACTGCGCGGGCTGTGCCACGCTATCTAAAATAATAAACTGTTAGTATTTGTTAGCAAATATAGAACAGCAGGGTGAAGGAAGCAAACAAGATTGGAAGGAAACCCAGAAACCATGAAATCACCTGAAACTGTGGCACACAAGACTGGGGAATAAAACTGTCTCAGCACACAAGACAAGCCTGGGGAGACAATGTGCAATGCAGGGTATGAGAATTACAAAAACCAAAATGATAACTAAACAGTGAATATGGGAAACGGCAGGCAAGGACATAACAAAGAAAGACAGGCAAAATACAAAACATGGCATGGAATCAGAATCATAGGCAAAAGCATGGTCAGACAGAGCAGGATCATAACAGAAATACCTTAAATGATTGAACAATAAGCAGGCAACTTAATGAACAAACATTTGGAGTAACATTTAAATTTACTTTAGTGACAAAAGTACAACGTACGATAGGGAGCCATAGCTTCTTGCTGCAGTTCTGGACAGTGATGAGTACAGGTCAATTGTCCACTCTTAGAAGATCCATGTTGTACTGGGAGTAGAATTCTCAAAACTCCATGCAAATTCCGCTCTGGATTTTGGCCCGCCTTCCATATCTTCTCCAATGCTTAACCCTCACAAATTTTAGGCTGCCGCAGGGGAGGGGATTAGGGGGAAGGCTTGGATAGCTTTGACGTCGACAGTCAGAGGCTGGGAACTGTGCTGAGAAAGCACAAACTAGCCACACACATGAGCTCATGCCAGAGCAATGATAACACAAGGCCACAGGAGCCATGGAAATATTTGTACATGTTTTTTTCTTCTTCTTGACTTAAATTGAAACCAGTGCATTATCTTTTATGGTTAAAAACCACATTTTCATGTGACTGGTAGGAAAGTTTATTCGGTTCTTCTTTTTGTCTTTTGCATACCATGTCTGGGCCACAAGAAAAGCAAGAATGTTCAGGCTTACATAGTTTGTCTGAACATCAGGTAGGTGATTCAGTGGAACTAATTAGGGGACTGAGCTGTAAAGGTGAGAGGTACCCTGTTATGATACATTCCTTGGTGTTCACTCCTTCCATTTTGAAGTTCACAAATTTTTGCAAATTGTTAAAGAATTGTTGAAAAATAGTAGCAGAGTGAATGTGGTATCAAAATTACCACTTATGGCATAAAAGAAAATTGAGGCCGTTCCTCTTCGAGACACCTGACAGACCTGTCCTGTTCATTAAGGAAGTTTTTTTTTTTTTTACCTCCACCAAGGAGGTTATGTATTCACTCCTGTTTGTCTGTCTCTCTATTAACAGGTTAACCCAAAAAGTTAGGAACAGTTTGGCATAAAATTTGGTAGCATGATTGGAGGTAGTCCAAGACTATTAAAATTTGGAAGGAACCGATATATGGCATGCGGAGGTATGCGCTCTACCTAGTGCCCTCACATTTTCTCTTTCAGTCCTCTCATTGAACAAATAATGCACAGAGTATGATGTGTGCTTGTGAATATCTTTAAAGGGGAGCTAATATGCTGATCCTTCTTTTAGTACTTATTAGGAATGTTATAATGTTGGTTGTCCATGCTCAACCTCTATTGAGGTTCTAAACATAAGATACAGGGATTTTGCCCTAATCCAAGAACTTGATTTAGTGAGCGTGATTTCCTCTCTGAACAGCTCCTCCCGAGATCCTCTCAAGATCTGGGCAAAACCTGACGTCAGGTAGTGCCGTCCAATTAGTACAGACCTAGCCAGAGCCACCCACTGCGCTGGACCTGCCCACACCGGGAACTATTCTAGCAGGCACAAGCAATGGCAGATCATACTATGCCTTAGTAGCGTCTACACTTTTGGAAATACAAAAGAAGAAACGCTGATCATTTGAGGTGCAATTTTGTCAGTATCTCTCCCAAAGCTACTTGTGCGTTTACTTTTGGACAGAAAGAAAAACTAATATTTCTCTTCCAAAAGACGATGCCACCAGAAGTCAGTGGGTAGCTTTTTTTGTTTGCTGGCAGCAAAAAGCCATGGGGAAAGGGAATGTTAGCAGTTTGTGCTCAGCATTTCATCAAAGACAGCTTTGTCAATAAAGGATGATTCGACACAGGATAAGCATTTCAGTTGCTTCTCAAACCTGAAGCAGTTGCATCGATCAAGCACTCGAAGCCACAAGTTGTGAGTAACCATATAACAGCAAATAATGTAAGTGAAGCTAACGTGTTATGGGTGGCTAGCAGGACCGCTAGCCATAGTTAGCACTAACAAGTGGGTCTCAAACGCAGGCTTTGTAAAATATCTGAAGATAAAGTCTGTATCGGTCGCAACTGTCAGTGACTCACAGACACAGAAGCTGTAAGTTGCTTTCACTGCATAAGCCAGCCTGACGTGATAGCCAGTTGATTGTGGCTGTAGCACAGGGGCTAACACTGCCAAGTTACTGTTGTTAATGTTTGTGTCCTAAATATACAAGAGTGATATCAGGGGAAATTCTACAGAAGGTGTGTGAACATAAACCTCATTTGAAGCTAACTTTTAATACTTCTTTGTAATTTGGATGCTTGGTACAACTGCTCACAGTAACAGAACTTGCTGTCTGTAAAACCTGCTTTGCAAGGGTTGGTATCTGTGGTTATGACCGCTCGGTTACCAGCTACTGCATGTTAGTTTGCGTGTCGTGCTAATTAAAAATGCTCCTGGTTAACTTATATGCAGTAATTCTGATCGGTCTGCTTGTGTTACTTTGGTAAGCATCAATGTAGCATCATAATGTTTCATCATAATGTTGCCCGATTGTAGCCACTACAGTTAGTGATCGCTTCGCTTATCCATGACCGGGATCAGCCGGATACTTCACAAATGTCTGAGCAAGCTCTCTGGTGCTACCATTAACGCAACGCGAAACACAGAAGCTCTACCGGTTTACAAATGATTTCTCTGCACTACCTTGACATAATTTCATCCCCCTTTAGAAATTTTTGTGGCTGATAAAAAGCCGAATAAGGCGAAGGTTAAATAGGTAATTCTTTCCTGTAGAAGTGAGCAATTCGCTAGCTCCACATAAGCGACTTGTCCGCGTTAACCAAACTTATGGTCTGCAAAACCTGTATTATGTTCATAACATAACCGAGCTCTCTCTAGCTGTCGCATACTATCCATAAAGCTGCTTTCACATCAGACATGAAACGAATTTTTTGCAGGACAGATTAACCTACATTCAAAGTCAATGCAAAGACGCAAATACACGTTATAGGCAAGTGAAGCCGCTTTCACACTGGACGCGAAACTAATTTTTTGCGCGACAGATTAGCTACATTCAAAGTCAATGCAAAGATGCCAATGCAGGCGTTATGGGCGCGTTAAGCAGCTTCCACACCGGACGTGAAACAAATTTTTCACGCAACAGATTACATTCGAAGTCATGATCGCTTATCAGCTACTGCATGTTAGTTTGTGTGCACTGCTAATTTAAAATGCTTCTGGTTAACTAATATGCAGCAATTATGATCGGTATGCTTGTGTTACTTCGGTAAGTATCAATGTGACAGTTTCATCGTTACGTTGCCTGATTGTAGCCACTACAGTTGAAGCTAAACGGAGAGGTGCTGCATGTGTCTGCCGAGTTGGGCTGTGGTTAGACCAGACGTAGATTTTTCAGAGCTTGGCGTGCGTTCTTGGGTGCTTATGAAACGATCGCTTTCCTTATCCATGACCGGGGTCAGCCTGATACATCTCCAATGTCTGGGCAAGCTCTCTGATGCTACCAGTGAAAGCAATAGGGAGGCACACAGGCTATAACGTGTCTGGTTTAACAAACGATTTCTCTGCATTGCCATCGATTGAATATTAAATTCTTTCCTGTAAAAGTAATTGATCCGCAAGCTCCATATAAGCAACAGTTCACGCAGACGGAACTCACGGTCTGTAAAACCTGTATTGTGTCCAAGACATAACCAGAGCTCTGTCTAGCTCTCGCACGCTATCCATAATGCGCTCATTTTCCGCAAGGAAAAGCTGGTCATTCCGACACAATAAGTAAACCACTACCACGGGCAATTTCCGAAAAGGCTGTTTAGCTTGGAGCTTTCGCCCCTGAGTCATATACCAGGGCGGAAGCTGTTTGTTTCTCCACGCTAACAACACACCACAGCTACGCACACAAACCAGCAGTCCATAAGTTGTTGGTCCACTTTTAGCTGCTCCTCACTGTCCATGTTTCCCTCTAAACTCAGACCGACCTGATTTTACCGCGTCTGGTCTACACTTGGGCATGTCGACCCGTTCTACAAATGTGTCTATATGGGGTGGATTCTAGCTTTCCCAGCATCCTGGCCAAGAAGTAGAAAATCTGCTGTACTCACCAACTGTTGCCATAGGAAACTGTAGTTGATAGCAAATTCATGCTTGAGCTGCCAGACTTTTTCATTGCATCCTCCACTTTCGCCATTGCGTTTATTAGTACAAGTTAATTTAATTAGATCTATACACATGAACTGCGTTAGATTTCAGAATATGCCTGTCGAGTCCATCGGGAGACGCGTCGCTTTCACTCTGGAGCCGGACCAGGAAAACTGCGTTCTGCTGCCTCATCCCGCCTAGATCCGCCCTCCACAGAGCTGGCCAGTCAGAAGAAAGTGGGCACACGGGGAGTGGGGGCCATAGCGGAAGAGCCATCCCAATGAGGCGTTTCAGGCAGAGACTACTATGGACTACAAGTGAGGTTTTTTGAGGACAGCAGTATGAGCGAAATTAGTACCCTTTTTTTTACTTTGCACGATCAGGAGTTCTCTAGGGGAGTCAAAGACCAAAATATAAACTTGGAAAAATAGCATATTGGGTCACCTTTACGATAAACAAAATTGCTATGCTTTAAAACCTGCCTTCAGTATGCTAAGCAATTCAAATATGGACTCAAAAAGCAAATAAATCTGGAACTGCTTGAGTTATACTGATGATGCCTAATTTTTTTAAGTGTGTGATGAATCTGTAGTTGTGCCCCCTAGAGGCTATATTTAGTTTATGTTATGCCTTTGTGCCACAAAGTCTTACTAATTGAGAAGTGATAATTAGACATCCCCTTTGATGTTCATTCATGAATGCAGCATGCTTGATGCACAGATGCCTGGTTTAGTAATTGAACAATTTTAGAATCCTTGTGTCCAGAAGGCCAAGTCATTGTATCAGTTTAAAAATCAAATGACTTATTTATTGTACTCAGATTACATATCATTCACAATGTTAATGTAAGTAAGATGAAGGAAGCCAATGCCTGACACTTGTTTGGAGTTTGACTGAAATGTAAATTTTGGGTCTCTTTGCGCCTCACAGTTAAGACATTCATCTGCGGTCGGGTGTTTGAATCCAGTACTAGCTATGGCCGGTGGTCCACATGGGTGAGGCAACAATTTGCGCAGCCTTGCGGGAGATTATGGAGGTTAAGCCAGTTAAAATTTGCTTGTTCATCACTCTCGCAACCACTTCTGGTCGGCCATGCACATGTGGCTGTACGAACTAAATTGTACGCCCACTATGTGATCCTCCGCTGGCATAGGCAGTGTGGGTAATCATGCTATACTAACAGATCCAGTCATCAACTTGTGTGGGGGACTATCAGTTTTATCAGGGTCATGTGTCTGTTCTTTCCATTTCCGATTTAATTTTAATTCATTATCAGCATTTAACAAATCTATCATGCATTTTACTTTTGTTTTTTACCCATTCAAGCTGGTGATTAGAGTTTACTGGCACTTTAATTGCAAATATTATTTTAAGTTGTCTTAAATTGTTTTCACTTGTAACCTCCAGGGGTTATATGTGTCTGTACATGTCAAGACAGAAGGTTAAGCAGCGTGTCGACAGATTCTGGCTCAAGGTCCAGGATTCCCTCCTTTTCCTTCCCCATATTGTCCCGCATCCTGCTGGTCCAGCCTCCGGCTCAGCGGCTGCTGCCGTGACAGCGCCAACCGGCACCAGGCACAATGCACTGCCACGGGGACAGCTGTGCGGCGCCTGCCAAGGCTTAATTGCTGTCGCCTGACCCTCATCCCTTGAAAAAGGGTCTGCAAAGGGGAAGGAAGGTGTATTATTCTCCTCTGAGCAACTGTTGTCATCCAGTCGCTGACCAGCACCATTGAAAGTGCAGGCACCCAAAAGGGACAGGAACTCTGAAAATAATGTTTCTTTTTCACATTACAGAACTGGTCGAGGGAAAGGTGGTTATTTTTCCGTCAAGAAAATTGTCATTAGCTAAGAACAGTTCGGAGAGGCTATGGCCTGAGACAATGGGCTCAATGTCCCCTGGATGAGACCTGCAAATGTTACAATGAGTGTACACTTCAAAAGGAGTTCTAAAAAGAATGCGATGATTTCATAAAGATACCAAATTAGTCCAAGGGTTCATTGTAATGCAAAATGGTTTTCCATTTGCAAGCTTCTGCATTTCATAAGTGTTTCATGAATAACTGTAAAATGTTCCTCTGTGAGAAATAGCCAATGCACCTGTAATTTCTATGAATGCAAGGTACTTTACATCATAAAAAGGATTAAATTGAGCATTCATGGTTTATTATACTCAGGTCAAAAAATGTGTAACAGCATGTATATTTTACTCTTTACTGTATCCAAAGCAGAAAATTCCTTGATTCTTGTTGTAGCTTGTAAAATCTAAGGTGTTGAGAGACTGCGGGATCACAGATACATGACATGTCCAGTTCCCTTATGTGAACATCTTTTAATTTTGGTATAATTACATTGATAAATAATTCAGTTGTGTTTCCAATTCAAAGGCTTCGGGGAAATAAAGACATAAACCCCCAAACACTTTGGATTTCAAATGGATTTTATCTAAAGAAAGGTTGTTGTTTGAAAAGGGTGGCCTAGTTTTTGAGTGGAAGCTCACAGGATGGTAAAGTGAGATGTTTTCTTTTTCAAGGGGTTGGTGGGGGCAGACACCTCCAGCAGTTTCTATAGACTTCCCAGGGAGGTCTGCTGTGACCCACAGCAGTGAAGAAATCACTGGCCCAACAATAGTCTCTTACATCCACAAATGCTTTTTCAGCTACAATTTATCATTACAGTACATTACAGCTAAGACCAAAACCTGAAATCTGCCGGCCTTCTTCTTTGCATATCTTCTGCCATCTAATACCTGTGCTTAATGTGGAAAACATTTTATGAAGTCCTCCACTTAATCTATTCATTATGTACTCTGTTGTAGTAAATTTGGTACTATGAACAGTTAGGCACTTGCTATAAAAGGTTTTTCTGAATCTGAACATCACTGAAATATGCATATAAGTTTAGAAGGACATGAATAAAGATGAACAGAACTGAAATGAATATTACTATACACAGTACTATCTTCTTGACCAAATGGCACAGTGTAAGGATGGAACAATGCTGGATAGTTTGACTCATCAGGAATATCGTCTCACAGAGGTTTTTCAAAGTCCCCATTAAATTCATGATAATATTACTCATGGCACCGCCGTTGGATGAGGATTTGAGTCTTTAGTACTTTTTAAAAATGTGAGGCCTGGCTGGTATGTATTTGGGATTTAATAGGATTTGACTTTTCTTCCTTAAATACAGTAAATAGGATCCTAAAATCTTTTTCATTTAAGAGCAATTATGTGGCTCCCAGAATCACTGACTCCAGGAAGCTGCTCCACTTTTAGTTTTATTATCCATTTCCTTTGGCTATGTCAGTGGGAGGAATGCTAGTTTTTTCTCCAAAATTAAGGAGAACAAATGGATAGCCACACTTTTGACACCAGTCCCATGCTGGGGCACAGTGATGAAGTGCCAGGCAGACCTTCCCGTACTGTGCACTGAACACTGGAGTAGTGTTGTATTTCAAAGTTTACATATGGTATAATCAAAAACATCCAGATGTAATTTAATAGTTCCCTCTGAGCAGAGACATTAAGTCTACAGGCTTTTTCATCATGTAGAAAATAATTCTGTAGGTAAGTACATATATTATTCACACTTTTCTTACTTGTTTAAAATGAACCTTTGCATTGTGTACATACAGCTCCAATTCACCAACATACCAACATCACAAACGGAGGGGAGAAATCTCAGAGTGTCAGAGGGGTTAAATTCTGCTTTTGTCAGATTTTATTGTTAAGTTTTTTTGCCGAGATATGAATGCCCCGAGGTGGTCCTCTCCCTCTTGGCAGCGTGTCATCACTTGGGCTTCAGGCCGAAATCAAACAGCGTATCTTTACGGGGAACGTTTGCGTAACCTCGCGGAAATGCTCAAATTTGCGCCAGAACCCCTTAGTGCACCAAACATGTGGTTCCAATCTCCAGAGGCTTTCACAGTGAGAAGAGGTCATTCCTACATTGCACTGTCAATTCACAAAGCAAACACGTAGCGCACACTGTCAGTTTCCTCAGCACAAACTTCCCGTGAGCAGCACAGCATGTCATCTGCCAACCAAGTACATTTTATAACCCATTTACATTGTTGACAACTAATGATAATATTTATTCAAATATTGCCAATGCATATTAACAGTCGGTTCCTCCAAAATCAGAAAAGCTCATCATGCTTGTCTTTCCTTGCATTGTGCCTTTTAATTTACTGAAGACTAAATCAAAATATATTTCCGTATCATTCCTTGGATCAAACTTTATCGCAACAAGTATTCTTTCACAGGTTTGTATTAAAGAACACAGAGATAGCCACTCTGCACCTAAGTAAGTCTGAAAATACAATTTGTTCTAGAGATACATGCTAAAGTCAGAGGAGAAAGTCAAATTTTGAAGTATTTCTCATCAACAGGATCCCAACAGGAAGTATGAAACAGACACTTTTCATTTCTCCCAGACAGTACAGAGTGTGACTCTCCCTCTGCCCTCCTAACACTCCAGATGTGGACCAGGCTCAGCAAATAAATCATTTTACAGTATGGGATGAGGGAAGACTCGACCTCCTGACCTCCCGAGGTCAAAGGTGGGGACTCTGGGAACTTACTAAGAAAGGCTGGCTCCAGTGGCCAGCCAGCAGACTGGCCTTATGCGCTCTCTGCTGCATTCTTTCCTAACTTAGATCACAAACAGTCCCAGGCTGCTTGAGTCTTCGCTTACCCAGGCACAGGCCTCTGCTATTACAGGCCCATTTTAAACACCGCTTAACATCACAGTCAGCACTGGGAGCCAATGTGGAGCAGTGTCAAGACATTGCCCCAGTCCTGACAGAAGAAGCTGAGTCTGCATTTCAGTGCCGATCATTAATCGCTGGTTCATGCAGCCCAAGAAAATGAAAGGAAAAGACATTAATTCTGCTGCCCAGGGGAAGTAAAATGCAAAAGCACGCCCATCTCTGATTAGCCTATGGTAATGCCCCGTTGCCTGCTTGGGGATACATGCTGCCTCCTCTTACTTCCAACATTCAGAAATGACTAGCAAATGATAGTGTACACGTAAGTGACACCGTTTTTGAGAACTCACACATTGCTGTTGAAGAGTATCTCTTGTCCCATTGGAATAGGAATTTAGAAAATGCAGAACACTTGATGGTGCATGAAGTTTGTGACTTACGCGGTGTCACACATACTTATTATGAACTATGATGTCAGCGGCTTTAATCTGGCTACTGACTTTTGTTGCACATACCCTCCGTCCCTTTCCCAATTGTCTTTGTTTCTCTATTCTCTTTTGTCAAATGAAGTCCTAAAACATTTATTTAAAAAAAAAACTTTCTGTGACTTCTGAGAGCACTGGACTCAACCACTGTGTAAACAGAGTCAATCCAGTCACGTGTCTTGCTGTCACTTAGGGACGTCATCTAACCTCCTTTGCAAGCATTAGGAAATAACTAATTAATTGACCTGCCAGAAGCATGAACATGGCATAATGAAACTAGGTTTAGTGAACAGTTCAACTCTGTATCATGGACGTTTGAGTATTTGTGTTTTGCAATGTTTTAACAGTGTTAGACGAGTATTTTATGGCCATGTGACATCTGACCTTGGTGGCTCCAGACGGACATGCAGCACCCAGAACAGTTGACTCATCTCACTAACAGGATGTCAGCAGCTCCACACCAGAATATTTTCAGAAGATTCTGGAATGCAAACTGAACTTACAAGAATCAAGAGGCAGGATTTCTTAACCATACTTGATAACAAGTGATTAGATTTCATTAATATACATCAAGCATGGATGGAAGAAAGTGGCATGAAATGATCATAAGAAGCACAATATCACCCAAGGTGGAAAAAAATGTGCACAATTATATCTGACAAGGAGCAAGTAAAGACACTGACATATAGTACTGTCTCGCATGATATCAAGAAGAAAAAGGCAGGAACATCATCACCTATGATATGAATGAAGGACGGACAGGAAGTTATTTCTTTAAATAGATTATGTCAAATGAAAAGACCAGATTTTTCATTATATGTATCAGCCAAAGACGTAGGGAAAGACTCAGTTGGAGTGCTGAGGGAAGAGTGTACTTTAACTCAAAGTAAGTTGGATATCCATTTAAAATACACACGCATCTACTTATCTTTGTGATTCACAAGTCATTGGAATAGGTGATCATATAATCTGTGGTTATTATGATGTTGATTGTTGATGAGCAACGACATCATAGTACTTACTGAGACTGTAGAGTCAGTGTTAAAACATGCAATTTACTGTGTAATTTTGGACAACCTACCGAAGAACACACAGTCGTTGATTTCACAGGGTTCAAAAAGAACAATCCATCCCCAATTCACACAGACTGATTACCCTATCAAATACAAGATGAAATTACATTCAGAAGCTACACATTAATTTGGACAGATAAAGTTTCACTGCAAATACCATACGAAAAACAGTCTTGTTTGGGTGAATTACTGACTTCCTCACTAGGATAATTTTTTAAAATTGAGTTCATTTAATAACCATTTAAATTAAATCATGGGGAAAATATTTTTAACTGTCGGACAGGTATGAGCATATAAAAGAGTAAAAAATCATGTAAATGTTTATATGTGAGTTCAAATTGTCAGTTACATTAACCCACTGAATATTATTTTTTATATATTAGACTTTTACCAAAATTATTGGTTCTGGAAACTGGGGATATTCCCACCAAGCAAAAAAATACCATCCCGATTGAAGTTTTAATTACAAATGAACAGGGTAATGCTTACATATGTAAAGAAGTTGAAGACAACCAGATATTTTTTCCCTCTTCCCATGCCTCAGGCTCATTAAAAACCAAATCCATTCTTTTTAAGCCCTCTGCAACTCTATTTTTAGAAACAGGATGTATGAATCTTGTTTCACTCTCATTGACATTTTTCATCTCATAGCCAAATGTGTTAAGCACTGGAAGGAAAAATGTCTGCCTTCCCCGAAGTGCAGCCACTAAGTCTGTAAAAGTGTTCCACACAGTAGAGAGAAAAAAATCTGTAAAACGTTGATTCTGAGTGGCCTAAATTTTTTCATAGCTTTTACAGACAGTACATAAAAGAAAATTTTTCCATATTTTGGCAAAATACCTTGTATCAGTTATGAAATCAAGAACTCAAAGGAAATGACTGATTTTGACAGTGATGGGGGGGGGGAAGGGGGGTGTTCATGGTGGTGAGATGGAGACTGTGACAATGAAGTGGAAGTCTTGGACTAATGAAGTCTTATCAAACTTTCTGTTAAAAAAATCTATTATGGTTGTAATTTCCGATTAATTGCAAAATTATCATGGTCAGCTGGAGCTCTGGTGAACCATTACCATACTATTCATGATCTTTAGGACATTTTATAATTGTACAGTCATGGGAAAGTGAAGTGCCCTGAAAAGGGTAAGGTTGGCAAACATGAGCTCACACTGCCATCTAGCGGCTCGCTGACCCATTGTAACACAAATCAAACTTCAATTTATTTATTTTTTTTAATTAAAGTGGTAATCCATAAGATTTTCATCTCGTTACTGTCTGTTAAGTCAGTGTCTATCAGAGAAGGGGGATAAAACAACGGTGATTGGGCCTATTACCCACTAATGAAAGCACTTAAATTTCATTCTTTGCCAGGTAAAGTAATCACTGTGGGGTCTATTCTCCCATGCGGTAAGTCGAAAAAAGCGCGTAGCTACGCGCTTTTCAGTCTATGCGTATTCTCCCCTCGACTTAAGTCTTAGCATTATGCGCCCCGAAGTAAGGCCAAAATCGGGGCGTTTCGAGGCGTTTCTCAGGCAAATAACACTTACGCTTATTCTCCCCCTGGCTTTTGCGCTTTTTCTGTTAAGCACTTTTGAGGGCTGTATTAAGGTCAAGCGCCAACATTAGGCCAGTGGCGTAGTCAGCGGGTGTGCCAAAACCCCTCCCTTTATGACAGCAATAGGCCTAAGCCCTGACTAGTTCTCAGTCATTTTCCATGATTGACGCTTTTTCCAATTATCGTAATTGCCAACTGAAGACACGGTTTCTCTCCATATGCGATCTAACAGCGATTAAATCATGGGCTAAATTCAGTACAGTTGCGGAACAAGTACAGAGAATTGGGTTGCACAAATCCCATTTAGAACAAATTTTTAGTCCTGACCTGTTCTCAGTCATTTTCATAATTAACAGAACGTTCACTCCGAGAGCACTCCACAGTTAGCAGGGGCTGCTTCTTCTCCCCGACAATCATTCATCCGTCTTACCTAATCAGGGAGAACAAGCAGCACCTGTTAACTGTGGAGTGCTCTCGGAGTGAATGTTCTGGTAATTATGAAAATGACTGAGAACAGGTCAGGACTTATAATATCATGGGAAGAATCATTATCAGTAAATGGGATAATTATAATAAAGTATTAGGCACAAGTTCAAGTGAATGTGTCGTTCAAATCAAATGGGACATAATAGGCTATGGATATGGAATAGCGTGATTGCTGAGGTGGTTTCGGGGCGGGGGGATGACCACGTGCGGGGTAAGAATCCTTGTTAAAGCGTTTCCATGTCCTTTAGTTGCAAACATGATATCGGAGTAGTTTGAGATTTCAAGTGCGCAATTTCTTAATGAGATCGTATAAACTGTCTTTGATTGTCATTTTTGTGTGACTAGTATGTTCCCTTTGTCTTCTTCCCTGTCTTCCACTGAACAAACAGGCTGGTGTAGCAGTGGCACATTTTCAATGATCTGATTGCACTGGTTGAGAAGCGCTAAATTCTTTATTTATTATTTCATTATCGCGGCAATTTGTTTGTTTGCATAGCTTTAATGCCATGGTGGCTAGAGTCAGAAATAAACAAGTGTTTGCCACCAACATGGCAAATATCTCCCCCGGCTCAATTTTATGTGTCCATACGGACGGACGGAGCCCAATGCTATATAAAAAGAGATGTCTGCATTACTTCTTGTAATTGGCACAGACATACATAGGCCTACTATTACAGTGGCATATCGTTGGCCTTAACAGGTATTAACAGGAAGACCTTATTTAAACAACAATGGTATGATAAAAAAGTTCTATATGTTACTGATTTAATGGATAAAAACGGCAATCTATTGCAATTGCATTCATTTGTAGAAAAGTTTCATTTAAAATATTCATATAGAGAATTTAATCGAATTTGTAGAGCAATTCCCCTCCTTAATACACATGATTAAATATATCCTTACACACTCAAAAGTGTCTGTCAACTTGCCTGATTTAAAAATAGGAGAAGTACTGTTTGGGGAAAAAAGATGTAACAACAAAGTACTTGGAAATGTGATGAAAGAGAAGCTTTTCCATGAATTTAAAGAATCAACAAAAGATAGCAGAAAATGACGTTGATGAAGACATATTGTAGCTATCTTAAATGGCCAATTCTACCCAAAGAAAATGAGGTTCAGTTTAAAATAATACTATCTATCCTGCTGCTGAAACTTTAAGGAAAAAGTTTAATTTCGAAGCAAATCCCTGTGTTTTTTTGTCTGGCAGAACATGAAATGACTGAACACTTGTTTTCTTGTTTGATCACACAGCTTTTCTGGAAAGATGTTTATAGATGGTTGAATATTGAGATCAACGATTCTTTGTTAAATAAGTTTCAGGTGATTGTCTATATGGATGGGCTGACAAAGAATATATCTAAACTGGTGAACATCATTTTCATTATGGGGAAATATCATATACATAAAAATAAATGGAAAAACAGCAAACCCTCCATAGTCCGTTTTAAAAATGAAATTAAGAATTATTTATCATCCTTAAAGATACTTTCAGAATTAAATCAATCTCTATATGATTTATATGAAACCATGTCAAAGTCTCTTGCTCTTTAAGTTATAAACCTGTGTAATGTTGTTACGGTTAAAGCTCCTTAGCTGAATTGTCAACCCCTACGATTATTTATTATTTTAAGTTAAATTGACTTTATTATGTGAAAATTTTTTTAATTAAAATCCTGTTATTGCACTGTTACAAATTGCAAAAACTGTTTTTGAAGAGTTTATAATGTAAAATTTATTTTATACATGTAAATGAGAAATATCTTTCATCTATATGTCAGTATATTTTGCAAGCTTGCTGTTTCATATGCAAGCAAAGGTTTTGTTAATGGAAATGTGAGTTTTGTTTTAAATCTGCAATGTAATTTAAATTGTAGAATTGTTGTGTTACGTGGTCTGTGAGGCTGGTTAAGTTAATTTTAGGTTTTTATTTTGGTATGTCTGTTTTTAGTCCATGTCTTAAGTGTTCACAATTCATTCCTCTCCCGTGTTAGTCCAGTCCACGTTTTACCCATGTACTGTCTTTGCTTTCTCCCCGGTCGCGTCATTGTTTGTAGCAGTTTCTGTGTTAATTGATTGTGACACTATTTCGGGTGATTTAATGGATTCTGGGTTTCATCCTTCCTTCTGTTCTCGTTTTCTAGTTTCCCCTTGCTTTTCTATTCATACTAACATTACTAACAGTTTGTTGTTTTCTAAAATTACTAATTAAACTAACCCTGTATATAATACTAATCTACTATCGAGCACCCGGGATTGTATAGCTGCACTTACTAATTGACTAATTATCTCTCAGCAGTCGCTCTGTTCTAGTCTCCGCCCCTCGCTTTACTGTTCACTGGCTTTGCTAAACTTTCTGCAGAACCTCTGCATTCTTATCATCTATTCTGGCTCTTATTTTGTACACTTAGGTGTCTTTTTATCCAGTTTATTTATCCCGTCTTTGGGATTGTCTTGTGATCATTGTCTGTGTGTTTATGTTTATCTGTTTCCATGTAATTGGTTTCCCTCATGTTCCACCCTTTGTTAATTATATTAAATTTCAACACCTGTGTCTGTGTGTGCCCCTGCCCTATATCAGTCCCACTCTCCAGCAAGTCCGGCAGATCTGACTTCGCTCTCACTAACGCTTCACTCCACTCCCTGCCCTGTGCACTTCCCTCTGGTCCCTTCATCTGCTCTGTGTTCCTCCAGTTGCATCTCCAGCCCAGCCTTCCCCTTCCTGCTGCCTCCTGCCCCTGGTGCTTGCTGCCTGAGTCCTGTGTGCTACCCTTCCGAGCCAGTGTGCCTGTCCCCTTCGTCTCCAGAGCCAGTATGCCTGTTCCCTTCGTCTCCTGCGTCCAGCATGCCCCTTGCCCTGCGACCAGCGTGCCCCTTGCCCTGTGACCAGTGTGCTCCTTGCCCTGCGACCAGCGTTCCTGCCTGTCCTGAGCCCCAGCGTTCCTGCCTGTCCTGAGCCCCAGCGTTCCTGCCTGCCCTGAGCCCTGTGTCCTGTCCGTCCCCCTCCTGATGTTCTCCCTTCCCCTTTTCCTGGCCAGCAGTACTACCCGAGTTGGCCATCTGCCAGCTGTGCCCACTGTCTCGTCTTGTGCCTTCCCTGTGTCTAGCCTTTTAGTGCCCCCTAGCTTTCTAGTGCCCCAGCTTTTAGTATTTCCCTTCCGAGAGTCCCTAGTATCCCCGTGTCCCGAGTTCCCCTTTTCCCGAGTCTGCCCCATGTGAGTTCCCGAGTTTGCCCCCCCGTGAGTTCCCGAGTCTGCCCCCGTTAGTAGTTTGATTCCTGAGTTCTCCCCCTTTCAGTGTAGTAGCACAGTGGTTCTGTTGGCCTGAGTGCCCCATTTTTCCCTCTATCCTTATTCTGTGTTTATTTAATAAATTGTCATTTTGGATCCCCGCTCCTGGCGTCTCACTCCCCTTTTGTGTCTCCCTCCTGTTCCGAGTTTAGTGTTCCGAGGTTCTCCGAGTTTCCGAGTTTCCCCCGTGTGTCTCCCTCTCGTATCCTTAACAAGAATAAAGGTTTGAAAAAAAAAAAAGTTAATGTAACCAGAAGCAACTGACGAGATAGGCGTACATCTGTTTAAAGTTTAGTAAAGTGATAATACTGAAAATATATATAGATAGGCCTATATCAAACATTTAAGATGTTACAGTATATTTTACAAAGATGCATCTTTCCTATTATCACACTGAGAAATTATCATTCTAACATCACATATTCAAAATATGACACATCAAACAAAACTCTAAATGGCAAGGCAAAGCTAGGCAATTTTATTTATATAGCCCATTTTTACAAACAGTTTGTCTCAAAGGGCTTTACATAGCATCATAACAACATCCTCTGCCCTTAGACCCTCCCATCCACTCCCAAGAAAACACTTTTAACAGGGAAAAATCGAAGAAACCTCAGGGTGAGCAACAGAGGATCCCTCGCCCAGGATGGGCAGAGGTGCAATAGATGTTGTGTACAGACAAGACAACAGTTTACAACACAGAGTATGCAAAACATGGAAATTGTTGAGAGGAGCTGACGAAGGCAGCTTCTGGTGGAAGGGAAGGCAGGGAGAGCGGGCCAAATAAAGCATAGAAAACAATATTAGCATCATCAATCAGTCTAAGGGATGTAACACATGCAAATTATTTATTACAAAGTAATTTCCTGATTATTTCAAAGGCGTGCTTTGTTGTGATTCATTTAAAGACAGTTGATACTTGTTATTGACGATATCCGCTTCGTCTATGTATTACCACTCTTGTTTTTTGTTACGTGGACAGTATTATCTGACAAAAAAGCATGGGTTTGTGGAATCATTTTTTTTATTGATTGATTTAATTATTATTAATTGTTTATCCTTGCTTGCTCCTACTTTACTTTCTTTCATAACCTTTTAGGCCTAGAGTGTGTGTGTGCTTGCATATTTCTGATTTAACAGGGGCCTGCAACTGTACCATTGCGTCATGACATATAGCCTATCTAAAGTCATGCAAAGCTGAATGTCTGTACCAAGGACAAGATGTTTTTCTCTGTCTCTAAGTTTGCGTTTATAGAAAGCTCCGGAATGCATAACAAGATAAACTGGAGCCGGGGCTGATAGAGAAGACAGGTGCTCTCCTCCCCAACGAGATGTATATGTGCAGCCTTACGACAGCGTGACGTAGGTGGCATAAGACAGCGAGGGGTCTCCAGATTACATCATGATGTGTAAATCAGCGCGGGGGGAGGAGAACGTCATGGAGTACCCCTACAAAAACCAGAGAGAGACTAACTGTATCATCCTCCATCTTGACTTGACTTGTATGGGGATCCTTTGCTGCAGAAAAGTAAACGGACTTTGGCTTGAATATTAACTTCTCTGCCTCTGACTGATTTTTTCCCTGAGTAGTCTGGGTTTCTTATGTGATGGTGATACGAGGAATATAATGTTAAAATTCCTTTAACATTGGGGGCATCGTCCGGGGCTCCAATATCTCACCTGCACTCCCTGGAGAATCGGCGCCGACTGAAATTCCGTGCACGGTCGTCTTGAGAGACGTTAAAGAAGGGAAAGTCCTCAACCCGGAGCGACTGGCAAGGCTCCTTGGGTGTGTAGTGAGGCCAGGAGGGAGGTTCTCCAAGGTGTGTGGTGGAGGTGCGGGTGAGTGACGGAATACTTACTGAATTTGGCTTAGTTGCTGTGTGAGACAGAGGAGTTAATATTGCCAATTATGGGACAGACGAACAGTAAGTGTGGTGTTGTCGTTCTTGTAGTAAGGACTGCTGTTCTGGGACAAATGTTGACGTGACTTTGACTGAAACTGGGCAATTTGTTGAAAGTTGACATAATGGTTCTGGGAATCATTGTGGGTAAAGGAGTTTGGGTTTAGTTGAAATAGAGCATTGTCTGCGTATGTTATCAAAGCAACAATGGGGTTAGATCGTAAGAAAATTTAAGCCTTGGATCTTTTCCAATGTGAATGAATGTGAGAGAGGAAAGTGCACTGAGGTGTGTGTGCGTGTGTGTGTGTTTATGTGTGTGTGTGTCCTGAGCTCAGATTGCGTTTCTGTGTGGAAATCAATGTGAATGAACCTAACTCTGTGAGTGTCTCTAAACAACTGCATTGCTGGCATATTAGTTAGTTCTGTCTTTGTTAGATTGAATGCAATTGTCATTATATTCCATGAAGTGCTCATATAAATGTCTACAATGAAATTTGCTTTTCAAAATAATTTAAGGTGCCTGTTGATTAGCCAATATTTACAGTACTTTATGGAATCCTCACTGTAACTACAGAATTAGTAAAAAGTGAAATTTCTAAGAAAGAAGTGTAAATAAGCAGTGCAAATTTGTAGGAGTTAAGCCATTTTACTGACTATGGAGTAGTTAAAGGACAAAGTTGCAGAAGTACACAGAATAATTATTCCTTATGAAACCGAGCAAAAGTCACTATTTCTTGATAAAATAAATGCTAACTCCTCTTAAATGATCGGTTACTATAAACAGTGGGAAGTTTAGATGAAGTAACAATTGAATGTAAATTATACAAACAAGGACAAGTGTTTCTAATGTTGTGGCTAACTGAATTTCTTTCAAATGAAAGACAAAGTGACTATTTAAATGCTCTAATATTTGGCAGTAGTAATACATTGCAGAGAAAACTACCAGTGATATCCTCTATGAGCATGAATTAATTACACTATTTACACTTAATTTGTAAAATATTTTTAAAGAGCTAGAAAATCTAAGCACTTTTCTATAAATAATTAGGCTGTGTGAGATTGGTATGCTAGAAGCATATCTCTGAAAAGGAAATTAAGCGAAAGTGGAAACAAAAATAACAGTGTGTTCAAAAGTTGCCAACGTACTGTTTAACAAATTTATACAATAAGAGACTGTGTGCAAATTCATTTGATGCAGAACAGAAGTGTTTTCTATCAAGCATTGAAAAATTGCAATTGCTATCTGTGGGTGATGAACAAATGTGACTGAAAGTTTCCCTGATCAAAGAAATGCAATTAAAAATCTTTTCTCCATTTTGAACAGGAATTGTCAACGAGTGTCTTCATGGCAAAGGAACTGAGAAGTGAACCTTAATCTGTTTGTTTAATTTTTACAGGGAATGATCCGAACGAGTTGAATTAAAACAAAATTGTACATTATTGTTTGTCTCTAACTCCTCTCGGAACTTTTCCACAGAAAGCACTGCTGAAGAGAAGTGAATTGCTGGCCAGCTGGGAATGCTTTAGCTTAAGAGTTAACCTTCTAAAATAGATTTGGGGAAATACAATTTGAAGTATTAACACAAGACAAAATTCAAAAGTCCTCTAGTAACGTGATCACATAATACCTTGCTTGCGATTTCTAAATTTATTTTTGAATAAGTACCGTTCTATACTAGGAGGTGACTAAAATATAAACTTTCTTTTTTTTTGGAAATTGTAACATAGTCTAAAGTGACTCCACCCGGTTCTGCTGATGATGTAGGAAAATGTAAGAATGTTTGGGGCTAATAAGCCCTGACTGTGCATTTCCTCCATGCTGTTAGCGGAACCCTAGCCTGAGGTGGATTGCTTAATCACAATTCATTGAGAGGAAAAAATAAAAATGTATTCTCCATTGTGTAAAAGAAGTCCTATCTAATAATACCCTTCCCAATGGAAAGCCTATATTACCAAAATCCCTCTTCCATATTGCTGTAGGTTTGGTGCATGGGCAGTGCCATGTACCAAGAGGGGGGGACCAAAGGGTTAATAGATGAGAGTACTATCACTTCTTTACTAAAATTTTTTTTATATATACACTTAACACCATGTAAAGTGAAGAAGTGATGTGGTAGTATTGATATGATCTTTATCTAAATGAAGTGAGAAGCTATAGATGCTATCACAAGTGGAAAATTTTGAGTAGGGAAATTGTTCCTAGATAAGTGATTCCAAAAGCATTCTATAGTGATAATGGGCCAGAATTTAGAAATGAAGAACTGGCTCGTTTGGGAGTAGAAATTGAGAATAGAATTGAAAAAACTTGCAGATCATCCACAATTAGCAGGATTAGTGGAGAGAACTAATAGAACCCTGAAAGCAAAACTGCGCAAAGCCATGGCAGAAACTAAATGGAATTAAGTAGCATGTTTGCCATTATATTAACTAGCATGAGGATAACCCCACAAGCAGGGATTGGGGTTGTCACATTATGATGCAGTATGTGGGGTAACCTTTTGAGTTGCTACATTTATTTATTATTATTATTATTATTATTAATAATATTAATATTATTATTATTTATTAAATAGAAGAAGCGACTCTGGCAGAGTATATGAATAGAATGTTGACTAACAAAAGTGAGATGCGAAATATGCTTCCTCCTAGATCAGTAGCGGAATTGCCGCCTGGTGAGATAAAGCCTGGAGATTGGATCCTGGTGCGAAGTGTCGAAAAAAAGCGGAAGTGGAGTGAACCGGCGTGGAAGGGTCCATATTAAGTGCTCCTGACCACACCGACTGCAGTAAAAATCCAGGAGAGGGAGGCGTGGATACATCAGTCACATTGTAAAGGTGGTGTCTCCTCCTCCAGCGGGTGTGTAGGTACATCTGGGTGAGTCAGGATAGACTTGGAGGGAGTCCGGCTACAAAGGGGGGCGTGGCATATAGAGCCCGCCCGTCTCAAACCCGGTGAAGAGTTTATTTACGCTCCAAGTCAGTAGAGACTCCGGGACTTATTCATTTAAAAAAAAAAAAAGGAAAAAAAAGTGGTTTAATGAAATGACTTATCTCTCCCTGTGTCTGTTCATTTTTAAACATATGTTGCGCCTACAATGAATGTGAACAGTATAGTTAAATGCGCCATGGCAGTGTCTACTGCATGTAATGGATTAGTTTCAATAGACCCCAGTTTACCCCCACTTTATACAGTCGATGTGTCGAAGAAAATGGCACAGGCTTTGTGGGGGTAACCTAGGGGTGCCAGGGGAAACTATTGATTTTGTGTGGGTATCCACAAATAAACGACAGGAACAATTCGGAATGACTAACCGCCCTGGGGGAAGGGTTAGCATCTGGGGAGCCATTTCCCTATGATGTAATGAAATTGTTTGCATTAAAGGCTGCACCGACGAGTGCTGGGAAAACCCTAATTGTAAATGATACACCAATTTCTTTTCTATGTGACACGGGGGCATGTTGAACTGTTATCAGAAAAGTAAGTGCAATTTTTTCCACATCGGCTCAGCACTAATATGACACAAACTTGTGCTGCAAATGGGGCAATGGGACAGCGTAGCAACAGAGGAACTCAAATTTGAGGATCCTGAGGGGATTGCTACACTCTGCTCTGTAATAGCGTCCACACAGTGCCCAGTGAACCTCCTGGGGAGGGACATAATGTCTAAACTGGGGCTTGGGGTGGTTCCTACAGGTCCTACTACGTGGGAGACAATGCGTGTGTTCAAGGAAAACGAACAAAGTGAGGTTGCAGGGGATCAGATGGTGGTTCTGGGAACCGGACCCCAGCAATCAATTAAGCGTTGCAATTTGCAGATTCGCCCCCTCGTAAGCCGATTACAGAAATGTTGCAAATAGTGCTGCGGAGAGGACTGAAGACCCCCGTGTCTGGTGAAGTAGTGTCTGGTGAAGTATGAATTGACATATTTCCATGGTACAATCTAGTCGGCGTGTTTGTCGCATGTAAGGTGGTGGACAACACGTGGTACGTGGGTGACAGCCCACACCTAGCAGAGGGGTGATGGAGACGACCTCTGTGAACAGGCGAAGTGGGTGAAACTGTCAAAGCGAATGCGTCAGTAGGCGAGTGGTGCTTCTGTGATCGGTGGGCCCTGAAAAGGAGACACCAGGAAGTAGAAAGCAGAGTTCTCAACCTGGGGGAGCCTGGGTGGAGATCTCTGTGAAAAGGGATCAAGTCGGGGACTGCGCCCTAGGTGGGAGTTTTCAAAGGATGTAAGTGCAAAAAAAATATGTATCCAAGTTGGAATTGCAGGATGCTACTTCTGCTTATTGTATCTGTTGACAGCAGCACAGGGGGGATCTGTCAGCTTATTGGGCCAGAATGTGTACCTATATACCCACTAATGATGAGGCAGGAGGGGTGATTGATCAAGCCTTGCAACGTTTGAAAGACATATCTGATGCACAACAGCGAGACCTTGCACCAGTAGTGACAAATTCTAAGTGACTGGCTTCTGTCTGGGGGTTGGGAAAAGGGAATTACATCTGCAATAAGTCTTATAGCTGGGGGATTCGCAGTACTGCTCTTTTGCAGTTGCTGTGGAATTCCGATAATTAAAGGAATGATATCAAGAATGTTGAGTACTAATCCACAGTATCAGAGGTTTCTATTACAGGACAAAAATGAGATGTATACTCTGCCCGAGAAGCTGAAGGATTGTTTGAACAAAAGAATAGAGAGTAGTGGTGATATGATGACACATCTTCCCCGTGAATGAAGCACATGCTGAAAAATGAGAGAAGTGGCATGCTGGCGGATAATCAATTATAAACAGGGGGGAAATGTGGAATCATTTTTTTTATTGATTGATTTAATTATTATTAATTGTTTATCCTTGCTTGCTCCTACTTTACTTTCTTTCATAACCTTTTAGGCCTAGAGTGTGTGTGTGCTTGCATATTTCTGATTTAACAGGGGCCTGCAACTGTACCAGTGCGTCATGACATATAGCCTATCTAAAGTCATGCAAAGCTGAATGTCTGTACCAAGGACAAGATGTTTTTCTCTGTCTCTAAGTTTGCGTTTATAGAAAGCTCCGGAATGCATAACAAGATAAACTGGAGCCGGGGCTGATAGAGAAGACAGGTGCTCTCCTCCCCAACGAGATGTATATGTGCAGCCTTACGACAGCGTGACGTAGGTGGCATAAGACAGCGAGGGGTCTCCAGATTACATCATGATGTGTAAATCAGCGCGGGGGGAGGAGAACGTCATGGAGTACCCCTACAAAAACCAGAGAGAGACTAACTGTATCATCCTCCATCTTGACTTGACTTGTATGGGGATCCTTTGCTGCAGAAAAGTAAACGGACTTTGGCTTGAATATTAACTTCTCTGCCTCTGACTGATTTTTTCCCTGAGTAGTCTGGGTTTCTTATGTGATGGTGATACGAGGAATATAATGTTAAAATTCCTTTAACAGGTTGCACATCTGCTTTTGTTTTATTAAGATTGATTGTGAAAAGATGCTTTAAAGGGAATCTAATCACAATAGGCTGCTGAATGGGTAGGTTTTTGGTCTATGTCACAACACACACTTCAGTTCAGCTAAATACACCTGTGGTGAATGTAGCCTATCATGGACAATGGAGTCTGATCCTCTGCACTCCTCCGGCAAGCATGGCGTCCCATCGTCCAAGGGCCTAGTACTTGGCTCTCCCCACTTGTTTATGACTTTGTACATTATCAGACAGTAGTAAGTAACAGTATGGGTCAGCTTCATCTGTTGTATGTGTACTAGAGGGTGACACGGGAGTGGATTTTCATTCCTGTCCCGTCCCACTCCCACAGAGAAAATTTGTGTCCTGTCCCAATCCCGGGCCAGAGGGGGAAAAAAATTCCTGTCCCGTCCCACTCCCAGTAAAGTGACTCCCACTCCCATCCCTCTCCCATTCAAAATGACTCCCACTCCTGTACCGCTCCCATTTTTTTTCCTTCTAGCCTCTATGCATACACGATATTTGACTTGATCTTCTCCCGATTATTTTAAGATTAAAACTGCAGACTACAAAGTATTTAAAAATGCCAGCAAGAACAGTCCATCTGTGGTAATATCGGAAAGTTTAATTTGGAAAAAGAAAAAAAATGCACAAGATTCAAATATTAAATAAAAATACAACTGCCATATCAGTCTGGTTTGCCACTCTGGATTTTATTCATTATTTGCCTATTTGCAGGAAACCACTGCCCAGAAAGCAATCAGGGCTAACTAATTCATTATTACAAAATAAGTCCATGTTATTGTAAGTGTGTATGTTGTGTGTATGTCGGATCATATAAAATGTATAAAATCATTAAGCTGTATCATACCCCTCAGCCTGAGTTTAGCTATGGCCCCCTACTTACGATGATGCAGAAAGAAAGCACCTTAATCCCGAAAACCTATATTAACACCCGACAGCAAAGTGCGAATACGATTTTATTAACAGCACTGGCAAAACCTGCCGGTATGTTTGTAATGTTCAGTAGCGAGACTTGATTAAAATAATCTGTAGGCCTACAGAGCATTCATATTTACTTGAATAAAATAACGCAATATCGGTTATTTCTACTTTATATTCATTGGATTTTGTTCGGTGTCACTAACTAGTTTATTATTTATATGATCAGTGCAGGATAAAAAAGCGGCGAGTGCTAGACCACAATCATTGTAACCAGCTCATTTTTTCCAGCCTCAGATATTTGAAAAAAATGCATTCAGAGTGCATTTATCTAAATGGCAGGCTAGACGAATAATTTGGCCAACAGTTCAGCTGAGAGCAAGGCAGGCATCTTCGATGTAAGTGCAGTATTCTGAGTATGGACTGCGCAGTCAGGGGTTCCAAGACCGTGCGTCGGTGCAAGGCTCGTAAAGACAAAAAAATGTCTCAAGATACTCCTTCAGTGGTTCGGTACAAGATCGCTGTACGCAAATGAGTTTCTGTTGGGGTCTGGAACTCAAGTGGTAATAAAAATTTCGCTTCCCGCTCCCGTCTGCTCCCGTTAACTTTTTACTCCCGTACCGTCCCAATCACGTGATTAATAGTAAAGTTGACTCCCATCCCGCGGGAATCCCGTGACCCGTGGGATTCCCGAACAAATGTCAGCCTCAGATGTGTACTTTCCCGGCTGTTAAAAAAACTGAAGGTCCACTGAACACTGACAACGCATTTGATACCACACCTCACTGTGTGGTGTACCATCCGCCCAATCTAAACTATCCTAATATCCCCACATTGAGCCATGTACTTCAAAACGGGCACATCAGAAGCTTTCAGTCTGTTTGGACCATGAAAATGAAGTGGGCATACACCGTATACCTGCGTATACCCTGCACCACACCACTGTTCACAAGTCCATTACAGTATTTTACTAGACTAAGTTAGTAAGAACTAGATTACCTTTGTTTGTAGTATAGAGCATAGGTACAGAATGTATATGTGGCATAAAATGAAGGAACCCCTTGCGCTTCAGCCCCCGTCACACTTCTTTGACAGAAGAGGCACTGCAATCCTACCTCCTAATGAATTCTTACTGACCCTTGTGGAATTAATTTTATCGCATAACTATTTCCAGTATGCCGGGTCTTTTTATTTACAAATGGGCAGTTCCTTTGCACCATCTTTTGCATGTTTGGTCATGGGTCTGTGGGAGGAGAAATACATTCATAATTCTGTTAAAGGGATAGTTCGGGATTTTTCACATGAATCTGTATGGCATCACCGTCCTTAGTCTCGTGTACACACGCTGACTTTCCCCCGACAGTGTCCTGGGAGCCGAGTTCTGTCCAGTTTTGGTCAAAGGGAAAGTAGTTCCGGCAGGTTTCCTGGGGTCTGCAAAGTAAAACGTTTTTCTTCTCAAAACAGTTTGTGTTCAAACGAGTGATTTATTTGCATAACAAAACCCTGGTATTCCAAAAAGTCACATCTTGTAATTGCTTGGGGCTACTTTCTCTCAATAGCGATCACTGCGCGCTGTCACTGCCAACAGCTGTGCGCACTAGCCAACTACTTTCATCAGTTGTTCGACAGTGTTTACATATTCCAGCCAGAGGAGGATGTCTCCTTACGGTCGAGGATGGCAGACTCGAGAGAAACTACTACTTCTTAGCGAACTGACCCAGGGATAACCGGAGCACTCGGAGTGATTTTCCAATTTTATTATTATTATTTCGGGAAGACGCTGGTGCGTCGACACCCAAAATAAATATGTATGCTGGGTGCTGCGGTCATCCCTCGCTCTAGTAGCTGAGAAAGGTAGCCAAGTTTGTCTTGATTATGCTAGCCAACGCAGTGACTGGAGTCATGGACTTCTCATTCAAACAAAGAAACCATCCACACCCGTCCACGTAGTTTCTGACGATTGTAATAACAGTACAACAATAACAAAACATATTATGTTTCATAAGCTTCACTGGTAATATGACACCGATGGATGAATCTATGTTGCGCTTACATAGCCCTCGGTGCATCACCAGAAGGCTATGCACGGATGCTATAGAAAATCTTTAGTACAAATTTGTTTACCTGCACATTTCAGAGTGGCCTTTTATTGTGGGCAGTATAAGGTACACCTGTGCACTAATCATGGTGTCTGATGAGCATCTTGATGTGGCACACCTGTGAGGTGGGATGGATTGTCTCAGCAAAGCAAAAGTGCTCACTATCACACATTTAGACAGATTTGTGAACAATGTTTGAGAGAAATGGTAATATTGTGTATCTGGAATGAATTTTAGATCTTTGAGTCCATCTCATGACAAACGGGAGCAAAAACAAGTGTGTTGCGTTTATATTTTTGTTGAGTGTAAATAATCACTGACTGGGCTAGCATTTTGATTCTAAATGTGCATTATTATGGAGTTACATTCCTATTTTTATTCGAGTGTAGTATTTTGACTTGAGAGCAAACATATCGATTTCATGAATAGTTTTTCCCCAAAATTCTGCTCTCACTTTCAAATAGCCCTTGCTTGCACCAATTCTTTTTTTGTAACAAATTCCTGTCTGTATTTGCCAACCAATAGAACACCAGGTTTCATGCTGATCAATGAAATTGTCTCCCGACTCTTTGCAGGCCCGTCCATTTTACAATTTACTCAGTTTTTAGGTTCATATCGAGGGCTGACTGCAATATGTTATATATATATATATGCTTCTGCCCTCCTGAACTACATATGAAGAGTTTGTTTCCAAAACCCAATAAGAGCCGAATTTACAAAAATTGAGATAATACCAAAGAGTGACAGCCCTGTGCTTCTTAACCATGGTGCAATCAAGTTTCTAGACATTTGTTATTACAAGGTGTATTTCTCCATAGTCAAAGTTTGTGTTTTCTATAAAATGCAGTCGAGGCCAACGTAGAAAAAGCTAATATACTTAAAATGAGCAAAATGGATACTTTGCGTTTAGGAAACAAATGCTTCATATTTACTTCAATTGTTTTCTTCACAACTTTGGAATAAAAGGACAGTTTATATATACTCTGTAAAAAAGAAACGCAAAAGTGTAAAAATAGGAAATAAATTATGGAATTTTGCTGATATTCTTCTATTGGTACTGTTATGGCCCCAATTTGTTATTACATTTATAACACAACAGCAACAGCAAGGGATGACAAACACAGTTTTAACAACTAAATCACATTTAATTTTTAACAAAGACAAAGACTAATAACAACCTACAACTAAAGACCAAGATTGATAAATAAGAAAAAACAGAAATAATTACAGTCCCTTTTTAGTGGGGTGGCTTGGTGATGTCCTGGATGAAGAAAATGCTCAAACACAGGCAAAGAAATCCACAAAAGAAACGTTACAGGTCTTGAACAGAATGGCAGGTCTGGTCATCTTCTTGCAATTTCTCCTACTACTTTACTGTCTCAATTCTTTTCCTTATATACTCTTTTGCAGACCCCACCCACATTTAGACCTCTTTTTTTTATTTTCTGAGACTTGCCCCAGACATGTCCAGGACATGTCTAAACATGACTCCATTCTGAGCTTAACAAAAAAAAAGGTAAATACTGCCATCTAGTGGCCTATATTCACATTACACCTCCATTCCAAAAGGGAAAAATTTTGACTCATAAAGGCAAAATTTTTCTTTTCAATACAAAATGGTTAAGTGAACACTTGTCCATATATACATATCATACAATATTCAAACACATGATATATATATACACATTCAAACACGGGATAAGCAATCAGCAATTACATTGTCTGTACCCTTCACATGCTTAATTTCCAAGTCAAACTCCTGTAAAATCAAACTCCAATTCAACAATCTCCGATTCTTGTTTTTCATCTTACTCAAAAACATTAACGGATTGTGGTCAGTGTACACAATCATTGGCTTTTGTCCTGTACAAACATAAACCTCAAAGTGTTGTAAAGAAAGGACCAGAGCCAACAGTTCCTTCTCTATTGTGGAATAGTTCCTTTGGTGGCGATTGAACTTCCTGGAGAAGTATGCCACGGGATGCTCAATGTCATCAGAGTCACTTCTCTGTAGGAGCACAGATCCACAAGCTTGGTCGCTAGCATCGACCGCGATGGAGAACGGTTTGTTGAAGTCAGGAGATTTGAGCACGGGGAAGTGACACAGCAGAGACTTCAGGTGATCGAAGGCTCTCTGGCATGCATCATCCCAGGTGAACTTTACGCCTTTCTTCAGTTGGTTAGTTAGACTGAGAGCAATCTCAGCAAAGTTCTTGCAGAACTTGCGGTAGTACCCGATCATTCCAAGGAAGCGGCGCAAAGCTTTTTTGTTGTCAGGAACTGGAAAGTCCATGATGGCTTGGACTTTAGCATTTATGGGTGCCACCTTACCCTGGCCTATGACGTAGCCAAGATAGGTGACAGTAGCACAACCAAAGTCACTCTTGTTCAGGTTAACAGTCAGGTTAGCCTGGGTCAGGCGCTGGAACAACGTCTCTACATCTTTTAGATGTTCTTCCCAGGAGTCACTCCATGTGATCAGGTCATCGATGTATGCACCCGTGTGTGGCAATCCGGCGATTGTAGACTGTATCATCCTTTGGAACGTGGCTGGGGCATTTTTCATGCCAAAGGGTAGGACTTCATACTGGTACAATCCAGATGGTGTGGCAAAAGCAGAGATGCTCTTGGCCCTCTCAGTTAAAGGCACACACCAATAACCCTTCAATAAATCAATCTTAGTCAGAAACTTTGCTTGCCCTACACTATCAATACAATCATCAATCCTAGGTATTGGAAACACATCCGTTCTAGTTACAGCATTGACTTTGCGATAATCTGTACAGAATCTAGTACTTCCATCAGGTTTTGGAACTAGCACACAGGGTGAACTCCAATCGGAGTTGGAGGGTCTTATAATATCATGTTTTAACATGTACTCAACCTCTTTCTCAGCAATCTTTCTCTTTTCAGGATTCATCCGGTATGGATGCTGTTTTATTGATTTGGCATCACCAACATCTACATCATGAGAGGCTATAGTAACTCTCTTTGGAACATCAGGAAACAAATCCTCATATTTCTTGATCAACCTTTCAAACTGATCTCTCTGTGAGGGTTCTAAGTGCTGGAGTTTTACATCAAGATTTTGCAACACTTCAGTGTTTGACAATTTACATGAAAGAACTTCAGCTTTAATTCTTGGTTCATCATCTTGAAACTCCCCCTCATCTTCACACGTTTCGACCATTGGAGAATCTGAAGTGACAGCTGCAACCCTAGCATTTCTGTCATGATAAGGCTTCAGCATGTTAATTTGACACAATTGTTTTGGTTTTCTCCTATCTGGAGTCTTCACAATGTAATTGAGATCATTGAGTTTTGTCAGAATTTCATAAGGACCATGAAATCTAGCCTGCAATGGATTGGACTGCAAGGGAAACAACACAAGGACCTTGTCTCCTGGTTTAAACTCACGGCTTCTAGCCTTATGATCATACCAAGTTTTCATTTTTCCCTGACTTGATTTCAAGTTCTCTTTGGCAAGGTCACAAGCTGCACGCAATCTTTCCTTGAACTTGCTAACATAGTCTAACAGACTGATTTGCGGCTCTTCCTCTTGCCATTGTTCACTCAATAATAGCAAAGGTCCTCTCACTTCATGACCAAACACAAGCTCAAATGGACTGAATCCAGTAGACTCCTGCACTGCTTCTCTAGCTGCAAACAACAGCAAATGAACCCCTTCATCCCAGTCTTTCTCATGGTCATAACAATAAGTCCTCATCATTGTCTTGAGAGTGGAATGAAACCGCTCTAAGGCACCCTGACTTTCTGGATGATAGGCACTAGAAAGAATCTGTTTTGCACCTAGTTCATACACAACCTGCTGAAACAATCCTGAAGTGAAATTGCTACCTTGGTCTGACTGAATTTCCCTGGGAAGACCAAACAACGTGAAGAACTTTATCAAAGCCTTCGAGATTGCAGTTGCCTTGATGTTACGTAGAGGTATGGCTTCGGGGAATCTGGTAGATGCACACATGATTGTCAACAAGTACTGATTTCCAGATCTAGTCTTGGGTAATGGACCAACGCAATCAACAATGACCCTAGAGAATGGCTCCCCAAATGCTGGGATAGGCTGCAATGGAGCTACAGGTGGGTCTAACTGGTGTTTTCCAACTACCTGACAAGTGTGACAGGTTTTGCAAAAGTTGGAAACGTCTTTCCGAAGCCCAGGCCAAAAGAAGTGTTTCATGATCTTATCAACAGTCTTGTTAACACCAAGATGACCTCCTAAAGGTAAACTATGAGCCATTGTTAAGATCTCATTCCTATAGACCTTCGGAACAACAATTTGCCTGACCACTGCCCAATCTGCATTGGCAGGGATATCAGGAGGGCGCCACTTCCGCATCAACACACCATCCTTGAGATAATACCCAACTGGAACTGCATCTATTTCTTTTTCACGAAGGGCTCTCCTCTTTAGTACACCAATTTCAGGATCATTAGTTTGCTCCTCAATCAACCGCTTTCTGGACAGAGACAAGTCTCCAGACACATCAGAATCACCAGACCCATCCGGCTGGCTGAATAGAGAACTGATAAAAGTATCTGATAAGTCCTCAAACGGAGAAACCATAGTAGGCCAATCAGAGTCATGAGGCGAACCACCTGAGTCCTGACTATTCAATGTACTGGACGGCACCACATCATCTTCTTCTTTAGCCTTCTTGGCCATAGCACGAGTCACTGCGCAAGAAGGATATAGAACTGGGTCCTCATCCCCATCTTCAGTGCTCGGCTGTGAAGTAAGATGTACAGGGGGAACTACTTTGCCCCCAGCCAGGTCATTGCCTAGCAACAGAGAAACACCCTTTATAGGCAGACTTGACATAAGTCCCACCTTTACCTGTCCTGTAACTAAATCTGACTTCAAGAATATAGAGCGCAGGGGTACAGATACAGTCCTCCCTTCAATACCTTGTACAAGTATGAAATCCCCTGAAGCGGTCTCATCACGTAACTCCAAAGAGTCCATCAACAAAAGTGACTGAGAAGCTCCGGTATCCCTTAGGATATATATGGGGACAGGAGTAGTATGCTCATTCAGAGCCACAAATCCCTCTGACACAAATGGAAGAAATTCCTCCCTCACGAAGTCAGCTGTATTAGGCTTTTTAGCCCCACAAGAAGCAGGTAATTTAGCAGATCGGTTATCTACTACAGGGGTTTCTAACCTTGTTTTCACAAAGGCATTTGGTTTGGTACCCTTATCTTTTTCTTTCTTAGCTTTAAGGAACCAACAGTTAGTTGTAACATGACCAGATTTCTTGCAATAACTGCAAACTAGACCACTTTTGTCACTGTCAGCTTTCACACTTTGATCAGACCTGTTACTGGATTTCTGAGCACCATCACCAGATTTGTCTTTGTCTTTGGGTGAGGAATCTTGGGTATCACCGTAACCCTTTTTCTGAAATTGGGACCATTTATTGTTACTGCTAGACTGAAATTTGGACTTATGTGTGAGAACATATTCATCTGCAAATTTGGCAGCTGATTGCAAATTCAGTGCTTGCTTCTCATTAAGGTAGGTCTTAACATCATCTTTAACACAGTTCTTGAATTCTTCAACTAACACCATGTCTTTTAGTGAGTTGAAATCATCCTTGACCTCCATAGAAGTACACCAGCGCTCAAAGCAAACTTGCTTTTCATTAGCAAATTCAACATAAGTCTGATTTTCAGATTTCTTCAGACCTCTGAATTTCTGTCGGTAAGCCTCTGGAACCAACTCATAAGCTCTCAAAATAACCTTTTTGACAACCTCATAATCAGAGGAATCATCTGCAGACAAAGCCGAATAGGCTTGTTGAGCTTTACCCTTGAGGACAGTTTGCAACATCAGAGGCCAGTGTTCCTTTGGCCACTGGCAACTCTTTGCTACCTTTTCAAAACACTGGAAATAGTTGTCAACATCCTTTTCCGAAAATGGAGGCACCAGTTTTACCTCCTGGCTAGCCCGAAATTTATTTTCAGTTGCAATTTTTATTTTTAGTTGCTCCATTTGGAGTCTTTCTTCTCTATCGAATTTCTCTAATTCAAAATCTCTCTGTCTTGCAAATTTTTCTAACTCAAATTCTCTTTGTTTTTCTTCTCTTGCTATTTTTCCTTACTCATACTGTTTTTGTTTTTCTTTTTCTTCCCTCTCATATTCTCTTTGTTTTTCTTTTTCCTCCCTTTCTTTTTCTCTTTCTTCCCTTTCTTTCTCTTTTTCCTCCCTTTCTTTTTCTCTTTCCTCCCTTTCAATCTCTAGCATTTTTAATTTAAGTTCCATTTCTATATTTGGATTTTCCACTGGAAACTGTTCCAGATCTCCTGGTGCAAACACATTTTCATCAATGTAATATTCAACTATCTCTCTAGCCAGTCTTGCTTTTCGCATGGCTGGTTTTATCTCTGTCAGCTCCAACTGTCTGCAAATTTCTAGCAGTTCTGTCTTTTTAAAAGACTTCAAAACCCCTACGGTTGGTGATGCCAAGAAATCATCCATTGCTGTTGTCAATATATATCTAGGAAAATTCACAAAAACAATTTCACAATTTGGAATGTTAGATTTTCAATAAATTACTCACACAATGGTCTATCCCGGACGAGCCCCCAATTTGTTATGGCCCCAATTTGTTATTACATTTATAACACAACAGCAACAGCAAGGGATGACAAACACAGTTTTAACAACTAAATCACATTTAATTTTTAACAAAGACAAAGACTAATAACAACCTACAACTAAAGACCAAGATTGATAAATAAGAAAAAACAGAAATAATTACAGTCCCTTTTTAGTGGGGTGGCTTGGTGATGTCCTGGATGAAGAAAATGCTCAAACACAGGCAAAGAAATCCACAAAAGAAACGTTACAGGTCTTGAACAGAATGGCAGGTCTGGTCATCTTCTTGCAATTTCTCCTACTACTTTACTGTCTCAATTCTTTTCCTTATATACTCTTTTGCAGACCCCACCCACATTTAGACCTCTTTTTTTTATTTTCTGAGACTTGCCCCAGACATGTCCAGGACATGTCTAAACATGACTCCATTCTGAGCTTAACAAAAAAAAAGGTAAATACTGCCATCTAGTGGCCTATATTCACATTACAGTACCAATTATAAATGTCGAATGTCTGCACATATTGGGAATGATTTGTGCGTTTAGAATAAAGTACGACCTGAAATTACGGAAAAAATCTCAGAAACACAAAAAATGCAATCATGTGGGCAAGTGGCGACTAAACACACCAAAATGAAATGCACGTGCTGCATGAATTGGTGGGCTATAAAAGAGAGGATTTTCATTTGTCTGTCATCACAACTCTTCAGCAAGTGAACCAATAGAACATGCTACGACTGACAGATCAAAAGAATGCCATTGGCAGTCTGCTGAGAGGGGAATCTGCTTCAGCTGTGCCAGGTTCTTCAACGTATCACCAAGCACCATAACAAGACTATGGAATTGGTATCAAGCACAGGGGTCAACACGCGACCTTCCCGGATCTGGCCAACCTCGTGTCACAACAGCAGCGCAGGACCGGTCCGGTACAAACGACTAACGTGATAGACTCACCACGGCCACCTCTACAGATACAGCAAATCCAGGACTGCGCTGAACTTCAGCTCAGACAGTGAGGAAAAGTCCACATAATGCTGGTCTTCGCCCAAGACAGCCAGTTTGAGGCATCATTCTCAATGATCAGCATCATTGGCTGGGACGTCAATGGTGTCAAGGATGTAGAGTATGGCCACAACAGAGATGGAGATGGAGTGTGTGGTTCAGCGATGAGTCAGGGTTTCTGCTTTGCCGTGCAGATGGAAGGCACCGTGTTTACAGATATTGTGGGGAACGTTATGCTCGGAATTGCATACTAGAAGGGGACAGATTTGGCTGCGGAAGTGTAATGATGTGGGCCGCCATCTCCTATACCGGGAGAACAGACTTGGTTGTTATCCAGTGAATTTAACAGCACAACGGTATGCAGAGGACATTCTTCGCCCAGATGTCCTTCCCATAATGCAACAGGGAAATGCCATTTTCCAACTTGACAATGCCCAACCCCATATGGCAAGATTAACAACAGCATTTCTGGGGAACCACAACATCCAAGTACTGCCATGGCCCTCCAGGTCACCAGATCTTAACCATATTGAACATCTATGGCAGCGTTTCCCAACCCTGTTCCTGGAGTTCCCCTGCCCTGCATATTTCAGATGTCTCCTTGATTCAACACACCCAGATCAGGTCATTAGGTACTCCACAAATGAGCTGATCAGCTGAATCAGGTGTGTTAAATCAGTGAGGCCCAACCCTACTCCTGCAGTACCCCGGTCATGTACATTTTATAGGACTCTCTAATTTAACACACCTGATTCAGCTGATCAGCTCATTAGTGGAGTACCTAATGACCTGATCTGGGTGTGTTAAATCAAGGAGACATCTGAAATATGCAGGGCAGGGGTACTCCAGGAACAGGGTTGGGAAACACATCTATGGGATGCTCTTGATCAACGCTTGCGAGCACGCCATCTACGGCCAGAGAACCTCCAATAGATGGCACAAGCACTTCAGGAAGAGTGGGCAAACATTACCCAGGCCAAAATTTGGAATCTGATTGCTGTCATGGGACGACAATGCCAAGCAGTTTTGGACTCTCATGGAGGCCATACACGATACTGAGGTCTGATGACCTTCACCTTGACATTCCATTGTGTCCCATAATGAACACGTTCAGTGACAATGACTTTTGTCAAGTTTGAACATTTTACTGTCATTTCCTGATTATTATGTCATACAACAAGAGTTGTCAGAAAGACAACAAAGCTCACCGGGGGGCAAGGTTAAAGTTTTTCTGCACGCGGACGGACACGGACGCCGGGGGTACGACAATAGCTCTCCGGACGTTATTCGTCCCGGCGAGCTAAAAAGGTCAGGTAAAGGTCATGGTCAAGGTCACAGGTCAAAATTTCGGCATCGGTGCGTAGGTCTTGCACCAAGGAGTATACATGCAAAGTATGAAAGCCCAATCTCTCACGGTTTAAAAGTTATAGACAAGGTTAAAGTTTTTGTTATGGGCAAGGTAAAAGTTTTATAAAGGTCGGTCAAAGGTCAAGGTTAAGGTCACAAGGTCAGAAATTTTGGCATCGGTAGGTAGGTCTGGCATCAAGGAGTACACATGCAAAGTATGAAAGCCCGATCTCTCACGGTTCAAAAGTTATAGGCAAGGTAAAAGTCTTTCTAAAAGTCGGTTTAAGGTCAAGGTCACAAGGTCAGAAATTTTGGCATCGGTAGGTAGGTCTGGCATCAAGGAGTACACATGCAAAGTATGAAAGCGCTATCTCTCACGGTTCAAAAGTTATAGGCAAGGTTAAAGTTTTTCTGCACGCGGACGCCGGGGGTACGACAATAGCTCTCCGGACATTCGTCCCGGCAAGCTAAAAAAGTATACATCTGAAAACCAGTTTTGCGTTTCTTTTTTGCAGAGTATATTTATGCACCAGTGCCCATACTTTTACCACAATTGCTACATATAACAGAAGTCGTATGACTGCTCGGCAGCTGAGACCTGCCCGTATCATGCTGATGACCAACTCCTTCTCCTGAGTTGTAAACCGTACCATTTTCCTGATGCAGTAGAATTTTGGTTTTTTTTTGGCTTTATGTAAGCTATTGAACGCACCCAAAAGAACAAGCATTACTGTGCACATCAAAAAAAACTCAATGTTCATTGTTACTTATGTGCTCAGCGTGTCCATGTGGCACGTGTTGGGACTATACCACACGCTTTTCTTTGTTTCAACTCGCATCTCACTGGAAAAGCAATAAAAGATAACACTTTACAATAAGGGTACAACATTAACTGACATTAGTTCATTAACTCTCACTTAATTAGCAGGCGACTCATGCGTAGGTCGAATAAGCATAATGCAACCACAATTGAATATTCATTTTCTTCATTTCCCAAAATCTGATGTGGAAAACATCCCTTAAGTATCCCTTTTGCAGCACTTCAAACTGTTAAACCATAATGTATAAATTAAAGCGATAGTGCGTAACTTCCACATGTCCGTAAATTTCCATTTCACTCAAGCCACTACTAGAGATGACACAATGCTGATTATGCCGATCGGCACCTCTAACACCTCACGCTATTTTTCAGTATTTGTTGTTTTGTATTTTGTGTCGACCGGCGACATTCCCGCGCTCGCTGGTACACAGGAAATGACGTATTTTACACACGACAAGATTGGAGGGGTAGGAACTGGGAGAAAGAGCGGAGAGTCTCCTAGTAAGAAGCAGAGCGCTGCTAGACACAGAAAGCAATATGGCGGAGAACCCGATGAAGCGGTCAAGACATGCTTCAGAAGTGGATCCCACCACAAAGAGAAAGCCTGGTCGTTCGGCTGAAGGAATACTAGCGAAGAAAGAAAGTGACAGACGGAGAAGACAAACACAGATTTGTATCGGTGTCGCTTTTGCTTGGTGGAGAGCCCAGAAAGAAGAAATTGGTGCTATGAATGTACAGTAATGTTAGTAGCGAGCAGTACACGGTGTGCAGCGAGTGTTTCTCTGTGTACCGTAGCGAACAGTACACCGTGTGTAGCGAGTGTTACACTGTGTACCGTGGCGAGCAGTACACAGTGTGTAGTGAGTGTTAGGCTCTGGGTACACATTTGCGGTTTACAGCGCGTTAATGCCGCATGAATAGCCGCAAAAAAAGCTCCACAAGTAGCTACTGGAGACTGAAAGACAACAAATAACTTCTGCTGACTACCCCTGGATCTTTCCATCCACTAACCTGAAAGCTACAAATTAGCAGGCACCTTGCCTCCCGTTTGTTATCGGCTAACTAAACATGCCATTTTGCGTTTGTGGCAAAAAAAAAAAAAAAAAAAATCAAACAATTACCGCTTCCGAAGAGTCCATCCTTTTTTTTTTTTCACTGGCTGTCCTTCGAGCAGAATAAATATGTTGTGGAATGCGTAGCATGGTTGCAGAAGGGTAGCGGTGGGAGTGGGGGGGCATACGTCATATGGAAGTGCAGACTGTATTGAAATAATGCAGAATTCCTCTAGGGGGCGACAGAAGTTACAAACTATAGCTTTAATACCTTAGTCGATGTAAACAACATTTGTAAACGATTACCAGATGGATTAGTAAAATATAATTTAGCTGTTAATAAATGCCTATTACTGCATTACATAATGCCAACTAGACGGTCACCATGGCAACTGAAATCGATAGGTGTCATAAGTGAAGTGTAACACATGTCCACACCAAATATAAAAATAATCGGAGCAAAATTTCAGCCTGTACTGCGTCCACAAGGAAATCTGTTCTGCCACTAATTTGGGTATCATTCAGCCAATACCATCGCTATTGGCAACCAAAATCTATGTGTGTTAAAAGTGAAGTATGATGCATCTATCCCAAATATGATTGGCGAAAAATTGCAACAAATCTGTGTTTTGCCACTAATTTGCATATTATTTGGCCAATACAGTCGCCATGGCAACTGAAATCGATAGGTGTCATAAGTGAAAAATAACACATGTCCGCACCAAATATGAAAATAATCAGTCCAAACTTGCAGGCTGTACTGCGTTGACAAGGAACTGTCTATGTTTTGCCACTAATTTGTGCATTATTCAGCCAATACCGTCTCCATTGGCAACCAAAATTGATAGGTGCTAAAAGTGAGGTATAATACGTCTATCCCAAATATGAAAGTAATTAGCAAAAAACTGCAGCTTGTATTGCGTCCAGAAAGAAATCTGTGTTTTGCCACTAATTTGGGTATTATTTAGCCAAAACCGTAGCCATGGCAACCAAAATCAATAGATGTCATAAGTGAAGTATAACCCACATCCACACCAAATATGAAAGAAATGAGTCCAAATTTGCAGCCTGTACTGCGTCCACAGGAAAATCTAAGTTTTGCAACAAAATTTCATATTATTCGGCTAATACGGTCGCCATGGCAACCAAAATCAATGTGTTATAAGTGAAGTATAACACGTCTTTACCAAATATGAAAGCAATCGGTGAAAAATTGCAGACTGTACCGCGTCCAGAAGTAAATTTCTGTTTTGCCAGTAATTTGCGTATTATTTGGCCAATACTGTCTCCATGGTAACCAAAATCAATAGGTGTCAGTCATAAATTACAGCCTGTACAGCCTACAAATATGGTACCCTTATTGTAAAGTGTTACCCAATAAAAATTGATTGATTCTTCTATTTGCAGCAATACTGCACATATCTCACCCATGCATTTTTAATGGCACTGCATACATTACGAAGCAATGAAAAAAGATTTGCATTGTTAAGCTACAAAGGCCTTTCCTTCAGTTTCATGTTCAGCATATTCAACTAAAAATTAATGTTAATTTCAAAATAATTAACATTAATATAAAATGTGATATGAACCAGTCAATAATTCAATTTAAGAGCAGTACATCTCAGTGAAGAAATCAAAGCACAAATCATTCTTTTGAGCCCCTATATCAGTGGGGAAAACCATGTCAACAGTTTATTTCAATATTTGAGAGGCCCCAATTTCCAATTTCAGGACTGTGATACATTGCTAAGGAAAACAGTTAAAGTAAAAACACCAAATTTAAGGAAGAAATAAAAGCCCAGCACGTAAAAGCAAAAACATTTAAAACGCACAAAAAACCTGGGCCAAAAGTAGACAGCGTCACAATGTCTCCCAATTCAAAAAAAAAAAAAAAAAAAGACTGGTGACAAATGCAGACTACTGAACTGAGCATTGTTCTGTACACAGCAGTTTAATTTAAAGTTATCCAATCACGCATTTCAATCAGCTGGATACTGGTCAATACCAACCCTTTACTATAAGCCAAGTCATGATTAATCTGGTCCAAACATCACAAAATTGGTTCCAGAGAGGCTTTATTACCACAGTGAAGGGGAAAACATGGTACTTAGTTAAAGTTGCAAAGTTTTCAGATAAACTGCCATTTTAGGCATACATTGATCTAATCAACAGATAAATTATATTAAATCAAGGTGCTCCCATTGATTACACCGTAAATGCATCTGACCATTTGTAGAAATTCTCTGCAAAGGGAGACATTAATTTTGCAAGTGACAGCCACATAAGTTTGAATTTCCTAACCTCAGGATTCATTTCTTTTCAATTACAAAAAAATGCATACTACTACAATTTTATGCAGAAACCTGGCAATTGTGTTTTTAACAAAGGCATGGTTCTGCATGAATTATGCTGTAAATGGCAACCATCAACTCAATTATCTAGGCCTAACAGTAATGCTATTGGATTGACAAAAGATTGAAGGACTGTGAACCTATTTCAAAGGTTCAACAGGGACTGACGTCATAACCAGATCTTAACCCAAATGATAGGTCTGCTTTCTTAGTTGCATAAAACCAGACAGCTAGTCCCAAGCTTTGTGGAAGCCATACCCAAACATTTTCCCCTCGACAGAAAATAGCCAATTTCATCCCTCATGCAAAGCAATACGATAATACAATAATTATTCAAATCAAATAGAGTATAACTTCAAATGACCTTTGGTAGAGAACAGGAAATCAATACTTTGATCTGAGAGACTAAATTTAATCTCAGAAAAATCACATTTCCATACACCCATTGTTTTTTTTTTTCTTTTATTCTCACTAAAAGTTAAGTGCATGTTTTTTTTTTAACAGAGACTTAAATGTCTGCAGTATTGGTTACAAGTCAGAGAGTGGCTTTACAGATACCAGTTTGTATTGTGTCAAAATTGGACACCAAAAACAATCCTGCGCACTCCGTAAAACAACTAATAGTCTACAGCCTCACTAATATTCATGAACATAATTGGAAATATTTCAGTGTACCTGCTAGATTTCACTAACATACAACTTAATTTGCGCTCATTTTAATTAAGATGTTGTTGTAAAGCATGCCATTATATACACGTCATATTTTGTTTCTTATTCAGACCAATCTTATACCTCCTATAAATAGCTCTGCAAAATGCTGACCTTTTTTCACCACCATTATTCCTCTTTCAGCAATGCACAAAGTATCACATCCTTCAAGCTCATTATACCTGTGTCTCCATTAGATGAAAATTAACTGTGCAGCCCTAGCAATTTTATTTTCAACACTTAGACTAGCAAATGTCCCAATCCTCCACCTGCAAAGGAGATTCTGAATGAGTGGGTGGCGAGCATTGTGAAAATTTACAAGATTTTTTTCAAGAGAACGATTTAAGACATGGGGTCAGAATAATCAATGAAGAATTAATTGTTGTAGGTTTGTCCTTCTGGTGGTTGAGAAAGTTTCATATTATCTTTGGTCTTCATTAGACGCCTTAGTTCTTCAAGAAGCATTTTAATGTTATAATTTTGCTGCCATTTGGCTAGCATTGGTATGCAACGTGCATCCACCTGCAAAGAGAAAGAAGCCAGTCAATGCAACGTGAATCATGAATGCAAAAACAGCTTAACAGATGTATGGCAAGCACATCAAAGGAAAAAAAATCCCACATGAGCATATCTCATGACTACTTTCTACCAGCCTCAAACCCTTCACCAAAAGAGAACCAAGGAAAATTTGACATATAATGAGAAAAAATTAATTCAATTCATAGAGGTTATAAGTGGTTGTTTAGTCATTTTTAATCTGATATGTAAAATTGTTGCCCTGGATTGAAATGCTCAGTCAATTCAAACTGTTCATGTGTATATGTGGCTTGTGCAGCATCGCATGAAGGCATTACTGGGAGATACAATCCGCAAATCCCACAGGGCTCCCCACAACAACCTATAAAGCTCAAGTGAAAAGTGTGGATTGGACCATTTACTTGAGTAAACTAAAATTTTCCAACTGACTTCTAATCATCTTCATGAAAACAGTGCTTGAAACATCTTATTTTGTGCTGCTGAGGTCAAAACTTCCTTCAGTTTGGGAACAAAAATTTTATTAACAAGACTAAATATTCTAGCATGATCTTTTAACTCCTGGTGAAAATGATGGAATTACCACACTTGGAGGATGTTCATCCAGCATTTTTATTTCAAAGTAAATCAACAAATTGCAAATATGACACAAAACGATTTTTGTTAATAGCTGACCAGTCTGGCTTGAAGACACACATCTCAGGGTGCTTTAACACTTGGTACGACTGTTTCGTACCGTGTCAAAGTACGATAGTTTTAATAATATTTGTCCGACTGACCTCAAATCAAGTGCAAATGAAACGTCGTTACCTGAGGGTGTGTTCCACAATGACATTATATATGTTTGGTTCAAAATTTTGACACAAGGTGGAGCTTTGCCACATAAAATTCACCATTTTTGCCATATCTTTGGAACTATTTGTCCAATTGACATGTGCAACTGCAAGGTCATGACCTCACAAAGTGTCACATGATGACATCATACCCGTATGGTTCAATGTTTTGCAACCAGGTGGTGCTTTGTGATGGAAAAATTACCATTTTGGCCATATCTTCAGAACCATTGGTCCGATTGACCTGAAATTAAGTTCAAATGACAGTCTATTCAGGGATTGGGAAATTGGAGGATTGGGGGCGTCCTGGGATATACCCCCAGCCGTCGCCTCCTACAGCATAAGCCTAGTTTCTTGAAACATATACACCTGAAGCGGCTTAAAACGATTTAAAATGCCATCAGGAAGAAGCCTGAGTTTAGATTTCCCTAATTGCAGGTGCTCCACCCTTCCTTAAATCTGCTCCTGTGTACTTGGCCAAAATAACAATCAAGAAATTTGATTGTCAGTAGCCAATAGCGATGGCAATCGTGTTCAAGCAGTACTGTTCTATGCCCTAAATTTCTAAATACTTCTAAATTTCTATGTTCTAAATTTCAAAATACAGCAATCAAGCAGGTTGTCTTCATAAACAGCTCTATTCATTCAACTTAAACCACCATTTGATTGCTAATCAGGCAAAGCAAACGGGAACAGGGATACGTTTCTTAGAGTTGCCCAATTGGTTAATTGGATGACAATTTTTTTTTCCTTTATTTGGCTCCTCAAGCCGAAAAATACTGATGTCAGTCAAGTTTTTTCCGGAAGCATTTCCCATGCCCTTTGATGTGAAACACTTCCATTCAGGACAGAACGGGGGTTAATAAAGGAAAAGGGAAAGCACTGATGTTCGGCCCATGGTAGCAGGTGGTGTTACTACGCTTAAAAAAAAAATCGATTCAGAATCGTTACACCGCTAGCAACAACTCACAATTTATTCCATTAATCTACGAGTTTTTGCGTGTAGTATCCAGTTGTGATTGTATGTTTTCCTCCGCCCAAATTTCAAGCAAGCATTGAATTTCTTTGTTTGAATGGAGAGATCCTTTTTTTTAACCTGGGAAGTCCCGTTAAGATTGCGATCCCTTTTTCAAGGGTGCCCTGTGGGGTTGAGGTGGAGAGGGAGGGGATATTTTGCATAGCCAATTAGATCAGGGGATGATTAGGTAGCAGGTTGCAAAAGCCAGGTTGGGAATTTAGCCATGTCACCGGGGTAACACCCTACTCTTGTCGAAAAGTGTCATAGGATCTTTATGGATCGCAGTAAGTCAGGACCTCGGTTTAACGTCTCATCCGAAAGATGATATCTGTTTCAGTACAGTGTCCCCATCACTGCATTGGTGATTATTCCACCAGAGGGAAGATCACAACCTACTGGCCCACCAACACCTCTTCCAGCAGCAACTTTTGCTGCCGCGATTCAATTAAGTGAAGTGCGTGTGATTGGATGAAAGTGATGTTCAGTGATGAATAACAAATCTGCACTGGTCAAGGCGATGATGCTGGAACTTTGCCTAATGTCTTCATACAAAATAATTAATTTATGATATGGGGTTGCATGTCAGGTAAAGGACCAGGGGAGATGGCACTCATTACCTCAACAGTCAATGCAGTGGTATACACTGAAATTTTGGACCATTTTCTCATTACATCAGTAGAAAATAGGTTTGGTGATGATAGAGTAATTTTTGAGAATGACAAGGCATCTTGCCACAGAGTAATGCGTGCAAAAGCTTTTCTTCAGAAGACGTAAATCAACTCAATGACATTGCCTGCAAAAAATCTGAATCATGGCCCAGATGAAAATTTTTGGATGGAAAATATAGAAAAAAGGTTGAAGACAAAGCGCCATCCATCAACCACAATTCAAGAAACCTGGAACCAGCTTGCTGGAGAATATTGCTTTTAATTACTGAGGTCTATGCCTCAAAGAATTCATGACATAAAAGCCCAGGGCGGAGCAAAAAAAGTACCAATTCTGATTTTTTTGTTGATGATTCAATAATTTTTTTCCTCAAAACAGTGATTCCATATTTTTTCCTCTTCTTGATCAGGAAAAATGGCATTAATGAAAATAATTTGATTTCAAATTTGAGGTGTGTTTCATGAAGCCAGACCATCAGCTATTGAACAAAAAAGTTCTTTGTCATATCTGCAATTCATTTGCCATGAGGCAAAAAAGCTGATGAACAACCTCAACGAGTGGTGATTTCACCGATTTCAGTTTTTACCAGGGGTTGTAACTTGAGTATTTTGGATTCAATTTCAGCTTTTGCCAGTAAATATAAATTCCAAACATATAATAGTATGCAGTGATGATTACAAACCACCAGTTTCATCTAAAAGGGGACCAAATATTACTTCTCTATAATTTTTATTTGTGAATATGTATTGAAAAATACTACGGTTCGCAATGAGAACCAAAAAAAAAAAAACATTTCCACAAATCTATTCAGGTAAAAATATGGGTAAACAAAACATACATTTATATAGTGATAGACATGTCGCAGATTTTATTTTTTTGACTCTTGCACCGCCAGAATGCATGTTTGAGGGCTCATTCCATGATTACTGATGCGAAAACAAATGTTTAAACTGGTTTGAGAGTTGTAGAGAATTTCAAAAATGACTGTTTAACCCATTAAGTAAAACAAGGAGGAGGTAATATTATGGTTTGGGGTTCAGTCTGCTCAACAATAGCTGGTGATCTCATAAAAATCAAAGGAATCACAGATTAAAAGAAGCATCTGGAAAGAGTGTGATTTGATTTTCAACAAGATAATGACCCTAAACACACTTCTAAGTAGTGCAAGAATTCTCTCATTGAGAAAGAAACATCAGAAAATAAAAAAGTTACTACTTGGCCTGCTCAAGGTGTACACCTAGATGCGACTGAGCTAATCTGTTGTAACTTCTTAAGAATCTTCTAACTTCTAAACATATGGAATGGTTTAGTGAAAGAGGTAGTTTAAAAAAAAAAAAAACATGAACACTACACCTGAAAGATTAAATGCCGATATAAAAGCAAAGGGTGGCCACACTGGATATTTACCTTTTCTCTCAAAAAGACATTATTATTTTTGCTTTTACCAAATTGTTATCTGTTATATACTTATTTTTAACTCTATGACCCAATGTTACATTAAAGAAATACTTGAAAACTTGGTTTTCGGATTCATCTTCATATTGTTAAGTGTATAGCCTAATCGTCCCTGCACACTACTGTATGTCCTGCCTTTAGCCTCAGTTGATTAAATTCCCAAGACAGGTTTCTGTATGTGCACTTACCATGCCATTAGAACTATTAACTCCATTCATACAAATTTTAGTTACAAATTTAACAGTTGGTGGTTCTTGTGGATACCTATCGCCGCACTCCATTTTCAGGCTGAGAATTCTGTTTTCATAAGAGGTCTAGAAAAAGGAAAAAACACAAAAAGTAATTTTTAGCGAGAAGTAAAACAGGCAATTGCTGCAAGGCAGTATGACCTAGAAAGCACTTGAAGAGTGTTTACCTCAGCTAACGCATTTGGTACTTTACAATCATCAAACGGATTTTATGATGTGTGGCATTTATCCCAATCTAGCAATCTTACCAAGGTGAAGAATATTTCAAAACATTCCTGAATGCAGATGGTGATCTGGATCACCACCAATATCTAATAGAATATTCCATGGGTCACAGCCCACACATCCACAAAATATAATTGAAATTGATTGAGAAATATGAGAGATATTGTGTGGACAAACAGACCAACATAGGGGAATGCATAATCCCCTCTCAACTTCTTTGGGTGACAGAGGTAACCAGCTAACTGACAGCTGACTGATCTTTCAGGAACATTACTATGCATCTAATAATTTTATGTTAGTATTTGTAGAGACATTCTGAATATGAAAAGGAGATGTGGCACTGCACCAGTTCACAAAAATTTGGACATATCAAGTGCAAGTGGCCACCATTTCCACAATCCGGATCAGATCCTGATGAAACTTGTTCAGCTGCTACATACTGTGGCCCTGTATGAATCTATTAAACTTGAGAAGAATCTGTTCAATGTTGATGGGGTACGAATTTTTCAAATTTTGCCAATGATGAGAATTATGGAATTTTCGATTTTCAGGAATATTTTGTGACCTTGACCTTTAACCTACGAAGGTGAAATTCAATAGGCTTCTATTCGGGGCCGAGGCCTAGCGATTGTCAAATTTTGGTGATAATGAGATCAAAACTGTATCCCTCAGGTTATTCACAAACAAACAAACAGCACTGATCACATAACCTCCTGCCAACTTCATTTTGGCAGAGGTAATAAATTTGTAACTGCTGATTAAAATTTGAAATGACCAATGCAAAAAGGATGTATTTATATTAAAGACTCTGTGGTCCAAATATTATTTGTGAATGAACAAGCACATTAAAGAGTCAATGAATGATTGAGATGATGAAATAAAGTGCTGTCCTCACATGGTCAATGAACGACTAAGCCGGTGAACGAAAGTGCTGTACAAATGGCGCCAGTGAAACAAAGTGCGTTACAGAGTCAGAGAACAACTTAGCCAGTGGACCATTGTGCCGTACTGATACTAAGAGTGAAAGACTGAGCTGGTGAACCAAAGTGCTGTACTACTGGAGTCATTGAGAGACTATACCAGTGAACCAAAGTTCTGTAATGATAGCCAGCGAACAGCTGAGCCAGTGAACCGAAGTGCTGAAATGATAATCAACAAACAACTGAGCAGGGGCACCAACCATACTGAAAGAGTTGGTGAACCCCTGGGGCCATATTCACAAAGCATCTTAGCGGCAAAAGAAGGTCCTAACTGCCGGATTTAGGAGGAACTCCCAAAAAAATGGCGTCAGTCGTAAATTTAGGACTCCTAATTATTTTTACGAAGAGTTTTTCACAAAGCATTTTAGGCCTAAAAGTAGCTCCTAAGTCTGGGAGAGCTTAAAAGTAGTTAATAGGACTCCTAACTCGCTAAAACCTATTCACAAAGAATCGGAAAATGGCTGCTGCTGTTGAAAGACGGAATGACTTGGAAATTCTGAATGATGCGCAGTTGTTGAAAAGCTATCGGAACCACCGTGAAAGGATTTTATTTGTTGTTGACTTGGTGATGGAGAGAATTATGTCTCCAACCATCAGAAACAACCCAATAAGCCCCAAAATAAAATGTTTGGCAACACTTATATACTTGGCCACTGGAAAAAATGCAACTTTGCAACACTTTCAATTTAGGGATTTCACAATCATCTGTCAGTCGCTCAATTCAACAATCAATACACTCTGTGAGCCCCATATCATCCGACAGTTTATCCGGTTCTAATGGACATTCGCCAACAACAAAGAATCAAACTTCAATTATTGCACATCTCAGCTATGTCCGGTATCATCGGTGCTATTGACAGGACCCATATTCAAATTATTTCTCTGACCCAAGATGAAGAGGTATTTGTAAACAGAAAAAAAAGTTTGTTCCATCAAAACCCAGATAGTAGGCTATTTGATGCCGAATACAATATTTTGGACATTGTTGCGAAATGGACAGGATTCACGTACAACTCTCATTTTCATGGGAAGCAACTTATACCAATTTTTTGACTGGCATTATGTGCCTGTGGAATGCCGCTTGCTCGGGGACAGTGGCTTTGGTGCTGTACCTCCTCTTTCTATGCATGAATTATTTTATTACGCTATCGAGCGAGGGTTACATTTAATAGATCATTATAATAATACCAGCCTGTGTCATATTTTGTTTGCATATTTAAATTGTAGGCTATAAATTACAAACCAAGCTCCAGGGGCGCTCCTGTCATTAGGCGGCTTAGGCGGATGCTAGGGGCGCTCGCAAGCAGAAAGGTCGCCAGGGAGGGGAGGAGTTTATTTATTTATTTATTTATTTTTAATAAATACTTTTTATTTTACAATATAAAACAACAACAACAAAGACACAGTAATCTAACAACAGTACATACAGTCATAAAGTCTTTAAGCAATGGCTAAATAAAGCATTTATATTCGTGCTTAAGTGTCTGTCTGCCTGCAACCTGCCTGCAATTTCGCCACGGTCCCAATGGATTCACACAGTACACGACTCCTCCCCGCCCCCCTGCTCTCTCCTGTAGTCCTACTGCGCTTGCGTCTGCGGTAAGTTGGGTTGGTAATTCTCTCTCTGTTGAACTCAACTAGTTACAGACAGGTAACTTGTAACACAACACACCCACAGCGCCGCCGCGGCGACTTATGAATCGCGACGCCACCACTAGTTCACCACACAGAGAGACCACACCAAGCACAGCCAATAAGGCAATAATAACATAAGGCAGGCCAGACAGAGCGGCGTCACTTATCATCATGGCTTAATGGCAGTCCTGCATGTTACAGAATGCAGATCAAAAACACAACGTACTGGCTAAGCAAATCGTTTGTGTCAAGCCATTTGCTAATGTTTCATTTGAAGTACAGATTTAAGGGGGATTCATTAAGACCCCGTTCCCTGGGCCGGCCGTATTGGCTTTTCGTCCTCTTTTTTTTCCCCTTTCTTTTTTGAGCTGGACAGACTAATGATTTACACTAAATTATATTAAGTTACAGTGATGACTGACTCTGACCGACTCGTCATGAAGAGACAAAAGCCCTCTGGCACCCAAGGGAGGAAGAAAAGGAAAGAAGAGGAGGAAAAATGTGAAAAAGACAGAGGTGATGAATGATGATGTGAATGTGATGATTGTTTGTGATCATGAATTTAGTTTAACTAAAATTTGCAGCACAGTAACAGGTTACTTTACCTAAAGCATTTTCTAACTAGCTCACTTGGAGCTGGTGTGGCAGTGGGTTTGCTTTTTACTAAAGTAGTTTACGATGATAACTTGTTCACGAATTATGTTCAGCATTCAGCTTGAGCTAGAGTTAATGTCAGTAAATGTTACTCCAATTTTAGGGGAAGTTCAAAAGATAGGTTTGGGGAATGAATAAGCAGCATAATTTATAAGATTACACCTTTTCTTTTAATGTTAAGTGAGTGCTGTCCAAACTTCCACTGCTTGCCCCAAGACCAACTGTATACATATGCCTACATTCATTTTATACAGTATATATCGGTTTTCCAATTTTAAGATACGTTACAATTACACAGCCCCTTATGTATTTGCTTGCTGTTGTGTTTAGAATGTCGTAGGTTGAGGCAGGCTATAATGTTGGGCGCTATTGTGGTTGTAAGGTCATGCCATTATGGTATTACCATCAACCGCTATTTGATTAATATAATTTAAAACCAAACTGATCAAATCTACTCACCCTCTCTTTTCAGACGCACTTCTGAAATATTTGTCTCACACCTCTGGGTCACCTGAGACTGCAGGCACCTCCTCTACCTCAGCAGCACCAGGTGATGCAGCACCTTGTTACACTGGGTGGTGACTAGCAGTAACTGCTGTTTTTTGAGCCATTTTGTTGTTGTTGGCTAGATGTTGTGGGCTAGACTGAGGTTGTCCTAGGCATTTTGTTTATGGCCCTGTTTATTGTAGTACAATTACTACATATTCATATTGCACATATTATTTGCACTCTTTCTAGTTTACATTTTTTACTATTTGTAATTTGTTGTTTGTATTTTTCTATGATGAGGAAGATTGTTACATTGGGTCGTGACTAGCAATAAATATATGCAGTGTACCTAGTGTGCAGATTCTACTTTCTTCCTGTATTTTTCCATAACATATATGGCTGCTGTATAGTTTATTGTAGTACAATTACAACATTATGCATATTGCACTGCAACTGCGGTTTTAAAATTCCAGAGAAGTGAAGATACCCTGTGCCCTGAGTGAGTTTATGATGAATATTTTGTGGTCGGTCTAATAAGGGGCCACTACCAGAAATCCTGCCAAGGGTGCCAAGTTGCTTAGGAACGCCACTGGGTCTTCCTATAGACTGCGATCTCGGACCTCCCCTACGATTGCAGCACATACCACCGCTTCTAGCAGCCATCCGAGACACCAAGGGGAACGCAGCATTGATCTGTAGGCTGATAGTATCCCACGCATAATGCTTGGATTTGCTGTTCATCCCCGAGCCAAATTTCCCTCTGATTAGGCTACATGCTTTCGCTCCAACACCAACTGGCCCAGCCGCAGTAACTTGTCGAGGCTCCAGTTGGGCTTTCGCATCCTTTTTGAACTTTCATCCATGACAGATTAGGGCAAACTTGAACGACTCGACATTTAAATAATTGCAACATACTCTCATTCTCATCAGGTAAAAAGTTGCTAATTTTTGGTGCAAATGAAGCGTTTCATTTATAACGCTATTAACGTTTTTACAATTATCTTTTTCCTATGTTTATTTGCCTAGAACGTGGTATGCGGGGACTGCGCATTGTGCATTTTCAAAAATACTCTACGTATTATTAATTTATGCAGAATCTACAAAACGACACTATTAATTAACACAACAGTTTCCTTGACATTACCCGCATTAACACACATACAACATAGTGGGGAGGAGTTATTTTAAAGGTTACCATTAAGGTTAAGGTTAGGACTAGGGTTAGGGCAGTGTTTACGATTGGGACTGCCGTACCTCTTTACTTCAAAATACATTGGAAAACTGCCGTACCCGTAGCAACTGCAATTATTTTATGGGACAAACCAGCCGCTTGGACTGTTTTCTCATTTTTTCCTCCATGGGTTGTGTGTGGGATATTTTTTTCAATTAGCCGCCCTGCCGCCAAACAACCAATCACTGTGCTCATTGTCCCAAGACTCGTGTATAAGAACTGACGTTAGCCATAGCAACGGAGATTTACTCCCACCCATCTCAGAGCCACTCCGATTCTAGAAGTTACCAGTTTTCTTAACTAAATGTTGCTCTCAGCGGCATTGTGAATAACTTTTAAGATTTTACTCCTACATAAAATGTTTTAGCGTGACTTAGGAGTACTCTTAGCGGCAAGATAAGATGCTTTGTGAATACGGGCCCTGATCTAGAAAAACAAAGTGCTGTATTCAATGAACAACACAGCTCAGCTAGTGAACTGATTTGCTGGACCGAAAGTCAGTGACCTGGTTGGTCAGCGTACTGAACAAACTGAACTGAGAGATGGCATGCGAGACATGTCGGTTGCTAACAAATAGCTACCATTTGCAACTATACTTGATGGGAAGGCACTGCAGTGAATTATGGGAAAGACAGCAACAAAGGCAAGAGTGTTAGCTGGTGCAGTTGAGGGCTGTATCAGCGATGTGACGTCACTTTTGTTGACAGTTGAATCGTTCTCAAAACACAACAGAGCTGCTCGCCCCTCCCCTTCAGGAGCTTGAACGAGCTTTTCTTAAAGTGAAACGTCTAAGTAATTATGGCTCCCTCAGCTGGGTAAGTCCATTTCTCATTTTAACACAATTTTAAGACCAAAAATACTTAACAGTATAATGTACATGAAATAAAATAAATAATAATTAAAAAAAAGCTAGGCACTCAGCAGTGCGGATTCTGAAGAAGGCAAACAGTTTTCTGCCATCATAGTCCGTAGAAGCAAACGATAGCTAGCTGATAGATAGCTGACAGTTCGCTCTTATGTTTCCAAAAGCACTTCGGTCTAAGAAATATAAAATGGTAAGTAAGGTGTCATAATGTAGTCTACTGTTTATTCATGGCAGTTCTGGAATTAGTAGTCAAGGGAGAGGCAGAGGAAGAGGTTGGGGTAAGTGTTGTTACAATCGATACCGAAGCTTCGGAGCTTGAGTCAAAAATGTGAAGCACTTCCAAATGGGGCTACGTGTCGAGGCTTGTATCCTCTCAGAGAAATGACAGCATCCATGACGTTCAAAGCCGCATTGAGGAGGATGCTGCTTCGAGAAGTGGGTTTGCTTTTGACAGGCAATTCAACTATAAAATGTCCCAGTTCCTTTCTGAAGCTTGTGATTTGCGATTTTGTGCGAATTTGTCATCGTTTGCAATGGACCCAGTATGATAGAGAAAGTTGTACTTCTCACCCGTTTGGGAATACTTTAACAGCTGTGGCAAAACGGGTGCATTACAGAAAAACCAACAAAATGACAACAAAAATAACAAAAAATCTGAACTTGCTGTTCTAGAAATGGCCGTGTACAGCTCGTTGTGATAAACGCCCGGTAGCAGCAATGACGATAAATATACACCATTAGTGTTACAGCAAGGTGTCTGACAGGTTGCTTCACTAGGCATTACGAAATGAGCATCAACAACGTTACATAGATCACCACTTTTAGCTAAACTTTTCACACGGCTATACGTTCATCAACAAATTTCAACTCTGAGTTCAAACCAGAGAAACAATGTTATTACAAAAACGCAAACTCTGGTTTGATCAGATAGAATTAGAAAACTCACTAGCTTGGCAACCGAGAGTTAGCAAAAGTTGCTGAAGTTGCTCTTTTGGATACTTCCAAAGAGGAAATATCGATCTCTCTACCATTTGATTCATTCTGACCAGTATGATCTATGCAAGATAGACTTACAAAAATAATAGACGTGCTTTCCTCAATTTCGCTCAGAATGAAAATTTACAATTTACATCCAACTGAGTTAGTACCAGCTCTCCTCACCTGTTCAGTGGAAACAAGGAGACCTGGGGGTCAGAATTAAAACCATTGAAATTTTGTGGGTCGGTTGCGATTATACCAGGGATGGACCCTATCGATTTTCACCGCAACCAGCCAAATAATATGGCCGCCACGGCAGCCATCTTGAAATCCTATGACGCGCGATAACTTAACTTTTGCTCCCATTCACCAAGATTTGGACTGTGCTAGCAGAGGTTTGCACTCTAGGAGTACCTCTAGTTTTGTAAAATTACCTCTGATGGTCAGTTGTTCCAGTAGATCAGGTGGCATGAACTTTGAGCAGTGTCACAGTATTAAAACACAATGGCATGATGGAAGGAGCTGTCAAAATTATTCGTAACCACACTGTGGCCTTACATGATGCGGAGGACATCAAATGCTGCCACAGCACCATAAGAAATACCTCAGTGGAGAAAGGAAAGGACACCTGCACACTTACTCCAAGCCACCAAAATAAGTTTATTTATTAAACTAGAACAACATTTTGATCCAACTCGGGTCTTCGTCTGGCGTTCTTTCCTTTCTCCACTGACGTCTTTTATTTGATAGCCTTGCACCAATACATGATGTGCCTATAACTCTTTCTTCGTATCATAAGAAACACCTCCAAGCATTTCATAGAGACCGGTTCGTTGAAAACTAGCGGCAAGAGGCACAAAACAGAAGTTGACTGTCTCTGATGTTTCTTATCTGTGCATGACAATTAAAAAAAAAAAAAAACCCGGCGGTTAACGGCATAATAACCAAGTGATATTAATAGCACCAGAAGTGAAGAGATGGAAGTATGAAAATCTACAATTTCCAAAAGCCTTTGTGAAAATGTTATGATTGGTTGAGTTGCTGCCAAGAAGTGGTATCATCAAAAAAAAAAAAGAAAAAAAAAAAAAAAAGACTTGGGTTTGCCATGAAATTCAAAGATTGGGCACCAATGGACTAGGAACAAGTCCTTTGGACCAATGAACTCCAAAACTTCAAGATTTTTTCTCAAAACATAGAATTTATGTGCAGCGTACAGTTGAGAGTTTCAAAAATTACTGTTTAATCCCCTTCAGTAATACATGGAGGTGGTAATATTATGGTTTGGGGTTCAGTCTGCACTAAAGGAGCCGGTGATCTCAAAAAATTAACGAGATCATGACTCAAATCAAAAGAAGTATCACAGCATCCTTTGTGAGGCATGCTTTGCCATCTCGAAAGAGACTGATTGGTCTGGGATTTTATTTTCAACAAGATAATGAGCCTAAACACACTTGTAAGTTGTGCTAGAATCATCTCAGTCAAAAAGAAACACCTAGTGACATAGAAGTTATGACTTGGCCTACTCAAATATAGACCATAATCCAATTGGGCAAATCTGTTGTAACAGCGAAAGAATGTCTAGTCTCTTTGGAATAAACTTCAAACCACATGGAATGGTGAAGCAAGTGAGGAAACTTAAAAAATGTGAAAACTGCGCCTGAAAGATTAAGTGCTGTAATCAAAGCAAAGGGTGGCCAGACGAAATATTGACCTTTTCTCTCAAAAATACATCATTTTAATTTTTACTTAATTTTGTTATCTGTTTACTTTTTATCTACATGAATGGTATTTTGTTTCTGATTTATCTTCATTTCGTTCAGTGTATCTTCATCACTGCACACTACTGTACGTGGTTCCAAGATCTCATTCACATAGAATTGATCTGTCAGAGGTCCATCAAGAAATACCAGTGGAGACCTCCAGCCACACCATCACACTACTGCAGCCAAATTGATCCACTTGCACAACATAATACCGTTCACCTCCTCCCCGATACATAGGTCGGCACCAATCATTACAATAGTGCAAGTAGCGCGACTTGTCACTAAAAATAATGCGATACCGTTGACAATATGGCCAATTTCTGTTGGAATGCGTGTGTCCCCACCAACATCGAGCAGCATGTCTGCGATCCATCAGGACCATCCCAACACATGTTCTACATAATACATCACACAAGTTTGACATTGTCACGCATGGCTGCCCAAGCCGCGGTCAATCTCAGGTGCATCCTGTCTGCCTATATCACGTCTGCAGACATGAAACAGTTGTACAATGTACTCCGAAGTGTGCCGCAACTCTGGCTGCACTCATCCCAACCATCAGTTTTCCCATTTCCCATCCCTGTTTTGTGTTTCAATCGTGACATCATGACTTTTCACTAACTTGAAATTTTTAAGCCTGACTTTCTATAGCCAGGCTATATGTTGATATGCATGTTGAGCAATGCATACAACACTTCTTTGCTCACTCTTCCTTTTTGTGGATAATTTGGGTAGTACTTCATGTATCGGACCACTGCTGCCAGTACGTGGCCTGTCGACTCACCAATTTGTTAGTATTTACCATTTGTGCACAAATACTTTATGTTAGCATCCTTGTATTTATTTTTTCCGGTTACATTATTTGTACAAAATTTTGTACACTGCTGCTTGTTGCAGCTTGAATGCCTCTTAGTATACATCATCATAGTAATTTTAAGGAGACAGAGATAACAAAGTAAACAAGAAAGTGCAGATTTTAAATGATGATTGAATTAATTGAAGGAAAAAAGCCATCCAGCCCTAACTGGCCCCATGTGAAAAAGTAATCGCACCCAAAGTTACAAAATCAGCCAATTAAACAAAAGTAATGTATAATTGGGTTCAATTTCACTTAACACACCCAAGCACGATAACTGCCGACTCGACTGAATTTAAACATCACTTGACCCATTTAGGCTGCGGCTGCCTAAAAAAAAAAAAAAAAAGCCCCCCCAAAAAAAACCTATGGCATTACTGTAAATGACTCTCTAAAACCTGAATGTTTTCTGAAAAATGTTGAAAATGTGCCAACATTTACAATAAAAATTCATTTCTCAGGCTCTGTAACAGATTGAAAGATGAAATAAAAGCCATTTGAAAGCTTACACCCTTGGCAATCATATAAAAATACATCCATTGGCCCTAATGGCAATAAAAAAAATTTAGAAAATTCCATAAACCGATGAAATAAATAATTGGCAATGCCTGATAAAAAAAAATACATTTCTCAGTCTCTGTAGCAGATAGAAACCTGAAATAAAAACCATTTGATAGCTTAAACTTAATTTTATGAAGTATTACATTCAGTTGGTCTCATCTCTCTCTTTCCAAAATTTTCCAAAACACATTTCACAGCGATTTTAACTAAAAAAATCAAATGCAAGTGTAGTGTAAGAAAAAGTAAAATAAAGTGTATCTGTGTTGAAAGTAATACAGAGCTTTGGCTCCCTCAGGAGGAGGCTGAGAAAACATGTAAAAAGTGTCGCTGTGCTGTTTTCAACAGTGGCACTAGAAGAACAAGTGCAGTGCATGGTCGACGGTCATTTCAATAAAAGAACTAAAATGAACTAAAATGTCAATGAAACTGTTTAGTTTCAGCTCTCTTTTCTCTCTCTCTCACACGGTACTGTTGTTCAAGGCGTGGTAAAAAGAAAACCTTCTTTTTGTTCTGACCTAACTACCACACCCACAATGCATTTCAACAGTCCCTTGTGTCTATTCTAGCGAATCACAATGCAGTAATTGTCTCACATGTCCAAAAAAAAAAAAAAAAGCCCCAACCCCGGGAAACACCAGAGTTACGTCTACGTCTCTCCCAGCGTCAGTGAGAAATACACACGAGCCCCTGCAGACCCACGTCCCTCTCGTCTCAAATGGGTGAAGGGGTCAAGCCTGGGTTCATTCAGTTTAAGTCTTTCTAAGCACTAAAACACATAAAAATTGTGTCAACTGAAAAAAGCTCAGAATTAAATTTGATTTTAATCAAATTTGTTACTTTTGTAACCATGAAAACCATACATTATTGGCGAAAAATGAGAAATCTTGTGGCAACAGTATCTCAGAAACTATACCATATTTTCCTGTAATTCTTTTGTGTTGAAGCTAATATCACCAGCTATACAATGACATACTCATCCTGGGTATTTTCATGGGAAAAAATTAAAAAAATTATTTGGTCATAGAATTTTAGAAATGGGTGGCAGAACCTTCCTGGCAGATGGATCATAAATACATCATGTATCTACCAACCCCAAAATGTCATAGCATAGAACAGAAACTATGGTGAAAATTTCAGAGCAATACCTTGAAAAATGTGAATTTTATGCCCGCCACAAGCCTGATAAACTATGAAATTTTGCGATGAGAGAAAATCGCGTTTTTGTCGCGAAACGAATGCACTGGAGGCATTCACATGATCTACTTAAAAAGAATCTACTTAAAAAAAATCTACTTAAAAGATAGTTTTTTGGTCTTAAAATCACCTTTTATGAAGGTTTTGAAAGATTTTCAACAAAATGAAAAAAAATATTTTTTTTCAAGTCTGAACCTAGTCTTGACCCCTTAAATAGAACTTTCCTGGAAATGTGAAGTAGGCAAAACACCGAACATGATTCCACATTCTAAAGAAATTCAAGAACAGATAGAAAACAATTCCTGACATTCATCAGTCTGGAAATGGTAACAAAGCAATTTCTTAGGCTCTAGGACTCAGGGGATCCACAGTGAGAGCCCTTGTCTTCAAGTGGAGAAAACTCGTGATAGTGGCGAACCTTCCCAGGCCTGGCAGCCTAAATTTCTCCAAGATTTCATTGACAACTCATCCAGGAGGTCTTAAAAGAACCCAGACTAACATCTAAAGAACTGCAGGCCTCACTTGCCTCAGTTAACTGCAGTGTTCCAAATTCCACAGCAAGAAAGAGAATAGGCCAAACTGGCACCCATGGAAGAGCTGCAGGGGGGAAAAAACTACAGCTGACCAAAAAGAACACAAAGGCTCATCTAACATTTGCCAATAAACATCTTGATGACCATCCAAGATAACAGGTCAAGTCTGACCTTGCAAAATTCATGTGCCCCGTCACCACTATGTGAATGAATTTCTCTACAATTGAACTTGTACAGAGTACCTGAGAATATTTTTCAGCCTTCATATCCTAAGTACACAAATGCATCAAATTTCAATGAAATTGATTAAATCTGCATAATCTGAAAGCAGCTTCTTTGTTAGTTCTATCGCCTTGGTTGCTGGTACTTCTTATGGTTGCAGAAGAGAGTTTTGCATCATTAAGGAGTTCGAGATCATGAAGGTTACAACCCATGACGAGTCTAATGCAGTTGACATTAACAAAAACATTTTACCTTTAAAAGTACGCTACCAGTGAGAGTCCTTTTTTGTCACCTTTCTGACCAAAAAACTAATCAACTATATTTTAGAATTAAAATAACACAAAAGAATATATCAGAACAGGATTAAATTTTTAGAACATCAACAAAGAAAAGTCCCCATATGAGCTCAAAGACTCACTGGAAACAACCTAAAATGTTAATAAAATAAATATTTGCAATATCTCAATACTGAGTGTATTTTGGAAGGAAAGAAAAGCATAGGCATCCCTTACTATCAGTCATCCCCCATCCTAGCCTCCCCTGGTGCTGATGCAATTCACTGCCTAAAAATACTGCTGGGAGGGAAGAAAGGCTGGTTTGTCTCAGCCAGAAGCTTTTACAAGAATTTGAGAATTTTTTAGATAGATGGCAAAACTAAGCTAAACAGTTAGGACCATATCAACAGCTTTCATTTTATCTTGTTTGGAACAATTCATAATTAGCCAGGCTAGCATGCAGTGCATGCAGAAACATACATGCTTTGCAGTATTTTCACAAGCTTTTTTAGTTGGAGTGGTGTTGACTGGAGTACTAGTAGCCCTCTAGTGGGGTGTAGGGACATGCATTCCCCAAAAATGTTCAAGTTCGACACTCCTGGAAATGCATTTTCCAACATTTGAGAAAGGACGTGGCAATAAGACAGCTGCATGCAGCAATGGGACAGGGCAGTAGCGGTGGAAGAAGCAGAAGAGGAGGAAAAATGAGATGACACAAAGAGGAATGAAATTAGTAATATTAAAATTTGACAAATACATAAAGAACATTTTGTTCAAAATGGACAATTTTGGATTTGGATTTTTCTGTAGCTTAAGCAATAGCATACCCATCCGTGATTCATCATGATGAATACTACATGTAAGAGTACTTGCAAACATGTCTTTACAGAATGACATAGGGTTGGAACCAACAACCTTCTGGACAATAGGTAGGCTCCATACAGGATGTGCTACCCGGGTATATCAATGAGGTGGCCGCTAACAGTTTGTAAAGTGATGTTACAAACCCCTCAGTGCAGATGACATTTGGTGTAAAAATACCAAAGTAAAAACTGATACAGAATGTCCTGAACAAAACATAAATCCTTAAAAAAAAGGCAAAATGGACTTAATCCGTTTTTTTCCCCCCCAACAAAATTAATCCCATATAGTTGAGACTGCACAGTTTGAAGAACCATTTAATTCAAAAGGAACATTTTTTCAGAATGCACCAGCTGTGCAGAAAGGTTATTTTAGAACGAGTTTGCTCAGCAAACAATTCAGCACAACTAATCCTGTGTGACAGCTGGAGGGCTTGCAACTCAATCTCTATAGCACTGCTCAGGGTTCAAATTTGCAACCTTCGTCGTTGTCTGGGCAGAAGCAGACCGTTGAGCTGGTTGCGCACAGCTGTGTAGGTCAGTGGTTCCCCCGCTCAGTCCTGTGTATTATTTTTTTCTAACCACAAATGTTATTGGAGGATTTTAACAAGCTGTTAATTTGTCGTATTTAGGAGCATTGATAACAGATGTTTATAACCATCACGAAAGTCAGCATTAAATTCAGTACCATCTGAAGGCTCGAAAAACGGGGGCAGAAGGAAACAGAACACATAAGCTAATGTTTCTAGCACACAGAGTGGTCACAGTGTAGGATAGCTTATATAGGTTATGTTGGAAGAAACTTGTTTTCAAGACCAAGGCTCGATACACTCCCAGGCTAGCTCTTCAGTGTGCGCCACGGTTAGGTAGAGGATCTTGCGTTTCACTATCAACACATCTGTCGGGCACACAGGTTTGCAGTTTATCACAACCCTGCTTGGAAGACGGCAGAAAAAAAATTGTTTTAAAACTTGCACTACAATTTCAAGATCGACACAAAAATCTGGTAAGCTAAGAAAAGGCTTTAATAAAGGCCATCACAAACGTGATGGTGTGCACATCTGCACAGGAATAATGACTGTTCTGTGACCACAATACCTAGCATCAAAAAGTTAAATTACCTTCTGAGAGTGCCTTACCCCTGCTGGTCCAATGATCATGCCTGTCCATTTTGTAAGAAATATGTCCTCATCATCTTCAAGGCCCCAGCTGACAGTACCATCACCTCCTCCTTTCTGTCCCTCTTCAAGCTCTTCCAACAAGCGAAAATTTCGTGGAACTGTAACTCCTACAAGGATGAAATCAAAATCAATCATAATTAAAAGCATGGCAAAACAAATTTTTTCTTAATTTCTGACCAATAGGGCTGGACAATATGGCTACCAAACTAATCACGAAAGTATTTCTCATACAAGACGATAAGACTGGGTGATATATTTCGCGATGACGATATAACATTTTTTACAGTTTTAATCTTTATATTGTGATATGCAACATTTTATTTTACTTTATTTATGTGGTTGCCATGTTTATTTATTTATTCCCCCCCGCCCGCAACGAATGTTATGCGTTTCAGGGTCAGAGGCTCACAGCACAACATTGAAAATTCCGTAATCGCCGGAAATTTAGGGAGTTGAATAGACCAGCTGATTTGCTGGTGTCCAAGCACGTCATAACATCCGGGATATCAATAGAGCTGAGAAATTTGTTTTCTTTGCCTTTAACAGTGATGATTCAAGCAAGAATCAGAGAATTCAATTCACCAACAATCATCTGATTGGCAGGAACAGATCCTTAACGTAACACTGACATTGCTAATAGATATATTCTTCCATCTATGCATACATTTAACGTGTAGTTCAGTAGGAGGCTGAAGTTGGTTTCTTATTCTCAGGTTCCATTTCATAATTCCCGGTCTGCTAGATTTTTTTAATATATACATATTTTTTGCATTCTTCCAGGCCAAATCAAAACACTTCTCAAATGTTGCCCAGGATGAATTAAACAAGTAACACTAAAGACACATTATATAACAAAAAACAAGCTTGCACACTGTCTACTAAGGGATTCATTCCAGACTCAATACAGGTTGCATGCACAGAAACATAAAACCGAAACTTTGAAGTTATTGGTGCAAATCTTAGAGATTTACCAACTTTTGGAGTGTCAGATAACGTTCCCCTTTTTGCAGATAGGGCCAGTCACATTTCTGCCTAGCACAAAAGGGGTTTTGAGGTGCCATCTAAGAATTCAACACTTCAAATTTTAGCTTTATATACTGATGGGACTTTAAAAACTTATAAACACAATTGCAGCAAAACTCAGATTCAAAAATTTGTAACCATTTATTGACTTTACCCAAAACAAAAACTCCGACAAGATGTCAGATAACATCAACAAAAAAAGAAGAACAAAAGAATCAACAATGACAAGTTTAACAATAAAATCAACAAAAAAGACCAACTCCAATCTCAGTACCGAGTGTGACGGCCATGCGCCAGCAACAAAGCCATCACTTGTCTTGGCACGGACAGCACCATTCTGTTGAGCTGTTGCTGGGGAATGGCCTGCCACTCCTAAGGAGAAGCTTCTTGGAGCTCCGCCCTCATCCTGGGCGCTGGGGTGCGTTGCCGAACCCACCGATCCAACAGGTCCCACACAGGCTCGATGCACTTCATGTCAGGGCTGAAAGGTGGCCATTCCATGACTCGCACACCATTCTGGGCCAGGAGCTGCTGGGTCACGTGCTGAGTGAGGTTGTGCGTTGTCTTGCATGAACGTGACCTCAGGGTGGTCTGTGATGTAAGGCATGACGTGCGGTCTGATGACAAGGTCACAGTAGTGGGCTACATTTAGATTTTCATTGATTATGACCAGGTCGGACCTCCAGCCGCACTGAATGGCACCCCAGACAATCACCGAGCCTCCTCCAAAGCGATCTGTCTCAGCAATGCAGGGGGCTGCGTATCTCTCACCACGTCGTCTGTAGACCCTCTGCCTTCCATCATGTTGGTACAGACAAAATCTGGACTCATCACTGAAGACAGCATTCCTCTGAAACAATTGGGGACTCGTCTCTGACCATATTCTTCAGCCCAGCGAAGCATGGTGACCCTGCACCAAGCATCAAGCTGCATTCCAACACATGTGCTGTGGGCTCTGATCCCTCACTCTGCAAGTCAGCAACTCACAGTTCTTCTGCTGATCCTTGGTCTGTAGATTCCTAGGGTCTCCTGAGCCGTCCTGGTGCAGGTTCGAAACCAACCTCTCAGGTGGACGAGGCAGATCCGATCGTCCAGGGCTGGGATCGTGACCCCTGGCTTACCAGGTCGGGGTCAATCATTGGTGCTCCCAGTCTCCTGGTAACAAGCCAAAAGGTTAGAGATTGTGGATTGGCTTACCCCAAAACGCTGGGTGATGCAATTTTGGGACGTTCCCACCATCCACAGCCCAATAGCTTGATCACGTTGGGGTCTGGACTGGCAAGGCATGGCGCACTTAGTGTCTTTGAACAAATTCTCTAGGGTTCTGGCCTTAATGACCTCAAGGATTGTTTAAAGGCATTTGACAGCATTGCGATTGTGATCAGTGAAGCTGGATGAGGTTACATCACCAATTCCTTAAATCCTGCTCCACAGACACAAACAAGGTCATGACCTCATGCACTGCTGTGTCTCCATACTCAATGACAACTGCATGTCAATTAAGTAATCTAATTAAAGTTCCTCTAACCCAACTATACTATTTCTGTCCAGTCAGACTTATAAGTTTTTTAAAGTCAGAATATATTGTATGTGTAATTCTTCAAGGTGTCAAAATGTATTTGAATACAGACAGTAAGAGCACTGCAAAGTACTTTTCAAAGCTTTTAAAGTTACACATAGGTTTTAAGTACCACTAATGCACTGAACAAAGGGTAGCAAAAATATCTAAAATATGCATGGACAATACAAATGAACAAATGACAACATTTCTTAAGTTGCTGAGAACAAACTGTTTATTATTTTCAAATGATTTTTTGTAGGCAAGTACAGAAGACATGGACGAAGAGTTTACCACAAGTCCAACACCTTTCCAGGAAAGGGCCAGAGCCACAGGGTCCCAAAAATGGCTGATTTCAGCATTTTTCAATAAAACCCATGGTGAAAATTGGGGGGTGAAGCCTGCGGGCATTTTCGAAAATAGTCTATTCAGAAATAAACCAGGCCAAATTATCCATTAGGATACCCTAACACAACAGCAGCGCCCCCTAGGCCCTTTTTGATGGAAGATGCACTGAATTTCACCCAGTTATGTTCAGCAAACATTAGGTTTTGCATTGATAATAAAAAATGGTATGAATGGGTTGCCTGTGAAGTTTTTTTGGATCAATGGCCGGCAAAAATGTCAAAATTATCGGTGGGAGGGCAAACATTAACGCAACTCGCCCATTACTAAAATGCAGTGAAGTCGCTGATGCCGGTAGTTGTTTGCCCTCCCACTGCTACGAAATGAATCAAACTTTCCCCCTTAAATACCCTGCGGTGTTTTAAAAAAAAAAACAACAAAAAAACAAAAAGAAAACTTCGCACTGTTTTTTACTATGTCCATATACTCTCCTCCCATGATAGTATCAATGAGCTAGGCCTACTGTGAATAATTCATAGGCTAGTAAAACACAGTGGCGTGCAATCGGAGGTTAGTTTGGTGAGGCCAGACACCTCCCCTTTGCTTGATTAGCAATCAGACTAGTTTAGACTAACTAGTTTAGTAAAACTATTCGGCGGGATGACGGGACAGTTTAAGTTTTCGCGGCGTCATTACTCAGTACATCGAACCTGAAATGCTCACTATACAGCAGATTTGCGCGTAGGCTACTTGCTTCCAGGAAGCCGAAGCAATGTCATCAACAAATATTAAACGCAGTGTTTATGTATTAAAAAGGCTCACTTTATTGAGCAGAGCTCAGACATAAACATTGAAATTCGCGGTACTCGTCTTGAAGAACTGAGCCCTCTGATCAAAACATTCACATTTAATATCTAAAAGAGTCGGTAGATTTTAAGAGATTAAAAACAATAATTGACTGTCAGACACGGAGTTATATTGAAACCATCCGACTGTCGGACACGGAGTTCTATTAAAACCCAGTCCGACTTTCGTAGACACTGCGAGTATCAAAACAGTTCGACTTATGCAGAGTTCAGTAATCAATTTACAATGTATTCACCTAAATATGCCCTTTAACACCCAAACAAAGAGCGGGCGCTTATTTTCAGTCTTCTGTCATAATCCGACAAACAAAATATTTAAACAGAATGTATACAGAATTACCGAGAATTTTTCCTAATTGATTATTCAGATTTCCATCCTTGCAGTCTCGAATTGAAGCGTACGTGATTGAATCTTGTGACCGATTGGCTTCAAAGGCCAGGCACCGGTTTATTACTTGGTATAGTTCACTGAAACTTCACAAATAGGGTCACAGGATATTCTGTCAACAAAGTATGTAGGGTAGAGTAAAAATACACTCACATTACTTGCCATTGTTGAGAAGAAATCACGGCGAACTCGCGACGAACTTCAACTCCTGTCAAACATACACTCCTGATCAAAATCTTAAGACCAGTTAAAAAATTGCAAGAATTTGCATTTTGCACTGTTGTATCTTAAGAAGGTTCTAAGTAGAGTTTCAAAATGCAAAAAGAAGAAATGGGAACAAGAGACCAAATGTTTTGAGCAGGCAATTTATTGAAAAGAACAATTTAACTGAAATAGGCTGTTCATCAGCTGATCAAAAGTTTAAGACCACATCCTTTAAAAGCCCAAATCTGTGGAAAAAATTTGGATTCCATGTCATTTTCTGTCAAGTAATCACACAGTCAAGACCTCTTGATGGGAAAAGCAAAAAAACTCACTGCCTTCGAACGTGGCAGGATTGTTGAGCTGCATAGACAAGGTCTCTCACAGCGTGCCATCGCTGCTGAGGTTGGACGCAGTAAGACAGTCATTTTGCATTTCTTAAAAGATCCTGAGGTTTATGGAACAAAAAAATCAAGTGGTAGACCCAAAAAAATCTCACCGGCTCTGAGCCGGAGGATCCGAATGGCTGTCCGTCAAGACACGGGACGATCCTCATCCCAAATTAAGGCCATTACTGGTGCTGACTGCAACCCAATAACCATCAGACAGCATCTGCAAAGGAACGGCTTCAAAAACAAAAAACGTCTTCAAAGGCCACGTCTCCTTCAACGCCACAAAATTGCCCGTTTGGCCTTTGCAAGGGAGCACCAAACATGGGACGTTCAAAGTTGGAAGAAAGTTTTATTCTCTGATGAGAAAAAATTTAACCTTGATGGTCCTGATGGCTTCCAACGCTACTGGCATGAGAAGGAGATGCCACCTGAGATTTTTTCAACACGGCACAGCGGAGGGGGCGCCATCATGATCTGGGGTGCTTTTTCCTTCAATGGAACAATGGAGCTCCAGGTTGTGCAGGGCCGTCAAACAGCAGCTGGCTACGTGGAGATGTTGCAGCGGGCATCCCTCATGACTGAGGGCCCTCGTCTGTGTGGTGATGACTGGGTCTTTCAGCAGGACAGTGCTGCAATTCACAATGCCCGTCTGACACAGGATTTTTTTCAGGAGAATAACATCACTCTTTTGGATCATCCTGCATGTTCCCCTGATCTAAATCCAATTGAGAACATTTGGGGATGGATGGCAAGGGAAGTTTACAAAAATGGACATCAGATCCAGACAGTGGATGCCCTTCGTGAAGCCATCTTCACCACTTGGAGCAACATTCCTACAAGCCTTTTGGAAACACTCGCATCAAGCATGCCAACACGAATTTTTCAAGTGATCAACAATAATGGTGGAGCTACTCATTACTGAGTCTGTTTTTGAGACTTTAATTTCTGTTTTAGGGGTTTTTTTGAGCTATGGTCTTAAACTTTTGATCAGCTGATGAACAGCCTATTTTAGTTAAATTGTTCTTTTCAATAAATTGCCAGCTCAAAACATTTAGTCTCTTGCTCACATTTCTTCTTTTTGCATTTTGAAACTCTACTTAGAACCTTCTTATGATACAACAGTGCAAAACTTAAATTCTTGCAATTTTTTAACTGGTCTTAAGATTTTGATCAGGAGTGTATTTCTCATCCCCTGGAGGTCTAGCCTGGACGAACAGACTCGTAATTTCTCAAATGAGATGGCTGTAAGTGAATCAGGGCCGTAGCTGGGATGAGACGTCGGCGCAGGCTATTTGAAATCTACCTCCTGAATGGTTATTTTTGCCACACCATGCACTTGAAAATTTGTAAACACGGCGCAAATTGAGGTAACGCATTCATCCAACGGGCGAACAACAGCTCTGTTCCAAATCGCGTATTTGGCTGTAATACGCGGAGTTCATGTAAATGCGGGTATCCTATTGAAAAGGTTGCTTTTAATCAAACCGTGGTGTTCTTTTTGCATGACAATAGTATTTACATCATTTTTTAAATAAGCTTTCTGAGGCTCGTTTACCGCCCCAGTTCAGCTGTTACGCATGCCATTAGAGTTTATGCAGAGCGTTACCAATGCCTATCCAAAAGCCATGTGACCGCTATTTGCATTATCCAAAAAACCACATTTGATGACTTTTTTTTCTTTTGCTCACTTAAATTTCTTTATACGCATAATGAATCAAATACAAATAGGCCTAATAGTAACATACTGAATTAACAACATGCATCTTGGGGGGGGGGGGGGGGCAGTGCACTGACAAACAAATTGTAACTTCATTACTAAATAACACCATTTACCAGAATTTTGTCTTTTTCTTGTTCCTGGGCAGTATTTCCCAATAACTTACACCTGAAGTAAAAGGAAAAAGACAATTTTTCACCTCAACTTTGCTTTAGTGACCTGGATAATGAAAAGGTCCAATTTATCAATTTTCCAGAACATTAATGGTAGATTCGATGCCGACTTGCTAATGAGAGAATTTTCTAGAGCTTACAAGAACTTTCGAGAACGTTCTACAAAACCCAAATCCAGTGAAGTTGCCACGTAGTGTAAATCGTAAATAAAAACAGAATACAATGATTTGCAAATCCTTTTCGACCTATATTCAATTGAATACACTGCAAAGACAAGTTACTTAATGTTCGAACAGATAAACTTTGAAATTTTTTGCAAATATTAGCTCACTTGGAATTTGATGCCTGCAACATGTTTCAAAAAAGCTGGCACAAATGGCAAAAAAGACAGAGTTGAGGAATGCTCATCAAACACTTATTTGGAACATCCCACAGGTGAACGGGCTAATTGGGAACAGGAGGGTGCCATGATTGGGTATAAAGGCAGCTTCCCTGAAATGCTCAGTCATTCACAAACAAGGATGGGGCGAGGGTCACCACTTAACATAACACAACATAACATAACATAACATGAATGGCAAGAACAAGCCTTTCAGCCCAACTAAGCTCACCAGTTTCTTTATACTATTGTGAATATATCCCTACAGAAACTAAATGACTCAATGGTATCTAGCTTTAGGTCAAGCCTGCTCTTGAAAACCCCCAAGGTCTCTGCCTCAACAATATGGTCAGGTAAGCTATTCCACATTGAAATTACTCTTTGGGTGAAGAAATATTTCCAAATATCAGTGCTAAATTTACCTTTGGTCAACTTCCATTTCTGACCCCGAGTTCTACTCACAACACTTGGTCAAAGGAATCCTACATGATTCACTTTGTAAATCCTTTTAACATATTTAAAGACCTCAATCAAATCACCCCTGAGTCTCCTTTTCCTATGACTAAAGAGATTAAGGGTCATCAGCCTCTTCTCGTAGCTTTCATCTCTTATACCTGGAATAAGCTTGGTGGCTCTTCTCTGAACTTTCTCTAGAGCCTCTATATCTCTCTTAAAGTATGCTCCCCAGAACTGTACACAATACTCCTGGTGTAATCTAATGAACGTGTTGTACAAAAGAAGCATCACCTCCTTAGATTTGTACTCAATACTTTTGGCAATGTATCCTAGCATCCAATTAGCTTCTTTAACTGCTACGGCACAATGGCTAGAACCTGTGAGGGTTTGGTTAACAATCATTCCCAGATCTTTCTCTTGTGCAGAACATTCCAGTTTTAAACCTCCCATGAAGTAATCCCGACTAATGTTTTTTTTACCTACATGTACAACTTTACATTTTGCTAGATTAAATTTTATTTGCCACATTTCTGCCCAATTCTGGATTCTATCCAAATCATCCTGAATCACTTTAGTGGACCCTAGACTATTTGCCAAACCCCCCAATTTAGTATCATCTGCAAATTTAACCAGTCTGCTCTCGATATTCCTATCAAGGTCATTAATGTAAATGAGGAACAGCAGGGGTCCCAACACCAATCCCTAGGGGACGCCACTCCCCACCACACCCAGCTCAGATGAGAGACCACTGACCACTACTCTTTGTGTTCTGTCCTGCAACCAGTTTTGAATCCACTTCAGAATACCCCCTGTAACTCCAATGGAGCTCATTTTAAAAATTAGTCTCTTATGGGGTACTGTATCGAATGCTTTCTGAAAATCCAAGTATATGATGGATATATATATCCAAGGCCCTGCTCAGGTCGTAAGTTCTGGTGGCCTCTTCAAAAAATTCGAGAAGGTTTGTTAGGCATGAGGTTCCCTTCCGAAAACCATGTTGGCTATCCCTCAAGATACTGTTACGTTCAAGAAATAAGTCCAGCTCATCTTTGATGATTGATTATAATATTTTGCACGAAATGCAAGTTAAACTCACTGGCCAGTAGTTTCCTGGCTCGGTACGGTCCCCTTTCTTATATATTGGTATTATATTGCCCTGTTTCCAATCATTTGGTATTTCTCCAGTTTCTAAAGACCGTCTGAAGATGGCGGATAGCGGCTTAAAGATGAACTCACCAGCTTCCCTGAGCACTCTAGGATATAAGCAATCAGGACCCGCCGCCTTATGCGCTTTTAGTTTATGCAACTTGTCTAATACTTCGTTATCCCGAACCTCAATTTCCGCTAATAATCTTGAGCATTTGACGTGCCCTCTGGCCAAATAAAGACCCCCCTGAGGTAAAATTCTCAACAAAGTAACTGTTTAAGGCATCCGCAATATGCTTGTTATCATATAGCAGCGATCCATTTTTATTCTGTATTCACTTAACCTGCTGTTTAACTTTCTTTTTTCTGCTACAGTACTGAAAGAAGCGCTTAGGGCTAGTTTTTGCCCCCTCTGCAATTGTCTTTCATGCAGTCTTCTAGCATTCCTCAGCTCTTTTTTGACCACAGCCCGCATTTTACAGTATCCAGCCCTAGTATTCTCATTGCTATCCTTTATGTACATCATATAAAGATTCCTCTTTTCGCTCAACATCCTACGAATACTTTTGGTCATCCACTGAGGATTCTGCTTTTTCAGCTTACTTATGGACACCTTTGGAATGAATCTGCACTGTGATTCAAGTAAAACCCCCTTAAATCTTTCCCACATCTCATTTACGGACTTACAGTCCAGGAGTGTCTCCCATTTTATTTCAGCTAGATATGAGCGCAACCTGTCAATGTTTGCTCGCCTAAAATTGAAAATTTTTGTTTTAGAATACACCTTTTTAACTTCCCATGAAACATCAAAATTAACAGCAGAGTGATCACTTGTCCCAAGTGGCTCCAGTACCTCAACATTGCGAATTCTATCGGGGTCATTACAGAGCACCAAGTCTAAAATTGCCTTCTCTCTGGTAGGTTTATTAACATACTGCACCAAGAAATTATCATTTATAACATCTAGAAATTCTTCCTCCCCCCTACCCTGTCCTTTCACCATTTCCCAATTGATACCAGGATAATTTATGTCTCCCATGATAATAGTCCCACCACCACTACAAGCTTACGTAATCCTACTAAAAAGCATTTAATTGATTGTACTGTCCAAAGCTGGTGGTCGATAGCATACTCCTATGTTTAAACCTATCTCGTGTTTGCCAATGAGCCTGACCCAGATATCTTCACAGGACAAGGAATGTTCAATTTCGAGAATTTCCTGTACATTAATGTTTTCGTTCACATACGAGTGCTACGCCCCCTCCTCGCCTATTATATCTATCCTTCCTAAAGAGCTTATAACCTTCTATATTATATTCATCTCCATCCTCTTCACATAGCCATGTCTCTGTAATCCCAACTACTTCATAGCCCTCACTGATGATTACAGCCTCAAGTTCTGGAAATTTATTTTTTATGCTTCTTGCATTTAAATAAAAACATTTTCAGGTTATTATTAATGCTCTTCCCCTTTGATTTCCCATGTGGCCGCCGCCTCGAGCCCCCCACTACGCTTTGTTGCTTTGAAAGTAAAACATCGTTAGTGCATGTTACGCCGTCAGCTTCCATCGGGGCAGTCTGCATTTCCCTATGCATAACACTCACTAACCTCCCTGCCCCCCAAGTCCCCAGTTTAAATAATCCTGTGTTACCCTCAACATACGCTGGCCCAGTGAACAAATGCGTGAGCTGATTGTCGAAAAGTTTAAAAACAACATTCCTCAACGAGCTATTGCAAGAAATTTAGGGATTTCATCATCTACGTTCTGTAATATCGTCAAAAGATTCAGAGAATCTGGAGAAATCACTGCACGTAAGCGATAAGGCCGAAAACCAACATTGAATGCCCGTGACCTTCGATCCCTCAGGCAGTACTGCATCAAAAACCGACATCAGTGTGTGAAGGACATCACCACATGGGCTCAGGAACACTTCAGAAAACCACTGTCAGTAACTACAGTTCGTCGCTACATCTGCAAGTGCAAGTTAAAACTCTACAATGCAAAGCGAAAGCCATTTATTAACAGCACCCAGAAACGCCGCTGGTTTCGCTGGGCCCAAGCTCATCTAAAATGGACTGATGCAAAGTGGAAAAGTGTTCTGTGGTCTGACGAGTCCACATTTCAAATTGTTTTTGGAAACTGTGAACGTCGTGTCTTCCGGACCAAAGAGGAAAAGAACCATCCGGACTGTTATAGGCGCAAAGTTCAAAAGCCAGTATCTGTAATGGTATGGGGGTGTATTAGTGCCCAAGGCATGGGCAACTTACACATATGTGAAGGCACCATTAATGCTGAAAGGTACATACAGGTTTTGGAGCAACATATGTTGCCATCCAAGCAACGTCTTTTTCATGGACGCCCCGGCTTATTTCAGCAAGACAATGCCAAGCCACATTCTGCACGTGTTACAACAGCATGGCTCCATAGTGAAAGAGTGCGGGTACTAGACTGGCCTGCCTGCAGTCCAGACCTGTCTCCCATTGAAAATGTGTGGCGCATTATGAAGCGTAAAATACTACAACGGAGACCCCGGACTGTTGAACAACTTAAGCTGTACATCAAGCAAGAATGGGAAAGAGATCCACCTGAAAAGCTTCAAAAATTGGTCTCCTCAGTTCCCCAACGTTTACTGAGTGTCGTTAAAAGGAAAGGCGATGTAACACGTAGGTAAAAAGGCCCCTGTGCCAACTTTTTTGCAATGTGTTGCTGCCTTTAAATTCTAAGTTAATGAGTGTATTCAATTGAATATACGTTGAAAAGGATTTGCAAATCATTGTATTCTGTTTTTATCTACGATTTACATAACGTGCCAACTTCACTGGTTTTGGGTTTTGTACAACTTCCAAGAACTTTCAAGAATTTTGAGGGATGTTGTAGAACTTATGTGAGTTTCAAGAACCTTTTGAAAATTTTTAGATCTTTTCATAGCAATATACAGTGGCTTGAAAAAGTATTCATACCCCTTGAACTTTTCCACATTTTGTCACGTTCTGACCACAAACATAAATATATTTTATTGGCATTTTATGTGAAAGACCAACACAAAGCGGCACACAATTGTGAAGTAGAAGGAAAATTATACATGATTTTCAAGTTTTTTTACAAATAAAAAAACAGAAAAATGTGGCGTGCAAAAGTATTCAACCCCCTTTTCTCTGAGTGCAACCAGTTGCCTTCAGAAGTTGCCTGATAATTGCTGAATGATCAGCTGTTGACCTAATGATTAAATGGAGTCCACCTGTGTGTAATCTAACCTTAGTATAAATACAGCTGTTATCTGACGGCCTCAGAGGTTCGTTAAGAAGACACTGGTCAGGGAACAGCACCTTGAAGTCCAAGGAACACACCAAACAGATCAGAGATAAAGTTGTGGAGAAGTTTAAAGCAGGGATAGGTTATAAAAAAATTTCCCAAGCTTTGAACATCTCATGGAGCACTGTTCAATCCATCATCAAGAAATGGAAAGAGTATGGCACAACTGCAAACCTACAAAGACATGGCAGTCCACCTAAACTTACATGCCAAACAAGGAGAGCACTGATCAGGGATGCAGCCAAGAGGCCCATGGTAACTCTGGAGGAGCTGCAGAGATCCGCAGCTCAGGTGGGGGAATCTGTCCATAGGACAACAATTAGTCGTGCACTACACAAATCTGGCCTTTATGGAAGAGTGGCGAGAAGAAAGACATCGTTGAAAGAAAGCCATAAGAAGACTCATTTGCAGTTTGCCAGAAGCCATGTGGGGGACACAGCACACATGTGGAAGAAGGTGCTCTGGTCAGATGAGACCAAAGTGGAACTTTTTGGCCTAAATGCAAAATATTATGTGTGGCGGAAAACTAACACTGCACATCACTCTGAACACACCATCCCCACTGTCGAACATGGTGGTGGCAGCATCATGTTGTGGGGCTGCTTTTCTTCAGCAGGGACAGGGAAGATGGTCAGAGTTGATGGGAAGATGGATGGAGCCAAATACAGGGCAATCTTGGAAGAAAACCTGTTGGAATCTGCAAGTCTTGAGAATGGGGCGGAGATTCACCTTCCAGCAGGACAACGACCCTAAACATAAAGCCAGAGCTACAAAGGAATGGTTTGAAACAAAACATATTCATGTGTTAGAATGGCCCAGTCAAAGTCCAGACCTAAATCCAATCGAGAATCTGTGGCAAGATCTGAAAACTGCTGTTCACAAACGCTCTCCATCTAATCTCACTGAGCTTGAGCTGTTCTGCAAAGAACAATGGGCAAAAATTCCAGTCTCTACATGTGCAAAGCTGGTAGAGACATACCCCAAAAGACTTGCAGCTGTAATTGCAGCGAGAGGCGGTTCCACCAAGTATTGACACAGGGGGGCTGAATACATTTGCACGCCACATTTTTCAGTTTTTTATTTGTAAAAAAATTTGAAAGTCACGTATAATTTTCCTTCTACTTCACAATTGTGTGCCGCTTTGTGTTGATCTTTCACATAAAATGCCAATAAAATATATTTATGTTTGAGGTCGGAAAGTGACAAAATGTGGAAAAGTTCAAGGGGTATGAATACTTTTTCAAGCCACTGTATATATAAAGCAGCTCACCACTCACCACCTCAGTTTAGTTCTAGCTGCCTCAGTGAACAAGTAGACACCTGAATTTTTCAGAGATGGCATCAAGAAGCTGCAAGCATTCTCCAGATGCACTCTGTAATGTATGAGGCCAATTTATCAAAACAAGAGGGAAAAAAAGTACTCTGACAGTATCTGCTAAAATGCATCAAGCCTACATGATATATCTTGGCTGGCCTGTCAGGGATCAACACAAACTCTGGGCACGTCAATTTACCTATGAGCACTGCAAAAAAACTGCAGTAGACAATTTTTGCTCGCTTGAATGGGAAGATTTGGTATTTTACAGATTTCATTGATTGAATCATATTTTGTTTTATTCAGACCTTATGTAAATGAAAATGAACAAATTCACCCATTTTACATAGACAGTAGGTATTTCTCAATTTCATTATACAGGTCACAAAAGCAAAGTTTGAAGGGAATAATGGGCATTTTCGATTAATTTACAACAAAAGCAATAAAGAAGTGGCACACACTATGCAGGAACAAAATTTGTGAAACATGGTGTAATCACAGTAATGTGCCAATTCGGCACAAAAAAGAACAAGTGATATCAGAAGACAACGCGGCTCACCGGAAAACTTCAACCTTGCTGTCAACGGACGCAGAGGGCATGGCAATAGCTCTCCAAGGACAATCGTCCCGGCGAGTTAAAAAGGGTAATTCCACCGTTGCAGTCATTGCATTCAGAGGGACTTTTAGCCAAACTACTCTTACAGCTAAAGTTGTACTCCAAGAAACCATACCTTGTGTGTATTACTAGCCTAGGTCTGTGGCTATTTGATGGGGGAAGAAAAGCCTTCCAGTGATATCTGTGTCTTTCACATGAACCACAGTTATGAACTTGATGGATGTTACATGAAAAAGACATGGACAAAAATTCCGCCACATTTATTTCAAAATTCCCTGAATCTCAACAATGATACTACTTCTAATGACTTCAGGACAATTTCCTTACACATGGAGAATGACACTTGTTACCAACAGATATATGCTTAAAAACATCAGGTTCCATGAAGAAATAATCCAAGGGGCCCTGTTTCCTCAACTGAAAGGGCTACCCTGTTGAAATAAAATGGAAATAAATTAAAAAAAAATAGTGATAATCATCAAGCAGGGCGTTAGGGACGGAATTTGAAATAAAATTAATGTGGAACCAATTAGGATAGAGGTCATTATTTACAACAACTATTATTTTGAGAAGTGATTGTGACTTATGTTTCATCAGAAAAAAAGCCACCTGATTTAATGCCTAAACATGAGCAGGGCAAGAAAATCATACTTCAGTTCCTCACGCTCCCTCTTTAGAATGCAAATCTTAATTGAGTAATACATGGTAATGAAGAATTGGAAAAGGGAGAAAAAAAAATCAGTTTTTTACAAAACTTAAGTACCCAACCTTCATTTTGCAAACAATCAACATCATGCAATTTCTAGATGAAAATTTCACATGGTTGACAAATTTTTGACCTGACCCTACTGTAGACAGCAGCTGGTCATCAGAATTCCATCCAACATCGTTCGCTGCGTATAAATCTGCCCAGATGAAATACAAAACATACACTCATCGAGCACTTTACTCGGCATATAATACCACAATGGCCCCTCCCGACCTGTCAATCAATCCTAGAATAACCAATCAGTCTTCTCTGAAGCTCCCACCTGACCCAGTAGTACCACCATATTGCCCAAAAAACAAAGCGATCATAAGCTGTGAAACAAGGGCGGTTACTGACTTCACAAATGGCCAGAGCGGTCCACAGGAGCAGATGGGATGTGGACTGTGAGCACTCTGAGCACTCTGAGCAGGGCTTGATGACTGGAGCACACAATGTAAGCACGTAAACCGCGAGCTTTGAATTTCCATCGCACTGGATTTGCTTGTGCAGTATAAGCTAGATTAAACTATGGCATTTCTAAGCTTTACACAGCGTATAACCATCTTTAAGAAAGCTGACAGTGATGTTTTGCAGCTACATTAGCTAGCTGGCCACATAGGCAGCCAACATTCCACCAACATTAGCTTGGACAAGTAAGGCAACCCAATTTCCAAATGTACATAGTGGGTGGAGTAAAATTAACAGAGAAATTAAACGCTTATAATGTAGACAGAATCCACCTGAAATACTAGATTCTTACTATTGGTAATCAATCCAACAGACCGAAAAAAGCTTGCCTTGCAGATTGCCTTGAAGTAGCAGGAAACAAAATTAGCTGTCAGCGAGTAGCATCACAGCAACTCTGTAGTACTTACAAAACCAGTCAGACAACCTCAGTTGATGACGTGATAAGTTGGTGACAAATGCAAGCACTTGCATACACAAATGAAAACTCCAAAGATAGTATAATCCATTTGTAAGAAAAGCTACTCACTCTGCATTACAAGTGTGGCAAGATTCCACTATTTTTCCGGGTTGGATTTCAGAGTGTTAGAGTTTATGAGGGGTTTCATTTTTCAGCATGGATCACCACCACCTCACAGTGAGTCCATCAATTCAGCCAAAAATCTATATTTTGCACATCCTTGAGTAAAATATTTAATGCCTCACTGGAGAATTTTCTTGGACATGTTAGACACATGCGTCAAGAAAAACACTACAGTATTATTCAAAATACGCGAGAGGCAGTGGTGACTAGATTTCTGCTGTGTGGTCACTTTTTTGAAAAAGAGCTGCAAAGCTTGTGGGAGATGACAACAGTAACCAGAGGGCTGAGCTTACGGCCGCTTTTCGGGAAAAGTCCTTTAGGTAGGGTCTCAGAATATGCTCTCAGAAAAGCCTCAGTTCTTTTTAGCATGGATTCTACTAGATTTTGAAAATATCCTCTGAGAATCCAGTCCATCAACAAAGGCCAGGAGAGCATTATAACCCAACGAGATTCCCACCAGCAGAGATGCCGCATGTTTTTGTCACATGCACCATTCTGACTCAGCTCTTCGGACTATTGTGCAGGAAAATTCTAGGAGATCAACACTTACAGAAATGCACAAACCATCCCATCTAGTACCAACTGTTATGCTACAGTTGAAGTCATATCACAGTTTTCTCCCAATCTGACATTTGATGTGATCTTCACGCAAACCTTCTGACCTGTATGCATGACCATGTGAATTGCACTCCCTGCACGATAGGCTGGCTGGATAATCACTAGAGCACGCAGATGTAATCTAGAGATGTTCCTCATACAGTGATTGGTGAGTGTGCACCAAAACTGACATAAGGAATTATACCATGGCCTGGGTGAATACTCTTCTGATTGGCTGGCAGGTATGCTTTAAAACTGTGGAAAGCACAGGTAGTTCGGCTACGGTAGTTTTTTCATTCAAAATTCATCCGCTAGCCAACCTGTAACCATAAAAACTTTGGAATGTGTCACAGTCAAACTGTCAACTGTCGAGAGAAAAGCCCAATCAAACACAGATAGATGATTTTAACAATTCTCTTAACATATTTGGAGTGTACAAAAACAATATATATATATTTTTTTTAATTCAATTGACGAATTCTCGAATGCACGTTTTGTTATCTGCAATTCTTTATTTGAAATTAAAAAATGAGCCACTCAAATTGATGAACTAACAAATGAACGTTTTATCTGCTATTCTTTATTTGAAATTAAAAAAAGACCATCGCCCTCCTCACCCTGTGCAAGTGTGGCTAACTGATGTGGTTGTAAGAGGGACCAGAATTATTCCTCATTATGGCAACGGTAAGCTCTTGTTTCATAAACTTAAGATTTTAAGTGCAAAACTTCCACCAAAAAATTTCTGAATGCTTGGATTTGATATTGCTCACAAATTACCATAGTATAAGCGGTATAATCAACTCGTAGGTGTGAATTACAAGGTATCAAGGCACTGCGCAGAGGCAACCACCCTCTGCTTTGTGTCGGGTGGTTATTCGCCTCTGCGTCGTGCCTTCAAACAGTGTGATGCACACCTACAAGTTGATTATCCCTTACGTGAACCATTCCCAGAAGTTCCTGGTCAGTCTGCTTCTAGACAAATATGACAAATTTTCACTTATTGCTGATCTTTGAATGAAACTTACTTGCAAGCAGCATGACTCATTAATCCAAGAGGAAAAAATGGCCATGGTAATATCTGCCCAGGCAGACTGCAAATGGCAAAAGACACATTTCCTTTTGAAACCATCAGACTTAAACCAGGGCATGTCTCCTCATATGCCATAAAAGCTTTCCTTCTGTGTCTACCCCTTGTAGTGTTGAACTGAGTATTTTGTCACATAGTGTTTTGACTTCGACATCAAGTTGTATTTTGGCAGTTATTTTTGAATTGTTATTTGTATAAGCTTTTGAAGAAAACCATGTGTGGCATTTGCACGTTTTTTTATAGCATGGATGTACCTGAAAGTGTTTGCTGGAGTGCTTTTGCTCCTGTTTTAAAAGGTTTTTAACAACATTCTGTAAACAAATGATAGCCAAGTTACTGGCTCATGGAATAATATATTCCATATTTACGTTTACTAAAAAGAGATGCACCTTTTTTAGACGATGAATCTGACGTTATAGCAGCTTTTAACGGTCAACTTTTTACATTTTGAAATCCTTTGACTGGCACATCCATTTTTCCTTTTTAATTCATAAAATGTGAACCTTAAAATTAAGCACAAGCTTCAAACTGACGCAGATCAAATGAAACACACTGCTCGTCGGTTTGACTGGAATCCTAGGCACTTGAAGACATCAGTAACGCAGGTGTTTATGGCGTCTCACTTCAGTAACATATTCGCAGATTGGGTATCCGTCAGGTAGCCTTCGGATCTGCTACTCTTCAATAAAGATACAGTACCAATTACGTGTACCGTTTGACTCAGGGTTGGTAGTACAATTATGTTATGGGATCCAAAGCGTATTTAATTTTGCCGAGCACAAATGGGGCGTAAACCACAAAGGAGAAAGTTGGACCCGACAGCAGCCGTGGAACAGATTTCATGGGGAGCTCATTTCCTGTTACACCAGCCTAAAATTACATACAAACACAGCGAACATTGGAGTCTGCAAGATGCATCCCGTATTGCCATTAACGCAAGCAGAAGAAAATAATAATAATAATAATAATAATAATAATAATAATAATAATAAAAATAATAATAAATTGCCATTTCATCTACGTCGCTACAGCTGTATATTTATCCGTGCATTTCCTTGAAGCGCAGCTTCCCGAAGAATCTTGCCGCGTACATAGACACAGAAATAGGATCGAATACAATTCATTGGAAGGTCCCTTTTTAAAATTTCCCGTGCCAGTCAACGGGGCCTAGCGAACCCTCGCTGGTTGGTTGCAGGAAGTGGCGGGCTCGCGAACATTAGCTGGCTGTTCACATCTAATGCCCACCGACACCAATTGAGCGTGCCTCATAAACACTACAAATGGCAATAGTTTCAATGCCCAATGTAACTTTCAAGTATTCAACGCACTTTTGAATAAGTAGAAAACGAATGTTTCATATAGCCACATGAAATTACCAATTGAAGTATGTTAAACTGATAGAGGAACTGAAACTAAAAGTTATCTCGCTCTACTTCCTGACTGCACAACCGGGTATCACCGACTAGCCTGCTAACTATAGCTAGCAGCCGCAGAGGAACATCAGAAAATGCACGCATTTCTTGAAATTGGCAACAGCCTGCTAGCCTACCTAGAAAGATACATTGATGGCTAAAAAGCAAAGTCGGGTCATCGTTGCAAAACCGCATCCAGTCCAAATGATTTTTTGGGAAGAATTGTTTCTCCAAGACAAACTGTCTCTTTCAAATCAACATTCAAATGATGAGTGACTGTGTAGCTAGTTAGCTAAGTTACCGAGGACCTTCCTTGTTCCAGTTCGGCAGCTTGAGAGCTGACAATCAACTAATCTATGATCGCCCACAGTATGTATAAATATATATACGTGAAGGTAGCTATCCATTAAATCAGAAACACAAATTCGTGTAATCTTAAAATCATCAGAGGACCATAACTTATATGTATTTTCCCTGAAAATATCACAGACAGTTTCACGAACCTGTGCAGGCCGACATCTTGTTCAGTAGCATCTACATTACACGTACTGCGTCATCACATCCAGAGCCCAAATGACTAAGACGTCATCATTCCGTCATTACGATTGGGCTTGGCTTGAATAGATTGCGCGACCGGCAGTTGTCGAGAAGTAAAAAATGTTCCCCGCCCACCTGCGCAGTGACAGATTGTAAATACTAGCAAGTCTGCCAGTCAAAAGGGTTTTCGAGAGCAACACTGCGGCGCCCTTTCAACGGAGGAATCTCCCTAGAAAGAGGAAGTACGGAAAACAGGAGTCGTGCCATAATGACCCCAACAATTAATTCCCATGGTTTTGGGAAATGTTCCTGAGGTATTCACTTGGAATGACCGTACAGTACCTCAGGTAAAGCAAATGTTGAGGTCATGTGTCACAAAACCTGTAGTACTGTAGTATTCCATGGACTTCCCACACAGTAAATCATCTGTGGTACCATAGATTTACCACACAGTGCATGCCCTGCAGTGCTATGCCATAGATTCGCTACACACTATATGCCCTGTGGTACTGTAACATAGATGTACCATAGAATGTACCCTGTGGTACTATATCATATATTTGCCATTCAATATATGCTCTGTGGTACTGTGCAATAAATTTACCACACAGCACATTGTTATGACTTGAAAATCACAACAAAGCAAACCAGCAATGACAACTTAAACAAATTTATTCTTCACTAAATAAAAAATAAATCTACAAAAATCCACTGTTTAATCTTATAATAACATTCTAATGCCACTATATAACTCTGTTGCCAAAACAAAAACTGCTCTGAATAAGATCACAGCATTTATATAGACGTGCAACATTCTGGAAAGATCTACAGGATTCCTGGGTAATCCCGTCCCCTCCAGGCAGGAAGGTGCCAAAAGCTTCTAGAAAGCATTAGTCTATATTTTAAAGAACTGATTTTACATCAGATGTTTTGCTACAGACACACCACTACAGGGTGCTGAAGTACAAAATAAATATCAGACCAGCAAGGCAGCAAAACAGCATGTAATAAATTTCCATTTTCAAATGATATACAGTGCTTTACAGAAAATACTCATATATAACACCTCCCCTCTTTAAGAAAAGAAATGTTTGCAAAATGCTTTCTTTTGTTAAAATTAACACAGTTTTATAATCAGTATAATCTTGAACTTTACACAAAAGTATCATTGATCATTATAACAATCATATAACCAGTGCAATTTTCACAATCAAATAGAAAAGTAAAACTAGATTTTTCACAATCAAATAAAGAAATAAAATTACATGCGTGAAAGTGTATCTGGGATAATGTTATCTTTTCCCCTGATGTGAGAAATATCCAAATCATACTCTTGCAAAAGTAAACTCCATCTCAGTGATCTCTGAGTCTTGTTTTTGATCTTATGCAAGAATGTGAGGGGATTGTGATCACTGAAGTCCTTGATGGAAGTAGCTGAACAAGTCACATAGACTTCAAAATGTAGTAAAGCCAAAACAAGAGCCAAACATTCTTTTTCAATTGTTAGTTTTTTTTTCTGATGTTTATCAAACTTTTTGGAAAAGTAACAAACAGGAGGCTCTACTCCATCAGTGTCTTCTTGCTGTAAAACTGTGCCTGCACCAATGTCACTGGTATCAACAGCCAACTTGAACTCCTTTTTGAAAGTAGGAGATGAGAGAACTGGTGCATTTTTGAGGATAGCTTTCAACTGGTCAAATGAATTTTTAAATTTTTCATCCCAAACAAATTTTGCATTTTTCTTAAGTAAATTTTTCAGAGGTTCAGAAATAATACAGGAGTTTTTACAGAATTTTCTGTAGTAGAATATTCCCTAGAAATCTCTCTCCCTAGATTTCTCCCAGCCCTCCCTAGAAATCTCATTAGTTGTCTTTTAGTTATACGCTCAGAAAATTCAGTGATAACTTTTACTTTTGCATCAATTGGTTTGACTTGACCCTGTCCTACAATATGACCTAATTAAACAACTGTAGCTTTACAAAAGTCACTTTTAACAAGGTTGATAATCAGCTTGGCATCACTCACTCTCTGAAAGAAGTTACTGATGTAGGTGAGGTGCTCTTGGAAGCTGTCACTGGTGATGATAATGTCATACGATATAGGCTTCACATCATGATAGTTCAGCAATCACTCTGTTTACCAGATGTTGGAAGGTGGCTGGAGAATTTTTCATTCCAAATGGCATGACCTTGTAGTATAATCCATCTGGGCCCGTATTCACAAAGCATCTTATCTTAGCGCTAGGAGTACTCCTAAATCGCGCTAAAACATTTTATGTAGGAGTAAAATCTTAAAAGTAATTCACAAAGCCGCTGAGAGCAACTTTTAGTAAGAAAACTGGTAACTCCTAGAATAGGAGTAGCTCTGAGATAGGTGGGAGTAACTCTCCGTTGCTATGGCTGACGTCAATTCTCATGCACGATTCTTGGGACAATGAGCACGGTGATTGGTTATTTGGTGGCAGGGCAGCCAATTTAAAAAATATCCCATGGAGGAAAAAAAAAATAGTCCATGCGGCTGGTTTGTACCATAAAATAATGGAAGTTGCTACAGCATGGCATTTTTACAATGCATTTAACATTGTAGGCGATACGACAGTCCCAATTTTAAACACTGCTCTAACCCTAATCGTAACTTTAACCTTAATGTTAGCCTCTATATAGCTTTTCCCTCCTCCAACTGGCAAGTCCATTCGAATTAACTATTAGTAGCACTCGCCAAGTTATACTTCTCCATTTTGCGTCAAAAAATAACATATTGAGCACTTTTGAAAATGCGCAATGCGCGGTCCCCGCATATCACGCTCTTGGCAAATAAACTTAAATAGGAAATAGATAATTATAAAAACGTTAATAGCATAAAACGAGTTATTAATAAAATGCGTCATTTGCCCCAGTAATTAGCAACTTATTACCCAATGAGAATGAGAATATGTTGTGACCATTTAAATGTTGGACCGTTCAACTTTGTTTGCCCTAAACTGTCATGGATGAAAAGTCTAAAAAGACGCGAAAGCCCAACTGGAGTCACGACCAGTTACTGCTGCTGGCCCAGTTGGTGCTGGAGCGAAAGCACATAATCAAAGGGAAATTTGGCCCGGGGGTGAACAGCAAGTCCAAGCGGGATGTGTGAGATAGTATCAGACAACAGATAAATGCAGCATTCTCCTCAGTGTCTCGGACAGCAGACGACTGCGAGAAGCGGTGGTTTCAGGGTTATTATAGTTAACGAAAACTAAGACTAAAACTAAAACTAGCTGTGAAAAAATAATTTAGTTTACTGAAATAAAAATAAAAATGGTCAATTTAAAAAAAACGAAAACTAAATAAAAACTACAATGGACAATACAAAACTAACTAAAACTAAACTGAATTGCAGATAAAATTAGCTTCGTTTTCGTTGATAGTTTCGTTTTCTCCCTCGATTACTGTCCAGTTCAGTCAGAGTTAACCGGTTGCTTCCAGAGGGGGGAACCATAGCGGCTATTAGCTGCCGTAGTTGCTGCATGCGTCAGCCGAAGATGATGCTTCACGAACACAATTCAGCCAAAAGACTGTACCTGCAAACGCTGGAGCTCTACTACTTCTCTAATTCAGCGCCGTCATAAGGGCTCACAGTCCATTGGGGCCCACAAAACCCACAGAAGACGCCATGACAAAATTATTTTGCATAGATTTACCTAATATTAATACTAATGCATCAGAGTTTAAACAAAGTCATTAAGGCATGCAATATTGATGAAATACATTTCAGTAACCCCCTTCTTTAAAAATGGTTCAATCCATGCTTCATGCTCGTATTGGAAAATTGTTTGTGCGTTTTTGCTGGCGAGGTCGCGAACTAAGGCAGCAAACAGGAACCACCGTCCCGGCGAATATGATGTCCAAGAGAAAACAAATTGCAATGTTAGCTGTTCAGGCTGGCTATTCAGCTGCTAACGTTACGTTAAAGGAACATGCTGTCAGCTGAGTTAATAATCGCCTGACAAGAATGACATTACTCAGTTATTAACGGTATCATCTACAGAAAAGATCGGTAAGGTTATCATTCGCCAGCCATCATAATTTGCCGTCAAAAATTTGGTAGCAGCAGTCTAGGACACGTTCCTCCGTTCTTATGAGGGGTTACTGCATACTCAGCTCTCTCTAGCTGTAATTGACTGTACACGCTAGGTTTGGCTAGCGAACTACATGTAGTCAGTGCGGTAACCTTAGGTGTAACTTAAATAATCGCTTGTCAAGGCTGACATTACTTTTACCTTAATTGTTTACTAAAACTAACCGCTTCTTTAGCCTGTTGGCATAAGTCTTGCTCACGCGGGGGGTAATTTTACAGAGCTTGCCCTCCTCCTAACAATAGCAAAATGAAGCTGGGTGCTTAGAGCTATGGTACTGGGAAGCCCATTTAGATTCTGTTTATTCCAAGACTCGGTAGGTTAGTTCTTCATCAGTTGTTCCATGGAACATAACCATAAATGTTTACGAAAGTAATATGAAATGGAACAATTAAACCTTTATGCACAGCTACTTCAGAATCAGCTGTAGTCACTTCGTCTGAACCTGACCCAGCAATAGATCCTCACCACCAGCAGTCTGAATATGTTTTTGATGGTGAGTAAATTAATGAATAAGACAACTAATAATTCTTAATTCACGTATTGATACTCTCTTTGTTGAGTGGTTAATTTTAAAAAAGGAAAAATTGGGTGTATTGCATTAGGCACTGTCAAGAACACTGAGAAACAGAAAAATAATGAATAACATCATGATATATTGTCGTTTAAGAGTGGCAATGAAAAGTCGGGGGCGGGGGCCCACACCAATATTCTGTTAGGGGCCCCAGAATTCCAAGCAACTGCCCTGCGCACATTCAGTGAAGAAGATGGTTAGCTTTCAAACATGACAAAAGTTGTGGAAATAACTGAGCATGATGACTGTATGGGGTAAGATGGATTGGATTTTTTTTCCCAGTTATATTAGTATCATCAGTGTCACATGTTAAAAAATATGATGGTTAAAGATTACAGGATTAATAAAGGACTCGGTAAACATATTTGCTGTCATACATTCTTTTATCCTTGTCAGCTTCTACAAATTAAGGCCTTCCTCTTAATAGCTGAAAAACTAAAATCAAGACTAAAACTAAATAAAAACTAAACTAAAACTAGTGAATTCCTCAAAATAAAAGCTAAACTAAAACTGCTTAATCACTTGTTCAGCTAATTAAAACTAAACTGAATAAAAAAAAGCAAACTGTAAAACTAAATAAAAATAAAAACTAATGAAAATTTCAAACTGCTTTAAAACTGCTTTAAAACTTCTATCTCGAGAATGAAGGTCTTATCTGCCTTTCATTTTGCCCTGAGCCTCTTTGAGATTAGATTTAGCAAAGTCACAAGCCTTAGAGAAACAATTATGGAAGTCAGAGGACATACTGAAGCAAGTTCATTGGGACATCATCTTCAGCTAGCAACTTTTCCTTCAGAGGCTTCAGAGGTCCATGGACTGTATGCCCAAAAACAAGCTCAAAAGGACTGAACCCAAGAGACTCCTGAACAGCTTCACAGGCAGCAAACAGAAGAAGATGTACACCTTCATCCCAAACTTTCTCTGTGTTAAGGCAGTAGGTCCTTATCATGTTCTTCAGGGTTTGATGGAACCTCTCCAAAGCACCTTGTCTCTCAGGATGGTAAGCTGATGACCTGTATTGTTTAATACCAAGCTCATGCATAACTTGTTGAAATATGCCAGACATGAAATTTGACCCTTGGTCAGACTGAATAGACTTAGCAAGACCAAAAAGCGAAAAGCTTGCGAAGAGCCTTGATGATAGTCTTTGCCTTGGCATTATGAAGTGGAATTGCCTCAGGAAACAGGGTAGAAGCACACATGATAGTCAGTAAGTACTCACAGCCAGACCTAGTCTTCGGCAATGGTCCAGCACAGTCAATCATGATTAGACTGAAAGGTTCTTCAAAAGCAGGAATGGGCTTGAGTTGAGCCTTTGGAATATTCTGATTCGGCTTCCTAACAATTTGACAAGTATGACAGGATTTGTAGGACTCCTGTACATCGGACCTCATGGAAGGCCAGAAGAAGTGACTCCTGACACATTGAAGGGACTTCTTGATACCCAAATGACCTGACATAGACTTAGGAAGAACAATTTGATGGGTGATCATCCACTCTTCATCTACAGAAACATCAGGTGGATGCCACTTTCTCATAAGCACACCATTTTTATAGTAAAAACAGACAGGAACTTGAGTAGCCTCTTGTTCACTTGCAGCCTGGGGTAGAAGATGCGCTAGACCACCAGCTTGTTGTTGCTCCTGACTAAGTTGTTTCCGACACAGACTGTCATTAGAATGACCTGACAAGGACAAGTCTGAAGATTTCCCAGACATCTCAGGACTGGAAGGTTCCTGATGAAAAGACTGCCCAATGAAGGTGTCAGCCAGGTTGAAGTCCAGATCAGCATCATCTTGAATAGCCTTTTTGGCTATAGAATGAGTAATTGCACATGAAGGATAGAGGTCTGGAATTTCCTCCTCTATAGAGTCAGATTCTTGATCAATCAAAGGAGTGTCAGTTACAATAGGGTAGGGCACAACCTTATCCCCAGCAAGATCGTTACCAAGAAGGAAGGTACACCTTTTACACCTTTGAAAGGAAGAGAAGACTTTACACCAACAGTAACTGGTCCAGAGACCAAGCCTGATTTGAGATAAACATTATGGTGAGGTACCCTTGTAAAACCACATTCTACTCCTTGAATAAAGACATTAGCCTGAGTAGATGATTTGTCAGAAAAAGGCAGAATATCTGCAAGAATAAGAGATTGGGAAGACCCAGTGTCCCTTAGAATTCGAAAAGGAGCAGATGAGGAAAAATCATGCGAAAGTGAGACGAAACCATCGATGATGAATGGCTCAAAACCCTCCATAACAGAATCAGACGAGATAGAAGATCAGGTGAACTGACCTTTGATATAAGAGATTCTCTCTTAATGAAAGCAGTTGGCTTGGTTTCTTCTCTTTGCTGTTTTTTCTTGGGAGCATAACACTCAGAAATAAGGTGACCTTGCTTTTTGCAGTATTGACAAGACAAGGAAGGTAAAGAATCAGAGGATTGCTTCTCACTGGAAGGTTTCCTCTCAGAAGTGGCCTTAGAATCATTAGAAGTGTTATGAGAAGAAGCCTTAAACTGAGACTTGCTTTGAAATTTAGAAAAAGTAGATTTTTGGACAAATGAAGACTTATGAGCAGCGGCGGCTCGTCGGCCGTAACAAAGGGAAGCCAAAACCTAGTCCTTCAAAGCTTAAGGACTTCAACATTTCGCATTTCACTATTCTTTATCAGCAGTTGCTCATACGAATTGGTAGAAGGACAGTTAAATTTATTCTCAATAGCATATGACGACGCAAATTATCAATACGTCCTTATAAATTAGTTTGCCAGGCTTCGTTCGCAAGAAGCCATGACAGTCCATTTTCTACAATCGTAATAAGAAAAGAATGCGATGTTGCACAGCTTATTGCTTAATGAGCCTTACTAATCAATTTGCGAATCTATGCCGTTTCATGAGCTTCTTCAGCGCGGAATTTATAGCGTAGGCCTGTGGTAATTTATGTCGTAATTTATGTGTGAAAGAAAACCCCTCATAATTTCGTGGTGCAATGTATAACAATGCTATCGAAAATAAATTTGACTCAATTGACTGTTCTTCAAACAATTCATATGAGCAACTGCTGATCAAGAAAAGTAAACTGCAAAAGGTTTAAGTCATTAAGCTTTGAAGGGCGAGGTTTTGGCTTCCCTTTATTACGGCCGACGACCCACCACTGTTTAAATGAATGATTGAAAACAGGTCATGAACAATCATTAAATTTAAGGGATTGTTTGGGCTTCCCCTGTAGCCAATTCACAAGCCGCCACTGCTTATGAGTCAGTGTAGTAACTATCAGCTAGGGTGGAAACATCTTGCAAAGTAATGGCTTGTTTCTCCTCAGGGAAAGTCTTGATATCAGGCTGGAAACACCTTTTGAATTCCTCAACCAAAATAACTTGCCTCATTCTGTCAAAATCTTTCTCAACTTTCATGGAATTACACCTCTGGTCAAACAACTGTTCCTTCAACCTGCCAAATTCAACATGAGTTTGACTGGCTTCCTTGCGAGAATTCCTAAATTTTCGCCTGTAAGCCTCGGGGACCAATTAATAACCCTTCAGAATGGCAGATTTGACAAAATCATTATCAGAACACTGTTGGACAGATAACTGGTTATAGATTTTCCTAGCCTTACCAGTAAGAACACTTTGTAACATCATTATCCAATTCTTTTTTGGCCATTTCAAATTTTCAGCAATTTTTTCAAAATGGGTATATTTTTAGTCAACATAATTCTCTAGGAAAGGAGGAACAAGTCTGATGTGTTTAACCACATCAAAATGATCAGAAACTCCAAAAGATTTTATAACAGTACCTGCTTCTATTTTCTTAATTTTCAGTTCGTACTCCAAGTGCATCCTTCTTTCTTCCAGTTCTCTCTCCATCTCCAACCTTCTTTCTTCCAGTTCTCTTTCCTTCTCTCTCTCTCAACCTTCTCTCTTCCAGTTCTTTCAGGCGTAGCTGAAATTCAAGTCTGTTGCAGGCACCTCCACATCTTCCCCAAACACATCTTCTTCGATGAAATGTTACACCAAAATGTTAAATATTTATTGTTTCTTCAATGATGATTTTGCATCAGATAATCCAAGGGTTGAGGCTGTTTGCAGCAAGTCCTTGTTCTTTGCCAGCACAATTGATTCCTGGGTTGGAGTTTTCAAAAAACTTTCAACATCAAAAGTCTTGATTGCTGGTTTTTCAAATAGTCACAAGATTTAAAATAATAATTCAGCTTTAATCTTTGGTGGATCCAATCGTTGATCCAATGAATGGTTGATCTCGGTAGAACCTACAATTTGTTATGACTTGAAAATCACAACAAAGAAAACCAGCAATGACAACTTAAACAAATTTATTCTTCACTAAATAAAACAAAGTTCTACAAAAAAAATATCGTATCATCTCTGCTCTGACTAAAATCACAGCATTTATATACACTAGCAACATTCTGGAAAGATCTACAGGATTCCTGGGTAATCCCGCCCCCTCCTGGCAGGAAGGTGCCAGAAGCTTCTGGAAGACACTAGTCTATTTCAAAGAAGTGATACTACATCAGATGTTTTATGTTTACAGACACACCACCAGAGGGTGCTGTAGAACAAAATAAATAGCTGAGCAGCAAGGCAGCAATACAACATGTAATAAATCTCCATTAACAAATGATATACAGTGCTTTACAGAAAATATTCATACATAACATGTCCTGTGGTACTGCACCATAGATTTACTGCACAGTACATCCCCTGTGCTATGATACTATAGAATCTCCACAAACCAAATTTTCTACAGTGTTGTAGCAGACTTTATAATAATTTTTCTATCTGAACATGAGGTTCACAATGGGAAAAGCAATACACTAAACAGTATTTGTTATTTATCTTTTAATCCACTGTGTAAAGATCACAAATCAAAACCATTTACAATCAATCAATCAATCAATCAAAGTTTATTTATACAGTACATTTAAAACAACCTCAGTTGACCAAAGTGCTGTACATAAATTAAGATACAAGATAATCACCATAGACATATAAAATAAATAAACGAAGGATGTCAACCGCAGGTTGAACGGTATCTTGCCAAAAGGGTCGTGTTTTTTTTAGCGAGAACCATGAAGGTCAAGGCCGATCGCCACCAAAAACTAACCAGCTAAGCGCCTGATTCATATGATTCATATCAAGTTAGAAGTCGATCCGATCAAAGCTACTCAAAAAATGAGGATTTTGTCAACCCCTCAAATTGACCAAAAATTGACCTTGACCTTTGACCTTGACCTTGATGGAGTCCCCCGAATGATGGGAATCATGATGAGTCATTGGTAGGCAACTGTACAGGAGATCACAAGGAGCAGGCATCATGCAGAGCAGAGAGAATTGCTCAAGAAAAATCTCTAGTAAAAATGAGTTTTTTCGTCATAATGTCACCAAATGACGTCACAGCGCAGAAATTTTGACTGATCTCGAAAGCGGTCATCAAGGGCTTTCATATGAGGCATTACGTGACATAATTCCTGCAAGTTCAAAATTTGACCTTGGGGTCAAAATTTGTTGACCTTCAGCGAGAACCATGAAGGTCAAGGCCGATCGCCACCAAAAACTAATCAGCTGAGCGCCTGACCATATATTACAATCACACCAAGTTTGAAGTCGATCCGATCAAAGCTACTCAAAAAATAAGGGTTTCGTCACCCCCTCAAAATTTACCAAAAATTAACCTTGACCTTTGACCTTGACCTTGATGGAGTCCCCCAAATGATGGGAATCGTGATAAGTCATTGGTAGGCAACTGCACAAGAGATGACAAGGAGCAGGCAATGCGCACAGCAGAGAAAAGTGTTCAAGAAAAATGATTACAGACAAAAAAAAAGCAAACAATAAACAAACATTCCGACCAACATGTATAAAACAAATAAAAACAGTAAAAAGGAACAATAAGATTGTGGTAAAAGAATAAAATGAAGTAAAAAGTAAAAGAATAAAACAAAGAAAAAAAATTGAGTGCTTTATGAAATATCTCAAAAATAAACATTCTAAAGACATCAAACCAAGACCAAGTAGTGTAACTTTTTAAGGGCCATTGAGCATCTTTGCAAGATTGTGAGTCAGCGACAGGTGGGATATAAGTTTTAAAATGCTACCATACATGAAGGCAATGTCAATATAAACCAAAATTGGCCTTGATTTAATTTATTTTATTAATTTCACACATAATGAAGGAGCAAGCCTTTAACATTTCATGAAAATTTGCCACCTGGGAACACCTTCAGGAAATATTGCAATATATTTTCCTCTTTATTTAATAAATAAGTTTGAAACTACTTCAGTGTAATTTGGGTTAAACTGTGGGTTACACATATACACATCCATAAAGCAAGGTTTCTGATGCCAGAGCTTCTGCTATGACTATGGGAGGGAGTGTACATGAACTACAAAACATAAATATCAAATGAATATAAATTTGGTTTACTTATATACTTACTTTGAAGTGACATAAGAATTCTGGACAAAGTTGAAAATTAATTTAGAAAGAGTGATACTAAAAGAAGTGAATTCTATCATTTACAGCAATAGGACGGTCTTTCTATTGCACTGCCAGCATTGCAAAAAAATTGCACCTCAGTACCCAACAGTACTGTGAAAAAGAATCTCCACCCTTGCAAGTTCTACTTGTTTTTTGTTTTCATATTTGTTTAACTTAAAGGTTTCAGACCAAACTAATTTCAATACCGCAGACAAACTTGAATAAACGTAAAATAGGGTTTTTAAACAATGACTCAATTTATTTGAATGATAAAAAGCAATCCGACCCAACCTGGCCCTTGTTGGTAAATTAATAAAAAACCAAGAACGTTGTCCCGATGAAGAAGTAGACCCCGGTGTTCGTGGCAAAGCAGGAAAGAGTTTATTACACAGCCGGCCGTGAGAACAACAGCGTGATGCAAAGTTCTAAAATTCCTTCATTTTGTAAGAAACTTTATACATGTTAAAGTACAGACATTTGCATATGATTTCTTTAATGTTATCAGAGGTTGTTGCTGATAGGTTCCAGGGTTTACACATTGATAAAAAAGCAATACTCTACAATTGGGCCTCTCCTGAACCACCCAACTTAATTGGTTCAATAGATTCCCAACCCTCGGAAGATGAGCTCCATATGTGGGCATACGGAACCTCCAACTAAAAGGCGCTAGTGCCTATTGTCCTGTCGGAACTGAAGAAAAACGGAGATTCAAGCTGGAAGTTGCAAATAGGCGATATGTCCTGCTGGACCTGACGGCCTCTCTTTATCTCCTAATACACATTCATTACCCACTGATCAAACAGTCTGGCTCACCTCATATTGCCAATACCCAAAAGTTCTGTTTCCCAACACCCTTTAAGAAAAAGTAATTGCCCCCTTAGTAACTAAATCAAGCAATGAAATACATTTAATTGATAAGTGGGTTTTTAATCGAAATATCACTTAAATAGAATCTGTCCATTCAAAATCAAAAACCCTAAAACTAGCTCAAGCATCATGCAAATAATTTAGTCATGGGTAGGATAACGAGCTAAGTTGGCTCTTTGTCACATAGCATGTAGCTAGGCTGGTGGCAATTTCACAGACCCTTTGGCTCTTAATGGCAAAATAATGCAAATTAAATTTGAGCTTTTTATTGTGGAAGGACTGCAATACAGAAAAACGATATCCATGTCATAAGCACATTCAAATTGCCCATTTTTTGCGAGCCATGATGCAGTTTTATATATGTAGTGATGGTGAAGTTAACATGCTGAATTCATCGACCCCCTTGTGAAACTTACCAGAGGGAAAGAGTCGCTGAATTCAACAGGGGTTGACAAAAATGCTTGTGACAATACATGAAGCTAGCATTGCAAACTGGCAAACGTGTGCGATACTGGGTGTTTCTTCATGGTTAAAAATGTGCATTTGCAATCAATTTCACTTTTTGCAGGTAAGAAAAGAACTGATTAACACATTTTAACAAGTAGAATAATGGTTTTCAGAATGTTTATGATGACATAGAATCAGTGTATTCATATTATTTAGGTCCTGAGAACTTCCATCCTGCAGTATTAGCTACTGAACAGCACAGAATCTTTTATAGCTTAAATGCAATCATCTATTAAACAGGGCAATTTGCTGCAAAAACGTTCACTGTATAAAGGCCGTATTTCACTCGCACATTTCAGAACATTCAGGCTCTGTTCCAATCCGTGATAAAATGCTCCCTTCTGAGTCAGACATGCTGAGTCAGAGAATTGCAGTGTGCGAGGGAGAGAGGAGCGCGGATTATAGCCTATTTAAATGAACAATCAAAGCCGCAGCAATGTCCGGTTTTTAATTAGAGCCATTGACTGCACTCGCATCATGATTTGGGCATCATCGGTAAATTAATTTGTATATGTGAATCGCAAAAATGTGCTATGGTCAATACCCAAATCATATGTGACGCTGACACGATCATAAAAAATGTAGTGGCACGTTGGCCTGGCTCTACTCATGATTCATTCATCCTGACGCACAGCAGTGTGGGGGCGAGACTGGGGGCAGGCGCTGCGCGTGACGGCTGGCTTCTTGGTGAGTGCCTGTAGGCCACACAGTATACTCATTCATTGAAAGCTGCTTCTTATAATCATCAATTCAAGACTCGTTGTGACTTACAGGTGTTAGTGGCTACTTCCTGTGGGAGTGGCTGCTAATTACCATCCCGGATCCACAGGGTGGCCTGGAAGTCCAGTATAATGAGGTCCATGCTTGTGCACGCTGCATCGTGGAGCACGCCATTGGGCTCCTGTAAGGCCGTTGGCGCTGCCTGGATACGTGGGGTGGTAGGCTCCTCTACCATCCGAAAAAGGTCTGCAAAATCATCTGTGCCTGTGCCATCCTGCACATTGTGGCAGCTGCGCTGCCGCCGGGCCTCCCTCCACCCCAGCATGTGGACCCGGACCCACAGCCCCCTCCCCGTTATGGGAGTTTTCAACGGGGACTAAGAACACGAGCTGTGGTGATGCAGCAGTTGTGAAGCCGCCCCCTCACCTCTCACCCCTCATGTTGACCTAAAGAATGTGTGTATATAGCCAACGAGTTTCTCAGTTTCAGTCTTGCAAAGTTGTGTTGAGTTTTCAGTATTTCAAGAACCTCGTATTTCATTCCTCATACATTTGATGTCCACAAGTTGAGACAGAAATAAATTCATGTACTGTATGTTCAACACGACATTGTAATTTTTGTCCCTCTTTGCAACTGAAACAAAACACACCTACTGCATTTGACAAAAGATTCGACACGAAGGTTCTTCTTTTATTGCCTCTGTAAGATTTGTGACCGCAGCACTCAGCGGTTTTATGCTTCTTGGTGAGGCCGGGGCTGTGGCTGATTAGATGAGATTGTTTTAATTTAATTTTAATTTGTTTGCTCCAGCATTATGTGTTCATATCTGTTGTGATTCTCTACGTGTTCTAAGTTATATGTTCTTGTTCCTAAATAAACCACAAGACGAGGTGATCATACAGAATTAGTGCAAATACCTGACGAAGAGGTCTTTTTTCCTCGCCTGCACAAGCACGTGTTTCTCACTCACTGAGAAGTTTCCCTTCTTTCTGCGTTTCCCATCCACGCTTCACCGTCTTCCACTGACATCACTCCACAAATCCCCAGAGCGCACATGGCTAAATACAGGTGCTCATTTGCATTGACCATATATGGTTGTGTCTGGGTGTGTAAAGGGTGGGATATGAGGCGTGCTCACGTCCGCACTTTTCTTGGGTCCGGTGTGATTTATCAATGGAAATTATGCATACGCACAGTTTGATAGATCTGAAAAGGGTGTAAATATTTTGGGTGTACACCATTTTTGGCTTTTCGCCATATGTGAAAATTTAGTAGCACTTTTACACCCTTTTTGATAAATGAGGCCCCAGGTCTGAACGGTGAACGCAGATTTGAAACCAGCGAACAACATGCAGGAACGAGTGCAGCGGTCAAAATGAGTTACAACCGTATGCAGCAATGCGGACGTCATGCTGTTGTTGCTCTTATCAGTAAAATGAATACATAGGCTGAAGAGATAAATAGGCTAAATTAATAATTGAATGAATAAATAAATAAATAAGACTCCTGTGTTGAGAAATTAATTAAACTTATATTTTGAGAAAACCTGCTTGTCAGGCCAGACGGCTGACAATTAGGCTACAATCAATTAGATTAAGCGCAATGCGTGGCGTGGCAGATATGCAGTGCGGTATGTCAGATGCTCATCCAGTCAGATATATACTGAACAACAAAAAAACACAAGATAATTCTCCCTTTTAGCCCAGAGGACACGACATCCATGATTTCCAATAATAATGCCAAATTTGGACTTGTCTAACCACAGGACATTTTGCCACATTGCTACAGTCCATTTTAAATGAGCCTTGGCCCACAGATCACGGCAGTGCTTCTGGATTATTCCTTTTTGCACAATAGAGTTTTAGTTGGCATGTGTGGGTGGCACAGTGGACTGTGTTTACAGGCTGTGGTTTCTTGTATTCCTGAGGCCATTTAGTAATGTCAATGACATAATCATGCAGGTGAGTGATGCAGTGGCGTCGGAGGGCCCGAAGATCACGGGCATCCAGTAAAGGTCTACGGCCTTATCTCTTACCCACAGTGATTTTTCCAGTTTCTCTGAAACTTTTGATGATGTTATGTCCTGTCGATGAGACCTTCAAAGCCTTTGCAGTTTGACATTGAGGGACATTGTTTTTAAAGTATTCCACAATTTCTTTACACAAGCCTTCACAGGTTGGAGAGCCTCTTGCCATCTTTACTTCTGAGAGACTCAGCCTCTATAAGACATCCCTTTTATAGCCAATCATGTTACACACCTGATACCAGTTAACCTAATTACTTGCTTATGTTCTTTCCGGTGATTCTCTTATACATGAATTGTTTTTTCCTGTTTTGCCTGTGTCCTAACTTTTTTGAAACCTGCTGTAGCCAGAAAATTTGAAATAAGCTCATTTTATGGATAAAAATGTAAAATGTCTCAGTTTCAACATTTGAAATGTTATCCAAGTTCTATTGTAAATAACATATTGGCTCATGTGATCTGAAAGTCATTGCATTTTGATTTTATTCACAATTTACACTTTGTCCCAACTATTTCAGAATTGGGGTTGTTAATGTACTTTTTGTTAGTATCCTAACCAAAATATCACATTGTATAGTAACTACGTCTCACAAATTTTAATTTTGAAGTTGACCTTTAAAAATGTCCACCGAATCACCAGACCACAGAGATTAGGGCAGAGCATTCCAGAGCTCAGATGCTAATACTTAGAATGCTCAGTCGCCAAGTTTTGAGGTGGGTGCATGGGATAGACAAAAGGTGACTTTTGACCTCAGGGAGTGCGCTGGCACATATGGATGAAGCAGCTCAGCCATATATTCATGAGCCTGTCCATGCAGACCTCGGTAGGTGATGGTGGGGATTTTATATCTGACTCTGTACATTACAGTAAGCCAATGGAGAGATTTTAGTGACGAGGTAATATGAGATCTTTTATTTGTCTTAATGAGCAGACTGGTAGCAGCAAATTGGACTGACTGCAGACTGCGATGTGCAGACACACTTACCGACGAAAAGAGAACATTGCAGTAGTCAATGGGTGACGAGATGATGGCATGAATAATCATCTCCACTTCAGCTGTTGAAACTAGAGATCTGAGTTGCTAATATTCCTTAGGTAGAAAAAGCAAGATGTGGACAGGTGCTTCATATGAGTGTCCAATGACAGGGACAATAGCTGGTAGATCTTTTAAAAATAGGAAGGATGGGAGTATATCCACAGGGCATGAAGATAGTTTTGTTTTCCTGATCAACCCTTTCAAATCATGTAAGGTAATGGAGTGGAAAGAGTCAATGACTGTTTGAGGTGTGTGAGGGGATAAGGTCGGGTTTTACGCCAGCAAAATGCTCTTTTGGACATATGGGGTCAGCAATCACAAAGAGAACAAGAGATACATTTATGGTCACTAATAAGTAAGTCCTCAAAACAGATATTATCAACATTAATTCCCAAGGGGAAAAAAACAAGATCTAAAGTGTGACCACCAGTGTGTGTGTGGCTCAAGGGATATGTTGCTTGATTTTGAAAGATTTAGCAATTTGTAAAAATTCTGTGGCTACACTGTCTGAGGTGTCATAAATATGTAGGTTAAAATCACCAACTAATAGAACTCTGTCCAGCTTGATAATAGAGGTCAGGAATTCAGTAAACTCACATAAAAACTGACCAGCTGGACCGGGGGCCAATAATTTAAAGCTTCTTGAAATGGTTTTTGTCTATCAACTTTGGTTCATTGTATAACACAGGAAGAAAAAGTTTCAGTGCTCACCAGTCAACAGGAGAACTGATTTTTCCGGATCATAGCAAGACCTCCACCATGAGCGGACAGGTGGCCCAATAAACGAACAGTTTATGGGCCATATTTCCCTGAAAGAACTAAAATCTATTTTTCATTGCTAGGTTTCAGTCAGGGTTAAGAAGGACAGATTTTCACTTAAAAATTAGTCATTTAAAATATCGGCCTTGTTTGCCACAGAATGCGCATTAATCAAATATATTTTAAAGGATGGGGGCGCGGTATCATTAGCAGCACTGGAGGCTTTAGAGGTGCACACAATTTCACAAATCCCTCTCTCATCACGGTTTATTTGAGCGTACCTGGGACGAGTGTGCAGTAAGATTCTAACATGGATATTCATGGGAGTGGATGCAGTGGTCGATACTGAATTGGTAGTAGTTGGAGATGAGACAAGATAGGGGGCACTCTCATAAGGAGTGGTATGTAACAGCCAAACCAATGAAGAAGGCAGTAATGGGTAGTGTGAATGAGAAGAAAACAGTCATGGGCAAATCCGCACAGCATGGTGCAATAATCTGTGAGCATGTCCCTATAAGCTGACTGCCCGGCCTATTAGGGTGGATGCCATCTCATTTAAACAATGATGATCTGTTCCAAAACAGGTTGAAATTTTCGATGTAAGCGACATTATGAACCCTGCACATGGACTGGAGCCAATTATGGAGACTAAGGATTCTGGAGAATCATTCTACTCCATGACTAAGTGTGGGAATAGGACCACAGATAAAAACGGTATATATATAAACATAGAGAACAAATATAGGTCGGCTATGTTACAGGCATGGGATAAATCCGTAGGTTTGAATACCAGAAAGGCTTCTAGTTTTCCTGGAGATAAAGATGAGAAATAGGCCTGAGCAAACGAATGAATGATGTTTTGATTATAATATTGTTTCAATCACGGACGGGCTGATTTCAAAACAGTCGGCTGAAAAGTGTTCACTACATAAGTGCAATGATGGAGTGGGTGTCCATTGTTCTCTTGTTTGCTGCACTTGTTTAGTCCATTGTTTTCGACTAATTTAACCCCTTAAGCCCTGTGCCTCTTTTTCGAAAATGGCAAGCCCAAATGAAATGAGTATATCTCTGCAACTATTTGGTCCATTTGAATGATCTTGGTATCATAATAAAGGTAAAAACATTTGGGATTTCTGCCATGGTGTAAAAATCAGTCTATATGTCACTGAGTCAGAGTAAATGAAGATGGAACACAGTATAAATCAAAGACCTCATTTTGCACCAAACAAAATTTTACGTCTATCTCTTGGAAACTAAATTAGTTGCAGTCTGAAACCTCTAAAAATTTACAGCACAGAATCTCACCATTATCTGTGCTAAAGTTTATAGTAATCAAGTAAATCAGAACAAAATTAGAGAGGAATGTCTAGGCGTCTTCTCCAAATTGGCAATTCTGGTACTTTGTGTGCCAAATAAGATTTCTCAGATATTAAACTGTAAAACTCATCTAATTTCACTTATATGTCACTACAGGCAAACATTCCGCTCAAACCCAACCAGTTTTAAATTTTTATAATTTTTTTTATTATTATACTCAGCCAAAATAAAAACTTCACACTCGTTTGGAGGTCGATAAGTTGAACATACAAAAAATGAGGTTTCATTTAATTCTGTACTCATTAAAGATGGTGTATCATAAAAATAATGTCCATAATGTAACCAGTTCCGCCGGCAATGCTACGGAAATGTCCAAGAGTAAAAATGGTAAGTTACAACTTGAATAAGAGCAGTGCGCAGGTGATTATGTGTCGTGTTCTGTGGGTCTGTGTGTTTGATTAGTCAATTTCAGGTTTTTATTATTTTTCTGATGTCAGGTTTTTAGTCCATGTCTTAGTGTTTCACATTTCATTCCTCTCCCGTGTTATTCCAGTCCACGTCTTACCCATGTACGGTCTTTGCTTTCTCCCCGGTTGCGTCATTGTAAGCAGTTTTCTGTCTTAATTGATTGTGACACTATTTCGGGTGATTTAATGGATTCTGGGTTTCAGCCTTCCTTCTTTTCTCGTTTTCTAATTTCCCCTTGCTTTTCTATATTACTAAGCCCTACTAACGGTTTGTTATTTTCTAGAATTTACCAACCAAACTAACATTGTATATTAGACTAACCTACTAACGAGCACCCGGGATTGTATAGCTGCACTTACTAATTGACTAATGATCTCTCAGCAGTCGCCCTGTTCTAGTCTCCGCCTCTTGCTTTTCTTTCAGTGGCTTTGCTAAGTTTTCCTGCAGAACCTTCTGTATTTTTATCTGTCCTGTCTCTTTCTATCCACTGTGAAATAATTATCCAGTTTATTTATCCCGTCTTTGGGATTGTCTTGTGATCCTGGTCTGTGTGTTAATGTTTATCTGTTTCATGTAATTAGGTTTCCCTTATGTTCCACCCCTTGTTAATTATATTAAGTTCCAACACCTGTGTCTCTCCGTGCCCCCTGCCTATATCTGTTCCAGCTCGGCAGCACTTCAGATCAGATCTGACTTCGCTCGCGCTACACTCCCTGCCCTGTGCACCTTCCCTCTGGTCCCCTTACATTCTGTGTTTCAACAGTCTCATTTCCCTGCCCAGCCTGCCCTACCTGCCGCCTTCTAGCTCCTGGTGCCCCCTGTCGCCTTCCTGCGCCCCAGTGTGCCAGTCGCCTTCGCCTTCCTGCGCCCCAGTGTGCCAGTTGCCTTCGCCTTCCTGTGTCCCAGTGTGCCAGTCGCCTTCGTCTTCCTGAGCCCCAGAGTTCCTGCCGTCGCCTGAGCCCAAGATGTTCCTGCCGTCCTGTCTGCCTCCCTCCTGATGTTTCCCCTACCCTTTTCCCGGCCAGCTGTGCCTTCCGAGTCAGCCACCTGCCAGCTGTGCCCGTCGTCTCGTCCTGTGCCTGCCCCCTGCCTGTTGTCCCCGAGTTTTCCCCCGGTTCCGAGTGGTCCCCGAGTGTTCCCCCGGTTCCGAGTGGTCCCCGAGTGTTCCCCCGGTTCCGAGTGGTCCCCGAGTGTTCCCCCGGTTCCGAGTGGTCCCCGAGTGTTCCCCCGGTTCCGAGTGGTCCCCGAGTGTTCCCCCGGTTCCGAGTGGTCCCCGAGTTTTCCCCCCCGGTTCCGAGTGGTCCCCGAGTTTTCCCCCCCGGTTCCGAGTGGTCCCCGAGTTTTCCCCCCCGGTTCCGAGTGGTCCCCGAGTTTTCCCCCCCGGTTCCGAGTGGTCCCCGAGGTTTTCCCCCCCGGTTCCGAGTGGTCCCCGAGGTTTTCCCCCCCGGTTCCGAGTGGTCCCCGAGGTTTTCCCCCCCGGTTCCGAGTGGTCCCCGAGGTTTTCCCCCCCGGTTCCGAGTGGTCCCCGAGGTTTTCCCCCCCGGTTCCGAGTGGTCCCCGAGGTTTTCCCCCCCGGTTCCGAGTGGTCCCCGAGGTTTTCCCCCCCGGTTCCGAGTGGTCCCCGAGGTTTTCCCCCCCGGTTCCGAGTGGTCCCCGAGGTTTTCCCCCCCGGTTCCGAGTGGTCCCCGAGGTTTTCCCCCCCGGTTCCGAGTGGTCCCCGAGGTTTTCCCCCCCGGTTCCGAGTGGTCCCCGAGGTTTTCCCCCCCGGTTCCGAGTGGTCCCCGAGGTTTTCCCCCCCGGTTCCGAGTGGTCCCCGAGTTTTTCCCCCCCGGTTCCGAGTGGTCCCCGAGTTTTTCCCCCCCGGTTCCGAGTGGTCCCCGAGGTTTTTCCCCCCCGGTTCCGAGTGGTCCCCGAGTTTTTCCCCCCCGGTTCCGAGTGGTCCCCGAGTTTTTCCCCCCCGGTTCCGAGTGGTCCCCGAGTTTTTCCCCCCCGGTTCCGAGTGGTCCCCGAGTTTTTCCCCCCCGGTTCCGAGTGGTCCCCGAGTTTTTCCCCCCCGGTTCCGAGTGGTCCCCGAGTTTTTCCCCCCCGGTTCCGAGTGGTCCCCGAGTTTTTCCCCCCCGGTTCCGAGTGGTCCCCGAGTTTTTCCCCCCCGGTTCCGAGTGGTCCCCGAGTTTTTCCCCCCCGGTTCCGAGTGGTCCCCGAGTTTTTCCCCCCCGGTTCCGAGTGGTCCCCGAGTTTTTCCCCCCCGGTTCCGAGTGGTCCCCGAGTTTTTCCCCCCCGGTTCCGAGTGGTCCCCGAGTTTTTCCCCCCCGGTTCCGAGTGGTCCCCGAGTTTTTCCCCCCCGGTTCCGAGTGGTCCCCGAGTTTTTCCCCCCCGGTTCCGAGTGGTCCCCGAGTTTTTCCCCCCCGGTTCCGAGTGGTCCCCGAGTTTTTCCCCCCCGGTTCCGAGTGGTCCCCGAGTTTTTCCCCCCCGGTTCCGAGTGGTCCCCGAGTTTTCCCCCGGTTCCGAGTGGTCCCCGAGTTTTCCCCCGGTTCCGAGTGGTCCCCGAGTTTTCCCCCGGTTCCGAGTGGTCCCCGAGTTTTCCCCCGGTTCCGAGTGGTCCCCGAGTTTTCCCCCGGTTGTTTTGGATTCTTGTGTTCTCCTCCCTTCAGTGCAGTGGCACGGTGTTTCTGTTAGCTGGAGTGCCCCGTTTTTTCCCCCCCGTGTTCTGGTTTTATTTAAATTCTTTTGGACCCCCGCTTCTGGCGTCTCTCCCCCTTTGTCTTTGTCCCAGTGTTTTCCCTCTCCAGATCATAACATTACGTATGGTTTGGTCAGTCACACGACCTCTTAACAATTCATTCCTAGTGGACGTTGCAGTGATAAATCGATTATGCAAATGATGTAAGACAATTTGTCGGTCTTCTGCTTTTTTTTCTGCCACGTCACATGTGGGCTACCAGAACGAGGTCGGTCAGCTGTGGTGCCAGTTTGTTGGAGACGTGTCCGAAGATCATGGATAGTCCATCGACTGTATCCCATAACCCTTGTAACATCAGTGACGGACGTTTCCGTATTCAGCATGCCAGTGGCACGTTCACGCTGAATGTTTGACAGCCATGGCATTGAAAATCAACAAATTAACTGTAAACTTGTTTTTCCGAGATGTCACTCAAACGTGCTAACGTGAGCTCAATTGCACATCTCTCATATGGTCACGCGACTAGGAACGCGAAAACATGGTTTTAGCTTGAAGTACGCTCGCACGTGCCACGTACCTGTGCACGTCGGAATTGATGTGTGTCATGATGTCTTTGACAACGTATTTATCCCTAGTGATAATTATTAAAAGATTCAAGAAAATATTTACAAACTTATGAGTGTGAAGTTTCTTTTTTGACTCCATATATTTCTGCCAGTCCTATAGCCTACACAAGTTCCCATTCAAAGACAATAAATACAAAGAAAATTAAGTTTGACTCCACTGGAGCAGATTTATTTTTTTTTTAATGAAGCAAATTAATAAGATAATGAATAAAAAAGGGTTAAATAAAATGGGGGAAAATCAAGCAAAGCAAAATCTTACTCAAGTCTTCCTAAAACACGCCTGACTAGAGATTCAAACTGTGGTCACCTGCGCTGAAGTCCTACACCTCCCACGGTGAAATATGATGGTGGGTCAGCCCTATTTTTGGGTTGTTTTAACTTGAGGTCCATGGGGCACAGGTTTAGATTATTGGCACCATGAATTCGACCAAGTATCAGGATATTTTGGCTATCAGTGAGGTTGCCTGCTGGGACTTGGCTGCAGAGGTACTTTCCAACAAGACAATGACCCAAATCAAACTTCAAGATCCATACAAGAATGGCTCTGTGACAACAAACTCGACGTTCTGCAATGTCCACCTGAGTCTCCAGGCCAGAATGCAATTGAAAGCCTGTGGGTTGTGTTGGAAAGGGCAGTTGATAATACAAACCCAAGAATGTGAAGGAGCTTGAAAGGATCTAAGAGGAACGGTCTGAAATCCCCCCCCAAATGAGTGCCTTAACCTGGTCAAAAATAACAGGAAAAGAGACCATGCAATTATCCTTGCCAGAGGTGGGTGCGCTAAGTACTGAAAGGTGCCAACTATTATGAAACCTTGATTTAGAAGAAATTTGTTTTGTATTAAATGATTAAGATTTTGGTTGTTTCCACTGAAATATTAATAAAGCATTTCACAAATGTTGGTAAATTCCATTTCTCTATAATTTGATTATATTTTTTTGTATTGCTTGTGCATTACCAGTCTGGGTGTCAGTACTTTTGGAGCCCACCAAAAATCTGGCAATGGCTACAAGCAGCAGAGTCTTGTATTAACTTGCATTTCTTCTATTGCTCAGTATATAGACATGCATACACACACATATATAGATATGCATATGTGTGTTTTCACAATACTTTAGAGATTTCAGGGACAGTTATTGTTCATTGCCCCAACGCAACCATTAGAGATCGACTTGCTACCACAGAGTGTGCTGTACGACCCTGATGGCAAGCGTAACGACCATCAGCGATCGCTGTGAGTGTAGTTTGCGAGTAAAAAATTTGAGAAAAAAAAATTTGCCAAGCCACTTGCGTGTCTATGACCTGTGATATCGAGTTGAGACTTGTGCGAGCTTAATGTGATCGATTACGATAACCTCTTGTGTTTTTCACTGGTCGCACAATCTTCGCTAGTGTTTCGATCAGGTCCTTACTCGCAAACCTCTATGAGACCGATGGAGAGGGATGGAGACCAAGAGAGATGGATTTGGAGACCATGGAGACTGCAAAGAGACCAGCTTGCAACCCCAGTGCGAGTCAGTAGGAGTGAGGGCGAGCAGAGGCTATTTTTCTGTCGCATTCCACAACCATGATCTAGCGATAAGAAGGGGTTAAACCAAGAAGGGATTCAAACCCAGACATCTGACATTTTGCAATGCTTACCATATCTAACATCACATGAATCAGCAAAAGGAAGACTGTCAGTTGACAACTTGGGACCATAAAAACGGGGTGTTAGCTAAATTTTGGACCGCAGATAGCAGTTCTTTGTAAAACAGTTTGAATCAGTTTTGAGTGTTTGCTGTTTTATTACAATTTGAAAGCACATCATGGGTTTCCAGGATATCTTCAAAAAATTTCAAAACAATTTGAAAGCTACATATGGGTTTCCAGGATATCTTCAAAAAATAAAGCAGAGTGCTTGTGACTAACAGGTCAAAGTTCAATAAATCGTTCTGCAAGCAAACTGAATTTCTTTCTAAGATTTCCATGATGGTATGATACATTTCCATATCTAAAAAAAACGGTCGTGACCGATCACTATGTGTATTTTTTGTCTAATTAACAACATTTATGATTACTTATAATTAGTAATGATAAGGGCCTATAATTTCTCCCTTATGAAATTCTGTCACATCTTCGCCACCAAAGGATACATCTTCCGACGTGACTTCTTAAATAAATGAGAAGCTACGCACTAAATCTGTTAGGGTTAAAATAATTATTTCCAGCTGAAACACTGACTATTAATTGTTAATTAAGTGCATTCAGCAGATGCAGAAGCTAGATAAAGATTCCTCCTAGAGCAGGCTAAGTTTCAATGTTTCCTTATCTAATAGCACGTGTGATTGGGTTTTACGTTGTTGTTGCTTTTGTTGCTGCAGGAAACTTATTCAGCTTAGTTTCAGTTTCAGTCACAGGCGATCAGTTGTTTTGTGTAGTAATAAGCAAGGCTTTTAAGCACTGTGTCGCTCTCTCCCGTTTTCTCGACTCTTTTCCCATCCCCATCTGCTGAGTACTTGCATTCTATCCATCCCTGTCTGTTCTCTTTCCCTCAGAAGGCGATTCTACCACCGGAGCCACCCTCGTCACCGCTGCCCTGCCAACCTGATCTACCCCTCCTCCACCTCCGCCAGCACCTACTGAGTTGCCTCTGGCCTTTGGAACTGCCAGTCGGCTGTCCAGATCATCCCCACTCAGTCCCCTCTTCGCTCCAGCAGGAAAAGCTGCCAAGCAGCAGTGAGGTAATGGAGGAAATCCAAGGCCCCAGCAGACCTCTCCCATTTCCAATCCCTCCTAGCTGAATTCTCTTAATTTCCTCTGCTAAAATTAAATTTTTACCAAAATCCATAACTCAATCTCAAAACCTTGCCAGTTTTCTGTTTTATTCTCTCTCCTCAGACCTGTCACACCGGCGATCTCCATCACAGCAGAGGACTTTGCAGCCTTCTTTAAGGATAAGATTGTGTCTGTCCGCAACTCTTTCTCCTCCCTAGCACCCCTCCCATCTCCTCTCTGCTTTCTCCCCCCTCATATTCTGAGGTCTCCCAGCTGCTCCTTTCTCACTGTCCTACCGCATGTCCTCTCAACCCTAATCCCTTACCCCTCCTCTAATCCATCACACCCAACATCCTCCCTTTAATCATCTCCCTTGTCAACTCCTCTTTGTGCTCTGGATGCTTTCCTGCTCGTTTCAAACAGGCCATCATCACCCCTCTCCTGAAAAAAACCCTCCTTCAACCCTTCAGTCATTCAGAACCTCCGCCCAGTCATCCTCCTCCCCTTCCAATCAAAAACCCTTGAATGCACTGCTGCTAACCAACTCTCCTCTTTTCTAGCAGATAAGAACCTCTTGGAACTTCACGAGTCTGGCTTCAGAGCTGCCCACTCCACAAAGACCGCGCTCATCTCCGTCAGCGAGGCTTTTCACTCTGCAGTGCCACCTCCATCTCATCTATCCTGATCCTCCTTGACCTCTCTGGCACATTCGACCACTCCATCCTCCTGTCTTCCCTGTCTGAGGCAAGTGAGGCCTGCAGTTCTTCAGATGTTGTTCCGAGTTCTTCTGTGACCTCCTGGATGAGTCATCGATGCACTCTTGGGAGTAATTTTGGTAGGCCGGCCACTCCTGGGAGGTTCACAGCTGTTCCAAGTTTTCTCCATTTGTGGATAGTGGCTCTCAGTGGTTCACTGGAGTCCCAAAGGCTTAGAAATGGCTTTGTAACCCTTTCCAGACTGACAGATGTCAATGACATTGTTTCACATCTGTTCAAGTTCTTCAGATCGCAGCATGATGTGTTCCTTTTTGAGATGTTTTAGCCTACTTCATTTCTTCACGCAGGTTCTATTTAAGTGATTTCTTGATACAACAGGTCTGGCAGTAAACAGACCTAGTTGTGGCTAGTGAAATTGAACTAAAAAAATGTGGTTAATCGCAGTTAAGTCATGATGTAACAAGGGAGCCATGGCGGTTGAGTGCATTACTTAGTGTTTTCTTTGAAAAAACTGTACCTGCTAATTCCAGGTCTTTCTGAAGCTCTTCGCAAGTGGTCCCTGGCTCTTAGACAACTCTTCTATTTATTCATCGGTCTCCTCTGTCAGAAATCTTGCAAGGAGCACCAGGTCCCAGTTTATGGTGATATGATCTTTCCTCTACCGAATTACAGCCCTAACAGTTCTCACTGGAACATTCAGAAGTTTAGACATACATCTGTAACCAACGCCATCAATGTTTTGCAACAATAAGGTTGCGAAGGTCTTGAGAGCTCTTTGCTTATAACCATCCTGAGATGCTTCTTGTGACACCTTGGTAGTAAGAAACCTTTTTTAATGCCATTAATTCGGACTAAACCAGCTAATATTAATTTGCACTGATAGGGGGCAGGATTGCTTAGTAAATACTGACAGATTGCAGCTGGTTTCTTGGCTTTTCTATTCCAAGATATGAAGATAAGTTTGTGTGGAAGAATGGGCCAAAATCACACCTGAGCAATACATGCAGCTAGATTCTCCATACAGGAGGCATCTCAAAGCTGTCATTACAAACAAAGGCTTTGCTACAAATTATGAAACAAATTTCAGTAAGCCTGTTCAATACTTTTTCCCTGTGTCGTTGCACTTTATTACACAACTCAATTTATGGACTGATTTTTTTTATTTTTCTGTGTGGATTACTTGGGTTGCTACAAACATCTGGAAAAAAAATTTCTTGTCAATAGTCCCATTGTGTTTGCCACTAATATGGCAATATTCCCCGCTGCCTCAATTTTGTGTGTCCGTACGGACGGAGCCCAATGCTATATCCCCGCTTCGCACTAATCGCACGGTGGGGGATAAGAAAAATGTTGACGCCTTCAATACTTATTTTCCCTTCTGTGTATACAAACGTTTGTATGTGTATACATTTTCTCTTTGATTATTTTTATATATATATGCACACAGGTGCTGGTCAACGAATTAGAATAATTTGAAATAGTGCAATCGTTAAATTTTTTTAAGGCATTTTTTGCACAGAAAGCAAATCAGGTCTTCACAGTGCCTGTCCTACTTGTTAGAGTAATCACAGAACTTGCTACCTGTCAAAAATTTGCTCAGCTGAGCTTTCCAAAAGGCCCATTTAGGCCATTTAACTGTGACACTGTTGTTTCATTGAATTAGAATAATTCATAAGTCATTTCATTGAATTAGAATAAGTGCTCTAATTTTTGTTTTCTGTGAAGAGAGTTCACTGTGCAGTATAAAGTCAGGGTTGAGTAGAATTTCTAAGTTGTAAATTCAATCATGGGTAAGCAGCGCGACCTCTCAACCGGAATAGTGGCTCAAATTCAAGCCCTTCGCCAACAAGGCTTGACCCAAACTAAAATTGCTGAGCAGCTCGGCAGCAGCCATTCTTCCTTCTGCAAATCGCTCAAGAAAGACTGCAGCAAGCGCACCAATTGTTCTGGCGTCCGAAAAACTTCTGCTCGCGACAACAAACAGCTGAGAAAGATCGCAGTCAGCAACCGATTCAAGTTCACTTCCGAGCCCAGCGACTTGTGGAACGAGCAGACCGGCGCGAACGTCTCGAGATCAACCAATTACCGTCGTCTGCGCGAACTCGGCTTCAAATCTCACGTTCCAGCAGTAAAACCGATGCTGAACAAGAAACAAATGGAGAAACGGCTGAAGTGGGCCAATTAACACGGCGAGTGGACTGCTGAAGACTGACAGAAAGTGGTCTTCAGTGACGAATCACACTTTTGCATCTCCTTCGGCGATCAAGGTCCTCGTGACTGGCGTCGTGGTGGCGAAACCTACAACCACGGGTGCGTGAAAAGATCCGTCAAGTTTCCCCAGAGTGTTATGGTCTGGGGATGCATGTCTGCTCAGGGTGTCGGGGAACTCTGCTTCCTCTAGACAGTGGTCAATGCTGCCGTATACCAAGATGTTCTGGAAACGTTCCTGATTCCGACTGTTGAGGAACAGTTCGACGAAGACCTCATATTTCAACAGGATCTTGCACCGGCTCGTGGCAAAGTCAGCCAAAGATTGGTTCACCAAAAAACAGCTTGAAGTTTTGGCATGGCCGGCCAACTCGCCTGACCTCAATGTCATTGAAAACCTTTGGGTCATCGTCAAGTGGAAAATTCGCGACAGAAAGCAGACTACGCTGGACCAACTGAAGCAGAACATCGCCACGGCCTGGGAAGCTGAGTGCGCGGAAACTTGAGACAAGCTGGTCAAATCGATGCCGCAGAGACTTCAGGCAGTGATACAAGCCAAGGGGGCAGCCACAAAATACTGTGTGTGATGATTCTTATAATAAAAATTATTCTTATTCAGTGAAACGGTTTCTCCGTTATTCTAATTCAATAAAACAAGTGTCACAGTTAAATGACCTAAATGGGCCTTTTGGAAAGCTCAGCTGAGCAAATTTTTGACAGGTAGCGAGTTCTGTGAATACTCTAACAAGTAGGACAGACGCGGTGAACACCTGATTTGCTTTCTGCACAAAAAATGCATTAAAAAAAATGTAATGATAACACCATTTCAAATTATTCTAATTTGTTGACCAGCACCTGTATGTAGCATTGATGAATTCTTGCTAGCTGAAACATTCTTTTAATCCTGACTGAAAAACTTCTTCCTAGAAAATGTTGGGAGATGCATCTCCAGGTTGTTGAAAAGATGTTACTGTGTTCAAGGGCAAATTATTGGCTAGCATCAATCTAAGAAAAGGAGACGGCGGAAACCATTGGAATAGGGTCAGGAACTGTGCAACAATTTATTGAAACCTGGAAGGATAGTGGTGAACATCTTTGTGGAAGAAATAGACGAGAAAATTCATGACCAATGCTGATCCAGGATTTAAAAAAAATAAATAAATAAAAAACACTGTGTCAAGCGTCATCTTAAAGAAATAAATCAACACAAGAACTCCGTGCTCCATTTAAATATGATGGTAAGAGCATTTCCACAAGCACAATGCAACAATAACTTCTAGGACTGGGACTGAACATGACCACAAGAAAGTTTTTGCCTCAGGAACAAGTGGCTATTTCAAATCGCAAGGGAGCATAAAGGTTGGACTGAGGAGCGATGAGAAAATGTCATGTGGTCTAAAGAGTCCAGATTTACCCTATTCTTGTGTGATGGGCACATCAGGGTAAGAAAGCAATGCACCTATCATGCATAGTGCCCACTGTACAAGGATCTGGAGGCAGTGTTATGATCTGGAGTTGCTTCAATTGGTAAGGTCAATGCTCAGCACTGTTCCGCAGTAATAAAATGAATTCAGCAGACTACCTGGTCCCCACATCACACAGAACCTTTGACACCGGTACTTTTCTTCAATTAGTCATGGATGAGATGCAAATTTAATGACACCGTATACAGCTTTGGACAAACATTCCCCACCGTCAAGGGGGGAGGGGGACTTTATTCAAAATTCACCCATTTTGAGCACAATTTCACATGGCTGCTGTGTAACATACTTGGAGGCAACATTCATTTTAAGAGAAAATTCAAAAATAGGCATATCAGCAATGCTAGAGACATGTTAGTTGCCTTGACCAATTAGCAATTAAGAATCGAAATACTTAACAAATAATGATCATATACTTTACATGCACAACCAGCTGACAAGATGCCTTTATTACCAACTAGTTAAACCATTCTGTCCAACAAAACACAAGCCAAAAAAAAGGGAAAATCATGCACGTCACTTCAGCAGTTGGAACCATTTCCCGCACACAAGCACGTTCAAAGCAAGCGTACAGTCTTCCCCGTGACCGTCAGAAAGTCCTCATCAGATAGTGCTCGAAGAGCCTCTTCAAACATGTCCTTTGTGATTGCCTGAAACACAAACCCATGATCAAAATTAGACAATGCATGTGCAATTTCAAAGCAATTGGAGCATGGAGAATCCTTTCAAAGGAATAAACAAGCAAACGCTTACAATCTCAGACTGTGCACGAAGATCATCGAAGAGCTGCTGGTATTTCATTGCTGGAGTCCTGCCCTTCGTCTGGATCAGTTTCTTCAGAGCCTGGGCAATATCTTCCTTCCGCTTTCGAGCAGTGGCACTCATTCCTATGCAAGATAAAGTGGCACGTTATGTTCTTGTGCACACATTGTGGCTGTCAGTGCAGGGCATTAATATGCATGACTAAACATCTGAATACCAAAGGTCCTATTGAGTTGCACTGATAAGACAGACAAGGGACACCCAACATTCCCCATAATTGTAAGAGGATAATTTGAGCACAGCAATCAATTCTCTGCTGGCCAAAACATGTGGGTCAAAATAAACAGTCTAAATTTGAAGTGGATTACATGGGCTTTACTTTGAACAGGCCAATGACATACAAACATTCATTAAAATGTGCTCCCTTCATTCTCAACCTCACCTGTGGTCAGAATTGAAATGTCCACAAACCCCGTCCTGGGATCTGTGGCAGACTGTTTCAGAGCTTCACGATGGAGCCGCTTGGCCTCCTCCACGTCAATGGCCTCCACTCGGTCAGAAAAGCGCACCTTGGCATGGGCCTCTGCCAGCCTAATGAGAGACTCCAGTTGCCGAGGATAGGCAGATACCATGCCTCTCCCACTTCCAATTTTACGCATGTCCACATAGGCCTGAGCAAAGAAGAGGTGCCTTGTTCACCTGAACACAAGGGAACTCAAAGTTTTAACAAGCGCAGAAAGCATGGGGACCTACCTCAATAAGTGCCTGACTCGCCTCTTCACTTAATCTGGGGTTGATAGATGTGCGAGCAAAGGCAATGTAGTCCTTCAGGACTGCCATGTCCAAGAACTCTTCTTCCATTTGTTCCTCGGTTTGATGATATAAGGCAACCAGATGGTGAGCAAGACGCCGGTCATAGGCTTCATCTTGTGGATCAAGCATCAGGAAGATGAGGTCAAATCTATACAAAATAAGCACCGTGAGCTCTTCCAAAAAAAGTCTGTGCCTCAAAGTGAACCCAAACATCCAGCAAAACCCCGAATATTCGTTTTGGTTCCGATATATTAAGATCAAATTATCACTGTAATTGTACATAAACTGTCCATGAAGTTTGGGGGCAGTGACAATCGAAGGGTTCAGTGCAATAAGTCCCAATTTCATTTTTTATATGAAAAGGGGGATAAAAAGGTAATTCATTTTAGTTAAACTTCCCCTTTGATAGATTGAGAAACAATGCATCATAAGAGTTGTCAGAAAGACAACAAAGCTCGCCGGGGCAAGGTTAAGGTTTTTCTGCACGCGGACGGACACTGATGCCGGGGGTACGACAATAGCTCTCCGGACATCTGTCCCGGCGAGCTAAAAAAGCAGATTTCTGACCAGTACACATTTGTACATAGTAAAAGTACATTCTGTGCAATGCCATAAAACATGAGATTGCCATTTATCAAGTCATTACACTGAATCCTTCAATTTAGGTGTTTGAGCTCAGTATTCCAGCAACAGTAGTAATTACAGCCCTTTTTTAATATAGCTCCCCATTTTTAAGGAAACAAATGCAATTACATCATACTACCAATAAAAAAAAATTAATTAAAAAATTAAAAAACCCTTTCCCAATGGAGGATTTCAGTGGCTCCAACAAATTTTTGATCGACATGACACCATGACCATGGTTACAGACAGGTTGGGCAAATGAATAGTCTTTTAAAAGCTTAACAATCGAGGACCTCAAATGCATGACTACCTTGCACTTTACCCAGACGCTAACTGCTCATTTCTTTGCAACCATACAAAAGTTTGTCAGAAAATGCAGGGGAGAAAGGGTTTAAAGTAAATTAAATAAATAAATGAAATAATCGCTTTAACTGCTAAATTACTGTCCCAACTTTTGACAGGTAGTACACATTTCATAATTTTAATGTTAATGTAGGAATAGTTCACATTTAATTCAACAAGAATGTAATTGTTTACCGGGACAGCAAGGTGTGTGGAAGCTGAATGTTTTCAATAGTGGTCTTTTTTGGGTTCCACTGAGACTCCACTGGGTTGGCTGCAGCTAGAATGGAGGTGCGAGCATTCAGCTGGCAAATAATTCCCGCCTGAAAAAAAAACCATCATATTACTCTCAGCCCAACAGTGGCAGGTTGTCATTAGTCCATGAGCATAAACAGAAGACAAGGAAGTTCAGACCGTACCTTGGCAATCGACAGTGTCTGCTGCTCCATGACCTCGTGCAGCACAGAGCGCGTGCTGTCGCTCATTTTGTCGAACTCATCAATGCAGCAGATGCCATTGTCGCTGAGCACCAGGGCACCAGTCTGTAGGACCAGCTGCCGAGTCTCCGGGTCTTTCATGACATAAGCAGTTAGACCGACAGCGCTGGAACCCTTTCCTGATGTATACTGGCCACGGGGCACAAGGTTGTTGACGTACTGCAGCAGTTGGGACTTGCTGGTACCAGGATCTCCGCACAGCAGAATGTTGATTTCGGCACGAAAGTTTCCTCTCCCAGTCTGGCTGAAATCCTTCCGTGTCCCACCAAATAACTGTAATAATATTCCCTGGGAAGATGCAAAATTAAATCAACACTTTGAATGATTAATTGTTCTGAAGAAAACATATTTGTGAGTGGCCCACCTTAAGCTTTAATGACATGAGAAACCTTGATCATATATTCAACTAATACCTACTTAGCTCCAATGATGTGAAAATCTGTATCATTTCTTCTATTAAATATTCTCAGAGCTCACACCGTGAGTGCCAATGTCCTCACTAACTGACTGAATTTCAGTAGATCCTTGATACTGCGACACCGAAGGGCCCTAAAGTAGACTGGATGAATTTCACGAGAAAATACGGGTCTTAAGAGTAGGTGTTGGGGTCACACAGAGGAAAGCCTTTCATGTGTGAGAAAATTCAAAACTGAGCCCTGGATTTCCCATGATCACTTGCTGCCTGTAAGCCCCTCCCGCCAGCAGGCCAGGCACATAAAAGCAGTGGTCAACCATTTTCTCTCTTCTCTTGGCTCTAGACTCTCTCTCTCTCTCTTAGCTCTGCTCTCCCCCTGGTGAGACTCCTGGACCCCTGGGGACTGCTCAGGCTGGGGTACTCCTCCCACACCTCTGGGCCTCTCTGAATGCTGAAGCATCAGCCATGCTACCAGGAATAGAGCAAGTCTTGGAAGCACTGGCTTACTTTAGAGGAGCGGCCAGCCTCCCTCCTTTTCGACAACAAAGACACAGACCTTTTTAAAGCACCAGAACCGCTCTTACCAGTCGGATCAGCATCTTATCTTATTATCGGATCCTCCACTGCGCAGACTACAAAACCTCCTTCCACTACTAAGAACTGGTAACAACATCCAAACCTTTTTCTACGACTTGGACGGACTATGTGCTTGTTAAATGACAATTGCTGTGATTGTTTTTAGGATTGGGTTAGGTCAGGATGGTATTAATGTGTAGCAGACGGGGTCTCGCATGCAAATAACCTCCTGTCAACTAACACGGCATCATTCTTGTGCAAAATACACACATCTCTTCTATATCCCCCGCTTCGCGAGGCGGGGGATATAGCATTGGGCTCCGTCCGTCCGAACACAAAATTGAGGCGGTGGGGGATATTGCCATGTTAGTGGCAAACACTTGCTTCAACTTAATACATACACAATACAACATTTAAAGTAATTTAAACTGACTTTAAACACTCTTTCTTGAACTTTCATTGTTGAATGTAAGGTTGCCTTCCCCACTCCACATGGTTAGCAGGGCATCTTTGATCAGCCTTTTGTTCCCAGTCTCTCTCGCTCTCTCTCACACACACACACACACACACACACACACACACACACACACACACACACACACACACACACACACACAGTTTATAGTGTCAGTGTTTAATGTAGTCTAGATTGTGTGTGTTATATTCGTTTAATTTAAATAAATATTCTTTAGACATATGCTGTGGTTATTGATGTTGTACAAGAGTGAATGAAATTGCCAACCTCTTCTATGTACAACTCTAAATTCTTCAATCTAGCTATTAATTAGGTAAGTTGGTTACAATTATTAATCAATTTCCAAATTAATAGCTTAGTGGATATTGAGATTTTATTAATTGGCTATCATTTTCCCTTCACTAAGGAAGGGTGGTGCCCTGAGATATTCATATTAATATGTAATATTAATATTACAATATCATGCGTTTTTGATAGTCAAATTAATGATATCATTTGGCAAATTGCCTCAACACATGGTGTCCACCAGTGAGGTGTAACCCCAACAGCCAGCGCCCTTGTATGACGTGCCACTGCATGTACAACAACGTCGCCACTGCTCGGGCATTATCACCACAAAGGTGCCACCATTTGAGGCATTTCCCCAACACTGGTGTTCTGTGCGAGGCATAACCCCAACAGAAGGCTTGGTGACTATAATTAAGCCAAGCTGAGAGACGTAAACAGAGCTGACTTTACCAAGCAAACAAACTTAAAATAGAAAAATGTTCACCCATTCCACCCAATGAGCATGAGGAAAATGATAAAGGGAAGAAACCCATAGTTCTATCAGTGTGACGAATAGAACAGGGGCAGTTTACTACTACAAAAACATCAAGACCCTTTCATTCCAAATTTGACAAAAGTAGTCAACTGCAATAGCTATATTTTAACAGGATTGCATTTGAAATATAGTACATGCACATCAACACATGGTAGATTTGTGAGAATCTCAGGGGGAAGGGGAGGGGGGTAACAAAAAAAAAACAAAAAAAACAAAAACAAAATGTATTTGGTAATTAAAATCATTCTTGAGCAAATTATACACTGAATGAAATGCTGCTTTCTTTCTTTAAGTTACCTTCAAATACAAACCAATTCTGTTCCACAAACCACTACCTGAGAGTTCAATTCCAATGCATTTGGGTGACCTCCATAAGAAAAAGATCCATCACCCAGATGAAACACACTCTCAAACCTTCCTGCTTTTTGTAACTCCTCTCACCTTCTTGATGTCCTCATGCTCATAGATGCTGGGCGCCAGAGCAGACGAAAGGCGCTCATAAACATCCGGTTTGGCTGCCAGCTCCTTCAGGACCTGCACTCGCTCCTCAGTGAACAGCCTCTGCTCCGAACCCTCATCTAATCCATGCAACCGCTTCTGGTCAGTCTTTCGGAAGTGAATGGCATCAATGTGGGTCTTGTACACAGACTTCACGTTGCTTTGGCGGGGATTCACACGCATAGGAACCGCTCTATAAATGCCTGCAGAGCCGCAACATTGCCAGATAGATTCAAAATTATTTCAAAAGCAGGTGAGGAAACCACTTTTCGCCAATAGGCTGAAATAAAGGCTTTTTTAAATACAGGCAGCTCACCAGTAATGTTGACTCTGTCACCAGGCTGCACCTTGTCAACCAGGTCGTTGTGAGCGTAGACCACGGTGGTGTGCGGGGTCTGTCCAGCAGGCATGTCCTCAGGAGATTCCTGTAGTTTTATCTGGAACAGAGAAGAAAACTCATCAATATTATTGCAATTCACTAAAAAGAAAAAAACTTAGCTAAAAGAAAGTCATTACTTTTTGCAGTGTAGTTCATGGCATAAAGGAAGGAGGTCCTCACCATCTGCTTGTCTGAGAAAATGGAGCGGTTGTGGATGAGGGCCATGCTGTGCGTGGTGTTACAGCTGCGGCAGACAGCGGGCTCTGCGATTCGCCCTCTGTCCACCTCCACGCGCGTGCTGAAGGCGCACACCTGGCACCTGAAGAAAGCCTCCTGCATCTCCGGGATCAGCTGGGAGGTGCGGATCACCATACCGCTGATTGTGATCAGCTGATCAATGTCTGCAGACAGCGAAGAGGGCAGTATGCTGTAGAAGCTCCAAGGGACCCAAAAAAAAAAAACAACGTCTGAAATGTGCATCCTAATAAAGCCAAGAGATTCTCACCTTCAGGATTCAGGCTCCTCATGTTTCTGGTCTTCAGTGCATTGTAGGGGCGCACCTGGATTTGGTGTTCCAAATTGGAGTCTGGGAACCTCTCAAAAAAAAGCTCATTGACAGCCATGTCAAAAGTGGGAATAACTTCCTGCAACACAAAGCCGAATTTTAAATATCAGTGCAAGTGGTAACTACGGGGTCCAAGCAACATGAGGAAATCATCAAGTTTGAAGCAGTGAAGACACATCGTATGATTTTTGCCAGTTCATGGCACATATCTGTGTATGGTATACCATCCCATGCAAACTTCATGATGTGTGGTTACTGCCATCCCCTTGAGATCGCAGCTGCTCCCAGGTTGACCAATAGTGGTCATGTATTTAGATTTCTTTTGCTCATTGGAAGGACTACTTGATCCTTATTCAGCGATATAATGAGCAAACTTAAAACCATTTGAGACTTATGGTTAAAAAGAAATATTTATTATTTTTTTTTCCTTCCACAATGCTACGTATTGGCCAATTGGAAGCAAATTTTATAGATTCAACTTCTTGTCAAATCGATGTAAATTCTGAAGTTGTATATCAACAGGACACTGCATTCAGGAGTTACACTTTAATATATCAACTGAGGCCTTGCCCACAAACTTCATTAGTTTACAGCGGCCACATCTTTCAACCCAGCAACATTCATGCTGGGATTTTAAAGCTTGGTTTGAAGATGCTGTGTACCAAATTTAGTGCAAATTGACCGCATTGTCTAGAAGACAGAAACTGAAGGTTTTACAAACATTAAATGGCATAAAATTCAAATGTGTGGCTCATATGGATTGATTTTTCATGATCCACAAAATGCAACGAAACAATTTTGTTTCTACAACGCACGGTTCAGAAATTAATGCCCAAAACATGCTGTACCTCTCTGCTGCACCACCATATGGCCACTAAATGTATCAGCCGCCAAGCGATGCCTACGGCTGTTTTGCTTTCTACGTCTCCCCAGTAATTAATCTGCATAAGGATTGGCCTTTTTCCACAGCTTTAACTGTATTGAGTTTCATGATAGGCGACAGATAAAGTGGGTATAAGGGTTACTGAAATTTGATTGGCTGATATCGACAATTTTATTTCAGCCGCCACTTTGTTCTTATGTTCATAGGACCCCAGACCAACACGAAGCATGGAAAATTTGATGTCCATCAGACAAATAGTTTCAGAGTTATGACCGTTTTTTTTGCTATAGTGCCACCTATGGACAGATTTACACCAGAACAGGTGTACTTGAGTTTTCTGGCCTGGAGATGGGGGAATCTCAAGTTCAGTGAGGACTGGCTCATCCCAATTGAGGCCACACCCTCAAAATTCATTGGTTTACTGTGGCTACACCTTTCCGCGTAGAGAAATTCTTCAGGCTGGGATTTTAGACCTTGGTCTGAAGATGTGTACCAAACTTTGTGCAAATTAATAGCACCGTCAAGAGGATAGAAATTTAAGGTTTTACAAACAATTCAAAATGGCTGAAAATTTGCATGCACTCAAATGAGTGTGACTTGCATGGACGAAATAGTCTTGGGCTACTGAATGAAATTCAATAAAAATTTGCTTGAACTTTGTTACTACATCCTATTTCTAGCACCATATGGCCAATTGGGGCAGGTTTTTTTTTTTTTTTTTTTTTTACCCGAAAAGTGGGAGATCAAAGATACTTGACGTACCAAATTGTGTGTGTCTAGCACATAGTTTTTGCAGCGCAAACACTTACAGGGAAGAAAAACAATTTTTAAAAATCCAAACAGATACAATAGGATTGCAGAACTTCAGGCTTAGACTACTAATAAGACATACAACAACATATTACAAATTCAACAGAATTCATTGGCAGCCTGGCATCTGAAATAATCCCATCTCAGTAATCACACAAATGGAGGATCTTACATGAGTGGGTCAGTTATATGAAAGTTACGAAAGGAGTGGAGTAAATTTTGGGTTTGTTGCTCACCAAAGCTCGCAACAAACCTAAAATTTACTCAATGAGTTCCATAACTTTCTCATGACAAAACCAAGAGTATTAGATCCGTTTGTCACAAAATGTAACTTCATGGAAAGCAAATGTAATTTCTATTAGCACCCAGTGTATGTTAGCTCTGTGCTAACATTACTCCACTTCGCCAGTCTCTCAGCCACAGATATTTGTGGCTCAAGGAGCAACAGTTTGTAAACTCAGTCAGCTGAATAGCTAGTTTACATTAGCTCACAACCTGACAAACTACCGTAATTTCCGGTGTATAAGCCGAAAATTTAGCCATTAATTTAGGTCCTAAAAGCAGGGGGTCGGCTTATACAGAGGGTATCACATTATAAAACGAGCTACACTCAGAGTTCGCATGTACCTCCGCCTCATTTTACCGGCAGGTGGCAGCAAAATCCACAATCAATTGTTTTTCCCCCTCCCTGGATGTATCAAGAATCACCACCAAAAACTCATCCGTACACTCTCTCACCATTGTACCAAATCTCATCAAAAGCAGTTTAGTGGTGTTTTAATTTTGTTCAGAAACAGACAGACAGACAAACGGCACTGATCGCATCACCTCCTTCCACCTTAGGTGATGGAGGCAAAGGAAATGATTCATAACATTTCAATTTTCTTTTTTCACTGCTGAAACTGGAATCGTATGTACTCCGGGCAAACAAAACCACATGCCTACGGAGTTCATCGTTTTTGCAGAAAGGTTTGTGAAATCAACAAAACATTTCAAAGGTAAAAACAAGAGCCATCTGACAATGGCGGATCCCCCGGCTGTAGGTTGTGTTACCTACAGGTTGTGTGGACAGACGGACGAACCGAAACCCCCAAAAGGCAAAACTAGACCATAAGGAGAAGCTCCATACCAAATTTGGCGTTTGTAAGTGGTATAGTTTGAGTTCTGGTCCGGAAACGATTTTATTACAGACGGACGGACGGACGGACACGCTGATCGCTATATCCCCCCGCATTATATGCCGGGGGGATAAAAAGGAACAAATCACCAACTGTTTGCATGCTGCTGTCTGCCTTAAAAATCTGAGTCCTTCACAGTGTAATTTACTGGACAGTGCGTTATGGGATTACGCAGTGCAGACTGGTCAATTAAACATCTTTTCATCTTTCGGTATTACCCATGGTGCGACTTTCACTTAAACTCGCACAAGAAATTCTATTTCTTTGCCAGCCTTTTAAATTTAAAGCAATCCTTTTATACAATGATATTCTTTTTTTTTGATAAATTCAATCTCCAGAGAGGGGGGTCGGCTTATATAGTGGAAATACAAAAAGCCATTAAAAACAGGGCTTGGCTAAAACACCCAGTCGGATTGTACACCGGAAATTACGGTAAAGTTACATAATGGTTTTGAAAAAGTATTTTGTGCGCAATATCCAGCTAAGTAACGTGAACTTAGTTATGCGAGTGGCGCTTTTCTGGCTTGCTACAGCGCTGAGCCATACCGATTTAACCAACTTCAAACACGGTATTCAGTTTAAACAGTGTGCTGTAACGCAAAGCAATCCTCCCCCCCCCCCGTGCACTCAGCCAATGAAATTTTAGCATAAATGATATTACCAAGGGTGAAAATATGTCATGGGCTGGGCAATGGGAAAAGTACTGCATATGCGTAATAAGAATGGGTGTTCTACCTGCTAAGATGCATTACCTGAGGATAAGAGATTAGCTGCCTGTATAGGTCGCCATCAAAGGTCTGCAGGTCCCCACAGTTGACATTCAGCACTGGCTCCCCAACAACATTAATCTACAAAAAGACACAATCATCACTTATAGAAAGCATCATACAAGTTTAACACCGTTTCAATCCATTAGTTAATTCTCAGGACGGCGTGGGGTTCAGCACCACACTGTATGCACGGTTGCAGGATACCTCCTCCAGTTTCTGCATGTACAGGGGCTCATTCAGATCCAGCAATGCATTTTCATCCTCCCTAGAGGCAGGATCAGTAAATCGCTGGATGAATCTCTGTAGGGGGAAAAAAAAAAAGAATAAGAAAAGAAACAGGCATGAGAAACCAGTCAGACTCTTCTCTGTGGACGAGGGATTGTGCAGGGGTTACAAACTCTCAATATCAACACACTTCTGCAAGATGAACTGGCACTGAACCCAGCACAGGAATTTGACTTTTCTTTAAATCACATTCAGCACAGGCTTGCCATCAGCAGCTGAAATAGAGGAGGGTAGCCATCCCATAAGTGATCCCATGTGACATATCAGAATCAGCAATTCAACAAATTATTTACACTGCAGAAAATGATTTAAGGGCTACCGCAATGGCCCTGGGAGCAATACAAGAGGCACCAAGAGCAAGAGGTTGAATGTCTTTCCATACCTGAAACTTCTCCTTGCAGATTCCCACATTGACATCAGTGCCCCAGATCACCAGCTTCTGTCCCACCGGCTGCTCGCTGCCCACATCAGACCCTGCAGGCTGGGGTACCCAAATGATCAGTCAGTGTTCCTTTGAGTACAATGGGGCACATGTGAAGTGCAAATTGCCACTCACTGGCTCTGCTTGCAGGTCCACCTGGCGAGCCTTTCTGACCGACCCCAGATCAGCGCGCTGTCTGGCAGGGGTTCCACGGATCCCGCTACGTGGGGTTCCCTCAATCCTAGAGCTGGGGGTCCCGTACATCAGCGGGGAGCTCATGTCAATCTCACTTGGGGGAGCTGGAACAAGAATTTCAGCTTGAAACACACAATCTTATGAAACACACTCATTACTCATGTCTGCAATCTAAAAATATCTGAAAGTACATAAAGCAGTACATAAAAGGAACAGCATTCAGTTTACAACCTAAATTGCAAAATATTTGGGACAAAGTGTAAATTGGGAATAAAATCAAAATGCAACGACTTTCAGGTCATGAGCCAATATGTTATTTCCAATAGAACATAGATAACATTTCAAATGTTGAAACGAAACATTTAACATTTTTATCCACAAAATGAGCTTTTCAAAATTTCTGTATGCAACAGGTCTCAAGGAGGGGGGAAAAAAAAAAAAAAAAAAAAAAAGATTTTGTAACAGATTTATTCTTTAAAGCATGAATATTAAATTATGCAATTGCAATGCCTTGACTTTAGTTAGGCAAGTACACATTCAAAGCCATAAATGGTAGTAAAAATTGGTGTAATAATTTCATTCGGCATTTTGGTTTTGGGCCAAAAATTCTCATTTCAGTGCATCCCTATAGATGAACATTTAATTTGGGAAAAAAAAAATTGAGTTGGCGAGTCCCACTTTTTAAATCAACAGATGCTGTGCCAAGAGTTAAAGGTGATATTTCACTGGAACCTAGATCAGTCATTATTTCAGTTATGCTTATTTAAGAAATTCTCACGCAGAATTGAAGTTCTTGTGCATGAAAGTTTCACTGGCGTTTCGGTTGATTTCGCCTCTAGTAAAGAGGAAGACAATTATGACTCTGCAATTCTCAAGATTCTCTATTCTCAGAGGTCGCAAGCTATGAAATAGCATAAAGACACTTCAAATGGTGTTTTATTTCATTTAAACGATCACGGAGCGCAAGTTAAAACGTATGATGTGCGTAAAAGTTTCAAAGCAGTTTGTCCTCCGTAAGGTATAGGCTTATTAAAGTAAATTATTTTCCTGTACTGAATTTAACCCATTATTTATTCACTGTTAGATCGCATGGGGAGAGGAGCTGTGTCTTCAATTGCCAATGGATTATTACTCTAATTGGAAAACATGTCAATAAAAGAAAATAGGCGTGCAATGCACGGAATACCCCTCAGCCCGATGTCAAAGTTTTTGGAGATGCCCGCCCGCCCGCCGCCCGACCACCCGACTGCAGGAAGGATAGCAATACCCAGTCAGCCTTGAGGGCTGAGGGGTATAAATGATTGTGAACTAGCTACGACTAATTGTTGTAATAAAGGGATGTTATGCTGTTCCAACCGCTAAGCAAAACGGGCTAGTGAAGTCAGGAGCTGATAGTACGGAAGTACGGAAGCACGAACCAGTCGGGCCTTAACATTTTCAAATGCTTGCTGACATATTTCTGACCAACCAAACGCACGTTTAGGGCTAAGCAAATCGGTCAGCGGCGCAACAACAGAAGAAAAATTTTTGCAAAAGTTCCGGTAGTAACCGGCCAAACCCAAGAACCTGTGCAATTCACTAAGGTCTTTCGGAGTTGGGTATTCCACGATAGCTTTAATTTTAGCGTCTATAGTGCGGATCTGGCCCCCTCCAACGATTTTCCTCCAATAAGTTACAGTGGCTCTGCCGAACCCGCATTTGGCGAGATTTATAGTTAGACGCAGAAGACAGCTGTTGGAATAGTTTCCGAATTTGCCTCAAGTGATCAGACCACGATAAAACGACAAACAACGTTGTCGGCAAGATGGGCTTCACAGCCTTCCAAGCCAGAGAGTACAATGTTAACCAGTCGCTGAAATGCGTTTCAAATATTTTTATTAATTTTCAAAAACAGAGGTCCAACACAGAACAATGCACAGTTCAATATTCCAAGCAAGACCCCCTCGGGAAAGAAAAAGGAAAAAAAAAACAAAAACAAAAATACCCTGAACAACCCACTACCACCCTCAGCATCCCCCCTCAGCCAGTCCCAGTTCAAAAGTCAGGAGGCCCATCCCTTTTTCAGGAAGGCGGGCAGTGGTTGCCAGATCATTTCATATTGTTCAGTTCGATCTTTTATAGAGTATCAAATCCTTTCCAGATGAAGGGTGTCTGTCAGCCATCTTTTCAGTGTGGGCATCTATTCCTTTTCTAACACATTAGAATCTGCTCTTTAGTTGTAATCAGACCATATGACAATAGAAGTCATTTGGTCACTCAAAGAGCTCAACACATCTGAAACACCCAAAAATTATTAGGATTGGTTCAGGTTGCATCTGTACTTTAAATATTTTTTTCAGAATAAACTGAAAATGTCAACCCAGAAGCCTTCCAATTTAGCACATATGACAAAACTGTGCAAGAGATCAGCTTCACATAGGGGTGAAATTTCAAGAAAAATGTTGTGCAACTTCACTTCTGAATAATGGATTCTATGTAGGACTTTGATGCAATGTCTAGAATTTAAAGAGCAGGTATGAACATGTTCAAAAATGGAGTCCCAGATGTCATCAGGAATTTGTAGTCCTATTTCCCTCTCCCACTGCGATTTAATTTTAGTCATACTAGGGTGACAAAGACCTTGCAGTCTATCATACATGGATATTACGTGTTCTGAACCTGTGCACAATTTCAAACATTCATCCAATCCAATGACGGAGGGGCGAAAGCTCCAAGCTAAACAACCTTTTTGATAATTGCCCAGGTTAATGGTTTAGTTATCGCTTCGGAATGACAAGCTTTTCCTTGCGGAAAATGGGCCCATTATGTAAAGCGTGAGCCCATTATGTAAAGCGTGACAGAGCTCCGGTTATGTCATGAACATTATACAGGTTTTACAGACCATAAGTTCTGTCTGCATGAACCGTTGCTTATGTGGAGCTAGCGAATTGATCACTTTTAGAGGAAAGAATTTTATATTAAATCAATGGCAATGCAGCGTTTGTTATACCGGACCGTTATAGCCTGTGTGCTTCCCTATTGCTTTCACCGGTAGTATCAGAGAGCTTACCCAGACACTGGAGATCCATCAGGCTGACCCCGGTCATGGATAAGTAAAGCGATCGTTTCATAAGCACCTAAAAACACACCCAAAGCTCTGCAAGATCTACCTCTGGGCTAACTGCAGCCCAACTTGGCAGACACATACAGCATCTCTCCGTTTAGCTACAACTGTAGTGGCTACAATCAGGTAACGTTATGATGAAACTGCCACATTGATGCTTACCGAAGTAACACAAGCATACCAATCATAATTGCTGCATAAGTTAACCAGAAGCATTTTTAATTTGCAGAGCACGCAAACAAACATGCAGTAGCTGATAAGCTGTAATGACTTTGAATGTAATCTGTCGCGCGAAAAATGTTTCACGTCCAGTGTGAAAGCGGCTTAATGTGCCCATAATGTGTATTCGCATCGACTTTGAATGTAGGCTTATCTGTCCTGCGAAAAATTTGTCCCGATGTGAAAGCAGCTTTATGGATAGTATGCGAAAGCTAGAGAGCTAGGTTATGTTATGAACATAATACAAGTTTTGCAGACCAAGTTCCACTGGCGTGGACAAGTTGCTTATGTGGTGCTAGCGAATTGATCACTTCAACAGGAAAGAATTACCCATTTAATCTCCGCCTTTTTTGGCTTTTTATTAGCCACAACAATTTCTAAAGGGGGATGAAATGTCAAGGTAGTGCAAAGAAATCATTTGTAAGCCAGTAGAGCTTCTGCATTGCGCATTGAGCTTGCTCAGACATTTGTGAAGTATCCTGCTGATCCCAGTCATGGATAAGTGAAGTGATCACTAACTGTACTGGCTAGAACTGGGCAATTATATGATGGAATTGCCACATTGATGCTTACCGAAGTAACACAAGCATAGCGATCAGAATTACTGCATACAAGCTAATCAGGAGCGTTTTTAATTAGCAAGACACACACTAACATGCAGTAGCTGGTAACCGAGCGGTCATAACCAGAGACAAACCCTTGAAATACAGGTTTTACAGACAGCAAGTTCTGTTACTGTTCACAGTTGTACTAAGCATCCAAATTATAAACAAGGATAAAAAGTTAACTTCAAACGAGGTTTATGTTCACACACCTTCGGTACAATTTCCCCTGATATCACTCTTGCATATTTAGGGCACAAACATAAGCAACAGGACCTTGGCTACGTTAGCCGCTATGCTACAGCCACAATCAACTGGCCATCACGTCAGGTTGGCTTATGCAGTAAAAGCAACTTGCAGCTTTTGTGCCCGAGTCACGGACAGTCGCGACCGACACAGGCTTTATCTTCAGATATTTTACAAAGCCTGCGTTTCAGGCCAGTTGTTAGTGCTAACTATCGCTAGCAGTCCTGCTAGCCACCCGTAACACTTTAGCTTCACTAACAGCTTGTGGCTCCGAGCGCTTGATCGATGCAACTGCTTCAGGTTTGAGAAGCAGCTGAAACGCTTATCCTGTGTTGAATTACCCTTTGTTGACAAAGCTGTCTTTGGTGAAATGCTGAGCACAAACAGCTAACGTTCCCTTTGGCTGTGGATGTTTGCTGCCAGCAAACCAAAAAAGCTACCTACTGATTTCTGGTGGCATCGTCTTTTGGAAGAGAAATATTTGTTTTTCTTCGCGTCCAAAAGTAAACGGACAAGTAGCTTCGGGAGAGATACTGACAAAGCTGCACCTCAAATGATCTGCAGTTCTTCTTTTGTATTTCCGAAAGTGGAGACGCTACTAAGGCATAGTATGATCTGCCGTTGTTAGTGCTTGCTAGAATAGTTTCCGGTGTGGGCAGGTTCAGCGTGGTGGTTGGCACTGGCTTGGTCCGAACTAATTGGACGGCACAACCTGACGTCAGGTTTTGCCCAGATCTCGTATTGATCTTGGGAGGAGCTGTTCAGAGAGGAAATCACGCTCACAAAATCACATTCTTGGATTACGGCAAAATCCCTGTATCTTATGTTTAGAAACTTTTCAGAGGTTGAGCATAAACAACCAACATTATAACATTACAAATATGTATTAAAAGAAGGATCCACATGTTAGGTCCCTTTTAAGGAGTGCATCTGGGGTTTCAAAGGCTGAAATTTCTTTAGCACGAGGAGTCAGAGGGATCTGCCAGTATCCCTTTAGCCAATCAAACTTGCTAACGAAATCTGCAGATCCAACTCGGTCCACGCAATCATCCGCTCTCAGCAAAAGGAAAAGTATCTGCTTTCGTTATTGTATTCACCTTACGGTAGTCTGTATAAAACCAGTAGGTACCGTTGGGTTTGTTGATGAGAGTGCATGGGGAACTCCAAGCACTCAAACTAGGCTCAGCAATGTCATTTGCCAACATATACTGTACTTCTTTACTTAATTTGCACTTTTGAGGATTGAACCAATAGGGATGCCGATTGATCGGGATGGAACATCCGACATCTGTCACATGACAGTACAGAAGTTTTAGCTGGGACGTCACCAAAAAATTCAGGGAAATTATATACCATTTCAATTATGTCATCTTTTTCACTAGGGGACAGATGAGAGATTATCAGAGAGAGAGATGAGCTTTTCAATGTTTAAGACGTCCTTCAATTATGCACTTTGAGGGATCGACTGAATCATCGTCAGTCTCAACATAAAGAAAACAAAACAGGACAAACATGGGGACTATGTGAAATCATTTTAATATTGATTTATTTGATTATTATTAATTGTTTATCCTTGCTTGCTCTTGCTCATTCTCTCTTAGGCCTCAGTGAGTACTCTTGCATGTTTCCGATTAGCCTAGGCCCTGCAGAACTCTAGTTTTCCATAAATATGACCAATGCATCATGGCATATAGCTTATCTAGGACCATGCGGACCCGATGGGCCCATAACAAGGGCAAGATGTTCTTTTTCTCTCTTAGTTTATGTGTTTACAGAAGGTGGAGTACAGGGAGAGCCTGGGAAGCCAACGAGATAAGCCCGAGAGATGATAGGGAGGAACCACCAGTCTTCTCTGAGAAGTATGCGCACACTAGGGCTGGGACTATTCTGAATCGATTCTTTAAGGCGTAGTACCACTACCTGCTGCCATGGGGCGAACATCCGGGCTTTCCTTTTTCCTTTATTAAACCCGACGTGGGTTGACCAAAAGTGCCAAACATCAAAGAGCATGTGAAATGGTTCTGGAAAGAAAGTTCAGAGTTTTTTTTGGCGACATGCTGCAAGGAACCAAGTAAAGGACTACAGAATTGTCTCTTATTAACCAATTAGGCTACTCTACGAAAAGTTACCTGTTCCAGTTTACTTGCTTAATGAACAATCAAATGGTGGATGCGTTTACTCTCGAAGTTGAATGAGCAGAGTTGTTTAAAGGCAGCATATTTGATTGTTGCATTTTGAAATTTAAATGTCCATAGAACAGCAGAACATGAACACGATTGACATTGCCTCGGCATTTCATGCGACTGTGATAATTCATATCTCATTTGGGTTTCATCCGCTTTTCAGAACGTTTTCCACTTTGTGTATTTTTTAGACGTTTGAAATCCATGGCGATCTGAAAACAAATCTCTTCATTTTTATTTTATCATTATGGATCTCCTTAAAAAAAAAAAAAAAAAAAAAAACTGCAATGAGAGATGAAATGCAGAGTTGGGATATGGTGATGTTGATGTTAAGTGTGATAAGACCACTAGCCGTCATGGGGTCGTGTTTAATTTCTTGAAACAGACACACCTGAAGCGGCACGATTTAAAAATGCTGTCGGGAAGAAGCCCGAGTTTAGATTTCACCAATTGCAGGCGCTCCGCCCTCCCTTAAATCTGCACCCATGTACTTGCTCCAAATAACAATCAAGCAAATTCAGTAGCCTATAACGATTAAGATGCGATGGTGAAAAGCAGACAAACCTAACTGGGCTACGGTGTTGGAGTGAAAGAATGCCAATAATTTAAAAATAATCTTCCGCTGAATTGAATCTTTCAGCATTTTAGGACATTGAAGATTAATTTAAAACAGATTTGTTACAAGATCACCCTGGATTTTAAGCCTATAAAAAAATACACAAGGTGGAAAACATTCTGAAAAGCGGATGAAACGTGAATGTGAGATATGAATGATCACAGTCGCACGAAATGCGTGGCAATGGAAATCGTGTTCATGCTGTGCTGTTCTATGGCCATTTAAATTTAAAAATGCAGCAAACAAGCTGTCTTAATAAACAGCTCGACTCATTCAACTTCGAGAGTAAACGCATCAAGGATTTGATTGCTTATCAAGCAAGTAAACTGAAACAGGTTACTTTTCTTAGAGTAGCCTAATTGGTTAATAGGAGACTATTCTGTAGTCCTTTATTTCGCTCCATGCAGCATGTCGCCGAAAAATACTGATGTCAGAGTCAAGGTTTTTTCCCGGAAGCATTTCACATGCCCTTTGATGTTTGGCGCTTTTGTTCAACCTGCGTCGGGTTTTATAAAGGAAAAGGGAAAGCTCGGATGTTCGCCCCATGGCGGCAGGTAATGGTATTACACCTTAAAAAAGAATCGATTCAGAATCTTCCCAGCCCTAGTAAAAACCATAAAGCGAATCCTGTGAAAGACTGACCTTAACCTAAAGCCAGATAACATGTCAGGAGAGATACATCAGAGCTACTATTACCAGTAAAAACCAGATTTAGTCAGTCATCAACTACATGTTAGCCATATACAAATGTGACATTACAACCATTTGCAATAATTCTGCGTAACCTAACAGGCGGTTACGCGGCTCTGTATTCAGGCAAACAACTAATTGTTCGTGCAACAATTTGAAAAATTTAGTCCTGTCTATCTATCATGTATGGTCATTTCTGGGGGCCAGTCATAATCACGTCCACACTTTTATACAAGTTGCGAGACTTTGTGCAAAGATTACTAAAATATGACCAAGATTTACAAACAACTTAAAGTGCATCTGTATATCAACTGTCATCATAGTGGCAAATAAAAAATAAGGTTCCAGTTGGGAAATGGGTTCCCCCCTCCCCCTCCGGTAAAGGCCATTTCTAATCGTTTTGCATAGTATATAAAGAACTGAGGGCACCGCAGCATAGTTGGAGTGTGACGTGTACCAGACGCACACAATATGTATGAGTTGGCATATCTGCAGCCTGAGCATTCAAGCACTCAATATTACTGAAAGATTTCATGTTTTATTGATAGGCTAACCTGCTGAAGAAATTTGATTTAAAAAAAAAAATAGTGCAATTTTGTATTGCATCAAATACGATTCATCATTTTTTTTTTAATGGAATTGTTGAAATTTGATTCAACTACATGATTTTGATGACCAAATGTGCTTAAATCATTAAGTGCACAATTCAAGTAGATTAGAAAAGAAAACACAAAATTTGGGGGGAAAAAAATTCAACAGAATCTGATGAGAAAAAAAGAAAGAAAAAAAGTTACCTGAGGGTCGGGATCGCGGTGGGCTGGAGAACAACGAAGTGTCCAAGACTGGGCTGCGTATGTCCACGCCAGGGGACGTAGGCATAGGTTGCAGCTCTGCAGTGGAGGAGTCATCTGTCCTGCGCCGCTGTGATGGAGGTGAGGAGATCCCATCCCCTAATGCTGCACCCATTCATACACACAAGTTACAGCATTACAAACCATCTCCTCAAGTTATAATGCAGTCCAAACACTTCAGGACAGCTAGACATCCAAATAGATTGTGGTAACTACAGATCTAGTTTCTTGTCAGAATATTTTGAGTAATGCATGACAGGGTGCTTGTATTTATCAACATCTATACCAGCGATCCCGAAACTCACGGGTAGGAGGATTGCTTTCCCTCTCTCGTTTGCCTTTGCTCGGGGTTGATGCAGGCGATGACATCGTGAGCACTGTAAACCATAAACACAGTTTGCGGCATACACCATTCCAGTTGCATGAAAATGGCTTCTCAGCTACGGTGCTTGCAGTATGAAAATTCCATATTTCCCAGGGGTGGAGAGATATGAAATTTTCAAAATTGAGCCAAAATATTTTGTACAACATAATTTTTGGTCCAAAATAAGACGTTTTAAAATAGTGAAGAAATTCTGATTTGGTGAGCAACACATTTCCCAATTTCTGCCTGATTTGACACAGAATGACCACCATTTACCTTCTTAAGGCACATTTTGAAAGAAATATCCTTGCATGAAATGAAAAATAAAACACGCTTGTGCGCAAATGTTCATTTTCTACACTGCGAGCAATTTAAAGAAATATTAAGCATTTCTTAAAGCAAATTAGACACTGGGTAATTTCATGCCAAGTGAACCAGGGTCAGAACCGCACTGCCTCAGAAAAATTTGAAAAAATATTATGGGTGTTTGCAATCATTTCAATCATGTTGGAAAAATTACCTGATATTTATCAATCTGCTATAAAATTTGGCATATCTTATTTGATTTTCCTGTAAAAGCCTGTTGAAACTGACCATTTTTACAGAACAAATATATTTATTTTATCTTTAGTTGATCCCCTTGACCGAAGTATGCATAAGTAGGGGGTTCATATTGCAACCTCATCCTCAGCAGCTACTGCACACTGGCCCCTTGAACCCAATCCAATCTCCTGTCTAGTTCAGGAGTAACTTGCATCTGAAAATGCTTTATAGAAAAATGCCCAAAAATGCCTAAATTCAAGGCATGGGTTGGTTATGTGGACACGCCAGGAAAAAAATAAATAAATTTGTGGAGCAGCTTTTATACTAAGGCAAATAAACAGTAGAAAATTCATCTTGTGTTTCCAACTCAGTCTAGAAAAATTCTGACATTTTTATTTACCATGCTGTGTGGTTTATATCAGCCTGTAACACTCAGGAAATCCTGTGAACTTGCTTGTAAATGGCTAACATATGCATTATAAAATAAAGCCCAAAGGATCACAAAAATGCCAAAACTGCATTCATGAATGCTAAATAATCAAGTAATTTTGCAGTGTGTGCAAGTATTTGCCCGTAAATTGGGAAAGGGAAGGCAGTCATGAGGGAATCACTTTCTTCATGGCTCTTAAATGAAACAATACTTTTAGCAGTATTGCATTCTGAAAAGACCAATTCAAGGATGTTTTGAGAATTGATGTTCTTGCAAAAAGGCATGGGAAAGCCAGAGATTTCTGCTACAATATACATTTTCGTTTTAATGCAAAATCATACTTCCACGTCCAAAAAGGGAAGACTACATCATGCATTTTAAACATCAGAAAGTACAAGTAGACTGAGGAATAATCTCAGCAATTGAATTCGTAATACCCCAATTATTGACAACTCCATTCTATTTTAGTCATATTCTTAGGCTGATGTAAAGCACACAGCATAGTAAATAAAAATGCCAGAATTTTTCAAGAACGAGTTGAATTGCTCCGACTAGAACCTGGAAAGCTCTGAAAACTTGAACAAGTGAAATGGCTGCTCCAGAATACTTTGAACGGTTATCTGACTCAATCAGCACTCCTGCTATATGTGAAAAGGACCCAGTGAACCCAAAGGCAGAGTCTGGGAACCACTTTATAAACAAATCAGTGACTAAAATAAAATCATTCGAGCTAAACACAGCAAAACCTCTACACAATGGCCCTCCAGAACAAGAGCTGCCAATCCCTCCTTCGTGTATCAGGTTACTGCGCACAATCACCAGAACGGAGGCTGTAAGTGGACCAACCCAATCCCGAAGATACCATCAAAATACTAATTTACCACCTGTTTGAACTGGACAAGCACGAGAAACACGACACATTACACCGTACTTCTGTACAAAGAGGCTCGCAGCAACAACCACAGAAATTTAACTTTCCAGACCGACTAATACGTCATTTTGAATTGTTCAACAACTTGCAGCACTGCAAAATGACAGCAGTAAATGCAACCAAGGACCTAACTAGCTGGACCGAGAAAATAAACAAGTTAACGTTAAATCGCTTCCTTGAAGAATGCTAGTTGGCTAACTTGTCAACTTAGCGTGCAAGTTAACCTCACTGCACTTGACGACCGGCTACAAGAACCCAAATTTTGTCCACGACTTTGCATGGTGAATTACACTACACATATACCATGAATGAATGTGGAAAAAGGACAAAAGACACCAAAGTACGTAAAGCGAATAACGTGACCTTAATATAACGGTGAAATAGCTGTATAATATCCCGCGATGTTACTTACATCCCACACTGACTTCCTCTTCAGAAACAATAAACTCGCGCGAAATACAAGCCTGTGACCTATTTTTCGCGCGAATTTCTCACCAATAGCTCCCCGCGATTCGGGTGACACTGCGATTTGTTATTTCTCAGGGGGCGCAAGGCTTCCGGCAACATTTCTATTGGAGGTAAAATGAAATAGCGCATACATCAGAGATATAACTCATATTTACCATATTTATGTCTTTATTTTGTTCATTATTCGCCATTCATAAAATTAAAATTACATAACAGTAAAATGTTATGTTTACACGCACTTCCCTACACGTCGGTGGTTCATACCATCATTTCGCGGCAAAAACTGAGAGGGATGAATGGCTACGGAACTCGCGCGAGACAAGTATTCTACATGTTTACGGGGAACACGCCCCCTGCATTCTATCAGTTGACAGTACTGGACCTCTTTACTTTTAACTAGGGATGGCAAATATGAAGCCTCGAAACGTTTCAAAACATTTAAACCATTGTTTCGAAATGTTTTGAAACATTTCAAAATTTGCTCGCTCAACTTTGGCATCCACTGGCAGTCATTGCAGCCTTAAATTATTGTTGGTGTTGATGCGCTGAAGCTCCCCTTTTCACAAATCCAAAAATATTCATAGTTTTGACACAGGCAGGATCAGTCAATTATATATTTTTGTCCGATATGAATATTTCTTATTGTATGGCACTGTATGTTTATTTTGCCGTTAAATGTTCTCTTTCATTCATTCATTGAGAATGATTGTGTCAGGTCAGCCCTTGAACAAGACGGTACCCGTGCTATGCGCAGCTGATTTAATTAGCCGGTTTGACTTGCAGAAACGGCTTTAAAATGCAGTTTCATTCTATAGCAGAGTTCGATACCTGGTGCATCGCCTTTGACACTCAGAAAAACCGGTGTATGCGGGAAAACAGACTCATTATTCACGGTGGTTTCGGAGGAGATGCGTGAAATTACTCATATCGCCAACTCAGTAGTGATATAGGCTATAGATATAGATGGATTGACAATTACAGTTTTTGATTCTGCCTAGTTAGTATTGCACCTCATTGAGATTATACACATCATTACAATGTGGTAGACTTAGATTAAAAAACATTTTGTTCGAAGACTTTTATTCAGGGATAATATTCACTGCATTTTTCTTATTCAGTTGACTTCTCTGCTTCTCTACCATCTGAAATCAAATTACAAGTTTATTTAAACAAAAAACAAACAAATAAACAAACATGCTTCAACGTATTGACACAGTGGAAAATACCATGAAAGCTTTAGAATATCTATCTATCTATCTATCTATCTCAACGCCGTGTCAGAACCGGAAGTGTTAAAATGTTTTGAAGCCGTTCGAACTTTGGTGTCGAAATTGCCATCTCTACCTTTGACAATGCGATAACTAATGTGCCCGAGCTCGGAGGCATTGCACCAGTGGCGTAAATCCGTCCCAAGAAGTGTGTGTGTGTGTGTGTGTGTGTGTGTGTGTGTGTGTGTGTGTGTGTGTAAGGGGGGGTGCGGTAATTTCTCGTGCGAACAAGCACATACACACATTTCTGTTGTATTGACCTTGACATAATCCAAAATTGTTATATATTTTGACAGATAACAATGCTTAAGCCTGAACTTCGACACCAGATTGCGCACTTTCAGTCGCAGACAAACTTAGTATCTCTTCAAACTCAAGGTGCCTTCGCACTAGGGACTCGGGCACTGGATCCGTGCACAAATGACCCCAAAGCTTCGTGGTATACCCCCATGGCCTCAGACACGGTTCATCTGTACTCGAACTAAATGTGAAAGCAACTGTACTTGAACGCGGATGTGGACTGTTACGTGTAATCTTAACCATTCGCCTCTTTAATTTTAACAAATACAGCGGCAAAAGGATCTCTCTGGTCAAACGAGAAACTTGAATGCTTGCTCGACATTAGAGTAGACCAAAGCAAACATTCACAACTGGATACAACACACCGAAAAAGCGAAGATTAATGGAATTATTTATATAATAATTTACATTCGCATGGTTATGACAGAACAATAAACAGTGCTGCGACAAACTATTGGGTGCATCTCAAAGCCTAGGCTGCATCCTTCGAAGGCTGCATTTTTAGGGGTTGTCATTTCATCCCATCTGCCAAATTGACGTAATGCCATTTCATCTCCGTTAAAGAGCTTTGGTTTAAGCGAGTCGTCACTGTTTTCCCTAACCTTAACCATAACTCTAACACCTAGCCCTATACCTAACCCCAAACCTAACCTTGTTTCTTACCCAAATGTCAGTTTGGCAGACGGAACTAAGTGATGACCCCTTAAAATGCAGCCTTCGAAGGATGTAGCCGCTGCTTTGAGATGCACCCGATGACCGTTTCTCAAAGCCTAGGCTGCATCCTTTGAAGGCTGCATTTTTAGGGGTCGTCACTTACGTCCATCCGCTAAACCAGTGGTTCCCAAACTTTTTCTGCTGGGCCCCCCTTTGGTACATAAAAAAATTTTTGCGCCCCCCCCCAAAAAATAGGTAATACATACGCACATTTTGTTTTCAGAGACCATTGCAGTTTATTTCCCTCATTGTAATTTATATAAACCTCAACCTTTCTGGAAAAAATGTAAGTAAACGGTCATAAACTGTAGATTGTCATAAACTAAAACTAGGCTACTTTTAGAATTGGAAATAGCAAAATAACAAACAACCACGGTGTAATTATTTTAAGTGTAACTTAAAGCACCTTAACTGTGTAATTATGTTCAGTGTAACAGGTTTATTTTTTTTAATATACAACAACATTGCTATTTGCATTTTCCGGACACCAACAGAAACTTACTTGCACACAGCCAATCAGCGACCTTGTGCGGACCGCTGAAGGAGTGTCTCGAGACAGTTACATTTTCTCTCTTCACTGGCCTCGCACTTTTAAGTTAAAATACGTTAACCGAGATCGCGTCAGCTTATTCTAGAATATGGGAATGCTCTGCACGGATGGTTTTTGTTCAGCCTAGCTGGAAACATTAAAAATGATTGGCACGTTTGGAAACGGCCACCGTTATTTTCCAATTAAGGACACGAAAATTGAATAATGCAAAATCTCTTTTAAAGTATAGAATCATTAGGCTGTATCACACTCCTCTGCCTGAGAATAGCCGTCTACTTAAAATTATGTTTCTATGATGCAGAAAGAAAGCACCATAATCAACCTGTATTAACAGCCGACGGCGAAGTACGAAAAAAAATTCACGAACACCACTTGCCGAACCTGCCGATATGTTTGTAACGTTCAGTTGCTGGGCTAGATAAAAATATAATCTGTCGGCATACAGAGCATTCATGTTATCGAGAATAAGATGACGCAATCTCGGTTATTTCTGCTTTGTATTCATCGGATTTTGTCCGGTGTCACTTACCATTTTATTATCAATATGCCAGATCAGTGCAGGATAAAAAGCGGCGAGTTGGGTATGGAGAGACTACATTACCGGCTTCAAATATTTGAACAACAACATTCATAACAAATTATTTATGAAAATGGCAGGCAAGATGAATGATTTGGCGAAGAGTTATGTTGAGAGTAAGGCGGGCATTTACGATGTAATCGCAGAATTCTGAGCAGCGAATGGACTGTATGCAAATGATTTTCTGTTGGTGTCCGGAACTCCCGCACCCCGCGCCCCCCCTGCAATTGCTCTGCGCCCCCCACTTTGGGAACCACTGCGCTAAACTGACATTTAGGGTAAGGAAAAGGTGAAATTTAGCGGTAGGTTTTGGGTTAATGGTTAGAGTTAAGGTTAAGGTTGGGTAAACCAGTGACAACTCACTTAAACCAAAGCTGTTTAACGGAGATGAAATGACGTCACGTCACTTCGGCAGATGGAATTAAGTGACGACCCCTAAAAATGCAGCCTTCAAAGGATGCGGCCAATGCTTTGAGATGCGCCCATCGATAATGCGGCACCAGTATCTTGAAAGTGCGGAACGCGATGCAAACACGATGCAAAGGACCAGGTCAATTCTTCTTCTTCTTTTTAAGCCATGAAATTGTCGCTACTTGGCGTATTACTGCCCTCTGCAGATTAGAAAATTAACTACATCTCATATAAAAAAAACACTTACTACCTAACCGTCCCTCCATCCCAAAACCCTCTTTCCTTAGCTTCGCTTTACTTTCCGGTCACCTGACCCCTGCCAAACCCTCGCTCCTAAATTCTTTGAATCTCTTTCGCGATGACATTCATTACTCCTAAAAACTCCCGCGCAGCATCAACCATCATTATAATTCTCTCTGTTCTGCTTTCAAATGTCTCTGGAACAAATCACTGCCATTGCAATAAAAGCCAAGAAGTGTTTCCTATGCATTCTAATGATACTCCCATGTTGTTTTCTGACTTCCTGAACCCAATCCTGCTTTTCCCCATCTTTTATTTTTACACTTACACCCTCTATAATGCCACTGCAAAACAAACCGTCCCGTGTGCTTATTCTTTCCACCTCCTGCTCCTTCATTTTCTTCTTTTACGCCCCAAAACTTCAATTTCATGGTTTCCCTCACAATGCAAATACACCACCCAGGGGCCGAGTGGCCATAGGGAGCTCATGTGAACCCGCCCACAGTTCGTCTTGCGCAGCTGTGTCACGTTCATAGTCGATCCACTGAATTAAAACCATTACCTTTTGAGCAGGAACCTAGGATCTTCGAGATATACTTCACCTATGACCTCATTATTTCCGATCAATATTTATAACACTTGGTGTCTCTCTACATGTCACTCATGGTTGCTCGAATGCCAGACTCACTCTCATCACTCCAGCCAACAGATTTAGCTTCCTATCTTGATCTAATTATTTTTATTCAGACGTAAAATAACTTTCATGACCACAAATATAAAATTTACTGTTATAAAATTTGTTTGCTTGTTTGTTTAAAAAATTAATGTAGGATGGTGGGAAATGGGAAATGGAAACTGCGTAACACTCTGCGTTTATCCAATATACATAGGGGGTTGAATGAGCAGCTGTCAGACAGAGAGAAAGCGGGCAGGTTGAAGTAGCGGGTTTTTTTTACACTCGATGATGGAAGGCAAGAAGAGAAAGGAGAAAGGAGAAAGGAGGGGCCGAAAAAGCCAGAATGAAGAAGAAGCGAATGCTGGAGGAGGTGCATCAAAATGTACCAAAATCATGGATTTATTCCGAAACAACCAGGCGTCAATTAGTGATGCAGGTGAGTTGACAGGAAAACAGTTAGCTCAAGCTCTGACGTCATTACTAGGTGCTAATTACCATGACATTACAGCTGAGTTCATCGTAGTTCCTCTTCAGCGGATGGCTACTACAGCGGCGTTGCCCCTCACTCTCTTTTTCTCTCCACTCATCATATCCAAACCCGTCTGCATTTGCACCGCGATTACGGACCAGAGTGGTTTTCCACATACACAGCTGTCATTTAACTCGTGTCAGAATAACAACACTCTCAGTACAGATCAGTGGGCACAGCAATCTACAAGTTGTTATTTTACTGATACTGAAAACATTTGATTTTGTCTTAAAAAAGTATTTTTCTAAAAAAAAAAAAAAAACAATAATTATATTATTTGTTTTTTCTTGACTTATTAGATTTCAGCAATATGGCCTACGTTTAATCACATCTGGAGGACATACAATTATAGAAATTGCATGGTTTTGGTGATGTAATTAGTTTTTCCTTAAATTTAAATAACCAAAATTGCTCACTTGATTTGCCTTTGTATAATAGAGGATTTTATTGTGCATGACGTGGTGGGGGAAGACTGGATAGGTCACTTAAAGAAACATGACTTAATCTAGATCTTCATTCAGATTAAAAAAAAGATGGTGGAGGGGATGGGTTGGGCCAGTGGTGGGTTGGTGCAGTCAAAATTTTCACGGTGGATTTTGGTGTCCCGCTCCGCCCCTGACACCACCTGTTCTTTGGATCCGCCAAACATCCTTCTTTCGAGGATGGCAAATTTGAAGCTTTGAAATGTTTCAAAACATTCAAATCATTGTATGGAAAAGTTATGAATCATTTCAAAACTTTCTCGCTCAATATTGGCATCTACGGAACGTCATTTGAGTCGAAATTAAATTAATATGCCCATGAAATAAATAAATAAATATGGCAATGAAATAAATCTCGAAATAAGTAAATGGGGCAATAAATATATTAAAATTTAAATAAATTTAAACATGAATATATAAATCAGTCGGTAAAGTTCAGTAAATAAATGTTTTTATTTAAAAAATGACATTTTTCAAGGGATGACTTTTATTTATTTCAAGAGATATTAATTTCATAATTCCACATATAAATACAGGGAATCTGCACCTGTGATAAAAGTGCGAAGCACGAGGCTGTGATAGTCTGTGGGCAAAATTCCGTATCACCCGCATCTGTCCGCGGGCAAAATACTGCGTCAGAGTAAATGATAAATGGTATGGGCATTTTCATATCAAATCGTGTATCAACCCTTGACCTGTATCAGCCCTCGAGCTAAAGCTCTCGGGCTGATACTGGGGTGTTGGGTTGATACAGAGTGTTACATGAAAATTCCCATATGATATTCTCTATGTGTATATTTATTTATTTTTCATCCAGATGGTGTTACATAGACATCCACTGGCAGAAGCTGTCATTGACGCCATTAATTATTGTTGGTGTTGATGTGCTGAAGCCCCCCGTTTCACAAATTAAAAAATATTAGTTTTGACACAGGCAAAATCAGTTAATTATTTAGTTTTTGTACAATATGACTGCTTCTAATTGTTATTGCTTGACATTATGATGATGGTTCCATGCAACTGTTTTTTAAATTCTGCCATTAAAAGTTCTCATTCATTCATTGAGAATGATTGTGTCAATTCAGCATTTTAAATATAAATGGACTTGCCGATTACAATTGTTCTGATTTGGTCTAGTTGGTATTCACCTCACTGTGATTGTACACATCAATAAAATGAGGAATAAAGATTCATATTCAGAAACATTTTGCACAAAGATTTTTATTCAGAAATAATATTTGGCACATATTTTTTGGATTCAGCCAGCTTCTCTACCATCTGATATCAAGTTACAAGATTATTAAAACAAAAAACAAACAAATTAACAAAAAACATGCTTTAACTCATTGACACATTGGAGAGAGTATCTGGCCAGCTTCAGAATATCTATTTATCTATGTATATTATATATTGAGCAACTATAGCAAAATTCTCACAAAATCTCTCAATACAACTCAACTCAACTCAACAAAACACCTCAGAGACCTGTATTTTACCGTGGCATTTTAAAACCTCCAGCTGAGGTTTGATAGTGATCATGTGAAGTTTCGAAACATCTTTCGAAAAAACATGTCGGAACCAGAAGTGACAAAACGTTTTGAAACTGTTCGAACTTCGGCGTCGAAATTGTCAAATGTTCATACTCTTGATACCAGTAGCATCTACTGTAAGTGGAGATCTTTCACATTCCGGAATATTGTAGCAGGCATAATCTAAAATTACCCTAGCAGGTAACTCAGTTTTGAATTCCAACAGAACTGAAAGGCTTTCCTGCTCCATTCCCTCCCTTTGACTTTTCAGCCACCTTGCCTCACAAACTAGGTTTGTCCTAAAGATAGCAGAACACCATTTATAATCCCTTTAATGTTTTTGTTTTTCATTGGAAAACAGGCCACAATCCTCAGATGTAACATCGTAATTTTCAATAGCTTATCATATTGCTTCCTATTTCTACACTCCTTGACTACTGTTCCACCTGTGTTACTCTCACTGCCTTTACATCTCCAATTTCTACTTTTATACATTTTCCTATTTTGTGCATATCTCTAAAAAGACCATTTGCACGACAGCCAATTACTTCAGCCTTCATTCCCACAACATATTTCCCTTCCTTGCTTTCATTCCCACTTCCCTTTTCCCTTCCTTTTTAGAACCTTCTGCAGTGTTCAATTTCCCATAGCCATTTGCCCATATTACAAACTCAAAACCAAAAAACTGTGCAAAAGTTGAAAGAAAAAATAAAAATTACTAGAACAATGAATTGAAATTATTTCAAATCCGTCCATTGGCAAGCCAAACTCCGCAGCTTTCTCCTGAAAAAGAATTTCCCATGGAATTTCAGAGGTTTCTTCTTCTTTGTGTATATTTTTCTTTAAAAACCACCTAGGCGCATACTGCCACCTACTGTATTGGAATTTAGACAAAATCAACCGTACTCAGGCATGGAACCACTGAATGACACTGCTAGTATGAAAGTTGACCAGCGTGGGGAAAGTGGACAGATTTGAAATTGGAAAGATTTGACCAGTTTTATTTTCAGCATTCTTCATTCAAAAAACTGCTGTTCAGTCACAATAGAATGAAAAAAACAATGCCCTAACATCTTTCTATTTTTGCTAACTGTAACTAAATATGCAGTCGTATCAATGTCGTTGTCTTGAAGACTTGATCAAAAGTTTTATACTGGTTGTTGAGGCAGTTAGAATGGTCAGTAGGAATCTAGAACACTCAAAAAAGATTGGAGTTACCCCAAAGATAGAGCTTTTACAGAAAGCACCTTTACTTGGAACTGCTAGAGCGCAAAGAAAAGTTTTTGAGGCCTAAAGCTGGATTTAAGCTTCAGTTATACCTTCACCTGGCTCCATTCGCGGATTGCGCGCGCACCTCAACAGAGGGCGGAAGCATTTATACTTGGCGCATTCTCCGTTGCAGTGTTCGCCGCAAAGACAGGGGGCAGTAGGAAAAAAAATACAATAGGAAGTAGTGCAATCTGGCATGAAACAGTAGAGGTAGAAGCATTTTGAACAGGGCGACCAATGAGTGTAGGCGACACGAGCGCAGCTTGCGATAAGTTTCAAAATCCTGGAGGTGCGCGACCTCGCGTACCGCCAGCGTGCGCAGCTGTCGCCAGGTGCGCGATTACGTCATTTGTAGCGCGCGAAGCTCGCGCATTCGCGACTGCGTCGAGCATAGTTAGGGCTTGAGGCCCGAGCCACACTGCCTGCAGTGGCGATGCGTATTCCGCATACCGCATGCGTATTTTCGTTTCGGTTCCCATGTTATTCAATGAGAGCGGCCACACTGCATGCTGAAGCTGCCCGACTCACGCATGCAAAAGCCGTACTGCTACCTTGCGGAAAATATAAATTCGGACTCTTGCCGAATTTTTCCGCACGAGGCATGCAGAAAAAGGCTAAGCAGAGCTGAATATCACTGTCAGAAACATTAATATCGCCATAAATATATGAATTTCGCTAAATTGCCGCAGATGTGTGTCTGTTGCAAGCATGAAGCAGACAAACAAAAAATGTAACAACACTTCCAGCATGTTTATCACATTAAAAGCACGTTTATATGGACATAATCCCTTCCGTTCAATTCAGCAATGCTTTGTGAAATATTGAAACAAGTAGCAGGAAAATAGCGACTTTCATCGTAGGCTGCTGTCATTAAAGGGGATACATGGAGAAATATTTAGTTATTCTTAACTTACAAAACTTTAATACGACGTTGCTCGTTTTATTTTAGATTTAGATGTCTAGATTTTGCGGGAATATGCCATTAATTGTGGTGCCAAGCCAATGAACATAGCTTATTATGTTGATGATTAAAGAGTATCAGAGCAGTACTTTTTCGTATCTCTCACTCTGGCCATGACACCCACGCAATTGCTGAACATACGACTCCCCACTTGTAGCAGCAAGTTCAGGTGACTGTTTCCACTTGTAAAGAGAGAAAAAAACTAAGCTGGATGCAGCATGGACCTATAAAACATTCTTTTGATATAATTGCCAGACGAACGTTCAGCACATCGGCCGGTTTCTGAATTGTCTGAACTGTTCCTTTCGGTCGTTCGGCGCCTAGCCTATACGAATGGTTTCAGCCTCGACTAATGTAAATTAGATCGCTTTTGAAAGCACATTCCACACCCTTCCACCCTCCCCCTACCCCGAAATTACCTTCGGAAAGAGCAAGACCAATTCAGAAGGGTTTGCTGTGTATTGTAATATACTGAGTACAAATGAAAACGCACCACTTCAAAAAAGTCAATATTTAAGTTCAAATGAACTTCAATATAATTTTTATACAACAACAACATCACCACCACAGTGACGTCACTCGACATGCCAGGTGCAAGAAATGCGAGAATTTCAAGTTAACTGTAATGCTAAGCAATTTTTTGCAAAAACGCAATATCTTGCACTCACACTACGGGAAAAATGAATTTCACTCTGAATTTGTGCACACATTGCCTTTAAAAGCATGTGAATCTGAATAAAATTTCACTTCTTCACTGACACTTGTGAAACGTCGACACTATGCCGCAGCTTCCAGCCCCTGAATGGTAACGTGCCATAGGCATGCTTCAAATTGGCGCCAGCACCAGGGAAATTGCCTGACGACTACACTGCGCACACACAACGACCGGAAGACTCCATCAAAGGTTTCTACAAACGGGGAGCACTCGGGACCGTCCTCGACCGGGTCAACAACGTGTGACAGCGGCACGTCAGAACCGTTAGATCGTGCGGGATCATGTCCGAGACCGAACACTACCAGCGACAAGAACGGCTGCTCAAGTCCAAGGACGATGTGGATTCATTCACCCCAACACCGTACGGAACCGTCTGCGAGCTGCAGGCCTGCGTGCACGACGTCCTTATTTCGGCCCCATATTGACGGATCGTCACCTAAACCAGCGTCTACAGAACCACATGCACGCAGGCCTGCAGCTCGCAGTTGGTTCCGTACGGTGTTGGGGTAAATGAATCCACGTCGTCCTTGGACTTGAGAAGCCGTTCTTGTCGCTGGTAGTGTTCGGTCTCGGACATGATCCCGTACGATCTGACGGTCCTGACGTGCCGTTGTCACACGTTGTTGACCCGGTCGAGGACGGTCCCGAGTGCTCCCCGTTTGCAGAAACCTTTGATGGAGTCTTGTGATCGTTGTGTGTGCGCAGTGTAGTCGTCTGGCAATTTCCCTGGTGCTGGCGCCAATTTGAAGCATGCCTATGGCACGTTCCCGTTCAGGGGCTGTAAGTCACGGCATAGTGTCAACGTTTCACAAGTGTCAGTGAAGAAGTGAAATTTTATTCGGATTCACATGCTTTTAAAGGCAATGTGTGCTCAAATTCAGAGTGAAATTCATTTTTCCTGTGGTGTGCGTGCAAGATGTTGCATTTTTGCAAAAAATTGCCTAGCGTTACAGTTAACTTGAAATTCTCGCATTTCTTGCACCTGGCATGTCGGGTGAAGTCACTGTAGTGTTGTTGTTGTATAAAAATTATATTGAAGTTCATTTGAACTTAAATATTGACTTTTTTCAAGTGGTGCGTTTTCATTTGTACTCTATGATCGTTTAATTAGACTGTTTGTATGATGCGCTCAAGCATGCTTCCCCTACTGTCAATACAAAATATAAATCATGTGTAGTAGGCTATAACGATGCGAGATGAAATAATATATTATTTTATAGTGATTTCTTGGGCAAAGTCGTGCAGAGACAAAGTTGGAAGGAGGAGCCCGAGGCAGACCTGCCGCTGCAGATACGCAGGCAGTGTGACCGAGCTGCATGCGACAAGCGGTTGCAGTACTCTGCTTGCGGAATACGCATCGCAACTGCAGGCAGTGTGGCCCAGGCCTTATGCTTCTGCGTCGAACCGACGCCATCACTAGGCAGAGCCTCTGCGTCGCCTGCCGCGCACCTCGAAAATTTCCTGACTGCACGTCAAAGCGACGCAGACTGCAAGGGCACTGATTAGAGTCCCGAGTCTAGTGAAGTGTGTGATTCAACGTCTTCAAGAAAATGGCAAGGTGGCTAGTAGCAACCTAGTGCGCAGAAAGCTGACAAACCTAGCTTTATGGTTTACTACACTCGACTGGCTAACGCTTGTTATGTTGTTTTTTATTTTTATCCGCGGCTAATTTCACCAAATGAAAGCGATGCAGTTGCTTATAAAGCTACCGCGAAATCGATAAATGGCCAGTGAAAACAGTTATCCTATGAACTGGCAGCGTTTGTTTACTCTTGCTTAAGCAGAAAACAGCACCCGCAAAATATGTCGAAGGACATTCCAAACGACCGTTTATTGAAAACCACACTCCCTGCTGCCCTTCAGAGTTTTCACTATGAAGGGAAGTGATTTCGAAGGGTGCAGGATGTAGGGATTATTAGTCAGTACAAAAGTCTGCAGTGTGAGACAGTTTTTCATTGTTGAATAAGCAAGCGTGGAAGACAGCAAAGGTCTGTCAGGGGGAGCGCTTGTTGCAACATGAAGCAGAGTTCATCCTCTGGGACTGAATAACCACAAGACCCATTATCAGAGAAAAATACCTATAATTTAATTCATTGCTCCCACTCCAACATGAATTTTACTCATTGACCAAATGACAAAAAAAAAAAAAAACAGTTTCAGAAGTAAAACATTTTAAGCAAGATTTGGTAACAGAAGCCTGTTGCACGAAGGCTCATTCAACACACTCAGTGCTCATTAAACTAGGAGCACAATGCTGGTTATCCACAATTTACAACCAGGCTTACGCACTCAGATAACAATTACTGATCAGGCGCAGATTATTATGGAGAAATATTAATCATCTAAGGAAACAGGCTTGCTCATTCACAAAATGCTCCAAAAATGCATAATTTATTTGGGAAATTATTCATTTTTGGAGCAGTAAGTCAGAGTGCTGGCCTTTTTCCTGCACTGATTGAGGCAAATGCTTCAGAGAAGGCATTAAAAACAGTTTGATGTATTCTAGCAGCCAAAAAATATGAATTACACAAATCAAATGTCACCACAAAAGGCAATGTGCTACCGCGAAAGCAAGGGTGGCATGCTGGCAAAAAAATTGCTAATTGTGTCACCAGGGTCATTCCATGTCAAATCATCAGATATACAAAACATTTGTCCCCATGTAGTCATAGATTGCTTCCATATTATTACATTAGATAAATATGTCTTTCTTACTTACTTACTTACTTACTTGGGGCATAGGCCATCGATGAGCTTCTTCCAACGCACCCAATTTCCAATTGCCCAGCTCTACTCACTGTACTTCACCTCAGTGTAATAGCAGACAGCCATGTCGCACTCCTGTCCTCACTTCGAATGCATCTGACAGGTGACCCTCATGGGCTACCCGACATGTAAAACCTTCATAGCTAGACTTAATCAATGTAACAAGCTTCTCTGGGATGCCATAAAAGCACAAAAGCTTCCAAAGACTCTCACAATGTACACTATCAAACGCCTTCTCATAGTCCAATAAGTTGACATATAGGGATGAATTCCATTCCAACGATTGCTCGATGATCACACATAGGGTACATTTTTGGTCGATGCATGAACGGTCTTTCCTAAAGCCTGCTTGCTGGTCTCTAAGCAGGATGTCTACTGCTGTCCTCATCCTAACCAGTAGTATTCTGTTTAATACGTTGCCCGGAACAGATAGAAGCATAATACCCCGATGGTTATTGCAATCTCCAAGGTCTCCTTTTTTAGGAACTTTGACATTAATACCTTCCCGCCACTCTTCAGGGATGCTTTCTTCTTCCCAAATCCTAGCAAAGAGCCTATGGAGGACATCTACTGATGGTGATAGATCTCCCTTTATGGCCTCGGCAGGAACCCCATCAGGCCCCGCTGCTTTGCCGTCCTTCAACGCCTGGATGGCTGTCCTAATCTCTGACTTACTTGGTTTATCACAATTCAAGGGAAGAGTAGTGTCTGATGGTGGTATATCTACGGTGCATAAGGGGGAAGCTCGATTTAGTAACTCTCCAAAGTGCTCCGCCCAGCGCTTGAGTTGTTCTTCTGCTGTAGTCAAAGGCTTCCCTGATTTGTCCTTCACCGGCTTCTGTACACGCTGATGCTTTCCTGCTAACCTCCTTGTGTAGCTATATAAATCTTTTATATCTCTCTAAGCAGCTGCTTCCTCTGCTACCTTAGCCAGACTGTCAATATAAACCCTCTTGTCCCTCCTACACTTCTCCGCACTTCCTTGTGAGCATTGCTGTATTGCTCCTGGAGCCTTTTTTTGGAAGCTCGTGTTCGGCAGTTGTTTAATTCCACTTTGGCCTTCTTCCTAACCTCAATCTTCTCCACAGTATCCAGAGACATCCAGTCCTTGTGGGTGGCTTTCCTCTTACCGATGGTTTCTTCATAGGCCTCAGTTCAAATCTTCTTTACTCTCTTCCACTCCGTCTCAATATCCGTGACTTCCTCTGCATCATATAAATCCTACAACACCTGAAACTTGTTTGACATACTTGCCTGGAACCTGTCTCCATCTTTGTCTCCCTTAGCAGGTCCATGTTGTAACATGACCTGGGGCCAGTAGGTTGACCATGCCGTTTGAGGTGCAGTTTCAGGGTGGCTACAACAAGGTGATGGTCAGATGCCACGTCTGCTCCCCTCTTGACTTGGACATCTTGTAAAGTTCACCTGAATTTCTTACTGATACACAGGTGGTCGATCTGGTTTTCGGTAGTATGGTCTGGTGATACCCACGTAGCTTTGTGTGCCTTCTTGTGTGGAAACATCCTACCTCGTATAACTAGCTTATCTAACGCACACAGGTCAGCAAACAGCTCTCCATTTTCATTCATTTCACCCAGACCATGCTTTCCCATCACTTCTTCATAACTGATGTTATCAGATCTTATTTTAGCATTGAAGTCCCCCATGACGATGGTAATGTCTCTCTCCCTTTCCTTATCAATCAGATCCTGTAATGTGGTATAGAACTCCTCTTTCTTGGTCTCCTCTGCGTTGTTTGTAGGTTCATAGCACTGTATAATACTAACCTTGATGTTCTTCTGCTTGGTGGCAAACTTAGCCGTAACAAGCCTAGAGCTGACTGGTTCCCAGCTGATTAGGGCTTTGGCAGCAGTCCTTGATAGCATCAATGCAACCCCCTCCGTATGAGGGGCACCATCCTCTTCATGACCAGAAAACAAAATCACTTCTCCTGATGATAACGTTAGCTGCCCTGCCGGATTCATTTTGCTCAAACCCAGATCAGAAATACAATTTTCCCATTGCCTTCACTATCTGTGCCGCTCTTCCTGCCTCGTACATAGTCCTTACATTCCAATGTCCAAAGCAGATGGTCTTCCTGGGAGACAGTAGTACGTTCGGCTTCACAGCTTCCGATTGGCTTTCACTGTGATGCATCATTAACCTTCTTCTTGAAGACCCTACCTCCCCCAGGACCGGTTGTTGTAGGTGAATCATCCTCGATGATTCTGTAACACAATTTTTTACAGGAGAGGGTTGTTAACCCTAAACAAACATCCCGCCAGAGAGTTTTGGTATCACACTTTGTCTGGTCCCTACCTTTCGACCTGTTCGGCATGGGTGACCTTACCAGGTGTACAAGACTCCAGCTGACATAACTCTGAAGGTCACTGGAATGCGCAAACCGCCCCACCACGATAGGGTGATGATCCCATGAGGCGGAAATATGTCTTAGTGATGAACAAATCCGAAATTTCAGCTCACTCGGACCAAAAAAGAATTTTTGGTGAATTATTTTCGAAGGGTACTGTCCGTCAGTTTTTTTGTCAGTTGACATTTTTCTTGTATTTAACATAGCATAATTTTTTTTATTTTTACACCTATAACTTTGAAACCTTGCATCTTAGCTAATGTTATACTCCTTAATCAGAAAATGCAGTCCATTTTAATTTTTCTTTCTTGGTTGAGCTATGAGGACACCAAAAGTGCCTTTTGTTCAGGCAGTTCCATGATTAGGTCCCCAAAGCACCCTGAATACCCTAGCATGGGCTCTCTGGCATTTTTTCCATTCATTTGTGTCTGCTAAGTACAAATCAGGCTGAATTCACCATGAATTCATTGCCAACTGTAGTAAGTACCTTGCCAAATGTGAAAAAAATGCTAAAATGCCACCTGTTCAAACCCCGTATTTCCAGGGGCACATCTTTTTTTTTTTGACGGATTCCTCTATTATAGTAGAAAGACCACTCCAAAAATGGTTGATGTGTTTTCACCAATATAAGTTTTACAGGTGTCTTAACAGGGGTGGGGTGTGTGTATATATATTTATACAGCTGCATACAAAAAATTAGCAAATTTGAGAAGGTGGTGGTGTGGCCCATTTGATGATCTGACATGGAATGACCCACCACATTAGCACAGTTCTGTGTCTTGTTTAGTTTTTAATGTAGCTGTTAAGTGCACCAATTATAATCAAATAATTTAATAATTCAGAGTAATACCTTTGGATTCCCACAAGTGTCCCTGTCAAGTGTATCAGGTTAATGCTCTTATTTTAGGGAAAGATCTCATTTTAACAAGACTAGGTGCAACCTAGTATATGGCTGGGCCGCCAAGCGCTGTCTGAGAATGTGCACCCAAGAAAAGCATGCACATTGACGATATTAAATATTCATCTGAAATTATAAACCTCCCTTCTCCCTCCTAAAAGGGCGCCCCCTTTTAAAATCGTTCTGGCGAGTAAAAAGCTGAAAAAAAGGGGAGGTTTGAGACACAATTCTGTCCCTTTCTCTGAATCCGATCTACCATTTCCGAATTTTTTACATTTAAAACAGAATCATTTTCCTATCGCACTCCATGAAACATCGGCGCAGAAGGACGTAACTTCATAAGCATAAGCCATCATGTGCTGTTTTATGAGCTGCTTGAGGTCTGCAGTCCCAAAAGTAAACAAATAATCCTCAGACAAAATCCTAAATTTGAATTAAGTGATTCAACCCATTATATATGACTTACTTTTTTAATGCAATCAATTATCTTTAATGAATGTAACTTGTCACTGTCGCCAACATAAACATCCAGGCAGCAGGCTAATCTCATTAAAGGCATAAAATAATGACTGCCTGATAATCGTTCCCATTGGACTTATCGGCATTCTTTAAATGCTCCAAAACCGCCAATTTTATTTTATTTTCATCTTTTTACTGTGGGTACGTGAAAGCCATTCTCAATCTTTCAGTAAGGAGTGCATTCTCTCAAACATAAGCTGACGCAGTACTTGTTGCGATGACTGTGCCCTCTGGGGGGTATTCCTTCATGGCCCAGGAATCTGAATAAATTTTACAACATTGTCCTAGCAGTATGTTGATTCCTAGCGTAGCGCTGGTTAGTTACTTAAATCATAGCATGTAATGAATGTAATGAATGAATCAGAGTGCAGGCCTGACAATTTATGCTAACCAAGTTTTTCTTTTGGCTTTTCCTCGTTGCTCAATCCCCCCTTAACAATCTGTCACCGTAGTTGTGCAGACACAGTGCCCTCCATAATTATTGGCACCCCTGGTTAAGATGTGTTAAAAACCTTAAATACAATTTTTATTGCTGAAGCATACTCTCACACTGAAAATTGTAGAAAAATGTAACCTTCAACTCAAGCGAATTTTTAGGGAAAAAAAAATCCCTGACTCAGAAATAATTATTTTTCATAAAATCACCTGTTCCACAATTATTGGCACCCCTAACAATTCCTTGGAATTAAATGTAATTGAAGTATTTCTGTCATTTCTACGGTAGTTTACAAAGTTGATCAGAGTATCTAGGAGCATTTAATTAGTAAATCCTCAAATATGACGTGACAGAGGCCATTTCTCTTATCCACTCTTCAACATGGGAAAGATGAAGGAACACACCATTCAAGTCAGGCAGATGTGTCTCGACCTTCATAAGTCAGGCAATGGCTACAAGAAAATAGCCACTCGCCTGCACCTGCCCATATCTACTGTCAGAGGAATCATTAAGAAGTTTAAAACAACAGGAACAGTGGTAAACAAGCCTGGACAAGGACGCAAGGTTATTTTGCCACCACGCACAGTGAGGAGGATGGTAAGAGAAATAAAAAGTTCTCCAAAGCTCACTGTTAAAGAATTGCAACAAATGGTAGCATCTTGGGGTCAGAAAGTCTCCAAAACAACCATCAGGCGCTATCTACATGCCAACAAGCTGTTTGGGAGGCCTGCACGGAAAAAACCTTTTCTCACTCACAATCATAAATGCAAACATCTGAAGTTCGCTTAGCGGTACTGGGACTTCAACTGGGACCGTGTGATTTGGTCAGATGAGACCAAGATACAGCTTTTTGGCTACAAAAACTCTGTGGGTCTGTCGGAACACAAAAGATGAGTATGCAGAAAAGCACCTCATGCCCACTGTGAAGTATGGGGGAGGATCGATGATGCCCTGGGCCAGTTCCTCTTCCAGAGGCCCTGGGAACCTTGTTAGGGTGCATGGCATCATGAACGCTTTTAAATACCAGGACATTTTAAATCAAAATCTGGTGGCCTCTGCCCGAAAGCTGAAGATGGGTCGTCACTGGGTCTTTCAGCAAGATAATGACCTTAAACATGGCCAAATCTACACAGAAATGGTTCACCAGACACAGAATCAAGCTCCTCCCATGGCCATCTCAGTCCCCAGACCTTAACCCCATTGAAAACCTGAGGAGTGAGCTGAAGAGGAGAGTGCAGAGGAGAGGACCCACGTCGCTGGGTGATTTAGAGAGATTGTGCAAAGAGGAATGGTCAAAGATCCATCTTTCTGTATTCTCCCATCTTGTGAAACATTATAGGAGAAGATTAGGTGCAGTTTTGTCGGCAAAAGGGGTTTGTACAAAGTATTAACATCAGAGGTGCTGATAATTGTGGCATACGTGATTTGATGTAAAAGAATTATTTCTTAATGTGGGATTTTTTTCCCCCCTGAATTAATGCACTTGAATTAAAGGTTGGATTTTCCTCTTTTTTTCCATTGTGGTCCTATATTATTGAGAAAAAAACTGAATTTATTAGAAGCTAAGGAACGCATCTTAACCAGGGTGCCAATAATTATGGAGGGCGCTGTAAATCAAAGAATACCATCAGTTTTTTTAACGCAATGCAACTTTTGACATTTTTCAAACAAACCTCATTGAAAGGATCTGTCAAAAATCACACCATGCTAAATTTTCTTCCAGGAAATGCAATGCTTGGTTGGAGGGATCAAAAAGTGCATGGCAGCGCTAAAGTTAATGATCCACTGCTAATGCTCTTCACCAGAGTGACAAGCTAGTTGGTGCTTGGTGCAAGCCATTGCGGTGACAGTATTGTTGCTTAACTCTATAATCTGTAATGTTATTTTCATCACTGTCCTTGCGTACACGAGTAATGTCAACATTTGTATCAGTTACTTTAGTTTTCTTTTGAATATTGTTTGGAGGGAGAAACTCTGCTTGCTGTCGTTCGCAGTTTTCGCTTCCCACTGCGTTTGGGTCAGCGCCTTCCGCTTCCTAGAGAAAGCATTCCTACAATACATAATTAACTGTAAAAAAATTCAACCCAGATTTTTTTAAACAAAGGTTTTAGACATAGATTGTACAAAACAGTTTCAATCCAATTTATGTTTTTATTTTTCTGTCTTAATTTTTCTGTTTAAAGTAACTGTTTCATTGAGAATGCTGTAAGTCTGAAGCTGCCGAATGAATGACGTCAACGCCCGGCCAGCCAGCCGGCCAGCCAGCCAGCCAGCCAGCCAATCGTCGACCAACCAATCTTTGAAGTTCTTCCCCGCCGGCCGACCAATCGCTGTACAGCCAACCAATCGTCGGCTAACCAATCGTTTAAGTTCTTCCCTGCCAGCTGACCAATCGCTGAACTTCTTCCCTGCCGGCCAGCCAATCTTAACTTGATCACTCACTCACTCACTCACTCACTCACTCACTCACTCACTCACGCGTTTATACGGGCATGACCGCTATTCGCGGCCCAGCCAAAAAGTTGGTCAAATATTTCATTAGCTTCAGAACTTTATCCCTCCAAATTCTGTTTCAAATTGAGCATTTCATACCATATTGTACACTCATATTCTGTATGATAGCTGTTTATGTCTGTCAATGTTTTCATTGTTCCAGAGTTGGAAGAGAGTAAGGGAACCACTTAAATTGTGCGAGATTATTTCAAGGGAACTGTTGCGTTTCAACCATGATAAAATTAATGTGCAATGCTCTCAAGGCCAGGACAAGCTCAAACCACAAGGAACAATGGGTCACTTCAATGAAGAAAGAACCCAAGGAACGCCTGGAGCACTCAAATGATTTTTAAAGATTTTATTGGTGCAGACAGACCACATTTCGACACTACTGCGTCTTCTTCAGAGCCACTCCCACCTTATTGATTATCAAATCAGAAACCGACTTTTCTAGGGAGGATGCTCTATATTCTTGGTGATTATAGCAATACCTGTTTGATTCTGAAGAAGACGCAGTAGTGTCGAAACGTTGGTCTGTTTGCACCAATAAAATCTTTTATAAATCATTTCAGTGCTCCGGGAGTTCCTTGAGTTCTTTCTTAATTGAAGTGACCCGTTGCTCCTTGTGGGTTGTGTGAAATTATATATAGACATCACTTTCACTGATTGGTCCGAGTGCTGCTTGCCATTAGTTAGCCTGAGCATAGCCTGCTCTGGAGCAGATTAGCTAGTTAGCTTCACAGCTAAGTTACCATGGCAATGTGACTTCACCACTGTTGTGCTCCGGGAAATCCAAATTTATTTCCAACTAAGCTTTAAGCTATGCTCCTAAGCAAGAAATCGAGTATTGTGCAGCAGGCCTTGAGTTACCTCAGTTAGACAGGTATTCAGATTCAATATTAAAATATATGAAAGCTATTTGCAAACAAATAAGCCACTCTCATGCTTTTCGCCAAAAGGTTGGAAATGTCAACAATTAGGCAGATTTAGGACCGTTTTCCTTTGAACGTGTTTGCTGCATGTTTTATTTGTTCCTCATAGAGAGCATAGGGCAATTTTCAATTTATTATTAGCCAGTACATACAAAAGAATCCACCATCTTCACTTTCAAGTAGGCAAAGAATAGGCAGTCTAAAGAAAATGTGATTTGCTGTTTTTGCAAGCATGATGCCAGACCAAAAAAGTATTGTGGGCAGTAGTGGGGCAAAATATTATTATTATTATTTTTTTGCAAGAGCCGGCAACACAAGATTGATTCTTGTGACAAGAAGGGGGGGGGGGTTCGGGACTGAAAACTCCATACGGCGCAGACCTTTAGTGAAGGACTTTGGATCTCTTGAATGAAGCACTCTTCATTTAAGATTACTCAGCAAAAATGCATACCAAGGGCTTTTGTTTACTTCCTTGGAATGAGCCCAACATTTTCAGACAAAGTCCAGTAAGTTTATCTGAGACACCACACCTCCTTGCTCTATTGGTGAAAGCTCCTAACTCTTCCCGCTCTGATCCAGCACAATCCTCAACACTATGGCCCAGACAGTCTCTGGTGTAACAAGCCCAACAGAGGATTTTCAAATCAATTCCAAGCCATTTTGCTTTCAATTTGCTGTAACTTCTGCATGTTCTCCCTCTGTTTGTGTGGGTTTCCTCCGGGTACTCCAGTTTCCTCCCACAGTCTTAAGACATGCATGTCAGGTTAATTAGAGACACTAAATTGCCCATAGGTATAGAGAATGAATGGATGGATGACAAAAATAATAAAAATCACCATCATTATCGTCATCAAAAAGTTTAAAAGTTAAAAGCCAGATTAGAAAAATGTGTCAAATATAATGTGCAGACTAACTTCCAGTGTTCTTAACTGCCAGGTTTTTATGCATTTATGTTGCCATGGGTAAGGAGATATTGACCCTTGTGATATTCCTTGGGCTGGTTTTTGGCCCACTAGAACAGACCCGATGAATGTTGGTTATTCTCAGAGGTGGATCAAGACATGCGAGGCACGATTTTTCCAATCATATTCATTATACGTAATGACCATCTCAACCTCATCCACAATTTGTCAATTGGAGCGGTCCTCTGAGTATATTTTAACATACACTCAACAAAAATAATAACGCAGCACTTTTGTTTTTGCTCCCATTTGTCATGAGATGGACTCATCATTCCAGATACACAATATTACCATTTCTCTCAAACATCGTTCACAAATCTGTCTAAATGTGTGGTAGTGATCACTTTTGTTTTGCTGAGACAATCCATCCCACCTCACAGGTGTGCCACATCAAGATGCTCATCAGACACCATGATTAGTGCACAGGTGTACCTTAGACTGTCCACAATAAAAGGCCACCCTGAAATGCGCAGTTTTTGCTTTATTGGGGGTCTGGGGACTCAGAACCAGTCAGTATCTGGTGTGACCACCATTTGCCTCATGCAGTGCAACACATCTTCTTCGCATAGAGTTTATCAGATTGTCAATTGTGGCCTGGGGAATGTTGGTCCACTCCTCTTCAATGGCTGTGCGAAGTTGCAGGATATTAGTGGGAACTGGTACGCGCTGTCGTATACGCCGGTCAAGCACATCCCAAACATGCTCAATGGGTGACATGTCCGGTGAATATGCTGGCCATGCAAGAACTGGGACATTTTCAGCTTCCAAGAATTGTGTACAGATCCTTGCAACATGGGGCCGTGCATTATCTTGCTGAAACATGAGGTGATGTTCATGGATGTATGGCACAACAATGGGCCTCAGGATCTCATCACGGTATCTCTGTGCATTCAAAATACCATCAATAAAATGCACCTGTGTTCTTCGTCCATAACAGATGCCTGCCCATACCATAACCCCACCACCACCATGGGCCACTCGATCCACAACATTGACATCAGCAAAGCGCTCACCCACACGACGCCACACACGCTGTCTGCCATCTGCCCTGAACAATGTAAACCGAGATTCATCCGTGAAGAGAACACCTCTCCAACGTGCCAGACACCATCGAATGTGAGCATTTGCCCTCTCAAGTCTGTTACGGCGATGATCTGGAGTCAGGTTAAGACCCCGATGAGGACGACGAGCATGCAGTTGAGCTTCCCTGAAACGATTTCTGACAGTTTGTGCAGAAATTCTTTGGTTATGCGAACCAATTGTTTCAGCAGCTGTCTGAGTAGCTGGTCTCAGACGATCTTGGAGGTGAACCTGCTGGATGTGGAGGTCCTGGGCTGGTGTGGTTACACATGGTCTGCGGTTGTGAGGCCGGTTGGATGTACTGCCATATTCTCTGAAACACCTTTGGAGACTGCTTATGGTGGAGAAATGAACATTCAATGCCCGAGTAACAGATCTGGTTGACATTCCTGTTGTCAGCATGCCAATTGCATGCTCCCTCAATGCTTGCGCCATCTGTGGCATTTTGCTGTGAGACAAAACTGCACATTTCAGAGTGGCCTTTTGTTGTGGGCAGTATAAGGTACACCTGTGCACTAATCATGGTGTCTGATGAGCATCTTGATGTGGCACACCTGTGAGGTGGGATGGGATGTCTCAGCAAAGCAAAAGTGCTCACCATCACAGATTTAGACAGATTTGTGAACAATGTTTGAGAGAAATGGTAATATTGTGTATCTGGAATGAATTTTAGATCTTTGAGTCCATCTCACGACAAATGGGAGCAAAAACAAAAGCGTTGCATTTATATTTTTGTTGAGTGTATGTGCACGCTTTATGATAGCTGCAGTTAGGCGTGATAAGCATAGGCACCGCCAGGGATTTTGGGCCCCATAGAGAGATATTTTGGGCCCAACCATCACTGGCTACGCCAACCGTGCGCAATTGCTGTAACCACACCTCAGTAACCCAGTTGACTCCTTGGAAGATTTAAATAACTCTACCTTTGCAAGCTTGCAACCCTCTTGAAGTTCAGTTTTGCATTATTTACTGACAGTCAGCTGTGAAAATAACTTAATCAGCAACAAGATTTTGAGCAAAGTAGACTCAAACTACGAGAAAATAAGCAATGGTAAAAATGGAAATGAGAAATGGAAAACAAAATGGATATGGAAATGAAAAAGGCAGTGAAAATGAAAAAGTCCTATAATATAATACCATTTGCAATAACATCATTACCAAAATCTTACTTGCATTTCATAGAACTCAATCAAATGTATGCACCATGACAAGAAATAAGAATAACTAAAACCAGCCGCATATTGATCCAAATTACCTGCAGTTCATTGCTTCAAACTGTCCAGCATCCAGTATTTTTGATCAACATAATGATCATTATGTGAAAATAATTGCAGAGTTTGAATTCTCATAATTGAAAATAGATGTCAATTATTATTCTTTTCATTATAGTAGATAATGAATACTTATGGGTGCCCTGCAACAATGCCAACTGACGTTCAACTCAATCCTGCTCACCCTCCTCAGTTCGGACTCAGGCTGGAGCATGAATTGGGGAATGGGGATGAGGAGAAAGGGCTGCTGAGCAGGAGGCTGCATCTGTTGAGCCTGGGACCAGGCAAGGACAACTGATTTAGTATGAATAGCTTGTTAAAAGCTTGTCTGCATTGATTTAATGTTGGCTAAAGGAGGAGTGAAACGTAATCACTTTTCAGCAAAGATGAAAGTGTTACTAATAAGTTACTAATGTTTGCAGAGCAAAAGTGGCCCACTCACCGCATACTAGACAGATTAATTTTCCCACCAGTCAAGGACTTCCTCTACCCTTACGCGTAAACCTGCGTGACATACTGTTGACATTTTTTTTAAACTCCAGTTTTTCAATTCCTTTTTGAAATCAATGTTTTTTTTCAGGAACTGGACATTCCAGTCGGGTGCAACTGGATGGATGCAGCCCCCGAGTGGCCACTTGTGATATCTTGAAAAAAAATTCTGACCTTCTCTGGACTTCGAAACGGGCACATTTTCTGCATGAAGTTATGCTTTATTCAGCCAATTGTGTTGCCAGGTGTCAAGGTTTAACCATAATGTATGCCCATACCAAATATCTAAGGATTTGGTTAAAGTTTTTGGCCTGTAGAGTGTGCACAAGAAAATCTCTACAGACATGGCTGCAGCAGCGGAGATGACGATCATGAATCATGAAGGGCCCAACTTAGTCCTGAGACTACAATTAATTAATGACAGATCAGCAACATTGACAATGGACATATAATACACCTGATATTGTGAGTATGGCAATGATGCAAGTGATTAATAAACCCAAAGCTTCCTCTGAATTCTGTCTTCTGTTGCAGCATTTTTTTTTTCTAGCACTGTAATTTATTTTTAAGATGACACTTAACTCAGTCAAAACTTTTTCAGTTTTAAAAAGAAAACATTTAAAATAGGAAACATCTTCTGAGGCATATTCACCCTTGGGTATCAAACATTGGCACAAAACAGTCGCTTATGAGCCTAGCTAACAAATGTGCCATTTTGTGAGTTACTTTGAGTTTAGAATTTTCCAAAGACATATGCCAATTAATTTTCAATGTTATCATTAATGTGGATAGGAAAGTGCTAGTTAACTTTGTGATGCAAAAACAATGATGCCAGCTAAAAGCAAGTTAGCATATCATTCTATTGATTTGTCTTTGCTAAAGGCAGAGTTAATCTTTAGTGGCTGAGTAGGTGGGGAAAAAGAGTGGTTGCATATTTGTAGACTGCGGTCAAGCTATCTGCTCTTCAGGAAAGAACAAACTATTCGGTCATAAAATTGTGCACAGCCCTACTCCGTACTTCAGTACTCCATTGGACGAGCATAACCGCTTAGTCATGACATCAAATAAGGATAACAAAGGGCACTATTTGCCACTGTGGATGAAGTGATCTACCCCCTTCCCATCAATCAGTGTCTCTACCTGGCATCCCACCTTTCCCCCTCCATTGTTATCTTTTCAATGTCCCTCCAAAGCCTCCTGTAGGCCATTCATTGGTTTCACCTCCATTTATGCTTCTGTGTCCAATCAATGTGAACCTTACTGTAAAGAACAGCCAACTTTGTTTCATTATAAATCTATTAGAGCCCATTCTTGGGGGCTCTTTTTTCTGGTACCAGACAGAACCAGAACTTCAGCAGTTGGTTTTCTTTTGTATTGTTCAATTACCTGTTCATAACTTCAGCCGTGTAATAAATTTGATAAAAGACTCTCAGCTTCAATCTCTTGGTTCTACGACACCTGTTTGTTGGCATCTTCCGGTGAAATTATGAATAGGTTGTGCTTCTGCTTAGAAGTGGTCCTGGCAAGTCATATACGGTCGGCATTAAGTATGAGAAAGAGTTCACAAATTTCCTTGTGCAACCTTATTCAAATAACACTCCAATTGGAGTCATCTAATTTGTACAAAAAGCGTCCCCAGTAGTGTAACTGTGGTATTTGCCTCTTCACCGTTTCATGCAGGTCTCTTAAAAAAATACAGGTAAATCTCTGGCAGGAGGAAAATAGCAATCATCGTGGCGATTGTCCGTGTGTGTATCATCAGGCGCAGGGCATGCAGAAAAATTGGGCTCATTATGTTTATTTGTACTCTAGAATTAAAAAAGCAAAAAAATAATTTTTATCCAATTTTTTTTTTTTTTTTTTGCTTTCGGGTCATTCCATATCAATTCACACAGATTGCGGAAACTTCTCCTTGATATCTCTCAGATTTGACTGAAAAATATTCTAAACAGTGGCAGCTGGTAGAGTTTTCTCCAGGGGGGCTATACCTCCAAAATAGACATATACCAAAAAGCAAGCAAACATGTACTAAGACAGGGGATCCCAATCTTTCCCAGTAAGGGCCGGTGTGGGTGCAGGCTTTCATTGCAACCAAACAATTACACACCTGATACAACTAATTAACCCCTGGACTCTTTGCTAATAACCTTGATTAGTAGCATCAGTTGTGTAGCTGCTTGGTTGCAATGAAAGCCTGCACCCACACCGGCCCATTCTGGGAAAGATTGGGGACCCCTGTACTAAGGTATCACACCAGTGTATTTACATAAATGAAAACAACAAAAGCAACATTATAAGGTCATGTAGTTTTCTACTTTTTGAACTTAAATTTTGCAGCCAATCAGAAACCTTCTGAAGGAGTGTCTCGAGACAATTAAATTTTTTCTGTCTTCACTGGCCTTGCACTAATATCGTCAAAATAACTGAGACTGCGTCAGTTTATTCTAGGAAATATGAATGCTCTGAACAGATGATTTTATCAATCCAAGCTGGAAACATTAAAAATGATCGGCAGGTTTGGAAACGGCCACCGCATTTTAAAATGAAGGACAAGAAGATTTAATGATTCAAAGCCTCTTTCAAAGTATAAAATCATTAAACTGTACCACACCCTTCTGCTTGCGTATAGCTACGGCCGTCAACTTAAAATTATATTTCTAAGATGCAGAGTGAAAGGCTGCCGCCGCTGTCTTCTTCGAGCGCAGTTGAAGAAACCAATATGGCATCAAGTGCACCGCATTTCTCAATTTCCCATAGACTATAATAGAGAAATCCGAGCCATTTTCTTTAAAATTAAGGGGTCTAGTGCCATATTTTCAACACCTGTATAACTCCAATGCATGTAAGAATAAGAATCGATAGGTTATTTTACGTGACACTATTTGAGGATAAAGTTTTTGGGGGGTTGTTTTACTCCTCGCACTCAACGTTTGAACGGCTGGTTGGTTGTATTTAGTAACGATGAATGGCTAACACTAATTCTCGGATTTCATTTGCGACATGTCGTAATGTGGACGGGCGAATTGTGAATGTATTGGTTCTGCTCTCTAGCTAGCCAGCATTGGTTTATGTGTTCTGTTGTGGGTATTGCACGGATAAATATCAATTTGATGAAAGTTAATTTTTTGAAATATCATCTGGCATGCTAGTTATTGTTGAACTCCGCTTTGCTCGCCATCGCGCGCTGAACGTGCCAGTAAACCTTTGAAACAGCTAACGTTATATCAAAATTGAGTAAATCCACGTGTTGGCTATTAGCTAGCTAGCATGATTACAAACACTCCAACCAAATTTAATAGTGGCAGGAAGATTGAGAGAATGAATGCGCGGTTGAGAAAAGGAGCAAAATTCCCTCTACTGCATTGGACTGATTTGGATAAGGTGGTCCAACCTGGCTGGAAACGGGGCCATTGTGTTGCCTAAATCGATGAGCTTAAGCCTTTATTATTACTATCCGCGTAAAATGTGTGAAAAAATACCAGCTTAACCAGCTTTGACCACCTTCATCAAGCTATAGAGACCAACTATGACCAGCGAATAACACAACTCAGACCATCTTAAACCAGCTTAGAATTCTCGTAGCTAGAATTCGAAGCTGGTTTGAGATGGTCTGAGTTTTGTTCTTAGCTGGTCTCTATAGCTTGATGAAGGTGGTCAAAGATGGTTAAGCTGGTATTTTCAGCTGAAGTCAGCTGGTGGAGGGCTGGTTAACCAGCTAAAACTGTCCAAAACACAGCTTAAACCAGCCCAAAGCTGAAATTTTCAGTAGGGTGTAACAGCTGGTTAGGTATCCTTTAGCCTTGCTAGCACAGCGCAAGCAACCTAAGATAAAATTAGTACAATGCCTATGGGCACAAAACCGCTTTACGGCCATGTTCCCTGATGGCTATTCATCGTACCACGTTTGACCATTCAGAGTCCGATGTGAGGCATATATTGACCAACCAGTGCCTTGATCGTTGATTAAAAACAACACCTTATAGCTTCGTTCTCAAAAAGTGTCAACCAAAATTGCGCCTCGATTCATTTTTTAATATGTATTCCAGCAGTGCCTGACGAATGTCTTGTCGCATAAAGACATAGTAACTAAAAATAGCATTTAACTTTATTTCTAACCAATCAATTGTTATAATAAATGGTCCATTTTAGTGTCAAGGGCTTTCACATTAATAATTTGGTGCAAAATGAAACCGTCAAAAAGGGTTCTGATGTTCACAGCCTGGCAAAGCCCATAACATGTGTTTTTGCTGGGACAAAAGTCTTGTTGTCTCTTCAGATGAAGCAACAAATCTCAGATTAGAGTTTAACCTATGACACATACTGTAATTAACACATTCCCAGATGTGTATAGAAATAACCCCAGCGCACCAGACTTTCATATGAGGTGCGACTAGACCTCTGACAACATGCCAGAGATTCAATCACAGACCAAAGTGCTGATCATCAAGAGCCTGAAGACTGTGTCTGCTGCTGAGGTGGCAGACATCTTTAATGTGTACAAATGTCAAGTGGAGGGGATAAGAAAAATATTTGAAGAAACTGGTGATGTTCGTGGCCAATGCAGGTCAGACAGACCCCGGTATGACAACTGTTTGAAAGGACCGTTTGTTGCTTCACCTGTACAAGGCTAGCCCTCCTTCAATTACAGCAAAGCTACATGAGGAAATGTCACCAAAAATCCCAGGATCTACAAGAAGAGTTTGTCAAATTCTCTCTCAAAGTGGTTTTCATGGCCGAATTAGTACACAGAAGCCTGCATTGAACAGAAAACAAATAACCTGCATTGCATTTGCCAAGGCCTACAGCTTGTAGAAAGGATTGATACTGGAAAAGTAGCTGAAAAGTTATTTTTCTGATGAATCATCCGTTGAACTGTGTCCCAGTCACCGTACAAGACCTGTTGGAACCCTCATGGACCCAAGATTCTCCCAGAAAACAATCATGTTTGGTGGAGGAAAAATTATGGTTTGTTGTTACATCCAGTGCGGGGGGTGAGAAAGATCTGCAGAGTGGATGGCAACATCAACAGCCTGAAATATCAAGAAGTTCTTGCTGCCCGACTCATACTGCTGCTCCTTCTCATACTTCTGTCTCCACATCACAGTTCCTGAAAGCGAAGAAGGTGAAGGTACTCCAGGATTGGCCGACCCCGTCACTTGACATGAACATTATTGAGCATTTCAGGGGTAAGATGAAAGAAGAGGGTTGGAAGATGAAACCATAGAATCTTGATGAACTCTGGGAGTCCTGTAAGGCTGCTTTCTTTGCTATTCCAGATGATTTCATCTTCAAGTTATTTCAGTCATTGCTAAGATGTATGGATACAGTCCTCCAGGCTCAAGGGAGTCTACGCAATATTAATTCTTTTTTCCAAGGCACCATGAATTTATTTTATAATATTATGGTGGCATATTTGTGTATTCAAAATAAAGTGTCTGTATAATTTCCACATTTTTTTCAATGTGACAAGACTTTGGTCCAAGCAAAATCTGACCTTTCTGTATTAATTAAATAGTAAAACTCAATGAATGACACAAAACTCTATTTTGGTATATTTAGCATAATCTAGAGGGCTTTGCCTTTCATATAAGCCATTTTTAGATTCCAATTGATCAACTACAAGTCAGGTTATAATTTGTTGTTCCTACATCTTGGATAAGTGACAAGACTTTTGTCAGGCACTGTACTACTTAAAAAGGAAATTTGATTGTATGCGCTTTAACTAATGAAATAATGACAGGAATTTTTCCATTATAGTCAATGCGAAATTGAGAGGTGCGGTGCACTGGACGCCATATTGGTTTCTTCAACTTTTCGCTCCGACAGCCTCTCCAGTTCTACATACACTCATTGGACTCTACCTCGGTGCAAGACTCGTAAAAACCATGGTAAAGACAGAAAAATTTCACTGTCTCACGACACTCCTTCAGTGGTCCGGAACAAGGTTGCTGATTGGCTGTATGCAAATGAGCTTCTGCTGGTGTCCGTAACTCTAGTGGGGGAAAAAAAAATTTGTTGGCGGGAGGGTGTTAAGTGTGTAAATCCAGCTGCATTCAGCTCTGGGCGCAGGTGAGGTGTGCCCCATCATGGCCCTATCTCTTGTATTCAAGAGGAGCTACTGTGCATGTATAACTTTTAACGAGTGTCAATGGGCAAAGATTTTTGCGCCCCAGGGCAGAAACAACACAGATGGCCGAAACAACTTTAGTCATCATTAACTATATAATATTTATCCTGCTCATCTAAAAATAAAAGTACAAAACCCAAAACCAGTGAAGTTGGCACGTTATGTAAATCGTAGATAAAAACAGAATACAATGATTTGCAAATCCTTTTCAACATATATTCAATTAAATACACTGCAAAGACAAGATGTTTAATGTTCAAACTGAGAAACTTTTTTTTTTTTGTTGCAAATTATCATTAACTTAGAATTTAAAGGCAGCAACACATTGCAAAAAAGTTGGCACAGGGGCCTTTTAACCACTGTGTTACATCGCCGTTCCTTTTAACGACACTCAATGAACGTTTGGGAACTGAGGAGACCAATTTTTGAAGCTTTTCAGGTGGAACTCTTTCCCAGTCTTGCTTGATGTACAGCTTAAGTTGTTCAACAGTCCGGGGTCTCCGTTGACGTATTTTACGCTTCATAATGCGCCACACATTTTCAATGGGAGACAGGTCTGGACTACAGGCAGGCCAGTCTAGTACCCGCACTCTTTAACTACGGAGCCATGCTGTTGTAACACGTGCAGAATGTGGCTTGGCATTGTCTTGCTGAAATAAGCAGGGGCGTCCATGAAAAAGACGTTGCTTGGATGGCAACATATGTTGCTCCGAAACCTGTATGTACCTTTCAGCATTAATGGTGCCTTCACATATGTGTAAGTTGCCCATGCCTTGGGCACTAATACACCCCCATACCATCACAGATGCTGGCTTTTGAACTTTGCACCTATAACAGTCCGGATGGTTCTTTTCCTCTTTGGTCCGGAGGACACGACGTCCACAGTTTCCAAAAACAATTTGAAATGTGGACTCGTCAGACCACAGAACACTTTTCCACTTTGCATCAGTCCATCTTAGATGAGCTTGGGCCCAGCGAAGCCAGCGGCGTTTCTGGGTGCTGTTGATAAATGGCTTTCGCTTTGCATTGTAGAGTTTTAACTTGCACTTGCAGATGTAGCGACGAACTGTAGTTACTGACAGTGGTTTTCTGAAGTGTTCCTGAGCCCATGTGGTGATTTCCTTTACACACTGATGTCGGTTTTTGATGCAGTACCGGCTGAGGGATTGAGGGTCACGGGCATTCAATGTTGGTTTTCGACCTTGTTGCTTACGTGCAGTGATTTCTCCAGATTCTCTGAACCTTTTGACGATATTACGGACCGTAGATGATGAAATCCCTAAATTTCTTGCAATAGCTTGTTGAGGAATGTTGTTTTTAAACTGTTTGACAATCAGCTCACGCATTCGTTCACTAAGTGGTGACCCTCGCCCCATCCTTGTTTGTGAATGACTGAGCATTTCAGGGAAGCTGCTTTTATACCCAATCATGGCACCCACCTGTTCCCAATTAGCTTGTTCACCTGTGGGATGTTCCAAATAAGTGTTTGATCAGCATTCCTCAACTCTCTCAGTCTTTTTTGCCACTTGTGCCAGCTTTTTTGAAACATGCTGCAGGCATCAAATTCCAAATGAGCTAATATTTGCAAAAAATTACAAAGTTTACCTGTTCGAACATAAAGTAACTTGTCTTTGCAGTGTATTCAATTGAATATAGTTTGAAAATGATTCACAAATCATTGTATTCTGTTTTAATTTAAGATTTACACAACGTGCCAACTTCACTGGTTTTGGGTTTTGTACATAAATTTCGAAATATTTTTAGTTTATTTTTTCATTTTTATTTCATTTTTTGTGTCTTATTCAAGGTAATGTGGTGAGAGATGAGTGGTGGGGCGGCGCCCTAGCGCCCTCTTTTGGCCAGCCGCCACTGATTCTAAAATTAATTTTCGACCCCAAAAGAAGAAATCACAAATTTCAGCTTCATACCCTACAGTCATTTCGGCATTATGGCCCTGGGAAATTTGGGTGCTATGCCCACTCTTCCCCAGCAAATAATTTGTAACCATATCTAGAGACCCATAACTTCCCTTTTTTATGAGCTACAGGGCTAAAAATTGATTAAGCGGTCATTGATTGCCTCCTCTCTTGGAACTAATGCTTTGAAATGGGAGCTAGTTCCATTGTATACAATATTAACCTTTGAAAACTGGATTTTGTTTCAAGCGATAATGATTTTTGGGATATTAGAGGGTCCATGTAATTGAGATTTTTGTGTTTGAAGGCTTTTTTTTTTTTTGGACAATTTTTTCATCAAATATGATGACATCACTAACTCAGATGATTTTTTGGGACATCGGGGGGGGGGGGGGGGGGGTTGGGTCACATAAATGGTCACAGGACAAACTGACCCTTCAGAACCCTCCTTTTAGGCAATGATTTCACCATGTCTCCAGATGAAATAGACAATTTGCTTTTAATATGATCAATTTACACACCTTATCCAACTTTAGGGCCGATGAAAAGTTTGCTTAACCAACTACTTCTGCATGGACAGATTTTTAGAACAATGGACCCTTTGGCCCATATTTCTTAAAAATTGATAAGCCTGGAAAGTAGGTCAACTCTGATGAGCTCAGTACTGATGGTTTTGGTGGTTGAAATCACACTCCAACACCAAATAATGATACACAGTATAAAGTATTCATCATATCAGGGCGGAATTGTATCATAATGACATGATTTAACTTGTTAAGTCTTTCAAGGCCATACTGGCATTCAGAAATTATTACAGTGGAATTATTACAATCTAGATTTAAATGATACACAGAATAACTGTTATATGAAGGTGAAAATCCTTTCCAAATGGTCATAGATTTGGCTTGTGAGCCATTTAAAGGCTGTCTATACCTTTTGAAACTTTGTGCATCTTCGAAATAAGCTAAACTATTATTGCAGATAAATTAGATACAACATGTATATAAAGCCCCAAAATGATGTGCAGAGGAGCTACTTGATCATCACATCAAGAAAAAAACACTTCAAATAAATATGGCCTTGAAGGGTAAACAAGCTAAATCATGATCATTTTAATGAAATTCCACCCTGATATGATGAATAAGTTATTCTCTGTATCATTATTTGGTATGAGAGTGATATGTGGATTAGAGAGATGTGTTGCGGCCATCAAGTTCAAATTTAGCTAATATTTTTCATGAAATGGAAAAATGACTCACTGTCAACAATTGATATGTTCTCATGTGAATAAAATATGTGTTTATGAGATTTGCAAATCATAGCATTCTGTTTTTATTTACATTTCACGCAGCATTCCAACTTTTTCGGAATTTAACTAACCATTCAACATGTCATTACCTTTCCAGAGGGTCGTTCACAAATTTAGTTATGTTTAGGCCCGTTGTCTCGCAGCAACACGTTTCTTTAATACCCAAGTGAAAATCCCTACTGGATCCAAACTTGAGCGATAGTGCATTTCCTATTACAGCGGTCTATCAGAGGTTAAACCAGGACGGAATTTAAATGGTTGTGTTCCTATTATCCAGAAGGTGGCGTCAGTGGAATGGAAATAATCATAATTTGAATTTTCAACTGGAAAAATACAGATTGTTGGCTATTTCTCCAGTAAAATGCTTGAACAGGAACAAGTACACCCTCAATGAGAGCCAGAAGTCAATGTTCGACATCATCTGGCATGGACCACACAAGCGAAGTGAACCATCAAAAATATTTGATTATTGATTTAATGGAATAGAGATCTGCTCTTTCTGTCGACCAACTGTAGCCACCGCAGTTTTAAAAGGAATGCAAGCAGATGTCACATAATAAAGATGCGCATATAAGGAACACAGACACTACTTTACATTGATTAAAACATGAGATAACTATAAACTACAAACAAGATAATCTCTCGACTTCTGATGTTGAACTTCTAAGTCATAGTTGCCGTTAAATTGGAATTATTTAAAAGCCATTATCAGCTTTATATCATTTCTATACGCTTCTGTGACAGCGGATCTAACTTCATTACCAAAGGATGCCAATATTCCTCTTGGTAAACACTTGAGTTAAACTTTGTCACTTGTCTCCACGGCGCAGAATTTCTCTAGAAGGTAGGTTAGAATTGCTACAAGTCAGCGCTGTGAAGCGTCCGCTGTATGGAGCTAAGTGCTATCGAGATCACGCGCTGTATTCCCAATGACGAGACGTACCCAAGGAAGTAATAAAACACTCCGTAACAAAACCTAAGTACAAAGTAAAGTTAAAGTTTAACCTTGGACCAGCATCGACACATTTTCTGCGTCGTACGGGGAGGAGCGAGACCACCCTCTTTTCCTCAAATGGGATATGGCAGATACCGTCTGACTGGAACTGGACATTACTGGTTTGTTAGGGTGGGAGGTGATCGTGTGACGTCAGCAAGGCAGATACATAAACAGTGTGCGCTCATCGAAAGTTTCAGAACATTCACATTCTTAAGATACGGACTACCTTGACTGGAAATTGGCTTAATATTTGTTCAACTGGAATAAGTGTGCCATCACAAATAAGGGGAACGTTGCGTCTAGCTTAACCTGTTGCTGCCACCTGGTGAGGCTTGCGAACTAAGCGCGAAGACTGAAGTAGTACACAGCCGTCACTAATTCGGACACCTGTTTCAAAAACATAACAGGTCTGTAGCCTGATATTTGCTTGGCTGGGTAATAAGAAAGCTAAGTTAATGAGTGTACTATATAGCTTGGATTCGCAGTGCGTCTCGCCACCATGCAACATGAGTTGGGCAATGGAGCCTGCCAACTTCTACGATAGTAAGCTGAACACTGTGCACGGGTCTTGCAAACCCAGTCGAGATGGTGTCACCGCGGAAGACAGCAACCTGGCAGAGCTAAGCACCGCTCCTGCTATGTATGATGACGAGAGCGCCATCGACTTCAGCTCCTACATCGACTCCATGTCCTCTGTGCCAAATCTGGAACTCTGCAACGACGAGCTGTTCGCTGACCTGTTCAACAGCAGCGTGAAGCAGGAGAAGAACGACTTCACCTACCTGCCAGGAACCATGCCGCTGTCGTCTGGCGTGTGCGCTGTCAGCATGACCAGGGACTTGGGGAGGAAACTGGACGTGAGTGTCACAAAAGGGGTCTTCAGTGCACCCATTAAACAGGAATCGGACTGGAGTGACAGTGAGATATCATCATCTTTACCGTCGCAGATTGAAACCTGTGCTCAAACTGCAGTGAGTCTGCACACTGGGCAACCCACCCCGCCGACCACTCCGGAGCCCCCTTCAAATCAACCCTTATCGCGTAAGGTCGGGAAAGAGAAAGGGAAAAAGAATTTTGACAGGTACAGCCCGGAGTACCGCCAAAGACGTGAGAGGAATAACATCGCTGTCAGAAAAAGCCGAGACAAGGCAAAGCAAAGAAACTTGGAAATGCAGCAAAAACTGATTGAACTGGGCGCCGAAAATGACAGATTACACAAAACAATCGACCATCTCACTCGCGAGCTTACCAGCCTCAGGAGCTTCTTCAAAGATCTTCCCAACTCCTCTTTTGTGAGCACGAGTGCGAACGGTCGGTGACGTGAATCAAATGCTGTTTGATATTTATGGACTTTAAAAGAACATACCTCAATTCATTGATGCCCATTAACAATCTGTAGCAGAATTACTGTAAGGCTGCAAAAGATGAACTGTGTCGCTCCGGAAAGGGTACTGGATATTCTTCATATAATTCACGTATATGATAAAGCAGTTATCACTTCGGGCAAATGTTTTTGTATTTTAAATTATTTTATGAGTTCATTTAAAATATATTCTTGCCAGTTATGGTACATACTTTAAATTCCAAACATTGTATTTTTGTCAGAAAGAACCTCAGCATGTTTGAAATTTTTATACAGTTTGTAAATAATCGATTTTTTGCTATAAAATCTATAATAAAAGTGAGTAAAAATTGTTTAACTATTAGCTGGTGATGTGACTGTGTGGGTTGTGTGAGAATTGAAATGGGAAAACTAGCGTAGGCCAATATCAAACCGGACTGGACCAACCCTATACGCAAACGTTATTACGAATAAAAACATTAAGCCTGGCGTTAAAAAGGCAGTAAATTTAATCCTAAGTTTATATGGGGTCGTTACTGCAGTCCCCAAACAGGAGGTCCCTTCTGCAGGCAACGATTGTGCACCTGAAACACTCGATTACTGGCACTTAAGGTCTCCCAATATGGATACTGGAGCACTCTGAAAAACTACATAAGCCCTTACTCGAGATAACACCGAAGTTCTGATGAGATACGCAGTCATTCACTAGATTAAATGCAAATTTGAAAGATTTATTAGGAAACAATGCAAAACATTTAGCAATACTAAAAATGACAAAGAATAAAACCATTCTGGGTGGTGTTTATTAAGACAATGTTCTCACGTTTACATATCCCAGTAAGAATGAACTCTCACTCAGCCTCTTTAGTGACAGCCAATAATCTGGTCAAGTGAAAGTATTTTTCTACTTTCAGTTTCAAGCAAAACTTTGAATGAATCATTTTCAAACAGCAGTTTTTATCATACAGTAAAAATTTTCCACTGTCAATGTTGCTCAACCCCTAAAAGAAGTCTTTTACATGTAGCAAGGAAAGACTGACATTAAAATGAGTCAGTAGACCTGAATGTAACCATGGTGAGTGATTAACCAGTATCATGCAGGTGTGACACAGCTGCCTCAAGAGGGCACCCTGGGTTCTCATCTCACCCTTAGGAAGCAGAGGGCACCTGCAGTGCAGGTAAATTACACCTACATGTCAGCAGCAAAGTATTTTTCACTGACCCAATTCATATAATTAGTCAATAATATAAGTCAGAAACTCAAATAGTTGGTTGCTGTACTAGCAGGGTATTTTGAAGCCTCCACTGTCACATGGGCCAAGCATTCTGAAGACTGCATATGCAGCCATCTTGGTATGTCTTTTATGGAGGTCAACATGAGCTGGCTGTTTGATCTTGCAGCGCACTTAGGCGTGTGATGAGGAGTCCAGGCCAGACTGCAGCCATGCTGCGTAACACACTCGACATGCTTTTCAGATTCTTTCCCTTTCGTTTCTGTGGGCAGGGCCAGACTCCTGCAGCGCCTCATCTGAACAGCCTTTGCTGAAGCTTATTTCTTCCAGGCCAACCCAGAGTGCTGCCTTCCTTGTTATAACACGAACGTAAGCAGTGAGGGGGCCCACCTCTTTCCCCAACACATTCTCCACAGCGTAACCCTGGAAGCACACCGAAAGGCTTAAAACAATCACAGGAATGCAGCAACGTTTTCAAATAAGAACTACAGGAGCCAAATCAAAGAGCCTGGAGCTCAGTGCTTTGGTGCGTTGAATCAGTCAAAACTACAAGGGCCCCTGCATTCAACATTGATTAACAGACTAAAGATAACGTAACGTTATTGAATACTTCAGTTAAACATCACAGTGACAATGGTGATTAGTGATGTTAGCTATATTACAAAGTTCGAAAAGTCCTTACTCAAAGCAGAGAATAAAGTGCAGTAGTGTTTGACTGAATAGTCCCTTCATGAAGAGACAAATTTTACACCAACATCCATTCATCATTTGAAATGAACAGGTAATTATCAGCTAGGTTATGCATTGAAATCTATCAGGAGAATTGGGACAATAGGCTTTCATCAGGGACACTTCAGAGACTGAGATTGAGAAGAGATATAGAAGTCCAAAGACAAATGAAAGAAAACCAACAAGAGAATGCCATCACAAAAGCTAAATGTGCCATATCATTGCAGAGTAAGCACGGGTGCTGGAAATCTTATCTGAGCGGGGCAATATGTTGACAATCTAAAATACAGGCGCTGTAAGTTCCATAATTATGATGATTTGCGTTCGTGCATAAAGGGTTTGAAACATGAAATGATCATCATGTATGAACAAACGATCATCATGATCATGTATGAACAAACTGAGTCATGCGTATGAATTTGTTTTCAGTTCTAAATGTATAAGAAAGGAGACTGATCCATATGAGCGGACCTACCTCACTGCAAGGAGGAGTAGCGTTGAGGACAGACATAATGGTATTTTGCAGCAACTGGAGGACAAAGTTGACAGAAAAATGCACCATCAATCTCGCAGAATGTGCAATGATTTCAGAATAATTTCATGAGATTCTACATCAAAGTGACAGCAAACGAATAATTCAGCGATCTAAGGCACACATATGAGGAGTCCTGTAATGTGTACTGCTTCAAAGATTACTATGGCTTTTGAGACCAAATTCATCCAGTTACTGAACATGCATCTGCATCTGACATATCACAAGTGACACTGCATTTCGAACTTAAGTAACCCTGCTTCTACATCTGGCATTTTGACAATGATGTGTAGCACTGATCCCATGGAGCAATAATCACCTAAAATTCCTGTCCAATGCGCAAATTGAATTTAGTCTTAATTAAACACTGGGGTGGCATTGTGGAGCAGAGACTGGACATATACCCAGTATGTGCTTGTTGCTAAATGGCTGCAGGTGTACCCTAAGAAATCAGTTGCTCTCAACTGTCGCTCTGTCGCTTACTTTGCAGGCCTAGAGCGGTTAACATTTTACAATCTCTCTCATGGGTGGCGAAAACAGAATGGCAAACTTCATGCTGTGACAGCTTTGTTCATCAGTTAAAGTCCTAAGAAGTGATGTATATCTTTACTTCTGTAAACCCAGAAGGATGTTGACTATCTTTCAGTGCTTAGCATCAGTCAAACACACACTGTGTTTTTCCATCAAGTGGCATTTCTATGCGAAGATTTGAAAATTCATTTGTTATGATAAATGCTCATGACATTTGAATACCTAACTATAGGGCAGGCCAAATTTCTTATGAAATAGAGCATGCAATACATGATCATGTACCTTTATTTTAATGGTGCACTGACTGAATGAGGTACAACGCAAAAAGACTTCAAGCTGCATTTTCACTTTAGGGTTTACCACCGTCGAGTTGCAGAGACTGCAGAACAATGCTTGACTGGGAGAAGCACAGAAGAGTTGCATTTACAACATCATGTATGCTTTTTGTAATTATCAACAGAATACAAATTAATTACAGTATAAGTTATTGATTTACATTCAATTCATTCTTCAGTGATTATCAAAATAATGCAGCGGATTTCATTTTTGTCATGAAAGCTTAAATTCAATATGCCAATGGCAAGGGGACAAATATTCTTGTTAACTTCGCTGAACTTCGTATCAATGACAGAATGTTTCCAGTAAGATAATGACTATACTAGTAATCATGTTCAAGTGTAAATGGATGAAACTCACCGTTCCCCTTGCAAGGCCTCCAACTGGTCACTATCGCATATGTTGCAAATGGGCCAGGAATATGCAGTGTCCTCATCTACACCAATAACCACACCTGCAGACAGAAACATGCCTATCACATGTAGAGAAACGACACACATATTCCAGCTGACACACTCATCTCACTGATTTAACAACAGCAGAAAATACAAAAACCTAGAGGATGAACAAACTAATCATGCTCACTCTTATGTGCTATGAAGAATTCATAACCGAAACAACATTACAGAACATAGGAAAAAGGTAAACCACATCAAGGAAGGTTAATCAGATGAGCTAAATGAATTACAATGTACCCAGCAGAAAAATGGTCTGTATCATGTGCCAATACTCATATCAGCAGAAGTTACTTAGTAAATGGGTCACTGACTGAAGCACCATGTTTAAGTGTGAGGCCCCACTGATCTGAAAAACCTACTACAGCAAAGTAACAGAAGCTGTTGAACGGAGTTGTAATGTGACTAAAAGTTCACGTCAGTCAATGACCGCTCAAGAGCGTGTCAAGCTTCAAGACATCCTAAAAACTACATTATTGAGAGTTAAGTCATACAGTGCTATCAAAAAAACAGCATATTTACAAAATATTGTTACTGTACAGCTTTGTTACAAATACAACAAGAGTTTGTCACTAAAGTGACAATATCCCCCGCCGTTAGGCCACCAAAACCGACTGGTGTCTGCCCATTCCCAGTAGGAAGGTTGGTACCAAAAAGAATTGAAATAGGTTGACTCCTTCTTGAGATATCGTGCTGACAATGTTCGGGACGGACGGACGGACGTAATAAGTTGACTCCTTCTTGAGATATCGCGCTGACAAGGTTTTTCAAGTTGAAAACATGTTTTCTTCGAAACGACCTTGAAAATCAAGTGAAGGTCACCAAAACCGACTGGTGTCTGCGTATTCCCAGAAGGAAGGCTAGTACCAAAAATATTTGAAATATGTTGACTCCTTCTTGAGATATCGTGCTGACAATGTTCGGGACAGACGGACGGACAGACAGAGCAGAATACTATATCCCACGCTTCAATACAACAGCAAAATCATCACCACCATTTGGATTTAAATAAGCAAACACTGAAGAGCCTACGACTGAATCATTATTGAAGTGATGAATATGTTTCAATTTGTTACAAGTCTTTCAACCCTGACTGATGCAGTGTGTAGCTTCTAATTTCTCAAACAACCCTGTCGCAAGACATATCCTGTGAATGTGGAAATGATATTGCTGTGTTTCAGAGCGGGCAGTTTTTTTTGCAGCTGGGTTGGGAACTGTCCAATGCACTATGAACCCTATTGAACGTCTTTGGGATGTGCTGGAGAAGACCTCCCAAAGTGGCTCTACTCTCCTATCATCAGTACAAGATGTTGGCCAAAACTTTTTCAACACTATATGCAAATAAATTTTGCAATGCTGCATCAGGTTTTCAAAACAAAGTCATGATGAAAGTGCACTGTAATCCAAAGGTGGTCCAAGAAAGTATCTGAGTCTGCAACATTTTTTTGGTCAGGCAGTGCATGTTACAACCCAAAATTGAGATGGCATGGAAAGTGCACATACTGTAGGAATGGAAAGCAATGATTTCTAAAGTTACAGAGCTATAAAAATGTATTTGCTCCTCTCCCAATTTCTTCCATTTTTGCATATTTATCATACTTTAATCTTTCAAATCAAACTCATGTTAATACTATGCAAAGATGATCCAAGTTAACATAAAATGCCATTTTTAAATGGTGATTCATTCATAAAAATGTTCCAAAACACCCAAAATTTCAAAAAAAAAAAAAAAATTTTAAGCCATTCTGTAGTACTTTTGCAGAGTGAATTTGAATCTGATGCTAGGTTTTTATTTATTTATTTATGGAAAGTGTAAAATTCAAAAAATAGGACCAGGGGTCCTTTAGCTTATTGACAAGCAACCTTAAAGTGATGATACAAATAATGAAATTTCATGTGAGTTTGACCTTCGAAGCATCAAAGGTCAAGTTCAAAGTCGTTAAATGAAAATTCATGTACAAACATGTACATGACCTATATGACCTATACATAACCTACATGCCTGTAATACAATCCTAAGCTCTGAAGTAGTTTTGGTGATACAAGTAATTGAAAATTCAATATGTCACTTTTGAACTTTAAAGGTCACTGAACATGAAGTTCGGTATATTGGCACGAGCGAAGTAAAATTGTTGATTCCCTGCATGGACTGACTTTGACACAGTCTCTCCACAAGGAATGAAAACAGCTGAGGAAAATAAGAAAGGGCTACTATTAACTAGGCCTTCAGGTGAAACATAAAAATATTAGGTAACTTCCAGTATTCCTGCAAAATTTTCACAATCCATTATTGAGATGGAAATATACATGTGCAGTGCAAGAACAAGTTTCCAACAAACCACGGCCTAGCTAGTAAAGTGTACGTGAAGGGATGTTATTGATTTGAATGATTGTCACACTCACTGTAAAGGTTTAACTATAACAGTATAATTTGCAGTGCCAGTGTGTGCGGAATGCTCATTCATGCATGCAATTCTCGCGTGCATCGAGAAAGGTACATGGACCTGGTATGGGACTAGATTTCGGTCAGCACAGCATTTAATCATGTGCAGTATGCCAGAGCTGCCTTCTCGTACACTTCCCCTACTTGCCCCTTTCTTTTCTCGTCATCTGGTCATAGACTACTCTATTGTGCTTGCTGCTTGATGATGACAGGTCTGTATTTACAAAGAATATTTAATATTTTGTCTGTTGAACTTTATTTGCAAATATACAGTCATAAGAAAAAGAAAGTAGAAGTACATCTTTTTCAGTTCTGTGGCTTTATGTATCAGGACATCATAAAAATTCACCTGGTGCTAATCAGGTCCCAAAATTATGTAAATCTAACCTTAGGAGTAAAACAGCATACGACAGATTCCACCGTGTCATGATTTATTTTACAACCCCAATTCTGAAATAGTTGGGACGAAGTGTAAATTGTGAATAACATCAAAATGCGATGACTTTCAGAACACATGAACCAATATGTGATTTACAATAGAACATAGATAACATTTCAAATGTAGAAACTGAGAAATTTTATACACAAAATGATCTCATTTCAAATTTTCTGGCAGCAACAGGTCTCAAAAAAGCGAAAAAGGGCTGAAAAAGAAATGAATAGAAGAGAGAATCAGCTGAAAGAACATTTAGCAAGTAATTACATTAACCCAACAGCACTTGGACCTACCGATACCGCCTGAAACTTCCCTAGACCGCCTCAAACCGCCCGTGATACGATTGCCAGGGAACCAATGGCGGCTCGTGTTATGGCTATAGGGGAGGATGAAACCCATACCTTAAAAAGAATGATTGGTCACAATCTGTTTTCAATCATTTGTCTGAATTACCAGTCTCCAAAAACCCTCAACATAATCAGGTGTGGCCAGTTTTCATTAACAACGCAGTCACATACCGACTGCAACTCCGGACTTCACAAGCTTTTCTTTACTCAGCGGTTAGAAGCAATGCATGTGTTTTGTGATTGTTTAAATGAAATAAGATCATTTGAAACGTCTTTGGCAATTCCATGCACAAGGACTCTAATTCTGCACAAGAATTTCTTACGTACATGATGATTGGGTAATTGCTGACTACAGCAGAGGAACATAAATATGCCACTTAAGCTGCTTTCACACCGGACATGAAACAAATTTTTCACACGACAGATTACATTCAAAGTCAATGTGTATTCGTAAATGAAAACTGGCCACACCTGATAATGTTGAGAGTTTTTGGAGATTCAGTAATGGTAATTTAAATGACTTATTGAAAGCAGCTTGTAACCAATCATTCTTTTTAAGGGATTGTTTGATCCTCCCCTGTTGGCAGATCAAGAGCCGCGACTGCAGGGAACAGACGTAATTGATATATAATGAGACAAAGTGCTATTGGGTTAACTGGCATCAGGTGTGTAACATGATTGGCTATAAAAGGGATGTCTTAGAGAGGCTGAGTCTCTCAGAAGTAAAGATGGCCAGAGGCTCTCCAACCCCTGAAGGCTTGCGTGAAAAAAATTGTGGAATACTCTAAAAACAATGTTCCTCTGTGTCAAATTGCAAAGATTTTGAGGGTCTCATCATCGACAGCGCATAACATCATCAGAAGATTGATGAGTCCAAACGAGTCCAAATTTAACATTCTTGTTGGAAATCATGGGCGTCATGTCCTCTGGGCTAAAGAGGAGAAAGACCACCCCTTCTGTTATCAGCGTTCCTTACAAACAGGCAACAATTTTACGGTCCCAATGAAAAAAAGAATCTAAATTAGCGAACTAACTAAGTGTTAATTTTGAAAAATCAATAATTCATGTGAGAAATAATCTGTTATTTTGTTATGTCAACATAATACAGGTCTTCAAAGATACTTGACAAATCATCAATTTAAGTGTTTGTTTTAATTTACACACTGTCCCAAATTTTTCGTTTTTGAAGTTGTACATGTCTATACAGCTACACTTCCAAACTATGGAAAGGGGCTACCTTAGAGGCTGAACGTGCATTATTCTGGAGTGAGGTTTTCAGAGCATGGCACCCTTGAACCACAGTCACAATTAGATAGTGCCAATTATTCCGTCAAAGCATGCTTGACGGTTATCACAGCTGCTATTGAATAATGAGGGAGGAAATATCATGCAAAATAGCTGACCGTTTAATTTATTGCATATGATGTAATTTGAACAAATGCAATTCTAATCATAATTTGGAAGGTGTAATTGACAATTTGGAACAGATTGCACAATCATGCACAATCCCCTCTGCTAATCTGAGGAGGGAAGACAGCCATGACTCTTTGCCAAAACTGTAGTTTTGCCAGTGTGCGTATTTCAACGGCGCAGGGCACACTATGCTCCCACAGGGTGGGAGCAGGTCACTAGGCAGCATTAGTATGTTGTTTGCAAGTAACCAGTCTACCAGAGGGGCTCTTCTGCCACCCAGCAGTTTGAAGGACAACTTAATTCATTAGCAAAATTAAGTGGAATAAAACATCAAAAAAATTAAACCTTACAGAGTAAAATTCAACACAGTAACTTCTGTATATGAAGGAAACCTCCAAACTGTTCACACATGGCTAAAACCTGGTGAAGTCTCAGATAGATTCTGGGGAGCACAGGCTACAAATTTGTCTTCAACTAGGAAGATAGTAACGATGTGCGCTGCATAGGAAGCTATAGCCATTCCTCCCTCCACCCAAAAAATACAACTACAGTTGTTCAGCATCATGAGCAGGAAAAGAATACACTTGAACTGAGGCAATGCAAGTGTGGAAAGGAGACAGCAAGACTCCAAGAGCGCTGAGTCATTCAAACCTTTCAATGCGCACAGGGAGTTGGCAGTAGTTGTCGGACCCAGCAGATCCAGTTTTACTGGATGGGCAGGCGTCGGACCCTCACTGGCCGGGCAGTCTGAGCTGGGTGCAGATGTCAGGGTTTCAAGCTGTATCACTGAACGCTCAATGCACTGGATCAAACCTGAGACAAAAAAAAAAACTTGCATGAGATACAGCCATTTACATCAACGAATATTAATATCTGGACATTGACAAAGTCCAGGCTTTTTATTATAAACCGGCAGCCAGCGCAAATCGGTGCTTACTTTGAATGCTGCGCCGATTATGTTTATTGCTGCAAGCATGAGACATCATAAAAATACAAATCCGTGAATTTAATTGATACTTCCAAACATATGGCGATAAAGCACAAATGTCTTGGCAAAACGCTTCCGGTTCTTTGTTATGCGCCTTCGGCATGGAACTAATTGGAACCGTTGAATGGAATCTTTCAGGTAACTTTGGAAGCAGCACAACTAACCACATTTAAAGGTTACAGGGACCCAGAAAGAGGGCCCATGAAAGCAAAGTGACGAATCAAGCTAATAAACAGAAATCTATAAAAGATTTCTTCACTAAAGAAACTGGTAAGTCGCAACTGAAACTTTAATGGATATCTTTCTGATTTTCAGACAACTGAAAGAATAGATCTTCCAAAAAACATGTATACTAGCTGAGACACTGAAAAGTTTTGCTTAATCCCGATAATCTAGCCTACGATTTGTACGAGTTTAGTTTACTATGGTGGGTGAAACTGAAGATTCTCTTTCAACACGCTCACATTAAAAGTTACATCTGTCACACTCCAACATATTTCTGTTTAAATTTGATGAAATTTGCCATGAATTAACATTGAGACAGTGTTGTGTGGCCCTGGCATACTCGGCAAAACACTGCATTGTGCGAGCATAAGAAATAAGATCTGGCATGTGCCTTGCTTTATCAAGTAGAGTAATATTTGGGCAGGTGAAGACCTTTCAGCCAATCGTATTGCTGTACACAGTAATTTATTCAAATAGCTCATCAAACCGATTTCAGTATCCACATTGGATGATTATAGATATTTATATTTATAGATATTTACATTGTATAGCTAGTGCTCAAACTGTGTCAAGTTGATTAATTCTGCGATTGTCTTGAAACATTCCAGTGTGAATAACAGATTTAAATTTTTTATTTTACAGAAATTTTGAAATATTACTGAATTATTTCAACAGTGTTCAGTGGTGTGATGTGGTGAAAATGCTTTTAGCAGGTATACAAAATAACGATTGTAGATGGCATTAATGGGTAGATAATATTTCAGTGCTAACAAATAACCATTGAAACATAACATGCATCTGCAAAACTACTATAAATTAATATTATTAATTGACATTAGAAGAAAAAATCAGAGGCAATTATTCAAGAAAATGTATTTTAGTCTTCATAAAAATCTTACAATAATGCTGTGCTTCAATCTCCTCCACAAGTAACTGGACACAGAGAAAACATAATGACTATCTGAATCAAGCAATACGGAAAAAGCAGCATACTGCTGTGTTTTCGTGGGACGCACTTCTGAATAAGCAGTTGAGGAAGACTTACCATCCTCTCTGATGGCATCTTTAAAGGTCAGGGTGCAGAAAGAGGAGGAACTCAGCGCTTTCAGCACAGCTGAGTGAAGAACGCAGGAGGAGCTCACGCACACGCCCAGCGTCCTCCTCAGGTCCTCGCCCTGCTCCTCAACTCTCTGCAGGCTGGGATCCGTCACAAACAGCCAGAATTCACCCTGTTTTGCGCCGGAACCCTGAGAACCGCAGAACACTGTCATCAGTGCCCCTCACTTAAAAACAGCAACACACCAATCTGTACCAAGCACAATTGAGTGGTATAAGAGCTCATGGAAAGCTGAACTCCCATGCACTTGTAAGCTTAGTCCCTGTGCGCGCATGCAGGTATTCCCTTTGGACTGATATAGCCTAGCTCTACACACAAACAGCCATTTTTCTGTGCAATTACACAGCTTGACCCGTAGCTCTAACATGGCCAAGGCCTGTGTCCTCACATACAAGCTAGAAACCACGTGTATTAATCAAGCAAGGTCCCTGTCCTTCCCAGGTTTCCATCCGGGAAGATAATCAGAGCGATAATTCAGAGTAAACAAAAAGCTCAGCTCTGAACTCAGTGACAGGTTCAAGGATTGAGATAAGTATATTTCTCCTGATTTGCAACATTTTAACCTAACGTGAATTAATACCTCGTGCTTCAAAGAATTCAGGCCGTCATAAAAGACTGAAGAACAACAAAATACAAATTCTGATTTTTTTTTTTGTCGATAATTGAATAATTTTTTCCTCAACATTGAATGATTCCATATTTTATTCCTCCACTCGATCTGTAAACAAATAACCCAAGCGTTAAAATAATTGCATTAAATTTGTTTGAGATATTGTTCATCGCACCAGACTGCTCAGCTATTGAACAAACATTATTCTGTCATATCTGAGATTAGTTTATTTGCCATGAAATAAAAAAGCTGGATAAACATCCTCCAAGTGTGGTGGTTCCCTGATTTTTGCCAGCAGTTGTACTTCAATCTCCAGAGGTGAAGATATGTGTTCTAGGGTGTCAACGGAAGTGTTTTTCAAAGGGAAAATGAATGAACACCAGAAAGTGCATGGTATTTCAGAAAGGGTCAATTCTGTGAATTTTTTTTCAGAGGGTTTTAGAGGGTTGTTTTCAAACAATACTTTGTTGTCAGAATGTTTTTTTTGGAGGGTACCTGAGGTCTTCATGAGGTAAAAGAAAAAACCCAGGATTGTGACTGATCTTGAAAGAATCTGCAGAGAGGAATGGTCAAAAATACCCCCAAATGTCTGCCTTAAACCTGTCAATCAGTACAGGAAAAGACTGCCTGCCATTATACTTGCCAAAGATGATGGAAACAAGAACTAAACCAGGCTTGCCATTAATTTTTAAATCAATCTTGATTTGGAAGAATATTTTTAATGAAGAGGATAAATAATTTTGGTTGGTTCCATTAAAACATTAATACAAAAAGTGCTCCTTGTAAGTTGGCATTTTGAGTAGATGTGTTGCAAAGTTGCTATTTATAGCATCTTTGCCGCATTTCCAGTGAGGGGTGAAAATTGGATTGACAAATGCTTTAGAGGCAAGTCCCCCCCCAAGGCTTCTGGAAAAAGAGCATTTGAAAGATCTGGCTGGGATTTAGAAAAGAAGGCACAAAATACAAGAGAAGGTTTCCTCCACACAAGGAGGATCTGCTCATATCCTGCTCTGGTCAAAAGAATGGCTTTGGACAACAAATCACACAAAAACAATTAAAAAAACATATTCACATGCTTACCGGAACCCATAAAACACAAAAAGTCACAGGAAAAATACTAGATAACTGGTGTATTTCTTGAAATGACGGCACATTTCTCAAACTAATCGTTCAAAAAAAAAAAAAAAAAAAAAAAGTTAAAAATAACAAATATGAAAATAACAGAGTTGAGAATTAAATTGGCATCACCGTTCTTAGAGCCAAATTATGAGCTGTCCCAATTTCACAAAATGCCACCAGCGGATTCAAAGTTAAAAATAGTGGCAAAGCCACTGTGCCTGCTTGGCCAATCGCAGCAAAAATGGAATTCCCCCTTTTGGCCAAAGTATCAGCCTGATTTGGCTCAAAATCTAACTTGGTCTAGACCTTCTGACCATATATAGACATGTGAAATATGAAAAGGATCAGTCAAAAACGGAGGACGCTAGAGCGCAGACAAGCCGAAAGTTTACGCACGCACGCACGGACACACGCACGACAGACCACCACGAAAAACCCCAAGCATAGCATAAGTCCCTTTGGGCCTTTTGGCCAAGCGGGCTAAAAATGGACTCATCCTCCAGTGATGAAGATCTTTTCCTCATCGTTCTTTCTAAGAATAAAATTTAGGTCAAATCAAATACCCATTACATGTATGATGAGCCCTTGGCAGAACAACCTACAGAAAAAAATTCGAGCATCTTAGCTCGTAGAATAAGGGAGCTAGGGCTGTTTGAAGTTTTGCTGAAAAAGCCGCCTGATGGCCAAACCAAGAATCAAAGCATGACCAAAATCAAACTCGGGCTAGATCTTGGGCCCAAATACATGCATATAAAATAGGAAAGGATCTGTTGAGAACTGAGGGCGCTATGGTGGTAGAACGAAATCAGCACATTTTATGACCTTTGACCTATATAACCTTTAAAATGAGGTCAAATCAAAAACCCGTTATATGTATAAGGAAGCCTTGGCAGAAAAACCCACGGTAAAAATGTGAGTATCGTAGGTTGATAAGGGAGCTAGAGCCGTTTGATGTTTTCCAGAAAAAGCCCCCTGGTTGCCAAAACGAGAATCGCAGCAAGCCCAAAATCTAACTCGGGCTAGATCTTGGGTGCATATACATGCATATAAAATATGAAAAAGGATCCGAGGAAAAGTGAAAGTTGTAACGCGCTGAGACGACAATTGTGGATACACGCACGACAGACCACCACTGATGACCCGAAGCACAGTATAAGCTGATAAGCTTGAAAAAGCAAGCTGGGAAAAACAGGCAAAAATGCACAAAGATGTTAATGACAAAACTAAATTACTTCACTGCATGACAGATTTTTCAATGGTGACACTCTGCTCCCTGAAATACAGTGCAAATGGTGAAGTTCAGCTGAATTCTGTTTACAGCCAAGTGCTGTATAACTGCCAGAATATAATTAGCTATTCATATTTGATTTGTTTTTCAGAATTCTCATAGGAAGCAACAATGTAGAATTGTAAGTAAAAAGTTGGGTAATTGATCAAGTTTACCTGCTGTCTCTGAAAAACCACCATGGCCATGAAGCTGCAGCGATGACCACGTGGAACACGCTGAAACAAATAATATTTAAAAATTTATTGTAAATCAATCCAGAAACTTCTTTATGTATCTCTTTGTGAGTAGAGGCGTATTGCTGTTACCTGCAAGATGTCTGCCAGCGTGTGCACCACAGCAGGCTGATACAATCCTGGTGCAGGATTCAGCAGCTCATCAACTGAGTCTTCACCTCTTTGGGCTGAGAGCAAGTAGCAAAAACTTGGGGCAGGAAGCTTTGATCTGTCCTGTAACACATCACACCACGCTGCATCGAACCAGAACAACACAACAGACTGCCTCTATATTGTAATACAACATATCAGGCAGCCTTTATGCCGCAAAAGAACAATTAACTCTCTCTCCATCCTGTAAAATAGCACACCACACTGTCTCTCGCTACTACGCATGTAGTGTTTTCACCTGCGTATTTCAGCGTAGCTGGCCTCTACGCTGTTAACTGAAAAAATACGCTGTGTGTTGGCCCGCTATGCTGTCTTCCAAGCTGCTTGCTTGCAAAGTTTGACATTTTCCAGCTAAATAGGCACCAATTTTCCTGAAAAAAAAACTTGTTTCTCTATCGTCGTCTTTGCTGCAAACGAATAGCGTATGGTTCGTCTTGACAGAAACAACCATGTGCACATCGTGATATGAGATTGATTAGGAAAGAACCGGGCGGGTGCTTGATACTCCAGTTTCCACCGTGGGTGAATGATTAATCCAGCTTTCAGAACTTTGTTGTAGAAGGATCACGTAAATATACTCAGCAACAAAAGTTTCTGTGACACCATTTATGTGTATGTTATAAATGACACGCAAAGATCTCAATGCAATCAATATGTTTATTTAACAGGAGAAACACTGACTTTTCAGTGCCAACGTCACTAAAAACGAAAAATGTCATTTTCATGCGTCATGAAGCACTTGTCTGACGTCTAACCAATTGTGACCTTCACACTTCAATACCGGGTGTGACTTCCTCGTGCCATGATGCAAGCAACGCATCTCCGGCACACCGAATCTGATGTGCCAGAAATTGCTGTGGGATGTCATTCCAAATCTGACGTAGACGTTGTCGCAATTCCTGGAGTGTAGCTGGCGGGTTATCCAAACGCCGCAAACGTCGATCCTTCTCGTCCCAAAGATGCTCGATTGGGGACATGTCTGGGGATCTGGCTGGCCATGGCAGGACATTGACATGTTGTTGCATCAGATACTGCTGTACAATCCTTGCAACGTGTGGTCTGGCGTTATCATGTTGCAGCGTTATTCCGGGACCATGTTGCATCAAAAACGGTACCACCAATGGCCGTAGCACTTCATCGCGATATCTTTGACCTGTCAGATTTCCATCAATAACAAGCAAATCTGTTCCGTTTCTAGCCGTGATCCCTCCCCAAATCATGACACTACCACCTCCAAAACGATCAAATTCCTGAACACAGTTGTTGGCATAACGTTCTCCACGTCGACGGTATACACGTAAACAACCATCACATCGGTTAAGCATGAATCTTGATTCATCAGTGAAGAGTACAAGATCCCACTAACGTTGGATCCACCGTCGATGTTGTTGTGCCCACTGTAGACGCAGTCGTCGGTGTTGTACTGTGAGTATTGGACGTCTTGCTGGCCGACGTGGGACAATGCCAAAATGACGGAGACGGCGACGGATTGTCTGTGCAGACAGTCGCCTCAAACCAGGTATCGTTCTTGCAGTTATGGTTGCAGGTTGGAATCGATTTCGGAGATGGGTTGTTCGAATCCAGTTGTCCTGTCTGGGAGTGGTTACTCGTGGACGGCCGCTGCGAGGACGGTCTCTGACATGTCTTGTCTGCTGATGACGCTGCCATAAGTTCCAAATGGTGTTTCGGTGGACATTCAGGCGATGAGCAACTTCCCTCTGCGAGGTTCCGGATTCAATCATCCCAATGGCCCTCCACCGATCATTTTCAGACAGTCTTGGCATTTAGAGGGTAGAGTTCCTGATCCGAAATGGCTGTGTTTTCGATAAGTGATGCTTCCGTCGTTCATCAGGCACAATGTGAACATTCCAAAAATTCTCCTCTTTTATTGCCATCCACAAGCATGATTTACGCACATTTTCACGTGCAAAGTCATTTTCTCGCATTTTCATGATTTCCATTTCAATGTTGTGTTTACGTGTACTGTTTCAGTCTGATATCACCATGTATGACAATTTCATAATTGCGTTATGAAAAATAATTAACAATATTGGTGTCACAGAAACTTTTGTTGCTGAGTATAATACCAGGATAACTGCGTTTTTTTCCATTGGTTGTTGCCCTAAATCTTACCCAGATAAGATTTTTTTTTTTTTATTGGCTGGCAGGTAGCAAGCTGCCACTGAGAACACCAGGGAAGACGTGTTAGATTCCTGCCGATTTCCACAGTTATAGCGGTCCTGCTGCGCATCTAGGCCTACTGTTGGAAATTGTTTTCGTTTTAATCATTTTTTTTGCGTGAGAAATACTGCGTGTGGCGTAAGTGCGTGACATCTGCCTAAAATGAGTGACAATCACGCTCATTGCGTGAGTCAAATAAAATGCTGCCTCTCTACATTAACACAATACCACATGCTGCCTCTCTACTGCTGCCTCTCTCATGTGACACTACACCACAAACTGCCTCTCTCCGGTAACACAACACCACACATTGCCCATCTGCAGTAACACAACACGACAAGCCGCCTCTATTCCATAACACAACACCATACGCTCCCTCTCTCCTGTAACACAACGCCATACGCTCCCCCTCTTCTGTAACACAACACCAGATGCTGCCTCTCTCCTGTAACACAACACCGTATGCTGCCTCTCTACTGCAACACAACACCATGCGCTGCCTCTGTTCTGTGACACCACATGCTGCCTCTCTCCTGAAACAACAACACACGCTGCCTCTCTCGTAACAAAACATGCTGCCTCTCTACTGCTGCCTCTCTCATGTGACACTACACCACAAACTGCCTCTCTCCTGTAACACAACACGACACGTTGCCTCTCTGCAGTAACACAACACGACAAGTCGCCTATATTCTGTGACACAACACCACACGCTGCCTCTCTCCTGTAACACAACACCACACGTTGCCTCTCTGCAGTAGCACAACACGGCAAGCCGTCTCTATTCTGCGTCACAACACCACGCGCTGCCACTCTCTTGTAACACAACACCACATGCTGGCTCTCTACTGTTACACAACACCATACACTGCCTCTCCCCTGTAACACAACACCATGTTGCCTCTCTCTAGTAACACAACACACCCCACCTCTCTTCTGTAACACAACACCATACACTCCCTCTCTTCTGTAACACAACAACACACGCTGCCTCTCTCTTGTAACACAACACAACACGCTGCCTCTCTACTGTAACGCAACACCATACGGTGCCACTCTCTTGTAACACCACACTACATGATGCCTCTCTACTGTAACACAACACCACACGTTGCCTCTCTACTGTAACGCAACACCAGGCGCTGCCTCTGTTCTGTCACAACACCACACGTTGCCTCTCTCCTGTAACAACACCACATGCTGCCTCTCTACTGGAACACAACACCACACGCTGCCTCTCTACTGTAACACAACACCACACGTTGCCTCTCTGCAGTAACACAACACCACAGGCCGCCTCTATTCTGTGACACAACACCACACGCTGCCTCTCTACTGTAACACAACACCATGCGTTGCCTCTCTCCAGTAACACAACACCACATGCTGCCTCTCTACTGTAACACAACACCAAACGCTGCCTCTCTCCTGTACCACAACACCACATGTTGTCTCTCTCCAGTAACACAACACCACACGCTGCCTCTATTCTGTGACACACCACACGCTGCCACTCTCTTGTAACACAACACCACATGCTGCCTCTCTCCTGTAACACAACACCATACGTTGTCTCTCTCCAGTAACACAACACCACCTCTATTCTGTGACACACCATACGCTGCCTCTGTTCTGTTACACAACACCACACACTGCCTCTCTCCTGTAACACAACACCATATGCTGCCTCTCTCCTGAAGCACAACACAACACACTGCCTCTCCACTGTAACACAACACCACACCATACGCTGCCTCTCTCCTGAAAGACAACACCACACGCTGCCTCTCTACCGTAACACAACACCATACGCTGCCTGTTTTCTCTGACAACACCACACGCTGTCTCACTCCTGTAACACCTTGCGCTGCCTCTCTCCTGTAACACAACACCATACGCTGCCTCTCTTCTGTAACAAAAAACCAGACACTGCCTTTCTCCTGTTACACAACACCACACGCTGCCTTGCCCCTGTAACACGACACCATACACTGCCTCTCTCCTGTTACACAACACCACAGCTGCTTCTGTCCTGTAACACAACACCGCATGCTGCCTCTCTCTTGTAACACAACGCGCTGCCTCACTCTTGTAACACAACACCACACACTGCCTCACTCCTGTAACACAACACCACACGCTGCCTCTCTCTTGTAACACAACACCATACGCTGCCTCTCTCTTGTAACACAACACCATACGCTGCCTCTCAACTGTAGCACAACACACATTTATCTATCATTTAATCCACAACCATGTTTACAGCCTAAAAAGCCTTTGATGTCCTGCATTGTCCTTCAAAGACACATACAGTATTGACCAGTGGTGTAGCCATAACTGAAAATTTAGTGCGCCAGGAACATCCCTTTACAACTTCTATTAGTCCTTGACTTGTTCGCAATCATCCTTCCAAATGAACAATACCTTAACTCCGAAAACAATCCACACTATCAGGTGTTGCTAGTTCTCCTTATGAAGGTAAGATGACAATCATTCGTTTGGACGCGGTTGAACAATTATTGCTCCTGACTTGTTCTCAATCATTTCCCTTCTCAATCATTTTCCTTAATGAAAACTTTTTAAGATTACAAACCCAAAACCAGTGAAGTTGGCACGTTGTGTAAATCGTAAATAAAAACAGAATACAATGATTTGCAAGTCCTTTTCAACCTATATTCAATTAAATACACTGCAAAGACAAGTTACTTAATGTTCGAACAGGTAAACTTCGTAATTTTTTGCAAATATTAGCTCATTTGGAATTTGATGCCTGCAATATGTTTCAAAAAAGCTGGCACAAGTGGCAAAAAAGACTGAGAGAGTTGAGGAATGCTCATCAAACACTTATTTGGAACATCCAACAGGTAAACGGGCTAATTGGGAACAGGTGGGTGCCATGATTGGGTATAAAAGCAGCTTCCCTGAAATGCTCAGTCAGTCACAAACAAGGATGGGGCAAGGGTCACCACTTAGTGAACAAATGTGTGAGCTGATTGTCGAACAGCTTAAAAACAACATTTCTCAACAAGCTATTGCAAGAAATTTAGGGATTTCATCATCAACGGTCCGTAATATCGTCAAAAAGATCAGAGAATCTTGAGAAATCACTGAACGTAAGCATCAAGGCCGAAAACCAACATTGAATGCCCGTGACCTTCGATCCCTCAGGCGGTACTGCATCAAAAACTGACATCAGTGTGTGAAGAACATCACCACATGGGCTCAGGAACACTTCAGAAAACCACTGTCAGTAACTACAGTTCGTCGCTACATCTGAAAGTGCAAGTTAAAACTCTACAATGCAAAGCGAAAGCCATTTATCAACAGCACCCAAAAACGCCGCCAGCTTCGCTGGGCTCAAGCTCATCTATGATGGACTAATGCAAAGTGGAAAAGTGTTCTGTGGTCTGACGAGTCCACATTTCAAATAGTTTTTGGAAACTGTGGACATCGTGTCCTCCAGACCAAAGAGGAAAAGAACCATCCAGACTGTTATAGGCGCAAAGTTCAAAAGCCAGCATCTGTGATGGTATGGGGGTGTATTAGTGCCCAAGGCATGAGCAACTTACACATATGTGAAGGCACCATTAATGCTGAAAGGCACATACAGGTTTTGGAGCAACATATGTTGTCATCCAAGCAACATCTTTTTCATGGATGCCCCTGCTTATTTCAGCAAGACAATGCCAAGCCACATGCTACACGTGTTACAACACCATGGCTCCGTAGTAAAAGAGTGCGGGTACTAGACTGGCCTGCCTGCAGTCCAGAACTATCTCCCGGAGACCCTTGACTGTTGAACAACTTAAGCTGTACATCAAGCAAGAATGGGAAAGAGTTCCACCTGAAAAGCTTCAAAAATTGGTCTCCTCAGTTCCCAAACGTTTACTGAGTGTCGTTTAAAGGAAAGGCGATGTAACACAGTGGTAAAAAGGCCCCTGTACCAACTTTTTTGCAATGTCTTGCTGCCTTTAAATTCTAAGTTAATGATTATTTGCAAAAAAAAAAAGTTTCTCAGCTTGAACATTAAACATCTTGTCTTTGCAGTGTATTCAATTGAATATAAGTTGAAAAGCATTTGCAAATCATTGTATTGTGTTTTTATCTACGATTTACAGAAAGTGCCAACTTCACTGGTTTTGGGTTTTTTATAACAACACACTATTGGCAATTAGACACCGTCTTTTTCTTATTGCGATCCAAGTGTGACAAAATAATAGGCGAAACTCAGTTCAGAAAAATAATTTACTCGTAGCCGCATGCTTTGCGAAACTGCTCTGGATCTTCCGCGCAACAATTTTTTGGCACATCAGGCGATCAAACATGCTCACAAAGATGAGAAACACCTGTACACAATTTTGAGTATGGCTGATTGAAAGGAAAAAAAAAAAGAGCGTCCAAACGAATGATTTCCATCTTTCACTAGGAGAACTAGGAACACCTGATAGAGAGGAGTGTTTTCGGAGTGAATGCATAGTTTATTAGGAAAGGTGATTGCGAACAAGTCAGGACTAATAGAAGTTGTAAAGGGATGTTCCTGACACACCCGATTTTCAGTTCTGGCTACGCCACTGATATTGACATAAGGAAGAGAGGGAAAGGATTTGATCTGAGAAGCAGACGTGTGAGTGTGAAGGAGATAAAGAAGTTTCTTCCTTAAAGATTTAAAAACATTAAGTCCCAGAAACAGGTGGAAAGAGGAAGCTCTGATTGCAGGGCGTTGCACTGCTCCGATACTCACATCCTGACTGCTTTGGGCTTTCCCGTGCACTCTGAGGGGCCCCACTGGTGGCCACAGGCTGTCAATTAGACTGAAGAGCCCAGCAGCACTACGGAAAAAGATACAGACACAGCAATGAGCCAAACACTTCCAAACAACCACACCATCGTCCACAGCTTTCGTCAACACATCACAGCCTCAGCATCGGTAGCGCCACTCACTGCTAGCCACATAGATGACTCATCACCGCTTTACTGTTGTACCATACTCATCACATTCAAAACTTTCAAATATCATCTCTGTCACTCTGAGGGGAGCAGTCTCACCTCAGTACCCAACGGCGCTTTCACACCAACAAGATTTAGTTTGTTTTAATGTAATCTTGGTTCGTTTCATGCACATTATTACATTTCTTTTGTGGAAATGTGAGTGTAGTAGTTATACTCAGGTGCGAGTCAAAACAATTGGTCTGAGATTGCCAGACATTGAGGGGTCTTGAGCCAACAGCAGACAAACCATGGAGCAGTTTAGCAGTGAGAACACAATACAAGTTGATCTGACCAACCTGCAGGAACAAAACGGGCTATGTAATGTAAGTGTCAAGGGAATGCTAAATATTTCATAAAATACTGAAGAATGAAAATTTTTCAAGCACCTCTACTGTGCAGGAACAGCACACAGTTCATTGACACATATGTCGGTAATGCAAGTGAGCACTTTCTGTCTGATTAACCCCTGACTATTAGAGTTTAATACTCCCTGCACTCACTACTTTTGCTACAATTGTGTGTTCACACTATCGCTGAAGTTATTGCTGAGTCTAACCAAATTGAGGCTATTTTAATCCCAATTAAGTGTAAGTCGGCACATGATGGAAAATGCTCATAAAATTATAAAGGGGTAAATTGAAAAGTCCATTCACTTTCGAAAATTCAACTGCTCATTTAAATTCTGATGACTGCAACAGACCACAAGAAAGGTTATGCGGGGCAATTCAGGACTAACTATGATCAGAAGAGTCACTATAGTAACGTGTTGTGAAACAGGTGATATTATAAACACAATGTTATTCTGATTGTGTTCTTGTACAAAAGGAGCCACAAAAAGGCCCAGTCACACAAGTGCAAAGATGTGTCGACGCTCACCAATTTGCCAGACATTCTGCAAAGACAAATTGGTAGAATTTTGGACATTGATTTCACCCTATGCAGTACTGTGTGTCTGTCTGCATGTACACGTGCATGTGCGCATGTCTGTCCTTTGATGTGAGAACCTTTCATCAAATCAGCTTCAAATTTGGCAGTTGTATTGCTGAGGGCTCAAGTACAGTGTGAAATGAGGAGTTGTTTGGCTGAGCAGTTTTTGAGAAACCAGCAAGCAACAACACCAAAGTCCAAGCAATCAGCCCATTCTACACTGGCACGTTTTGAGCAGGCTCCGCATTAGAAAAATTAAAAGATGCAAGGAGTCCAATAGAATATTATTGCATAAAGGGCAAGGCTGGCAACCAATTCTGAATGCACATGATCTCCACACCCTAAGACATCACTGTCTTAAAAACTATCATGCGATTGTAATGGATATCATGATCGGAAATACTTTCATAAACCTTTGTCAATCAAGACCATTTTTTGCTGCATTCACAGGTGCAAGTTAAGAGCTTAATAATGCAATGTAAAAGCACTACATCAACATGGTCCATCTACGACAATAAGTTCTCTGTGCCTGTCTTCTGAGGAGAACAGGAGCAGTGGAAGTGTGTTTTGCATATTTGTTCGGGCACCATTAATGCAGAAACATATGAACAAATTTTGGAGCGACAAATCCTGCCATCTAAACATCATCTGCCGAGATTAACTACATTCTGCACAAATTACAAGTGCATAGTTGTATAAGCAAATAGCGCCGGGCAATCCTGATCCCTCTCCCATCAAGAATATATGGCACATTATGGAGCACAATATATGGCAACACAGGTTCCATACAAATGCATATCAGAAGACCTGCATTTAGAAGGAAAGCTCAATGGGTCTGATGAAAACAGATGATTGATCTTCCACAGTGGTTGACTGAACTTTTTTGGACTCTGTTGCAGTCACCGCATTGTATAATTTCAACTCGCAATTAATTTCACATTAAATGATCACATAACGTGTTGACTAACTGTATTCAATACAGTAGAGGGTGAATGGACTTTATGAATGATCCCCTTTGCATTTTCCATAATGAGCCAACTTTTTTGGAATTGGGGTTGTTGTTGCTTTTGCAAACGAATACCTAAATTTGTAACATAGCCTAATTCTTACGCACTTTAAATTAATCAATTGTTGTATCATCAGTGGTGTACACAAAATAAAAAGAAATATGAAACTGCACAACACCTATACTTGACTCCAAGCGCGTCAACATCAATGAATGTTCATACAGAGGATTAGTTCCTAAAATAGTTTGGTGGTAAAACCAAAGGAGGATTTTGTGGGATCGCCAGTGGCCATGCTATTAGTTGTCGCAGTAGCTTCATGTTCTCCGCACTAGCACTTCCAACAAAAAAAGAAATCAGTATAATGAAGGAAAGACTTTTATAAATGATGGAGCCCTGCCCTTCCCACAGTTCTCTCCATAGAAGCAGCACTTTTGGTCAGCTGAAATTTGTGCAGTGGGAATCTCTGTCCAAACAGACAGAAAACAATCCAGAAGTAAAGATTTTAGTCTAATTCAGACTATGCAAACAGACAAAATGGTGTGGTAGCGCCCTATAAAACCTCCTACTTCTTACTGTCCCCTCATCTAACCAAGACTTCCAAGCACTTACATCTATGTCATGCAAATGCATCTATTCCCACTTTCAAACTAGGCACAGCATTCAAATGGGCGAGCCATTTCAAGTGTCATCAAGTCCACGGGCTACTTCACCAGAACCTTTCAGAGTGTATAAGTCTTGTTTCATGTGAACTCCACCTGAATGGCAGATGTGTTGAAACAGAGCGCTACTAAAACATGCTGAGGCCTGCCAGGTTCTCACACGAAGACTCGCACGCCTATATAAACAAGAGAGTAAACCAGCAACTGAAGAGAGCACTAATACTTGCAGGTTTTGGTGGTATACAGTGGCAGGTGAGGAGAGCTTGCCCGTTTACCACAGTGAAATTTTACTGGAATTCAGGAGATCACAGAGTGCAAGGAGCTCTTCATGAGAGCCCCTCCCCAATGGATTAAGGTGGTAAAAACAGAAGTTTGGTGTATGCAGGTTTTTGTTTCAACCGCAATTGCAATCTCAGTGCTTAATTTTTTGAAAACAGATTGAGGCTACATATCTGAAATAGCTATGCGTGCCACAAAGAATTACAATCCTGCACACAGTACTGTGCAGTGTTGATTGTACACCACCACTTCAGTCTAAAAGGGGTCCCAAGTTATTCTTTCCAAAAATTTTGGTGAAAATGTAGGCGATGAGAACAAAGAAACAATTCCCACAAGTATCCTGAGGTAAAAATATGGGTAATAAACAAAAACACTGAAAAACTCTTTATTACTATTGAAATGTCTCGCAAATTTTATTTTTTGACTCTTGTATGGCCTGAATGTTAGACAGCTCATAATTATTGATGCTAAAAAATTGTTTAAACTGGTTTGAGGCAATATTATTAAGCAAAATTACCTCGGATGGCCACTTTTTCTGGTATATACGGTGACATGAACTTTGAGCAGTATAACCCGGGATTTACACCAGGCGCGCCTGCGCAGCGCCGCGGTTTTGTTCAGTCATGCTCGCGACTTCAATTTACACCAGCAGCGCCTCAGAAGCGGAGCAGTTGTTGACTTGTTTACTTCGTCATTTTTGGTGATTTTTCCTTGATTTTGTGCTTCTATCATGTGGTTTCTTATTTGTATGTTTTAATTGTGTTAAATGTTATTTCTGTCTTTGTTGTGCTGTCGAACCTACTACAGTCCAGCCGTGAACACCATAGTTAAAACAAAATCACAACTTTGAAAAAATAAGTTATAAACTAATTTTATATCAAAGATTTGTGGCTGGTTTATTTTAGTTAAAAGCATATTCCCCTTGATAGTTACTTCCTGCCTGGCACGATTTGGTGTGCGATTTGCATTAGCATAAATACTGACATAGTTGGATCCACTAAATGTATATGGTCGAACTATGGGAAACGTGTCCCTGCTATATTCAGATCAGCGCGACCGCGGCTCGCCAGCGGCAGAAATAGACTCGGCGCGTATTTTTGGCGGAGCGGTGCGCAGAGCCGCTTCTGGGACACTGCTGACACGCGCCGCGGCGCATCTAGTGTAAACACGAGCATTGACAAGAATGGCTGCGTATTTCTCAGAGTGCCGCGCCGAAGCCGCGCCTGGTGTAAATTGGGGGTTAAAGCGTTTAACACAATGGCACGGCGGATGGAGCTCACTGAAATTGTTTGAAGCCACATTGTGGCTTTAAACGATGAAGCCATCAAATGCTGCCATGGCACTGTAAGAAACACTGTTATAGTTCCCAAAAATGTTTTTTGGACTCAGCACCTGAATACTAGGATGTGCGTGTGTCTACCTCGCACTGTAAGAAACACTACCAAGCCTTTCAAAGAGACCAGTTTGCTGAAAACTGGTGGCAATAGAGGTGCAAGATGGAAGTTAAGTGCCGCTGATGTTCATTATCGGAGTATAACAAGTAAAAAAATAAATAAATAAATAAATAATAATCGGCGGTCGACAGCACAACAACTCTGTGATGATGTTAATAGCGCCAGAAGTGAACAGATGAAAGTATGATCAGTTATTTCTAGGCGCCTGTGTGAAAATGGTCTGATCGGTTGTGTTGCTGGCAACAACAAAGAAAGACCTGAGCTTGCAAAGAAATTCAAGGATTGGACACCAATGGACTGAGAACAAGTCCGTTGGACCACTGCATCAAAATTAAAAATTTTCTCACCCAAACCCAGAACTTATATGCATCGTGGAGTTGGAGAACATTTCAAAAATGACTGTTTAACCCCGTCAGTGAAGCATGGAGGTGATCATATCATGGTTTGGAGTTCAGCCTGCTCGAAAGCAGCCACTGATCTCATAAATATGAACAGTCATGGATCAAAAGAAGCATCATAGCATCCTTGTGATGCTGGCAATGAGACTAAAGACACTTAAGTCAAGCAAAAATGATCTCAGTTAGAAAGATACATCTGGTGACATTAAAGTTATGACACGACTAGCTCAAAGTCAAGACCTTTTTCAGAGTGAGCAAATCTGTTGTAACATTGAAAGAATCTCAAATCACCATAGGCAGACTCATGCACACAACGTTTTGACGAATCAAGGAATGTTTGGCCAATAACAAGGGTACACACTTTTGACGCAAAAATGTCAACTTTCAATTTTCGTTTCTTACTCATTCCTTCTTTCATGGACCATAACAGTAAGTGAAACAGTTTAGATAATGAAATATTGGGTAAAGTGTTTACTATATTCCCTCTTTGTTAAGAAATATTTAGTTTCGGACCAATTATTCAATACCATAAATGTGTTTTTGACCTTGCAATTTCAATATCCCTACTTTTTTTTGAAGAGTACATTAGACAATGAAAAATTTTAGGACAAAGCAAATTATTAGAAGGTAAATCTGTTATGTATTTTTTTTTTTTTTTTTTACAAACGGTTTGAAGATTGGCATTTAAAAAATAACTTAAGACTACAATACCCGTATTCAGAAATGTAATTAGCAGCTCATTTATTTACCAGTTCTTAAATTTTATCAATTAAAAATAGTGCCATTGGCAATGGAGCTCCCTTGGTTCATTTCAAGCTTTTTTAAAATTTCATTTCAAGTGTTATGTAAGCTCAAAAGTGGTAGTATTGTTCATGCTTGGGTTGGGACAATGAAGACTCCTTTTGTAATTTCTGGAGGAAAAAAAATATATAAATATAACCGCAAATGGTAATTGCAAGGTCCAAGCAACATCAGGTAATCATCAGTTTTGAAGCAGTGAGGACATAAATTGCTTAAGTTTTTCAAACTATTTCCACTTCATGGCACATAACTGTGCATGGTGTACTTTGCCCAGCAAATTTGAGATTGATTAGTCGCTGCCATGTCTTTGATATAGCAGCTGTTACCTTGCAGACAAATAGCAACCAGATAATGAAAGATTAATTTCGCTCACTGGAAAGACCAGTTGATCCTCATACAAAATTGCAATACCCAAATTAGGACCATTAAGTCGAATGGTTGAAAAAAAATGCAATTTAATACATTGACCAATTAGAATTAAACTTGTTGTACCTCTTCATAGCGCCACCATATCTCCAGTCAAAGTAATTTGGATTAAGACTGCCCTTTTACACATCCTTAACCCCTTTGCGCAGAAGTCATATTTGAGTTATTATATATGACTTAAAAGCTAATTTATGAGTTGACCCATTGAATTAACCTTGACCCATTGAATTAGACTGACAAGCCAGACTATAATATCAAAATGTAGTCAAAATGCATCAAATGTAGTCTGGCCACGACCAATAGACAGGGCTCAATCCTAGGGGCGGAATCAGCGGTGGTCTTTCAAACACCCTCTGCATGCAATAGGATAGCGCTACGACCAATCAGAGCAACGAACAAGGTGACGTATTCAGAGCGATGGAAAAGAGTCAACGGGGGAGTAAACATAGAAGGGATACGGCTAGTTATGGAGAAGTCCATCCATCTACACTAGTGCCCATCCCTGTGGTCCGAATATATAAGCTACTTAAACTTTAACACGGACAGCAGAGGAAGATAAAAGAGGAGCTTTCCAACTTTCAGTCTGCTGTGGTAAGAATATCACAATGGGCCGTGTGTAACACAACTGGCTGTACATTCAGTTCACATTCCTTGTAAATATTGAATATAGACTTTATCGCCATTACGTAGTTTACTTGTAGCCTTTACCATTTGTAAATGAGGTGCACCTCATCCACCACGATTCCTTGGAGGTTATCTTGGAAGACCTTCGTAGCCAGCATGTCGCGCCACTTCCTCTGCATGAGCCAGGCTTCAGGACTACTGAAGACCAACTGACAATGGCCAATTCGAATTTCCTTCAATTTATGTACACCAAGTTGCATGGCCGTGAGTCCAAATTTGGTCGCCTCTGTGACCTGGTCCTCCATAAGGGCAATCAACAGCGAGACTACAACCACTTACTACGTTTACATGCACACCATATTCCTGTATTAACTGGAATATGAGAATATTCCGATTGCGTACCTATCATGTAAACGCGGACGATAACCCGATTAAAATAATTTTCTGATTCGAATAAGACCCCTGGCACACGCCTGTTTTAATCGGAATATTTGGGTGATGTATACACCTAAATAGGAAAATGCCCCCGAACAGAATATCCAGTTACATCTGCGCCTGTTCAATTCGCAAGGAATTGGACTGTGTGCATTGAGATAATGATATATCCATGAGCGAAAGCACCGTAACAACAATATCTTTAAGGTGTCCGAAAAGAGGAGAGAGGCTGGTTTTGTGAGAACTGCCAACCAAGTTAAGCACCGCTCTATAACTCTGAAGGTGGCATATTCCAAAGCGCAAAAAAAAATACAGACAGTGGCTATTTTTACGCCAGTCGTAATCTTACTCTAATTTGCTATTCTTACGAGCTTCGGTATGTTCATGCACAATGTAGGAAATCTGGACTTGAACCCATAGACTGTTTTCTAGTCTCTGCTTATACCACGGCATTAACTGTAATGTATCAGCTGAAGTTAGCCAGCGGGATGGCTGTAACATTACTTACGTTTTCGAGCTGCATAATTTGGCAAATGGGTTAGGTAGTTATGAGAGTGTAATTTTAGGTTCAACGTTTGTTTGCTATATTTGGGGAACTGTCAGGTCATCACTCTCCACAATCAATAGTCACTAGTGATTTGTGTCGTGTAGAAAAGCTGATAGCTGCAAAAAGTTTGTCCTTGCAAGAAATTTTAGAGTAGAAGTTGGCTAATGAGTTATATGGCAAGCTGGCAAAGTTAGCTGGCTAATAACTAACCCTACCTAACTTGAGTAGAGGACATCCCGACTGTAACTTAAAGTAAATAAACTGGCTAGCCAGTCTAGTAATGTTAACCACAAGGTATGCAGTGAAAGTGGGATGTTTTCAACCCGGTTGAGTAGCATTTTTTGCCGAGGCCAAATTTCCTTTTGTGCATGTGAATATGGAAGTTTGTAAGAATAGCAAATTGCAGTAAGCTCACGACTGGCGTAAAAATAGCCACAGCCAAAAACAAAACAATACCAGCGGCCCTAATCCAGCCAGTTTCATTTATGTCGCGGCCATGGATGAAATTCCGGGACAGAGACCGCTGACCAAGAGAGGAGTCGATGTCGGCTTTGAAGCTCTAACAGACGGCAACCAAAGCCATGACTACTACTTTCGAGCATTATATTTGCTGAAAACCTGGTGTTGAGCAGGCAAAACAGCAAATACATCAGTCTTTGAAACGAATGAATTGAGTGCCCAAGCCCAAGTCTAACTCTTCCTAAGTCAATGCCAAAACAGATTCAGATGACCAGTGTTTCTTTGCCACAGCAATCTCAGTTGTTTTGCACCTTCGCAGCGTTGTCCTCATAGTGCTAAACCAGCTCAACGACTCTCTACAAACATGGAGCGTTGCGATTGGTCCGACCACACCTTGGTCGGACCAATCACTTCGTAGAACTGGGGTCCTATGGCTTGTGGCTAGATGTACCAGCTGAGCAAAACTATTTGCTACCGCTAGGGTATGTCTAGATTTCTAGGCTACCATTGAATGCTTTATAATTCAAGACTTAAGTTTTATCGAGAGGGGGAATATGGCTCAGCTGAGACATTTGAAGCACCTAGAATTTCAGTTTATCTTCATGATTTTGGTCGAAAAAAGGGTCTGCAAACATAAAGAAGAGCCCCCGGCCCCACGTCATCAACCAATGATTAGCAAAAGGCACCATGTCAGGTCATGATTAATGTGCACACCAAGTTTTGTGGAAAAATATTGAACGGTTTTCAAGTCATGCTCTAGAAATGAAATATTCATGGACGGACGGACGGCCGATGGGATCATAAATTCCGAAATAAGTAAATAATTCATAAATAAGTATTCTGCATCTGAGCATTAAATCTTATTTGGCTTCAAAAGAGAAAGTCAAATAAGACAGCTCTCCAGGTAGCTCCCCTAACACTCACAGCCCTCAAAATGGCGCACTGTCAAATCAAAAAATAATCATATTTTTAACACAAATCAACTTTTGACTCATGAAATTCAATATGGATTAATGATTTTCCGGATGAATTTAGCAGTAGTTTATCAAAATATTCTGGACATCAATGGTCACCAGTAACCTCTCCAAACTAAAACATGCCTTTTCTCCATGAAAAAGTTCAGTTTCGTCCATTCGTTCTACAAGACCGCATCAGCAAACAAACGTACTCATTAAAGGAACTGCTTATTTTATGGTCAGAACATTTGCTCAGATGGAAAGCTTGCCGTTTTTAATTCCAATCATTCAAGTGACACACGTTTGTAATATCGCTTTTCACACCCTGTAAGGAGCAAGTAAAACTCAAGAACACAGTAGGATCTGGAATATTCTGTTTCATTGAATGTTATATCAATTATACAACTCCAATTCTGAAATAGTTGGTACAAAGTGTAAATTCTGAATGAAATCAAAATGCAATGACTTTCAGATCACATGAGCAGATATGTTATTTACAATAGAACATAGATAACATTTCAAATGTTGAAACTGAGACATTTTACATTTTTATCCACAAAATGAGCTCATTTCAAATTTTCTGGCTGCAACAAGTCTCAAAAAAGTTAGGACACAGGGGGAAAAAAAAAGGCCTGAAAAACCAATTAATATATAAGAGAATCAGCCGAAAGAACATTTAGCAAGTAATTACATTAACTAGCATCAGGTGTATAACATGATTGGCAATAAAAGGGATTTCTTAGAGAGGCTGAGTCTCTCAAAAGTAAAGACGGCCAGAGGGTCTCCAACCCGTGAAGGCTTGCATGAACAAAAAATTGTGAAATACTTTAAAAACAATGTTCCTAAACGATAAATTGCACACTGGAAAAATCTCTGTAAGGGACAAGGCCGAAGACCTTTACTGGATGCCCGTGATCTTCGGGCCCTCAGACGCCACTGCATCACTCAAAAGCATGATTCTGTTATTGACATTACTAAATGAGCCCAGGAATACTTAAAGAAACCACGGTCTGTAAACACAGTCCGCCGTGCCATCCAAAGATGCCACCTAAAACTCTATCATGCAAAAAGGAAGCGATTGTTGAGCATGATCCAAAAGCGCCGCCCTGTTCTGTGGGCCAAGGCTTATTTAAAATGGACTGTAACAAAGTGGCAAAGTGTCCTGTGGTCAGACGAGTCCAAATTTGACATTCTTATTGGAAATCATGGGCCTTGTGTCCTCCGGGCTAAAGAGGAGAATGACCATCCCTTCTATTATCAGTGTTCAGTTCAAAAGCTAGCATCTCTGATGGTATGGGGATGCAATGGTGTGGGGCACTTGCATGTTTTAAAAAGCACCATGAATACTGAAAGGTATATAAAGGTTTTAGAGCAACATATGCTCCCCTCCAGACGACATCTATTCCAGCGAAGGCCTTGTGTATTTCAGCAGGACAAAGCAAAACCACATACTGGAGCTATTACAGCAGCATAGCTTCGTAGGGGGCCGCCAAGCCAATGTTGACATGGAGATTAAAAAAAAATTTTGAAGTATGTAATATGATTGGTCATTATAAGCAAAAAAACTCATTGTAATATATCTGCTAAGCTGTAAAAATGTAAATAATTATGTATATATGTTTAATATATTGAAATAAATACATTGAAACTAATTAATACTATTGTTGTCATTCCGTGACAATTTGCCTCTTGTAATTCCGTGACATTGACTTTTTGAAATTTCTTGCCCATAAAGCAGGGTTAAAGTCAATATTTGTTACTATAACTTACAGTATTAACAAAAAACACCTTAAATATGAACATATTGAATTTTCATAACTTAACTATGATAGGAACATCACTTTCTGGATAGTTAAACACAACATAAAAAAAAACCACGTCAATTTTGTGTAATTCCACGACGGAGTAGTTTTTGCTTGTTTCTTCTATGAAAATGTCTCGAAAAATATATTTCAGTCAATAATATAGAACAAGTTAATACCTTCAATATGACATATCATACTTGATTTTATCTTATTTAGTTGTAGAGTTACAACCCAAAATGTAATGGGACTGTAATTCCGTGACAGCTTGGCAGCCCTCCGTAGTAGAAGATTCCATTTGCTGAACAGGTCTGCCTGCAGTCCTGAACTTTCACCAATTGAGAACATTTGGCGTGTAATTGAACAAAAATTCCGTCTAAAGAGACCCCAAACTCTCCAGCAGCTGGGAGCCTGTAGTAAACAAGAGTGGAATCAATTTCCAATAGCTAAACTAGGGCTGGGCGATATATCGATATTATATCGATATCGTGATTCAAAGTAAAATATCGTCACGGATTTTGACTATCGTAATATCGTGATATGAAATAAGTGTTGGCTTTTCTGGTTTTAAAAGCTGAATTACAGTAATGAGTTGCATTTTTCTGCACTTGCAAGACCGTTGAAGCTGTTGCCTGCACCTGTTCCATCGTTATTTCAACATCACTAATAAATGGTTATAGAAAATATTATTGTGTACATATTTTGCAAAAGCACCAACATTTTTCCTGATGATATCGGCAAAATATCGATATCGAGGTATTCGGTCACCAATATCGAGATATTATATTTTGTCCATATCGCCCAGCCCTAAGCTAAACTCAAGAAACTTTTCTGCTGAATGCCCAGATGCCTCCACTCTGTGTTAAAAAGAAGGGATACTACACCATGGTAAACAGGCCTCCGTACAAACTTTTTTGAGACCTGTAGCAGCCATCAAATTTGAAATGAGCTCATTTTGTGGATAAAACTGTAAAATTTCTCAGTTTCAACATTTGTTATGTTATCTCTGTTCTATTGTGAATAAAGTAATCGCTGGTGTGATTTGAAAGTCATTAAGTTTTGATTTTGTTCAATTTAAACTTCATCCCAACTACTTCAGAATTCTCTCTCAACCTTTATTTAACCAGGGAAGTCCTTTGAGAACAAGTCACTTTTTCGAAGGAGCCCTGGCCACGAAAGCCGCAAATAAAAGTTACACATAAAAATACAACATTACAACAGATAAAATACCAGTACATTGATTCAGCCAACCCAAAAATAATTGGGGTTCTACAACAGATTGCCACTTTATGGGAAATGCCAGCACATGCTGTATTGGCAGCAAAGGCTATTGACTACTCTAGTTACCCAATGTGACAAAAAACTCGCTCTGTGATCAGGGTGGTAAACCGAAAATAAGAAATAGCTGGCTAGTTTGCCAGCTGGCTAGAAGTAAGATAGAGCTACACCATGCAAAGTAAGTTTTACTCACACTTTAAGAAAGAAAACTCTACATAACTAAATTCATTATTGAAAGCTTACACTGTCTGGAAGTAGATAAAAATCATTTCAATCAATAGTAAATTACTGGGGAAGTTTTATGTGGATGTGAACTGTAGCTGTGCAGATGTGCAGATACCACTGAATCACCATTAAAGTGATTGTATTTCCGTGAAATCATGTATGAGGCTCCAGAAGACAGCTGAATTCTTCGACATACGAATCTATGTGTAAATTCACTGCAGGAAATTACGCTTTTTTAAAATGTGATGACTATAATTGATTGTGGAATGACAATACCAATATCATGGCAAATTTTAGCTTCAGAAAACTGATTTTTTTAAACTACTAATTGGAATACCTTTGGCTCACGATAGCTGAGGTAGTTGTTTTACAGTACAACTATTTTTTATTTATTTTTTTTAAACTGCTGGGTGGATCCTATGGGCAAGTATATTAAGCAGTTTGCACATCAGGCTTAGCCGAGGAGTTTACTTCATGCAACTCCAGAAACATAACGAGTTGCTAAATACCCCTTGGCCCTGCCTCAAGGTCACAGCGCTAAGGTCAAAAGTGAAATCTAGCAAAAACATGACCTTGCACATGCATGTGTCACAGTCCGTTACCATGCCAAATTTGGAGAAGCAGCAATCAGTAGTTGCTGAGTACTGACCCAGACAAGATTTGCTGCCTCAAGGTCACAGCGCTGAGGTCAAACGGTGAAATCCAGAAAAAACATGACGTTGCACATCTATGTGTCACAGTGAGTTACCATACCAATTTTGGTGAAGCTGCAATATTTAGTTGACGAGTACTGACCCGTACGAGATTTCCAGAGTCAAGGTCACAGAGTTAAGGTCAAATCCAGCACAAAATCTGATGCTGCACATCTATGGGTCACAGTGAGTTACTATACCAAATTTGGTGACACTGCGATAATTAGTAGCCAAGTACAGACCTGGGCAAGATTTGAAGGTCAAAGCGCGAAGGTCAAAGGTGAAATCCAACTAAAAGTACTGAGTACTGGCCTGAACAATTTCACCTGGACAAGATTTCCAGGGTCAAGGTCACAGCACTAAGGCCAAAGGTCAAATCCAGCAAAAAACTTGACATCGCACATCTATGTGTCATAGTGAGTTACCATACTAAATTTGGTGAAGCTGCGAGTATTAGATGCCGAGTACTGGCCCGGACAAAATGATGGACGGACGACGGACGACAGACGGACACGCAGGTGACGACAATACCCCTCTGGCCAGAGTTGTCCGAGGGGTAAAAACAGGGATGGGACTGAACTCGTCCATATTCTAAACAGTACAGATTAAAAGGGTGAAAGCAGTAATCAGTATCAGATTAGGGGATGAAAGTAGAAACCCGTGTCGAGTTAAGGGGTTGAAAGCAGTGACTTGTGTCAGAATAATCAGCTGGCAGCAGTGACCCATGTCAGATTAAGAAGGTGAAAGCAGTAACCTGTATTAGATTAAGGGTTGTGTGTAGTAACCTGTGTCGGGTTAAGGGGGTGAAAGCAGTAATTTGAGTCAGACTAAGGTAACCCATGTCAGAATAACACCTTTCTGCAGACGTAGACGCCCGCGGAAATAGAGCAGCTCTTTTTATGGAAGCAGTTGCACTACTCCCGGATCAGTTATTGAATATTCACAAGCCAGCACAGCTAGAACACAGTCTAGAATATTGACAAGTGCACTCCTATCCCTGTTTTTCAGGAGTTGCATGAGTTAAACTCCTCAGCTAAGCCTAATGTGCAAACTGCTCAATACCCTTGCCCATAATATCTTTCCAGCAGTTTAAAAACATGATCTCTTGCGACAGAAAAAAATCGTAGTCCTCTGAAGCAACCATTTCAGTTACAGTGACTCAATGGTATTCCAAGTAGTAAAAAAAAAAAATCAGTTTCCTGAGGCAAAAATTGGCCTTATTGTCACCATGTCATTCTACAATCAATTTCAGTCATCACATATTAAAAACGTGCAATTTCCAATCGTGGATTAACGCGTAGATATGTCGATTGAAGAATTTAGCTGTCTTTGAGAGCCTCATACAAGCTCTCACAGAAAACCACTCACTTTAATGGTGATTCAATGGTATCTGCGTGAAAGCCCAGCTGTAGTTCACGCCCATGTGAAACTCTCCTGGTAATTACCAGTTGGTTGACACAATTTTTATCCAATTGTACAAAGTATAAGCTTTCCTCAGTAAGTTAAAGACATTGATTGCACCTTAAAAAACACATTAAAATACTTGTGTAATAGGATTACGTTGCATTCAATACACTTTACACAGCTCAGACTGACGTGGTTGCATGGGAATAAAAAACAACTGAGCCTAGAGAGCTGAGTTTATTTGCAGGATGGAACGGTGATTCTGAGATGGAAAATTGCATTTATTCTGAATGGAACAGACAGTAGGGCCAACAGCATTGATACTTTTGAGGAGCAGCTCAATAATTCTGGTGAAAAGTGAGTAAAACTGTCTTTGTATGGTGTGGCTCTATCTTACTTTTAGCCTGCTAGCCAACTAGCCAGATATTTCTGATTTTTGGTTTACCACCGTGATCACAGAGCTAGTTTGTCACATCGGGTAACAAAAGAGTAGTCGATACTGCAGTGTGCTAGCATTTTTCTTAACTTGGTGATCAGTTTTAGAATCTATACCACATCCAATGAAACGGAATGCCTTGCATTTTCGCTCTATTAAAGTGAGAACAGCTATTACTGTGACATGACTTATACTTGTTCCATAGTGGGTACGCGCATTGTTACAAGCATGCGTTTCGCTAGGATGATCGGAATTGTAACAGCAAGCGTGAACATTCTGACCGTAAAATTTTCAGTTGCTCTAATGAGTATGTGTGCTTGCTGATGCGGCTTTGTAGATAAATGGACGAGACTGAACTTTATCGCAGAGAAAAGGCATGATTTTGGTTTGAAGAGGTCAGTGGTGACCATTGATGTCCAGCTGCGCCAATATTGATAAACTCATGCCAAATTCAACCAGAAAATCATCCATTCATATTGAACTTTATGAGTCCAGTTGATTTGCAATCAAAATATGATTATTTTATGACTTTAAAGTGCACCATTTTCAAGGCTCTGGGAGTTTGGAGAGCCACCTGGATAGTGATCTTATTTGGCTTATAAAAAGTGGATAATTTTAAATTTCATGTTCAGATGATGAGTACTTGTGGTCTAGGAGTTTATTATCCCAGAAATGTATTATTTTAACCTCCAGCCATTTTTCAATCCTCAGAATTATTTTTTTTGTACAGTTTCAATGGTGAATTCTCATGAATATTTTTTACGTTAGCAGCCCATTTTCTCTGCCAAAATCATAAAAATAAACGGAAATACAATGCAATTCTAAATGCTCTTCTGAGTGGAGACACATTTGTCCTCTTTATGAAGCCTAAATCTTGAATTATAAAGCATCAAATTGGGTAACCCATAAATAGCCTAATTCGCCTTCTGCGCAAAGGGGGTAAGGGAGAGAAAGCAGGGCCGGCAGTGGATTATGAAAACACAATTCTGATAAATTACGAAAGGTGTAATTCTGAGCCTGCATTAAATAAAGGATGAAACTGGCACTTGTACTGGATTATGAGGGGTAAACATAAAAGCCTGTGTGAGTCTATGCAGGCTTCGAAAGAAGAGGCCTGTATTTGATTTTCTAGAATAAACAATAAGACGTGAGGGGTGAAAGCAGCAATACTGTTAAATCTTTTGCAGTTGGGTTGAACACGATAGATCATCCTCTGAACCCACCTGTCACTTAATTCTCACCTTTTCCTTGGAATAACTGAGTTGGAATGAGTTCCTCTGCTAACAAAGGCTGCTTTCCATAGAACTCACTCAGCAGCTCATTCCGGTTCTGCGAGTAATATATGCGGCCAGGCAGTCACGTACTGCATGGAGCCGACGCCAGGAAAACGCGCTTTAATCTCTGCAGGCCTGCAGGGTGCTTCAACAGCCCAACCATCCAAAGTGGGGAGACTGAGCATGCCCCAGGGGAGTCACACAAACCCTCAATGACTGAGGCAGAAAAGGCCAGGTAAAAGAGTCCTGTTACATTCCAAACTGCTGCTGGTGAATATGTAACAAGTTACGGGTCTAAAAGAGAGCAATGTGCCAGGCTTGTTTTTGCGACTCTGGGGCCTACAAATGTGACAAAATCAACCCTGATGAAATCTATGTAACAGGATTTATTGTTTAGAACTTACAATCACACAAAAAAGAGCCGTCTGTCTGCTTGTCCATAGGTTTTCTTATAAAATCATTCATCCAAAAGACTTCAAACTGAGTGGGTGCCTGGATGAGGGCCCAAGGAAGTGCAGTGTCAAGTTTGAAGTTGTTTAGCTGACCGGTTCTCAAGAAATCTAGAGAAAGCTGCAAACGGCAATACCGTGTAAACAGAAATGCTGGAGGCCAAGCAACATGCCTGTACCGGACAGGCACGATTTGTCCTGGCACTGCACAAGTGTAGCAAAACGACATGCTGGAGTAACCCTGGGTTGTTCCTTTAGATAAATGTCTTTGTTTATATACTGCATTGTTAGTGCGGATCCCGTTATTTTCGCATATGACAAATGCATACATGCTCCAAGTAATCTATGGAACAGATATCCAAACAGACTTCCACCATTTAACGGTTGACTGTGCACCTGCTCAACTTAACCAAGCAAGTTAAAGGGAGAAAAATAGTTGGCAGTACATCAGGTTAACTTTGGGCTTCCATATGAGAATCAGCCTGCCCACTAGCAGTCGGCAGACAGCGATATTGTCGCCTCTTACAGCCGCGCTACCACCTACCCATCTTTCTACCTTCAAATAAATTGTGAACTTGCTGAAAAATGCATGTTTTCTGCTTGAAAAAAGCCAGAATGTATCTTTAAAAATACGACAACAAACTCATTTCTGGTTTATTCGGTACACCGCTGGTCTCATAGCGCGTGTACATACATAACGCAACAAATTGGATAGCATTAATATATAGATGCATTTTGTACAGTTCCTGATCAGCTAATAGGGAACCACCTTGATTGCATGCCACTGATTCCCAAGTCAATATGGTGTTTGTTGAGACCACCTATCAACGCAAGAAACCGCATGCTTATGAAAATAATCAGATGCAAATAAGACTCACAATCATTTGTTCAGGTTCCCCATGTTCCAACAGGGTGTCGAAAAGGCAAAAGCAGACAAATCTGTTTGGGTTTTTCCTAAGAAACAACACGAGTGAGTGTATTTGACAGGAATTATTGCACAATGGGATGCAGCATTTCATGCTTAATCATGTGTGATATAATTCAGGTGTTTGCAGTTTAGATGACTGACAAAAATAATTGATGGTATTAATAAATATACTTCCTCACATAGTCTTTACTTTATTGTCAGAGTTCTACCCACAGTGGGCATCAGTGGACGGCGCCGCCCAGCTCTCAAGCTACACAGTTAAATCGCCACCTGGCAGTAAAAATAAAAATTCATGCGGTTTTCATAATTTATTCCATTTTCAACGCCTGCTATCAGCCAACATGGTGCCATGAACACGTTATTAAACTTAGAATTGTGCTTAACGAAGTCCCCACCAGGCGCCTCTACCTGCATTCATTTATCAGAGCCGCCCATTAACAGAGTCTGGACAGCTCGCTGAGCAAGAGCATTGTTGTTACTCTGCTTGTGCGCCAGGCGCCATCAGGCATCATGGCTTAGGTACCATTTCGGCCACGTGATTTTCTCATGCGCTCAAACTAATCAAAATTTAACAGTAAAAGTCCCTGATTATATTGAGTGAAAGTTGCAGAACACGATGGGATACCCTGGAGTTGGATCAAACCAGAGTTACTTTACAAACGAAAACTAACACTAGGAAACTCGATTCCACCGTGGCCTAGTTTAAATCCACATGCGTACCACAAGGATGAGCCCCGTCTCTAACCGCGCTTAATGTTATGAGATTTTAGGCCGTGTTCAGACAGGGGAAAATGTGCGACTGATGAAGATAATACTTTTACTTGCTCCTTCACGACAAAATGAGACAATGACTACTTGCGTATTCATTTCAGCTTCTTACAATGGACCTCACTGTCACTGATTTACTGCCCAGCAGCCCATTCCCTCCCTCAGGAAAGACATTATTTATGGTTATGTCTGTATGAAGTGCAGTTTGTTTTTGCTCTTTGTTGGCCGCTAATTCAGAGAGTTTTGGTTGTATAGCAATAAACCGAATATGCTTTGAATCTGTTGAATCTCTGCTTTTATCTGATATATTGGAGTGCAGGAGAATGGTGTTACAAACTTGGGAGTATAGCATACTGGACACGTGCATCGTTCACGTTTTTGATATGAGATCATTTAATAGCTCGCCATTGGAATTGTGCTTTGTTCTGATAAAAATGGTTGTGTGCTATCATGAGCTTTTAGCCAAGCTTCTTCCTGTTTGGTGGGTATATACAGTTGTTTAGTATTTATTTCCCAATATTTACCATGTCTCATTTAGATCATATTCTCTTTTTCAAGAGTCTCCTGGCCAAGAAAGCAGCAGAGACAACATTACAACAATTAACAAGCAATACAAACAGTGAAAAATAAAACTGACACACATTACAAGCAAATGAACATAATATCCTGGAAACAATACAAGGTCAGGGGCAAAGTCCAGTTTTGATGCATAAACATGAACAAATTTCTAAAATGAGATCAGTAGATTACAAGAGCAAACACATTTACCAAGAGAACTATTTTCTCGATCCATTAAAACGAACTTAAATTCCTCCATGGTAATCAGCTATGACAAATTCAGGTCTTTCTGTACATTCTTCCAGGAAAATGGAGCAACATACTAAAGCTTTCTTGCCTAATTCTGTTCTAACCCTCGGGACCAATATCTGCAGAATATCTTGAGAGTGCAGATTATATTGATTTTGCTTTTGTTGCATTCATGTATACAAATAAGGTGGAACCAGCCAAAGGATATATTTAGATACGAGGGTCAACCAATGCGAGAGTCTGTGCACATTAAGGGACGGCCAATATACAGCAGTATACAGAGCAGTGGTGCATATGATCTCCACAACCAGTGACAAAACATAAAGCACAATGGTATACCGTATCCAGCTTCTTTAGGCACTGCTCGGGTACATCTACAAAGAGCAAATCACCATAGCCAATAAAGGTAAAAAAGTTAAATGAAATTAAGCATTTTCTTACCTGGAATGAGAAACAGGATTTATTCTTTAAAAGAAACTTAATTTAAGTGTCAATTTGGAGACAAGTTCTTCAATGTCCAATTTGAACGACAAGTTCTGACCAATAATGACTCCTAAATACTCAAATGCTGTGACCATTACAATTTCAACCACTTGAGTAGTTGTGATCTTGGGAAGATTAGATGTTACCTCTTTGCCAACTGAAAATAGCATAAGCTTAAATTTGTCTGCATTTCATACTAACCTAAGCTGGGATGAGACAGAAAAACATCAAAGGCAGACTGTAAAAATTGAAGTGTTTGTATTATTGAAGGGGGCGAGCAGTAATTAACCATCATCTGCATGAAAATGGAATGCAGCATTTGATAAATGATCACACAGATTATTCATATACATGGAGAATAGTAGTCGTCCTAATATGGAACCCTGGGGGATGCCTTTTGACACAGGAAGGAAGAGGAAGACCCAGAAAACTGGACACATTGAGTTCTAGCAGACAAGTAATTTGAAAACCACTGGACAGCATGCGCCAATAAGCCTATATTTTGGACTCTCTTCGCTAAGATGACAGTCAACTGTTTCCAATACCTTAAACAAATCAACAAGAGCCATCTGGCAATGGCGGATCCCCCCGGCTGTAGGTTGTGTAACCTACAGATTGTGTGGACAGACGTACGGACCGAAACCCCCAAAAGGCACAACTAGACCATAAGGAGAAGCTCCATACCAAATTTGGTTTTTGTAAGTGGTATTGTTTTCGAGTTCTGGTCCGGAAACGATTTTATTACAGACGGACGGACGGACACACTGATCGCTATATCCCCCCGCATTATATGCTGGGGGGGTAATAAGTGCCTCAATAATGTTATTTACCACTTTAATAGCTGCAGTTATTGTGCTGTGTTATTTTCTAAAGCCTGACAGATGCTGTGATTAAATATCATTTGAGTTCAAAAATTCTTTAAATTGTTAATTAACGAAATTTTCAAGGACTTCAGCAAAAACGCATAATTTAAAAATTGGTCTGTAGTTATTTACAGCTGAGGGATGCTCTCCTTTTAGCAGAGGGAGAACACAGGCACCTTTCCATATTGTAGGAATCTCACTGTTGGAAAAGGTAAGGTTAAAAATATGAGTAAGAGGTTTTGCTATAAAGTCTACAGCTAACTAGAGAAAGTAAGGCTCAAATTTGCCAGGACCTGCAGATCTGTTAGAATCCACTTCCTATAAGGCTCTATGGACCTCTCTCACTTCCAGAAAAGTAACATTGAATGGCTGAACCCTTTGCTCCTTAGGCTGTTTTTAATCTGGATGTAAAGACTTAAACAGAGACCCTGAAGAAATGAAATGTTAATTTAAGCAGTTGAGAATGGCTAATTTATCAGATAAATTGCATGAGTCTTTTACAATGCAGGCTGGACACTCATTTATGGTTATACCCCCTGTTATGGCCCCAATTTGTTATGACATGTTGGACAGCAAGGGATGACAGACAAAATTTTAAAACTTAAACATATTTAATTAAACAAAGCACTGACCAAGATTGGAATATAAATGAGATAGTTACAGTCCCTTGGAAATTAAGATGGGGTTGCTAAGTTGCGATGTCCTAGGACAGGAAAATGCTCCAACAAAGGCAAAAATCCACAAAAAGAGCTTCACAGGTCTTGTAAAGAGTGACAGGTCTGGTCAAATGTAAAGTATCCTTCCACTATTTTTACTTGCGATTTCTCCTACTACTTTACTCTCAATTTTTCTCCTTATATACGCTTTGGCAGCCCTCTCCCACCTTCCAGACTTTTTTCAATTCTCTGGGACTTTCCCCTCAGAGGCATGCCCAGGACATGCCCAAAACCTAGCTCCAGACTGGCTTAACAAAAAAATGTCAATACTGCCATCTAGTGGCTTCCCCCCCCCCCTTCAGATAGTCGATAAAACTAGGTCGATCAGTACAGTCTGAAGCCATCCGTGTTGTTGCCGAATCTGGTACTAGTGACCTATCTGTAAAGTACCGGCCGCAATTTTTTGCGTACAGGCGGATTTTTCCAGCGTACCGGCATGCGACTTTTGCGTTTGTACCGGCCCGGTACGCTAGAGTGACCTGGCTGTAACAATGGGTTTCTGTCAATAGGAAAAAGTAGAAACTCACCAACGACATCCTGTCAACTCGGTGCTCGGCACAACTGAGGAATAAATAAGGAAAATTAGGTCTATGCGCGTCTCCTTTTTAATAAACAACCATTATAAGATGCGATGGGCAAACTAAAAAAAACATTGAAGGCACACTTTGTTAAGTATGCTGACAGTATTCTATACAGCATGTTTAATTTAAAGGAGGCAAACCAAACTGTTTTCCATTGTGTTCACCCTCTCCAAAGCGCACCTGCTTTTCATTTGCCTCATTAAGAGCAGCTGACTGAAAAAATCAGTCATGGGGCCCCAAAACATGGAGCGCGACATCTCACGGATTTTGATGAAACTTGGTGTATGAACAGTACTTGGCTAGTCAACAACTTTCCCCAAATATTTCAGCATAGCATTTAGTCGTTGCCATGGAAACCGGTCTTGTATTTTTTAGTTCAAATGTGCCTGTCAGCCAGCAATCAATAAGAGCAAATTGTGCATTTTTGAGGGCTGAAAAATTGTCATAAAAGTGCAGTTCAAAAAAAAAGTTTTTCTTACTTAAGCATGAAGCAGCACAACTCCCCTTCCTGGCAAAGTTAAAATTTTGGTGTTCAAGTCAATTTTTCTAAATTCAGAATTTTTTTTTTTTTTTTTTGAAAGACCTGAAATGGCCTCACGAAAATGATCAAAAATCAAGCTCCACTAACATGTTAATTGTGAGTGAGCAGACCGGATCTGTGAGCTAATATTCATACAATGTACCAAGAAACATTGTATCTTGCCAGACCTGTCATAAAATTTGCTCACATCGGAAGTATAATGTGCCTGGAGGAGCTCAAACTTTCTGAATTTCGTCCATTTCCAGGTAACAACTTTTAAAGAAATGAATGTGGTCCACACAGGTCAGTCTTTGATTGTCAGATGATGACAGGGTCTATGGATGACTTGGAGATGTGCAGGGGTCTGATGAATTTCCCCATTTTCACTTGATTTTCCATTTTTTCAAAATAGGGCCACATTCGAGTGAAACATACTGGCACATAGAATATAAGACAACACTTTTTAGCTATATTTACTTGATCTACAGGGGTCACTCTTTAAACGTAATATGATGACAGGGTCTTTGGATGATCTGCAGATGTGCAGGTGTCTGATGAATTTCCCTGTTTTTACCTGATTTTCAGTTTCTTCAAAATAGGGCCACGTGAGTGAAACTCTCGGACACCAAAATTCTAAGGCAACACTTTTTAGCCATATTAACTTTGTCTACAGGGGTTACTCTTTCAATGTCAGATGATGACAGGGTCTATGGATGATCTACCGATGCGCAGGGATCTGAGGAATTTCGCCGTTTTCGCTCGATTTCCCGATACATCAAAACGGGCCCACACTCGCGTGGAACATATTGGCACATGAAATAAAAAGCAACAATTTTTTTTAGATATTCAGATGGTCTAAAGGAGTGGCTCATTACATGTAATGTATTGACTGGGTCTGTGGACTGTCTGCAGATACAAGGGGAGCATGTCAATTTCACTGTTATCACCCAATCTTACCAATCCAAAAATCTGCTTAAACTGTATTGTTCACAGATTTACCCAGCATAAGATGCGAACAGATTTTATTCAATGAATCTGAAGCTGAGATGTCCCCCCTTTAATATCTATGAAATGAAAGCAGCCAATCACGGTCTGCTCACTGACAGGACACCAAACAAGATTGCCAATATTTCATATTTTTCCCATTTTTGAAAAGTGTATAAACTCGATGACACAAAAGACACAACCTTGCATTACAGATGTAATGTACTTATAGATGTTACACGTGCACGAAAACAGTGGAATTTGGCCATTTTATTGATATATATTTTTCATACCTGGCTTAACACCATCACTCTCTATCCTAATGTGAAAATGATGCAAATTCGACCAAATTGAGAGGCCACACTGGCTGAATTTAACCTTTTTTTTAACAAAGCCCGTTTCCATGTCAACCAAAATTAATATTATTGAAACAACTGCTTTATTTGCTTTATTTAATAAGCATGTGTGAAAAGTTTCATTAAGATTGCCTACCCCGACTTCCCAATCCATTGTTGATTCTCTGTCTGCTGCTCTTAAAGACCCATGCAGCACTCAAATATCTACTTTTTTGGAAAAGGAATAAATAATTTTACTAAATTTTATTTTGTGGGGTGGCATGGCCAGGACGTAGAGCGGCCTACCAAGGAATCAGAAGGTTACTGGTTCGATCCCCAACTCCTCTAGACAGCATGTCAAAGTGTCCTTGAGCAAGATACTGAACCCCACGCTACTCCTGATGTGCATGGCAGCCTCGGCCATCAGGGTGAATGTGATGCGTAATTATAAAGCGGTTTTGTGTTGTATGACTAGAAAAGCGCAATATAAATGCAGTACCTGCATTTATAGCTTGGTGCTTCACCAATTACAGGGAGAAAGCAAACAATGACTGCATATGTTCGGGATCTGTATGCGGAAAAGGATGCATTTCTCTTGATGGAAAACTGAGGTTCAAAGATCTAGAGTTTCATAGGTTATTAGCATAGGCTGCATAAAAATGTGGGCGCAGCCACCGTGATGTCACCCATTGGCATGGGACTACCATTTATGAAACCTCGATTTAGGGATTTTGAACAGCGCCATCTTCTCTTTTGAAACTGGATATGATTCTTATTGGATGAGAGGGTGGATCAAGATCCAGGGTGGATCGAGGGATGGATTGACCAGATGAGACACGCCCTCCCGATTGCTCTTTGTCATAACAGCACATCTGTGGTCCTGCACAAAATCACAATCTATGGCTACACATAGCAAAATCGTTTCAGAAATTGTAAAAATCAAGGTAAACTATATAGCAAGCAAAGTATTAAAGTAATCGTAGCAGCTAATTACTGAACATTTCATAAACGTCAAATAAGAGAGACCTTGTAATGGTAACCAAGTGGAAGTTAGCATTGAGCAGTGTGTGTACCCTCACATGGTAGCTATGTAGCTAGCATGTAGCTGGCTAGAGTTTTAAAGTTGGTTCTGCAAATCAAAGGTTAAGTTACCAAACTAACTGAGACAGTGTTGTCACACCGAAATGCAAGATAGTGTTTGTCAATGTTGTTAGTTAATGTTAGCTATCTAACTGGCAAGGTAATATTTAAGCTTTCTGAAGTTTATCTGTTATTCATAAATCATAATGGAACAATTAAGTTATCATTACTGTTTGCTCACTATTGGCAACAATACGATTATCATTTAAAATGTCAAATTAAGGTTTCGATTCGCAATGGCTTATTCTATCTGACAATAACAAAAAAGTTAAAATCACAGACTGCGTGGCAAGTGAATAGAAAACTCAATCTGGGAAAAAAGAATGAATAAAATATGAGAAGTTGAACAACATATTTAGATTCATATTTGTTTGGGGACTTCAACATGGCACAACGAATGCCAACTGTTGCATCAGTAAGTTAACATCCCCAACTTAGGGATTTTACCTGGGTATCAGCAATTGAACTGCGAAAAGTTCTTGATTATTGACATTTTTAAATATGTATCATCTTACAGTTGCAAGCAATCTAGTTCCAAAAGACCTGATGAGGACAGATTTAGTGAGAATCAATGCTTAACTACATGGCAACATCTTAACTAATGTCAGTGAAATACAAAACCCAAAACCAGTGAAGTTGGCACGTTGATAATTGTAAATAAAAACAGAACACAATGATTTGCAAATCCTATTCAACCTATATTCAATTGAGTACACTGCAAAGACAAGTTACTTAATGTTTGAACCAGGTAAACTTTGTAATTTTTTGCAAATATTTGCTCATTTGGAATTTGATGCCTGCAACATGTTTCAAAAAAGCTAGCACAAGTGGGAAAAAAGACTGCGAGAGTTGAGGAATGCTCATCAAACACTTATTTGGAACCACCCACAAGTGAAAGGGCTAATTGAGAACAGGTGGGTGCCATGATTGGGTATAAAAGCATCTTCCCTGAAATGCTCAGTCAGTCACAAACAAGGATGGGGCGAGGGTCACCACTTAGTGAACAAATGCGTGAGCTGATTGTCGAACAGCTTAAAAACAACATTCCTCAACGACCTATTGCAAGAAATTTAGGGATTTCATCATCTATGGTCCGTAATATCGTCAAAAGGTTCAGAGAATCTGGAAAAATCACTGCACGTAAGCGACAAGGCCGAAAACCAACATTGAATGCCCGTGACCTTCGATCCCTCAGGCGGTACTGCATCAAAAACCGACATCAGAGTGTAAAGGACATCACCACATGGGCTCAGGAACACTTCAGAAAACCACTGCCAGTAACTACAGTTCGTTGCTACATCTGCAAGTGCAAGTTAGAACTCTACAATGCAAAGCAAAAGCCATTTATCAACAGCACCCAGAAACGCTGCCGGGCTTCGCTGGGCCCAAGCTCATCTAAGATGGACTGATGCAAAATGGAAAAGTGTTCTGTGGTCTGACGAGTCCACATTTCAAATTGTTTTTGGAAACTGTGAACGTCGTGTCCTCTGGACCAAAGAGGAAAAGAACCATCCGGACAGTTATAGGCGCAAAGTTCAAAAGCCGGCATCTGTGATGGTATGGGGGTGTATTAGTGCCCAAGGCATGAGCAACTTACACATATGTGAAGGCACCATTAATGCTGAAAGGTACCTACAGGTTTTGGAGTAACATATGTTGCCATCCAAGCAATGTCTTTTTCATGGACACCACTGCTTATTTCAGCAAGACAATGCCAAGCCACATTCTGCTTGTGTTACAACAGCATGGCTCCGTAGTAAAAGAGAGCGGGTACTAGACTGGCCTGCCTATAGTCCTGACCTGTCTCCCATTGAAAATGTGTGCCGCATTATGAAGCGTGAAATACGACAACGGAGACCCCGGACTGTTGAACAACTTAAGCTGTACATCAAGCAAGAATGGGAGAGAGTTCCACCTGAAAAGCTTCAAAAATTGGTCTCCTCAGTTCCTAAACGTTTACTGAGTGTCGTTAAAAAGGAAAGGCGATGTAACACAGTGGTAAAAAGGCCCCAGAGCCAACTTTTTTGCAATGTGTTGCTGCCTTTAAATTCTAACTTAATGATTATTTGCAACAAAAAAAAAGTTTCTCAGTTTGAACATTAAACATCTTGTCTTTGCAGTGTATTCAATTGAATATAAGTTGAAAAGGATTTGCAAATCATTGTATTCTGTTTTTATCTACGATTTACATGACGTGCCTACTTCACTGGTTTTGGGTTTTGTATAATTAAACATGTCAATCTTACTTTTACCCATATAAAACAAAAAGTTCACCAAAATTGAACAATCAATCTTAGCTTGACTGAAATACTTATTCTAGTGAGTAGCTAAAAAGTTGTTTTTTTTTTTATTCTTCACAATTATGAAGTACAATTTATATGCAAAAAGACACTCCAAAATGCACCAGATACAACAATTATTGATGTATATTTCTAAATTACCCCTGGACCCCCCCATCTAGTGTCAGACACCTAGTTGGCCTGCCTGCCTGCCTCCTACCTCTGGGGCTATTCCTTCTTCTTTGATTCTAAATAAGAAGCCAGGTGAATTTGCCAACACTGCAAGTCCCAGCTACAATGCGGAGTGCCAGACCAGGCCAAGAGATAACCAAAAAAAAAAGGCAACACCACCGAGAAATTGGAATTTAAAATCAAAATGACTCCAACAATATAAACAAATTCAACACTTTCTTTAATATTAGCACTAACAATCCATTCTTAAATTGAAGCAGTTTATTCCATTTTATTCAATAACATCTCCTGCAAATGGGCATTTTTAAGGTAACGGAATTACGATCAGGACTAATTTTGTAGGATGCCATTTATGAGAAAGAGACAGCAGTAACGAAATTACAAAATGGTAACGGAATTTCATTTTCTGATAATCTACTAAATTTATTATATTCAAAACAAAAAAGCAATTGAAAATTGGCATCATAAATCATGTTTGTGTTGCTGACCTCCTGTTGAACCAAAATTGTCATCAATAAGTCTGGGCAAAATGAAGGCAATACAGGATATTGATGAAAATAACTCATTTCTGAATGAAAATGTGAGCTTATAATGAATATCAGAGGTCACATGCATGAAAACTTTTGTTCTTTCACTGACTGGATCCTAAAACTTTTGTTTTTACTTTCTACCAGTGTTCCAGCATCATTCAGTGGGTAAATATTGAGAGTAATGAAGTCGGTAACGGAATTACGGCAACACAGCTAATGTCAAAAGCACTGTGCAAATCTGAAATTTGTCATTGCTTGCAATATCGATATTCTTTCTACCTTTTCTCAGTCATGAGTGGCAGTCTCTCCACACAAAAGAAAATGTATAAAATATCAATTACTCAGGTCCTGAAACTTGCAAAGCTCAAAATGAACCCACTAGTAAATGAAGTCCAGCACAGCGTGATGACGGAAGCCGCCCAGCTCAGTCGCTGTGTTGAAAATCGCCACTTTGGGTCATTTTTGGACACCACAACCACTGTAAAAAAAGCCAAGAAAAACTGGCCATTTGGGTAGTCGGCCATGACTGTCACACAGGGGGGGCAATCCCGGCAATTGCCGCTAGGCCGTGGTATAATTCATGCTCTGGTTATCGAAACTTAACTCACAGGAAGAAACACTCAACTATAGATGTCCAAAACAATGAACAACTATGCTCCAAAAAGTCCTCATGCCACCTTGTACTATTTTCTGGTTTTCACTGGCTTTCAGAATAATTCTGCAATTCCGTTACTGGTGTAATTCCATTACCACAAATTTTCCAAGATTACAGCTAAGTAGTAGAGAGTTTAATGTCTGAAATTCAGGATAGACAAAAGAAGGAAGAGAATTCTTAATAACAATAAAATAAATGCAGAAATAAGATGATGAAGAGAACTATACTGTAATTTCAGTAACGGAATTATGTTGAAAAATGACAAATTTCACAATGAGACACTGGAAACTGGAATTGTGTGTTTCAATTTCCTGCAATGACTTACAGCCTCAAATGCTTTGGCTACCAGTGTATGGAAATACAGTAAATATCTTTTAGGAGTTGTCAGCTTTGGAAAAATAACCTTTGATCCTTGTCCTGGAGCTAAAAAAATATTACAAAATTCAAATCTAAATTTTGAAAAGACCGTCAAAGATATTTCAAAATGGTTTTCAGTGTCTGATTTGGTAATGACTCATCGGCATGAAAACCTATATATTTCTAAAATAAAACACTTTTTAAAAATGGATGTTTTGGCAACTCTCATGTGGAATCACCCAAATAGGCATGCGGTACTGATACGTAGGTGTGAATGTGTTGCCATCCTCCAGGGGGGACAACATTTTAGCAACTAAATGACCAATGCTATGAAAGAATCCCTGGACCAAGCACAATGGAAACAAAATTTGCCCATGTAATACCAAAAGATTAATTCATTAAAATCGGTTGTCAAAGATAATGAGGACTGTTGGAGGGGCTGAAAGTGAGTACTTTGTAGCGACAGAAATGATAGGTTTATAGGTTTATATACAATATCTGGCATTGGATACCGCATATCAAGATGCATATCAAATTTTATGAAAGCTTAAGTAACAATACATCATTAAATCGACACAAATTTTATTCAAAATTAAATTGAAGGGCAAAATTCACTGACTGCCCTACAATCACGGATCGCAAAGTACGCATTGTGCAGCTCTGTGAGGCTGTCGTCAAGCCAGGAGAAAAGGCTGATAACAGTAAGAACACCACGCAATTACACCTACAATCTTAACTGCTCTTATTTTACAGTGACAACATTCACCTCTTGCCAAGGTCACATTTAGCTGTTTATTCATAACAGATGATGACAAGGAGACTACTGTTTCAATGGTTCAATGCACCCATAAACCGCTACACACCTTTTACTGATTAAAACAGACCCACAAAGTTAAGGAGTCCCAGAACGACATGTGCTTATGTTCAGGTTAGCTGAGGTTAAACAATATCCGAACTGTGGAAAATCCAGGAGTGCACACATTACCGGCCTCTAAATAGGAAAGAACCCACAAATCAATATATCAAAGTCATCTCCCAATATAGCAGCAAACATAAAGTCTTCCATCTACCTTACAGACACCCATGCTCAGAAGTGACAAAGGATGCTTTAAACAGCAAGGGGACGATTTATTGCTAAGCAGCCAACTGTCATGATGTGCAGCAAAACACAAGCACTATTTATAAAGGAGACGGGGCAACAAGGCGAGAAGACCCAGTTCATATTACTGAAGACTCTACGAGCAGGCATGCAAGGGAACACAGGCCAGGGGCAGAACTTATACATGCTGAAGGGAAATTAGTCTAGTTAACACTTAAAAAGCTCTGCCTCCAGCGCAATGCCTCAGTTTATCTCCCTGTTGCTTAAGAGATAAAATGAAGACCCAAATCTCTGGAGTACGCAAAAATTATGATGACTGGGGATCCCTCTCTGTGCTTCTCATGATAAAGGGGAGGGGAACATAATCACATACATACACAAACTCATCTCCAGCTCAACATACACATACTCTCACTCTCTCTCTCTCTCTCTCTCTCTCGCACACACACACACACACACACACGCACGCACACACACACACACCCCACCAGCCCAACACATAGACCTGCCACTTTCCCCCTCATCTGTATATAAAAAGCAGACAAGACCCACCACTCACCTGCCTAACATGCATAAAAATACACTCCCCTCACCAGCAAAGGCAAAAACACACGCTCTCTGTCCAACACACTTGCAAACAGACACACACAGCAAGACAAAAAGACATCTCTCACGTGCCCGAGATGTACGCACTATCGTATGCCATTTCTCTCAGCCACACTCATGCCTGAACATGTGCGCACGCAGGTGCACACGGGCACGGGCACGGACACGGACACGCACACAGCCTCACCGAGCCCGTGTAGTCCTCTGCAGCACCTTCATGCCCCTCAGCACACACCAGCTTCCTTCCCACTTTCTGATGTGCAGCTGTAAGCTGTCATCTGAGGGGAGCTTGTTTAGCATCACCTCGCTGAACAGCCCGTACGCATCCTGCACCAGGAGACAAAGCCTGCAATGAGATGCACAGCAATGAGCGAAGGAGCCACAAATCACATTTTTTCAGTCACAGTGGTCAGGGGACAAATATAAGTGGACATATCAAGAAAAATACACGTGGTTGAGAATCTTAGTGTCTAGCGCATTATGAAATGTGGCCCACATCTGCAAGTAAATGATAGCTGATGAAGTGAAGTTCAACCAGTAGTCATACGCACCCCACAAATACCAGTGTTTCATAAGAAATTTAAAAAGCTCTACCAAATCAGTTGTAATGGCATAACCTAAAGAAGTACAAGTTGTATGTGTACAATTCAGTATGACAGCTTTATCACGTCTTGGAGAAAGACGAGCATCTGTCCAGGGACATCAAGATCTCCCATGAGTCATATCCAATTCTTGGTTTTCATTTGCCATCGAAGGCCTTACTGAATATCCACATCCACAATGATTGTGCCCCTCAGACAGTGAAATTCATGATAACAGTAGGCAGTTTTTTTGGACTCATCGCATTCTCTGGTCTATTCTATGAACTTCAAATCAATTCATGCTCAGAAAAGGATAAAAATGCGATAGAAACATATATTAGAAACTCTCCCATTTTCTAATGGTATGTTCAAGACGTTCCAGGAATTACGAATAGTCCCAAGTCCCAATGGCAGGGGGGTCTAACTGGTCAATAAAAGGGCCGAGCGGCTGCAGGTTGTCAACCAAGCCAAGCAGAAGCATACCTGATAGAACTAATTAAATCAACAGACCTCAGCCTGCACAGTTGATTAGTTGCATCTATTGTGCTTCTGCTTGATGGAATGAAAACCTGCAGCCTCTTGCCCTTTTATGGACAAGTTTGATCCCCCTGCCCTATGGGGAAAGTTCTCTCGAACACCTCTCCCATGGGAATTCTCACTGGGGAGCTCCAGTATGATTTCTGAACTCCTAGTTCTTAAAACTAAATATTATTGTAATAATACAGAATTAGTTCAGCGTTATGCTTTCAGAACATGTAAAGTGTTGCATCTATAAATGAGAAATGTTAATAGAGTCTCAGTTGTAAAATATGATTTTCTTCTGAGTCATTGAACCTGATGTTCACAGATATTCTGTAATATTAAGGTTAGCAACCCTTTCTGTGTTGGTTGTCCAGCAATGGGAGATTTGTTGATGGTCTGTTTTTTTCTCTCAAAGTTAATTTCACCTCTACAAAGTATACTTGAGTGCAAAATGAGTTGTCTTTCGCATTTATATTATGTTGAGCAAATCTTTAGATAAAGCAGACGTTTTCAGTCAGTAGCAAGAGTTTATTTTTATTTTTTTTAATTTCTCACGGTGAAAGAGATATAGGATATTTCACATCGCTGTTGAAGGGAAAATTGTGGATTCCATGAGTGTTTCAATCCGGATGTTTAAGTACTAATTATTCAGTTCAACTTGTTCTTAAAATGACTAAAACATATTTTGTCAAAAAAGAAGGGGTAGTTCTTTTATCTGAAGTTCACATCAGGAAAAGGGTGCCTTTCACTTTCAAGGGATTATACAACATCTGCCTTGAACCCAATTCATTTGCATCGAACTTCTGGCTTTCTGAACCAACTGCCTCCCCCTATTGACGCCAACCTTTGCGATGTGTCATAGGGGTTACTATGGCACAGAGAAATAGATTCTGGATGATGTAGACAGCAGGATAGATGGCATTCTGGCACTAGAAGGTACAATGTCAAAGTCCCTAGCTGCGCCGCACAGCCTAACATGACCCACACCAGTCACAGCCCCCCACTCCCAAACCTGCGACTGGAAAAAACAGCTAACAGTATGTCCCTTGGGGACATGTGATAAAGGAGGAACAGATCTTTGCTTACTGTGTCAAGGAGGAAAATTACTGGCTCCGTGTGTGCATGTACATGCACGCGAGTGGTGGCCTAAGAGGGTGGAGCCACAGACAAAAAGTTGAACGCTATTCCCACAAATACTTCCCAGAACACAGGAAACATCTGACACTATTCTGGGTCACCTGACCAAGCTCGTGAACAGCTTGTGTTGGTAAACACGGCTGACAGGAGCGTGCCTGTTTTTACGCATACCCGGCAATGCAGAATGTCATATCAGAGCGACTGAGAGCGTTCCCATATGGCAGCGCTCTCTCCCATGATCGACTCTTCCACAATTCATCGATTTGTATGTTTATTTCCAAAAGAAAATAGCAAGGAGCATCTCAAACTACCAAGACGCTTCTTTAGTCTCGGTTTATCAATGTGAATGCGAAATACACTTTGTCCAAGTTTTTAAAGATAAAGATGCTGACGACCCATTTTATTTTCTGCATCTTCTGTACACATCAGTGTAGCTGACGGTGCTTCAAAAATAGTCTGTGTAAGAAGAGAAACACATCTGAATTGCAATATTCTGGGTTTTCCCCAGGAAAGTAAATAGCAGAGAGGGAAGCATCTCAGAGGGTAAGCAGAGACAGGACCGAGTGGTGAGCGCTGGAATTTACACAATATGGCCGGTAACTAACTTCTTAAACATGGTACGGCACAATGCAGGTTTATTTAAATGGTACACCCAGTTAAGCAAGTCTACAGTTTTTCATATTCTATTTTGATGTTTTCAGATGACTTAAGGAAGGAGCAGTGCCCCTGCTATTCTTATGCCACAGAAAACAAAGTATTGGTCACCCACGCAAGCTCATCCAGAACATTACAACTTGGCCCAATGTTTCTAGTTACAACCTGGTATGAGTTACATACACTGCCAGGCCAAAAAGAATTGTCCACTGGATCTACATAAGCTGATACTTAAGAGTCTATGATTTAATCACTATGGCACAGCTTCATCTGTTTCAGCTGGCGAAAAAGCTTCTAACCCTGGCTGCTGCAATGTGTAGCTTCTCAATAATGTTAGCATGGTTCAAGAAGAGTAAATTATATTCCTGCATCAAACAAAGAAAACAACTGGTGAGACTGCCGAAATCACTGGAGCTGGGTGAAGAACTGTCCAACACATAGTTAAAGCCTGTATGGATTCATGGATAGTGACAAACTGTCAACTTGGCAAGAGAAATGGGACAAAAAAATTTATGAAAGGTGGTGATCAAAGATCACCAAAACGCTTGGTGGTAAAAACTCATGGCAATGTTTAATTGTGAAAGTAAAAACATTTCCTCTTGCACGTAAGAGCATTTCTGAATGCCAAAAGAAAGCTACTCATTAGAAAGGCTAATCCATCAGTAGAGCAATGGAAAAAGGTCTATTCAGTCATACGAGTCCAGGTTTGCCCTATTCCAGAGCTATGAGCACCTCAGGGTCATTGAGGAAGCCCATGATGTAATGCACCCTTCAAGCAGAGTGCCCACTGTACAAGCCTCTGGAGGCATTGTTATGATCTGGGGTTGTTTCAATTCAAGGGATCGGAATTATTTTTGCAATTACAAAATCTCCAAAATTTGCCACCAGTGGTGCTACTGCTATTATCGCCAAATCCTAGAACGTGATCGACTGACGCACTCGAGGTTAAAGGAGGTCAGTTCTTCATTTCAGAATGAGCTGTACTAGTAAACACCGCAACTGATTTGGTTTGCAAGCAACACAATGGAAAGCTGCAATCAGATTAAAAATTTCATTGACAATTCCAAGATAGTAAGTAACTCGCATTGCCTGTCACATGAACATGCAAAGGAAATACCAGTTTCTCTCCCTGAAATCAGAATCGGGAATGAAGACGCAAATATTCTCGCCCCACCTTTGGCAAGGTTTGGACATTTAATTGCAATCCCTCAAATTGGTCAAATATAGGCTCAGCAACACTATGAAGCAACATAATGAAGTCAGCAGACTATCTGAATGTAATGAGTGACCAGGTTATCCCATCAATTTTCAATCCCTGACGGCTGACATAGGATGACAGAGATTAATCAGGCTTAAGTTGTGAAACAGTGGTAAAACAAGCAAGAGGAATCATTTTCACACATGAATAGAACACCTCAGTCTTGACCTAAACTACCTGAAAGTCTCTGACATGTGCAGGAAAAGGCTTTACGGAGCGGTTCGACTCTCCAATCATCGATATAATGTCTCAGCCAAAAACTGACGCAACTCTGGGAAGAAATACTGAAAATGTTATAACATTGCATAAGTTTTTTGAAGGAATGCCACAATGATCAAAGCTGAAGCCGGTCCAACAATATACTAAAGCATGCATTTTTTTTTGGACAGGCATTGCACCGATACTGAAAGCAAATGATCAGGAACATTGATACCAAGTAATGCTACAAGAGCAAGCTGTTGACAGAAGTAACACAACAATGATACATTTTGAGGCAATGCCCTTTCAAATCCAGACACAGAGTGAAGCCGGAAGCACCATCTATCTCTTCATGAACCATTCATACTGACAGTGCATGAAGACGGCATATTAACCATAGCAGCACTGCGGCAGTGGGGTGAGGAGAGGTGAGCTATGCTGGCTCTCACAGAACTCAGCTCTTTATAACCGGGAGCTCCAAAGGAAGTGCTGCCAAAGACCTCCTCTCAAAAAAAACTTATAAATGAAATAAATGCTAAACATCCCGATTCAGTGCAGTAATTAAAACTGAGAACAAACTCTCAGTTTGCACTGGGTCAGCGTATGTTGAGAGTAGCGCAGAGTTTTTTTAAACTAGGGACTTGGGGGGCAGGGAGGTTAGTGTGTGTTATACAGAGGGAAATGCAGACTGCCCTGATGGCAGCTGACAGCGTTACATGCACTATTGATGATATATTTTTAATAGCAACAAAGTGTAGTGAGGGGCTTGGTGCAGCGGGCACAAGGGAAATCGAACGGGAAGAGCGTTCGTGATAACCTGATAAGTTTTTATCTAAATGCAAGAAGCATAAAAAAAGCATTAAAAACTTGAGGCCGTTACAATGTGTGAAGGCTATGACATAGTTGGGATTAAAGAGAACATGGCTGAGTGAACGAGGACATAAATGTGCAGGAAATTCCCGAAATTGAACATTCCTTGCCCTGTGAAGATATATGGGTCAGGCTCATTGGCAAACACGAGACAGGTTTAAACATAGGTGTATGCTATTTGACCACCAGCCTTGGACAGTACAGTCAATGAAATGCTCTTTAAGAGGATAATGCAAGCTTGTAGAAGAGGGGGGACTATTATTATGGGAGACTTAAATTATCCTGATATCGATTGGGAAATGGTGAAAGGACAGTGTAGGGGGGAGGAAGAATTTCTAGATGTCATAAATGATCATTTCTTGGTGCAGTATGTCAATAAACCTACATCAGAGAAGGCAATTTTAGACTTCCTGCTCTGTAATGACCCAGATAGAATAAGCAATGTTGAAATACTGAAGCCAGTTTGGACAAGTGATCACTCTGCTGTTAATTTTGATATTTCATGGGAAGTTAAGAGGGTGTCTTCAAAAACAAAAATTTTCAATTTTAGGCAAGCAAACTTAAACAGGATGCGCTCATATGTAGGTGAAATAAAATGGGAGACACTCCTGGACTGTGAGTCTGTAAATGAGATGTGGGAAAGATTTAAGGGGGTTTTACTTGATTCGCAATGCAAATTCATTCCAAAGGTGTCCAAAAACTGAAAAAGCAGAATCCTTAGTGGATGACCACAGTTATTCGTAGGAGTCTGAGGGCAAAGAGGAATCTTTATGAGATGTATATAAAGGATAACAATGAGAATACTAATCCTGAATACTGTAAAATGCGGGCTGTGGTCAAAAAAGAGCTGAGGAATGCTAGAAGACTGTATGAAACACAAATTTCAGAGGGGGCAAAAACTAACCCTAAGCGCTTCTTTCAGTACTGTAGCAGAAAAAGGACAATTAAAGAGCAGGTTAAGTCCATAAAGAATAAATATGGATCGCTGCTATATGATAACAAGGATATTGCGGATACCTTAAAACAGTTACTTTATTGAGAATTTTACCTCAGAGCGGGTCTTTATTTAGCCAGAGGGCAGGTCCAATGCTCAAGATTATTTGGCGGAAATTGAGGTTAGGGATAACGAAGTATTAGACAAGTTGTATAAACTAAAGGCAGATAAGGTGGCCGGTCCTGATGGCTTATATCCTAGAGTGCTCAGGGATGTTGGTGAGATCATCTTTAAGCCGCTATCCGCCATTTTCCTATGGTCTCTAGAAACTGGAGAAATACCAAATGCTTGGAAACAGGGCAATATAATACCAATATATAAGAAAGGGAAATACTGAGCCAGGAAATTAAAGGCCAGTCAGTTTAACTTGCATTGCATGCAAAATATTGGAATCTATCATAAAAGATGAGCTGGACTTATTTCTTGAACGCAATAATAGCTTGACAGATAGTCAACATGGTTTCAGTAAGGGAAGGTCATGCCTGACAAACCTTCTGGAATTTTTTTGAAGAGGCCACCAAGACTTATGACCAGAGCAGGGCTTATGATATCATATACTTGGATTTTCAGAAAGCATTTCAGACAATACAGCATGAGACACTAATTTTTAAAATGAGCTCCATTGAAGTTACAGGAAGTATTCTAAAGGGGATTCAAAACTGGTTACAGGACAGAACACAGAGTGGTCGTCAGTGGTATCTCATCTGAGCTAGGTATAGTGGGGAGTGGCGTCCCCCAGGGATCGGTGTTGGGACCCCTGCTGTTCCTCATCATTAATGACCTTGATAGGAATATTGAGAGCAGATTAGTTAAATTTGCAGATGATACTAAATTGGGAGGTTTGGCAAATAGTTTAGAGTCCAGTAAAGTGATTCATTATAATTTGGATAGAATCCAGAATTGGGCAGAAATGTGGCAAATGAAATTTACTGTAGCGAAATGTAAAGTTGTACATGTAGCTAATAAAAACATTAGATGGGATTACTTCATGGCAGGTTTAAAACTGGAAAGTGCTCCACACGAAAAAGATCAGGGAGTGATTGTTGATCAAACCCTCACAGGCTCTAGCCATTGTGCCGTAGCTGTTAAAAAAGCCAATCGGATGCTGGGATACATTGCCAAAAGTATTGAGTACAAATCCAAGGAGATGATGCTTCTTTTGTACAACACATTTGTCAGACCACATCTGGAGTATCGTATACAGTTCTGGGGACCATACTTTAAGAAAGATATAGAGGCTCTAGAAAAAGTTCAGAGATGAGCCATTAAGCTAATTCAGGGCATAAAAGATGAAAGCTATGAGAAGAGGCTGAAGATCCTTAATCTCTTTAGTCTTAGGAAAAGGAGACTTAGGGGTGATCTGATTGAGGTCTTTAAATATGTAAAAGGGACTAACAAAGTGAATTATGTAGGATTTCTTCGACCAAGTGTTGTTAGTAGAACTAATTGAAGTTGACCAAAGGTAAATTTAGCACTGATATTATTACCCATAGAGTAATTTTGATGTGAAAACTAGCCTCACCATAATTCTTGAGGCAGAGACCTTGGGAGCTTTCAAGAGCCGGCTTGACCAGATACCACGGAGTCATTGAGTATTTGAAGTAATATACTCATAAAAGTATAAAGAAACTGGCGAGCTTAGTTGGGCTGAATAGCCTGTTCTCGCCATTCAAGTTATTTTATGTTATGTTAGTTGCATCGGACCCATATTTAAGTTTGAATTTTAACTGAAAATATGTTCCCAGGTTTCATTACAACTGGGTCAGATGCAACTCAACAATGAATAAAGAAGTGGTGCGAAGTTCCCCGTGTCATAGTCAAAATGAAGTGGGGGGGGGCTCACCACAAAATCCATGTGAGAAATCAAACTCACTCAGTCCACAAATACCAAAGCAGTGGAGGTAATTTTACACCTTCTTGCAGGGCAACTACTACCATAATCTCTTCACCACATTGTTTAATTTAGGGATTTAGCAAATCTCCACTTCAACAGTTATGCATGCAGTCTCACACCGACATGAGTAAATACCACAGTATAGACTTATATAATTTTTCTTTTTTGTCTTAATTGTGAAATCGATACACATGATTCATAAGAAGTTCATTTATTTCAAGGTATTCCTCTTAAGGTTTGATTCATAAAGTAGGATTAACACTATTTCAGGGATATTCATGTTTGTGAGAGAAAGCAGGTGTTTCTGACTAGACAAGGGTATTAAATTGCTTTATCAGTGTTTGAGAGCGCATGCAGTACATGCAGGCTAGATTTAAGGCTTTAGTTTGCCTTTGGAGACTTTCATTAACCTTTGATATCTAAGGAAGCGTTAGCGACAGTGAATATCAGGGTAGCTATTATTGGGCTCATACATAGGCCAGGGAGACGAAGGTTCTTACCATAATGACCATATTAAAAGCGAACTGAGTCTCACATCAGAGTGTGTTCCAATACTCTTCATGCAGCATATTACACTGAGCAGGGTACATTAAACACACACTCAGCGCTGCTTTTCAAAATTACATTTCATACCATTTTATATTTCAAACTGGCAATTTATACTCAAAGGCAGACATAAATCAAAATATTTTTCCTCTGGTCATTCATATCACAGCAAAGCGGTATGTTGAGGCTCCATACAGGTTAATATGACCAACATAATGGATTATATCGGCTGTTTTACCCACTCCCTTTGAGGGCTGGAGAGGTAAAATAGTTTGGTGACCTCTATAACAGGTACAAGCCAAAATAAAAGTTAAACTGTCTCACTCAAAATACAGACATTATCAGGATACAGCTTGAGACCAGGCAAATACCGCTGATGTGGACAGACATAAGTCATTGCACTGCAGTGGCAGGGGATTTTAAGGACAGTGTGTTTCACATTTAAAACATGAGAAAGTCTTAAGTATTTACAGAAAACCTTTTTTGGAGGGCTTAAGATAATTAACTCTATACAGGAAAAGTGACCCTCAATCAGTGGTTGTTTGTTTATTCTTGTATTTTTTAAAAAACATCACAGGAGACACGATTCAAGGAGTAATGGGGTAGGTGATAGCAACAGCACACCAAACTGACAGAAAGAGTCACTCCATGTCTTTCGAATACCAAGCGTTTCCTCTGCTCCTTCCCCCTCCCCAAACAGACCTCCTCTCATTGGCCAGTTCTGTTACCCGCTGACTAGTGGAGTTTGTTATTGTGAGTAATTACAGGAATTCTGCCCCGTTCCAAAGCTCTTCCAGGAACCAGTGGCTATTTAGCTGGCGAGCACACACACACACGCGCACACTCACATGCTCACTGGCACACACACACACACACAAACCCACCCCTCATCGGAGCCTGTTCTATCACACAGAGTACACATTTTGAGAACAACAGGGCAGAGAAGAGTCTTCACTGAGAGAGGCTAAGGAGGTGGGATGGCTCTCACTGCTCCGTCCACCAATCAGAACTTTGGGAGTTATGATAAACATCATGCCTGAAACCAGATCATTGCAGCACATTGTGTTCCCTCTCCCACAGGAAAACAACCGACTCCTGCTCACTTGGAGTAAACACTTAATCCTCTTGTTTATTCAAATCAGAGCCAGTTTAAGTTGAAATTCTTCTGAAGAACAGGCAAAGTGCTGCTTTTCACTCCCAATTCTAACCAAATAGAAAAACCATGAACTACTTTGGGAAAATATGGGCGGCAGTATCAGAGACAGACAGATCATATCCACGAGTGTCATTTATCCAGTTTTACCAAAAACAATGCCAGGAAATCTGCACATTTTGCATTCTATTACTGTAGCAAAGAGCTTCAGTCAAAAACAGGTAACAACATCACAATAAATATATCTTCTTACTATACCATAACAAACGTGCCACTGCGCATGATTCGGTCCAAATGGAAACACATCAAAAGCACAGACCGGATGAAAGGTATTTAGGGCAAATTCACATGTGAAATGGCACAATGCGTTTTTCAACAAGAGGCACCACTCCAATCCTGAGAAACCAATCACACAGGCTTGTCAGAATTGACTCTGAGATCATAAAAATATGTTAAACCTCACAAATTCTGCTATTGTATTTGTTTGGCAGTCCAAAATTTCCATTTACAATTGACATACGTATTTATATTTACATACTAAATGAACGGTTAATGCGTGTTGTTTCAGAGCAATCTGATGAAATTGAACTGATGGTTCTGTACGAACCGTAAGTGGGAAAGTGAAAAAACTATTCATAATCATTTTGTACTCCAGCATGTTTTAAGCAACTCAGGAATGAAGTTCAGAACTGGAAGGCTTTCTAATAAAAAATAATTTACTTTCACTGCAAAAATTAGTAAGGCATAATTGAAGCCAGTGGAAATCTAGAACATGGTGAATTTCCAGCGTATGTTCAGAACAGAGTGATTATATGCAGGAAGTACAGCTGTTGCTTGATGAAGAAAAAAGTACAAGACTGATGGAATGTTTGAAGCTGGTACACAGCAGCACTGCTATCTCAGATTTGGCGCCAGACCCTTGTTTTTACTCATTTCCCATCAACAGCCCAATATGCTCAAGAGCCAGAGCCACCCCCTAACCAGCTGCAGCTGGATCAATATGTGAGAGAGAGAGAGAGAGAGAGAGAGAGAGAGAGAGAGAGAGAGAGAGAGAGAAAAGCAGAAAAAGAGCGAGGTTCAGCTCCGTACAAGAATTTCCTGCACGCGGCAGCAGCAGGCTGGGACCTGCTTAGTCCCGCCTGCTTCCGGTCCAGTGCTGACATCACAGTAATGCAGGTGCCAGCTGTGACGTCAGCACAGTAATCTGCATTTCCTGCCCCTCCTCGAGGCCTGCTGAATGGGGGAGCCTGAGGTGGCGCACCGTGCTTCCTGGGATAGGGTTTGTTTATAGTGCAGCGCGTGCCTGAATCAGATTACTTGAGGTCAGCTGACTGAGCCCCCCCAACCGCCGACTCATGCTTCCACAGCTACACTCCCTCTCAACACTCCAGGCAAAGCGCACTCCTGTTCAGGGCTAAACAACACACAGCTCTGACAGGATAAACACTGAGGGTCACGCCTGGCCATTTCATATTACACAAAAACAATGATAAGTGAGGATAGCTTGTAAAGTCTGAATCACGTAATATTAAACAACCATCAAAATAGTAATATATTAAATTAAACTGTAATATATTCATTTTGCTATGAGGAACACACCATTCTGACAATTTCATCAGAATCTGGTGTGGAGGCCAGATCCAAGTGGGATCCAGACACAAGGAGGAACTACGCAGATTGCTCACAAATCTAGTAGCTTTGACAAAAAAACAGTAAACAAGATTTTATTTTACTTTGTTTTATTCCTGGATTTTGAACCACTGCAATGAATCTAAAAAAAACATCAGAACTTCAATATTACTTAAAATACAGTACAATGTGAACATCGATTCCATCTACAGCTCCAGGTCTCTCTCAGTACCTTAAGTTTGTTTTAGTGCATTTATGAGGACCCTGCCCAGCAACAGACACCAGTTGAATGACTTATAAATGTTAGTGTCCTTGTCATAAAATGGCATGTGGCATGAGAAGGATGGAGCATAGGGTGTTCTGCACCAGCAATTGAGTTGCAATTCACAAGATCTGGAATACAAGATATGGGTGTTCAAAACAGAGAAATACAGAGAGACACAATTCCCAGCTGCAGAGAGAGAGTGAAAGCACTACCAGCCTCATTAGAGAGAAGTGAAGCATAATAAAGCGCCAACAACCTGATAACACAGATCTGGAGAACAGCACAGCTCCACCAGCCTCTAAACACAGATCTATAGCAGATTAGAGCACCAACAGCCTCATACAAAAGATCAGTAGCATGGTACAACACCGCCAGCCTCATGACACAAATCTGTAGCACAGCACCAAAAGCCTCATCACACAGATCTGAAGGACAGCACTATCACCCTCAAGACACAGTCTGTGGCACAGCACCATCAGCCTCAAAACACAGATCTGAAGCACAGCACAATCTGCCTAAAGACACAGTCTGTGGTCCAGCACCATCAGCCTCACGACACAGATCTGTAGCACAGCACCACCTGCCTCAAAACATAGTCTGTGGCACAGCACCATCAGCCTCATACCACAGATCTGTAGCACAGCAGCATCAGGCTCATGACCCAAATCTGTAGCACAGCACCATCAGGCTCATGACCCAAATCTGTAGCACAGCACCATCAGCCTCACGACACAGGTCTGTAGCTCAGCACCATCAGCCTCATGACCCAAATCTGTAGCACAGCACCATCAGCCTCATGACCCAAATCTGAAGCACAGCACAATTAGCCTTAGGACACAGTCTGTAGCACAACACCATCAGCTCACGACACAGATCTGTAGCACAGAACCTTCAGCCTCACAACACAGATCTGTAGCACAGCACCACCAGCCTCCAAAACATAGTCTGTAGCACAACACCATCAGCTCACGACACAGATCTGTAGCACAGCACCATCAGCCTCACGACACAGATCTGTAGCACAGCACCACCAGCCTCACAACAAAGATCTGTAGCACAGCACCATCAGCCTCACAACACAGATCTGAAGCACAGCACAATCTGCCTGAAGACACAGTCTGTGGTCCAGCACCATCAGCCTCACGACACAGATCTGTAGCACAGCACCACCTGCCTCAAAACATAGTCTGTAGCACAGCACCATCAGCCTCATACCACAGATCTGTAGCACAGCAGCATCAGGCTCATGACCCAAATCTGTAGCACAGCACAATCAGCCTCAGAACACAGGTCTGTAGCTCAGCACCATCAGCCTCATGACCCAAATCTGTAGCACAGCACCATCAGCCTCATGACCCAAATCTGAAGCACAGCACAATCAGCCTCAAGACACAGTCTGTAGCACAACACCATCAGCTCACGACACAGATCTGTAGTAGGGCTGGGCGATATATCTATATTATATCGATATCGTGACTCAAATTAAAATATCGTCACGGATTTTGACTATCGTAATATCGTGATATGAAATAAATGTTGGCTTTTCTGGTTTTAAAAGCTGAATTACAGTAATGGGTTGCATTTTTCCGCACTTGCAAGACTGTTGAAGCTGTTGCCTGCACCTGTTTCATCGTTATGTCAACATTACTAATAAATGGTTATAGAAAATATTATTGTGTACATATTTTGCAAAAGCGCCAACAATTGTCCCGATGATATCGGCAAAATATCGATATCGAGGTATTCAGTCACCGATATCGAGATATTAGATTTTGTCCATATCGCCCAGCCCTAATCTGTAGCACAGAACCTTCAGCCTCACAACACAGATCTGTAGCACAGCACCACCAGCCTCCAAAACATAGTCTGTAGCACAACACCATCAGCTCACAACACACATCTGTAGCACAGCACCATCAGCCTCACGACACAGGTCTGTAGCACAGCACCATCAGCCTCATGACCCAAATCTATAGCACAGCAGCATCAGCCTCACGACACAGGTCTGTAGCACAGCACCATCAGCCTCATGACTCAAATCTGTAGCACAGCACCATCAGCCTCACGACACAGGTCTGTAGCACAGCACCATCAGCCTCATGACTCAAATCTGTAGCACAGCACCATCAGCCTCACAACACAGATCTGTAGCACAGCACCATCAGCCTCATGACTCAAATCTGTAGCAGAGCACCATCAGCCTCACGACACAGGTCTGTAGCACAGCACCATCAGCCTCATGACCCAAATCTGTAGCACAGCACCATCAGCCTCATGACCCAAATCTGAAGCACAGCACAATCAGCCTTAAGACACAGTCTGCGGTACAGCACCATCAGCCTCATGACCCAAATCTGAAGCACAGCACAATCAGCCTCAAGACACAGTCTGTAGCACAACACCATCAGCTCACGACACAGATCTGTAGCACAGAACCTTCAGCCTCACAACACAGATCTGTAGCACAGCACCACCAGCCTCCAAAACATAGTCTGTAGCACAACACCATCAGCTCACGACACAGATCTGTAGCACAGCACCATCAGCCTCACGACACAGGTCTGTAGCAAAGCACCATCAGCCTCATGACCCAAATCTGTAGCACAGCACCATCAGCCTCACGACACAGATCTGTAGCACAGCACCACCAGCCTCACAACACAGATCGGTAGCACAGCACCATCAGCCTCACGACACAGATCTGTAGCACAGCACCATCAGCCTCATGACTCAAATCTGTAGCACAGCACCATCAGCCTCACGACTCAAATCTGTAGCACAGAACCTTCAGCCTCACAACACAGATCTGTAGCACAGCACCATCAGCCTCACGACACAGATCTGTAGCACAACACCATCAGCTCACGACACAAATCTGTAGCACAGCACCATCAGCCTCACGACACAGGTCTGTAGCAAAGCACCATCAGCCTCATGACCCAAAACTGTAGCACAGCACCATCAGCCTCACGACACAGATCTGTAGCACAGCACCACCAGCCTCACAACACAGATCTGTAGCACAGCACCATCAGCCTCATGACTCAAATCTGTAGCACAGCACCATCAGCCTCACGACTCAAATCTGTAGCACAGCACCGTCAGCCTCACGACACAGGTCTGTAGCACAGCACCATCAGCCTCATGACTCAAATCTGTAGCACAGCACCATCAGCCTCATGACCCAAATCTGTAGCACAGCACCAATAGCCTCACGACACAGATCTGTAGCACAGCACCATCAGCCTCATGACACAGGTCTGTAGCACAGCACCATCAGCCTCATGACACAGGTCTGTAGCACAGCACCATCAGCCTCATGACACAGGTCTGTAGCACAGCACCATCAGCCTCATGACACAGGTCTGTAGCACAGCACCATCAGCCTCATGACCCAAATCTGAAGCACAGCACCATCAGCCTCACGACACAAATCTGTAGCACAGCACCATCAGCCTCACGACACAGGTCTGTAGCACAGCACCATCAGCCTCATGACCCAAATCTGAAGCACAGCACCATCAGCCTCACGACACAAATCTGTAGCACAGCACCATCAGCCTCACGACACAGATCTGTAGCACAGCACCATCAGCCTCACGACACAGGTCTGTAGCACAGCACCATCAGCCTCACGACTCAAATCTGTAGCACAGCACCATCAGCCTCATGACCCAAATCTGTAGCACAGCACCATCAGCCTCACGACACAGGTCTGTAGCACAGCACCATCAGCCTCATGACACAGGTCTGTAGCACAGCACCATCAGCCTCACGACACAGGTCTGTAGCAAAGCACCATCAGCCTCATGACTCAGATCTGTATCACAGCACCATTAGCCTCATGACACAGGTCTGTAGCACAGCATCATCAGCCTCACGACACAGGTCTGTAGCAAAGCACCATCAGCCTCAAGACACAGATATGTAGCACAGCACCATCAGCCTCATCACACACATTTGAAGCACAGCACCATCAGGCTCACAACACAGATCTATAGCACAGCACCATCAGGCTCACAACACAGATCTATAGCACAGCACCATCAGCCTCATGACACAGATCTGTAGTACAGCACCATTAGCGTCACAACACAGATCTGTAGCACAGCACCATCAGCCTCACGACACAGATCTGTAGCACAGCACCATCAGCCTCAAGACATAGATCTGTAGCAGAGCACCATCAGCGTCACGACACAGATATGTAGCACAGCACCATCAGCCTCAAGACACAGATCTGTAGCATAGCATCATCAGCCTCACGACACAGATCTGTAGCACAGCACCATCAGCCTCACGACACAGATCTGTAGCACAGCACCATCAGCCTCACGACACAGATCTGTAGCACAGCACCATCAGCCTCACGACACAGATCTGTAGCACAGCATCATCAGCCTCACGACACAGATCTGTAGCACAGCACCATCAGCCTCACGACACAGATCTGTAGCGCAGCATCATCAGCCTCACGACACAGATCTGTAGCACAGCACCATCAGCCTCACGACCCAAATCTGAAGCACAGCACCATCAGCGTCACGACACAGATATGTAGCACAGCACCATCAGCCTCACGACACAGATCTGTAGCACAGCATCATCAGCCTCACGACACAGATCTGTAGCACAGCAACATCAGCCTCACGACACAGATCTGTAGCACAGCACCAACAGGCTCACAACACAGATATGTAGCACAGCACCATCAGCCTCACGACACAGATCTGTAGCACAGCAACATCAGCCTCACGACACAGATCTGTAGCACAGCACCAACAGGCTCACAACACAGATATGTAGCACAGCACCATCAGCCTCACGACACAGATCTGTAGCACAGCATCATCAGCCTCACGACACAGATCTGTAGCACAGCACCATCAGCCTCACGACACAGATGTGTAGCACAGCACCATCAGCCTCACGACACAGATGTGGAGTACAGCACCAACAGGCTCACGACACAGATCTGTAGCACAGCACCATCAGCCTCATGACTCAGATATGTACCACAGCACCATCAGCCTCACGACACAAATCTGGAGCACAGCACCAACAGGCTGACAACACAGATATGTAGCACAGCCGCATCAGGCTCATGACACAGATCTGTAGCACAGCACCATCAGCCTCATGACACAGTGTAGTACAGCACCATCAGTCTCACGACACAGATCTGTAATATAGTTCAGCACAGTCAGCATCAAGACAGAGATCTGTAGTACAGTACAGCATCAGCAGATCTGTATCACATTTCTGAACTGTCAGCTTCATAACACAGGTCTTTGGCAGAGTACAGTACCAACAGCCTAATAACGCAGATCTGTATCCCAGCACAGCACCATCAGCCTCATATCACAGACAAATCCCCAAAATCAGCTTGAAAGAATTTCAGACCTTGGAGGCATTACAGGTCACCAGTTCTCATTTAACAGCATATGCTCCTTGCATACAGCGTTCAACATATCGAGCGGTTTTGTTTATGGTCAATATGGTGCATCTCCATGGAGATAATTAGTTCACAACGTCACTCTAATCTTCCACATCGGACATTTGACGTCAATGAAGCTCACTGTTAATATGAAAATGGTGAATTCGGTGAGAGTTCTGATCCAGATGTTTACGTTTCAATAATTCGGTTTAGATTTTTCTGAAAACAATCACTAAGGGGCAATTCTTTCTTTTGCAGTTCACTTCAGACAAAAGCTATCTTTCAATTAAAATACATGCATGATTTTGGGTGCTTCCACAGAAACATGACCAAACAACTATTTAGAGCATCATGGTATTTTTTATTTCCGATGTTTTATTTATTTTTTTACTACAACATTTTCAGTCAAAGATTGCCAATAATTCTGGAGGGCAATGCATTTATCAATTGTGCCAATATGTAAATTCATTACTGAAATGTTTTCACATTATATTATTGTCTACACTATTGTTTCTGGACCGCAGCAAAGCAGGGCCCAGCCTCATAAACACAAAAGCCTGCAACAATGAGTGATGGAGGTTATACCGTCTGAACATCAAGTCAGAAATAAAGTTTGCAAAAGTCTGTGACTTGAGTGATTGAGTAAGCATTGAAGTTACTCCAATGGTGGTATTTCCCCATTGGCCGTTTATTTATTTTTTCCCAAAATGAATAGCCATGAACACAGCCCAGCCATTTACTAGGTTTTCATCCAATCCTGTTCCACACATAACTATTACCGATGTGTGGAGGGGTGCAGATTCTACGTCACTTAGGGTCCCAATATGCTCACAAAAAGTCCATTGCATTAATTATAGAAGACAGATGAGACTCAGAGAAATTCACATGAAAAGCTTCAGATCTAAATTTGAGGAATTAACTATTTTTGTGCAATTCAAGGCTGGCTGAGTTTCGTGCCTTAGCGTCTCAACCACTATTTTTGAATTATTTCAGCAGAAAAGCAATACAGCAATGTGATGCCAATGAAATATGAAATAAAAATAATTATACCCAACTTGCGCTTATTCTAAAAATAAATGCATCATATACTCAGCAACAAAAGTTTCTGTGACACCAATATTGTTAATTATTTTTCATAACGCAATTATGAAATTGTCATACATGGTGATATCAGACTGAAACAGTACACGTAAACACAACATTGAAATGGAAATCATGAAAATGCGAGAAAATGACTTTGCACGTGAAAATGTGCGTAAATCATGCTTGTGGATGGCAATAAAAGAGGAGAATTTTTGGAATGTTCACATTGTGCCTGATGAACGACGGAAGCATCACTTATCGAAAACACAGCCATTTCGGATCAGGAACTCTACCCACTAAATGCCAAGACAGTCTGAAAATGATCGGTGGAGGGCCATTGGGATGATTGAATCCGGAACCTCGCAGAGGGAAGTTGCTCATCGCCTGAATGTCCACCGAAACACCATTTGGAACTTATGGCAGCGTCATCAGCAGACAAGACATGTCAGAGACCGTCCTCGCAGCGGCCGTCCGCGAGTAACCACTCCCAGACAGGACAACTGGATTCGAACAACCCATCTCCGAAATCAATTCCAACCTGCAGCCATAACTGCAAGAACGATACCTGGTTTTTGCACAGACAATCCGTCGCCGTCTCCGTCATTTTGGCATTGTCCCACGTCGGCCAGCAAGACGTCCAATACTCACAGTACAACACCGACGACTGCGTCTACAGTGGGCACAACAACATCGACGGTGGATCCAACGTCAGTGGGATCTTGTACTCTTCACTGATGAATCAAGATTCATGCTTAACCGATGTGATGGTCGTTTACGTGTATACCGTCGACGTGGAGAACGTTATGCCAACAACTGTGTTCAGGAATTTGATCGTTTTGGAGGTGGTAGTGTCATGATTTGGGGAGGGATCACGGCTAGAAACAGAACAGATTTGCTTGTTATTGATGGAAATCTGACAGGTCAAAGATATCGCGATGAAGTGCTACGGCCATTGGTGGTACCGTTTTTGATGCAACATGGTCCCGGAATAACGCTGCAACATGATAACGCCAGACCACACGTTGCAAGGATTGTACAGCAGTAACTGATGCAACAACATGTCAATGTCCTGCCATGGCCAGCCAGATCCCCAGACATGTCCCCAATCGAGCATCTTTGGGACGAGATGGATCGACGTTTGCGGCTGTTGGATAACACGCCAGCTACACTCCAGGAATTGCAACAACGTCTACGTCAGATTTTGAATGACATCCCACAGCAATTTCTGGCACATCTGATTCGGTCCATGCGCCGGAGATGCATTGCTTGCATCATGGCACGAGGAAGTCACACCCGGTATTGAAGTGTGAAGGTCACAATTGGTTAGACGTCAGACAAGTGCTTCATGACGCATGAAAATGACATTTTTCGTTTTGAGTGACGTTGGCACTGAAAAGTCAGTGTTTCTCCTGTTAAATAAACATATTGATTGCATTGAGATCTTTGCGTGTCATTTATAACATACACATAAATGGTGTCACAGAAACTTTTGTTGCTGAGTATATTTTTCCAGACTGAGTACTAAGAGCAGGCGCTCTCACACTTTCAGTAACCACACCTTTGCCTCAAGCAAGAGAACTTCTTTATAAGGCGAAAATAGTGTGTTCTCGCTTATATGTCAGGACAGAACAGTTTCCAGAAACACTATTTTGAAAATACATTCTTGGATAGTCATAAGAATGGCTAATTCTTGACCGAAGGAAAGGTTATGGTCTTTAAAAAAAGCTGAACACGGACGAACTGGGCACACTGGTTGTCGTTCCCCTGCCCGAGTTGAAGAAAGGCAGGAACACAGCTGGGAATAAGCCCTCAGAGAGCTCCCACTGTGATGATCCCTGCTGAGAGGGAACTTCACCGTGCTACCCTGAGAGAGCAGCTGTGCAAATCAAGTTGGAAAATTGAAAACAAACTAAACAGTGCCTAGATCATGACTGCCAAGAGCAGCAAATTGAGATATGGTGGCAATATCACATTTGCAATATATTCACTGTATGATGCATAATGCAATGCAATAAATCTTTTTTGAAACAAGTTGCTTGAGAGTAATCCAGTGTAGCTGGGTACCAAAAAAAAAGTTTTCTAATGCTGGCCACTTCTGTAGTACCTGTGTGTGAAACGCTCTCTTGAGGTCTTGGCCCCGCCCTCCCGAAAACCTCAGGGTGCCGTGATTGGTCAATCGCTTTGCATATGTCAGAAATGTCACGTCCCTCACCATAAATGTATTTTCGCTCCAGAGTGTAAATGAGCTTAAGAAACAAAAACCAGTGTAGCCTTGTGGGCGTAACCTGCTTGATTCAAGGGCGTGCCAAACTATCTGCTTAGCATAAAAAATCACCAATTGATCAGCAAAACGGCCAGAAGCTCTCTGGGCGTTTCAGTCAGCTCCGGAGCAGTGTGTTTTGCGGCAGACAGCGCTTCTTCTGGAGCTGACGGAGTTGATTTCCAACACACACCTTTTAAGTCCATGAAAAACGATATGATACGCACAACGACATTAAAATAATGAAAAACCATAACAGCTGCACTTTCATACATTTAGTGAATAGACTGTGAGGACTAACGCAACCATTAAAGTCAAGTAAGAGTGCTGAATGCAGTTTTTAAAAGACTATCTTTATTTTAATTCCAAATGTAATGCATTCAGGTCAATTAGCTCACACGAGAAAGAAGCTTTGCGGGCTGAGAAGCTTCACTTGTTCTGAGCTCACATTAAAAAGCTTAACTTGAGCAGCTTCACCTGCTCTGAATGCACTTAACAGATGCTTCACCAGCTCTGAGCTCACGTGAAATAAGCTTAACCTGAGAAACTTCACTTGTTCTGAGATCATACTAGAGGGAAGCTTCACCTGTTATGAGCTCAAATCAGAAAGAAGCTTAATCTGAGAAGCTCTGCTTGTTCTACACTCACATTTGACAGAAGCGTTACATGTTCTGAACACACATTAGAGAGAAGCTTCACTTGCTGAGCTCACATTAGAAAGCAACTTAACCTGAGAAACTTCTCCCAGTCTTAACTCACATTAGAGAAGCTTCACCTACTCAGAGCTCCCATTTGAGAAGCTTCACCTGCACTGATCTCACATCAGAGCGAAGTTTCTCATGCTCTGAGTGCACATTAGAAAAACTACAGACACAAATATGGTTTAAAAAAATAGATAAAAATATCAACCCATTACATCAGTCTATGGATAAATTGGTCGGGCACTAACTTGCACAAGCATTCATCGAATGCATTAATGTTGAAATATCTTTTTGAAAAATAAACCTAATAGAATGCTTCTTGTATTCTTGTAAAGCTTAACACATAAAACATTACAGACAGGTTTGCTCTGACCTAACAAGGGCGAAATGCATCATCTGCTCTGAGATAACTCACAGCAGAGATAAAAGCATGAAGCTTTATTTAGTATGCATTTGTGAAAAAAATGAAGAATGTCAAACATTTTTCAACTGATGTTGCCCCAATAGTTCTATCCGTCACTAACTTATGTTCACAGATCCAAATAAAGTGATACAAGCTGCCTTTCAGTTGCACATGATCATCTCTTTTACCCTTTGTTGCACAGTGGTAACTAGTGGTCACCTAATCCCCCACAACGCTTACGGTACGAACAAACTGCAGCGGCGCAGCACATCTCAAATTCGCTGACCCTCCTAGCTGCCGGCTGCCTGTGGGTATTTTCGCCATGTCTGGCAGATCTGCTGAACCTGAAGCATGCAGTTTACACCATGATTTGGAAGCTGCTACCAGACAAACATAAAATTAGCCAATAAATGCAAATGTCCTCAATATTCTTTCATTTAATAAGAAAATTTTGTTAGCCAAGCATTTATTTACTTCGTTTAAAAAACTTCATCAGACCACTAGCCTAACAGCACGTTAGCTATGAAGCTATCGTGGCTGCGCTGTAATTAGTAATGTAGATATTGTTCTGGCCCCAATTTGTTATGACATATCGAACAGCAAGGGATGACAGACAAAATTTTTAAACTTAAAAAGATTTAATAACACAAAGACTGACTGACCAAGATTGGAATATAAAAAAATGAGATATTTACAGTCCCTTTGTAATTGAGATGGGGTTTCTTTGTCCTGTGACAAGAAAATGCTCCAACACAGGCAAAAATCCACAAGAAGAGCTTCACAGGTCTTGATTGAAAAGAGTGACAGGTCTGGTCAAATGTATCCTTCCATTATTTCTCCTTGCAATTCTTCCTACTACCTTCCTCTCTCTTTAATTTCTCCTTATATACTCTTTTTCAGACCCCTCCCAACTTCTAGACTTTTTTCAATTCTCTGGGACTTTCCCCTCAGAGGCATGCCCAGGACATGCCCAAAACCTAGCTCCAGACTGGCTTAACAAAAAACATGTCAATACTGCCATCTAGTGACCCCCCCCCACCATGACAATATCCACAATAACCTTTTATTTCACATGCAAATTCTTTTCATTAAGTATTTATTAACTTCATTGAAATGATAAAATGATAAAATTGCAACCAAATAGCTTGCAAGCTACTTAGCTATACTCAGATATTAACAATACCTTTTTTTCCATGAGATAACTCTCTCTTAAAAACTAATTTGCATTCAATTACAATTAATTTACACAAACACATTTTGATCATGATAAGTACAAAAGTAATTACATCTGCCATTGAACAAAGCAGAAAAACTCTCACATGACCGTCAAAAAAATGTTTGATGCAAAATTTTGAACAGCTGCTCAAATCCGTACACTCACTCTACAACCAACATCTTCAGTCAATTACAAATGGTGTACATTGACACATGCTCTGAAATACTTCCAAATACCAATGGCACCACTGCTGAACATAATCATTATAGTCCATTCATGTACCTAAATATAGCTGCCAGGAATTATGACTAATTCACATAAGCCAGAAGATAGGCTAGCTAGCATATTCAGACTGAACACCTTTTCAACTGCAAAAGCCGGTTAGTCAATAACACTGCACAAAAACAGATGCAAAATAATACAGAAAATACATTTCAATTGCTACTGTACCTGTACTTGGGCAGAAGAGGGTCTGTCTTAGGTAGTTTGTGTTTAAGAAGAGGCTGTGATGATGGCTCATAGATGGGCAAGCAGTAGACCCTCTGCACCACCACTGACACATCTCGGCCCATCCAGCCAGCCACGCCATGTCCCTCAATCACTTCCAGCAGGGAGTCACTCACAGTCTCACCACCACCCCATGGCTCTCTCTGCTAGTAGCAAAGCAGTGAGGAAGAGCCCAGGATGAGAAACTGCGAGGAAATACCCGCAAACGACCACTTAACACATTTAGTACAGTGATTGACACTTAAGAGCACAAAATGACAGTTACACTTATCCTTGAAATAAAATTTGGTAAATCCATTAGCAGCAGCAAAAATCAGACACTAAGGCTAAAAACGGAGAACCTGATGAGCTGCTTATTTAACAAGAGTTCTGCATGTCAATGTTTGACATACCCAGCTTTCAGGCTTTCATACTTTCAAACCCTTATTAACTTTTTTGTTTACTCCTCAATTATTACTTGAAACCTTTTACTTGTGTCATTGTTTGCCATGAATATTCTTCTTCTTATTCTGAAGTTTTTTTTTTTTTACTTTTTGCACTATAATAAGCAAATATACGTTGGTTTACTGCTCAGTCAAAGCAAATGGGAACCTAAACAATAAAAAAACACGAGCAACAGCTGTTGGTTTCCACAGTCGTAGTATGTTGGGGCATTTTTATACCAAGGACGTCCACGCTGTCGACGCTGAACCTCATAGAAATCAATTCCGCCAGCCAAAAAAGGGCTGTGCGCGGACACAGGCCCTAAAGCTGAAGGTCTACACTTCAAACATGTCTTGATTGTTTAATTTCAAATCCAAAGATGCACATTAATGTCGAGAACTTGGTCACAGTCCAAATACTCATGGACTTAACAGCGCATGCCATTATTCTTCATCTATAGTCCAAGTTATACAGAAAAAAAAAAAGAAAGGGAGGAAGAAAAAAGGGTCAAAGACAGATATGACTTTCAATGGGGCAAACATGACAGTAGTTTAGTGTCATCCTACAGTAGTTCCTTTACCTGGACTTACTTAATCTGCCCGTATTAGTGACACAGAATGGTTTCAGCAGTCCAGACCAAATTTTTACTTTAAAAAAGTGTTTTGTTTTTATGAAGTTTCCCTTTGTCCAAAATTACATTTTTGTAAAAAGATCTCAACCACTCAGTGGTATCATTACACAATTATGGGGGAAATCAGTTTTGGGGGAGGCATTTTTACCAACATGGTTAATATTGTCAGTAGGTGGAAATGCTGATGTTACAGTATTAAAGGCTAACTGAGCCCAACAAATAACAATTTTGATTTCACTGAATGACTTTAGCAGCAGAAACAGTACATTGACAGTTATTTGCCATCTATGTGAAGATGTGACCACAAAAATGAATTTACGCAATATAAAAATACATTAAATAAGGGAGCTATATCATTCATAAATACTAAAAGTCCAATCAGTGATTAGAAAAAAATCTGTTTGTATTTATCAATCTATAACCCTAATTCCGAAATAGTTGGGACAAAGTGTAAATTGTGAATAAAATCAAAACGCAATGACTTACAAATCACACTAGCCAGTATTTTATTGACAATAGGACAGAGATAACATAGCAAATGTTGAAATAGAGAAATTTTACAATTTTATCTGCAAAATGAGCTCATTTCAAATTTGATTGCTGCTACAGGTCTCAAAAATGTTGGGACAGGGTCCTGTTTACCATGGTGTAGCATCCCCTCTTCTTTGTAACACAGAGTGGAGGCATCTGGGCATTGAGGGGACAAGTTTCTTGAGTTTAGTCATTGGAATTTGATCCCACTCTTGTTTAATACAGGCTTCCAGCTAGGCCTGTCACGATAACAAATTTTGTTGGACGATAAATTGTCACAAAATGTATTGCGATAAATGATAATATTGTCGTTTCGGTACCATTTTTCAAATATATGATATTCTATAAAAATGCAAATTTACCCTTTTTAAAGATCAATGAGCTCCTTGGTTTTAGTGATTTTTAGTGCCCTAAGTGTACTAAGAATTCAATAAAATAAAAAAATAAAAAAACAGAATTATTATCCAATGTATATTCAAGTCAACAAAAACATGTAATCTTTCATTTCTAAGTCAAGTCAAAATTAGTCACAAGCTCCAAGCTTGTAAAGAATTTATCTGAGTGCAATAGCGGCAGATTAAAAGTCAAATAACATTCATTTATGAATTTAGACTACCCTGAATGTACTGTGTAATAACAAAAATGAAAAATAAGAACATAATCACTATAGATACACACCACTTATAAATCTTTTTTCTTTATCCAATCATCTGTAGAAACCATCTATGAGTTCTGTGAGTATTTTCAACTATCAATTATAGACTAAAAACACAATCCTGATGGAACTCCTGGAAATATGCATTACATATTACACATTACATATTAACCTAGTGAATAAGCCAAACGACAACGGAAAACAGTGTCACTAACTGGCCACAATGGTGTCCAGTGACGCTCCATTTACATGAAAAAACATAAGTGAAAGTACGAGGAAGAGCAGAAGCACCTTTAATATTAGCGAACGATACCACTAACTTTTACCTTTACAACGCGATAGAAAAGTTAGTGGTATCGTTCACTAATATTGCTAAAGGTCATGGATTAGCTGGGCAGCTGATGAAATAACCATGATTTAGCTTTGGAGCGAGACGCCGAGCTGCGTTAGCACTGATAACCCGTGCGTATGCTGGTCACAGTAACCAATTAATTCAGCATCACCGAAGTCAAAATGTAGGGTGATAATGTTTCATATTAAAGTGTACGAAAGTGAGGTAGGGAAATAAAGGTCCATCAGGTTTGTTGGTAAGCTTACGTGATGCAATGTTATGGTTTGACTGGCCATACTACCATTAGTGTAAGCTGGCGAAGGTGCGTCAAAGAGCTAAGACGAGCACCTGCTCGCACTCCCGGGGGATACTGGTACACACAGAACTGACCACGCAACTTACCAGCGGTGTACAGCATTTATCTCGACGAGTAACATAAGGGAGGCAGTAGTGTTCAGCCATCAACCACTGAACCACCGCTGAAACTTAGGCAACCAGACTGTTTCATCCTCGCTCCACTAGCCGAATGGGCTACACAAAATACAGGTATACAGACTATGAATTATTATTACTATACTACAAGCTATCTGTCGTCTCGAATATCTGCAATATCCAAGTCGTTTCTTCTCCACAGTGTTGAAACTTGCCGCCACGGCCCCTGCCCACACAGCATGACATTTGAACGGTGTGCCTTACCTGGCTAATTTGAAAACGGAAGTTCTGTAGAATGCATCATGCATAAGATCAATTCAGTTACGGAAATACTAAAAGTCGGAATGCTGTAGATATGAAATCGGATTTTCATGACCGAAAAATCAGAGTTTTATTTATTTATTTATTTTTGAAGATAAAAAAGCAGAAGTCCGCAAATTAGCGGAAAAATCAAAGAGTGAGTGATTGACAAGACGGTTCACTCCACGGAGGAGTAAGGAACCGCGAGTAATCAGTCAAGATCAATGCACTGGAGTTAACTCTTTTGACATCCAGTGTCTTTCATAAACGAAAATTATCGACCCCAGAAAACTTATCGACCTCATTTTTTGTTATCGTTAGATTAATTGATTTATTGACTATCGCGACAGGCCTACTTCTAGCTGCTGAAGAGTTTTGGGCCTCCTTTGACGGACTTTCCTTTAATTATGCGCCAAAGGTTCTCAATTGCTGAAAGATCAGGACTGCAGGCAGGCCAGTTCAGCACGCGAACTCTTCTACTCCAAAGCAATGCTGCTGGAATAGCTGCAGTATGTGGTTTTGCATTGTCCTGCTGATTTACACAAGACCTTCCCTGGAATAGATGTCGTCTGGAGGGGAGCATATGTTGCTCTCGAACCTTTATATACTTTTCAGCATTCATGGTAATTTTTAAAACAGGCAAGGGTCCCACAGCATATGCACCTATGCATCCCCATACCATCAGAGTTGCTGGCTTTTGAACTGAACGCTGATAGCAAGAGGGGTGGATCTTTCTCCTTGTTAGCCCAGAGGAGACCACGCCCACAATTTCCAACAAGAATGTCAAATTTGGACTCGTCTGACCAAAGGACACTTTACCACTTTGCTACAGTACATTTTAAATGAGCCTCGGCCCACATAATATGGCGGCGCTTCTGGATCATGCTCAACAATGGCTTCCTTTTTGCATGATAGAGATTTAGGTGGCATCTGTGGGTGGCACGGTGGACTGTGTTTACAGACAATGGTTTCTTGAAGTAATCCTGTTCCCATTTAGAAATGTCAATAACAGAATCATGCTGGTGAGTGATGCAGTGGCGTCTGAGGATCTGAAGGTCACAGGCATCCAGTAAAGGTCTTTGGCCTTGTCCCTTACTCACAGAGATTATTCCAGTTTCTCTGAATCTTTTGATGATGTTAGGCACTGTCGACGATGGTACCTTCAAAGCCTTAGAAATTTGATGTTGAGAAACATTGTTTTTAAAGTATTCCACAATTTTTTTTTACACAAGCCTTCACGGGTTGGAGAGCCTCTGGCCATCTTTACTTCTGAGAGACTCAGCCTCTGTAAGACATCCCTTTTATAGCCAATCATGTTACACACCTGATGCCAGATAACTTAATTACTTGCTAAATGTTATTTGATTTGAAATGATTCGCTTACATATTAATCGCTTTTTCAGCCCTTTTTTGCCAGTGTCCCAACATTTTTGAGACCTGCTGCAGCCAGAAAATTTGAAATAAGGTTATTTTGTGGATAAAAATGTAAAATATCTCAGTTTCAACATTTGAAATGTTATCTATGGTCTCCATATTGGTTCATGTGATCTGAAAGTCATTGCATTTTGATTTTATTCACAATTTACACTTCGTCCCAACTATTTCGGAATTGGGGATGTACTAGGTAGGTACAATATTTTGGACAGAAATTGTACACTTCATTGTGCATCGACACACCATATATCTCCTTATAACTCCGATGAGTCCATTTTTGTACTCTGAAAAGCAGCAGTAAGCTTATTAATTTTACAGTGAAAAAAGTAGTACTTGAATAGAGGAAACCTGCTGACTTCTGTTAATCAACCAAGCTTTGGATGAATGAAGGATAAAAACACCTTTTTGGCAGCAGGGTTTTCCTCAGAGAAATTGTGGTTCTCCATCAGATGGAACACCCTGGTCAAAGGGTACGGGGTGCAGTTTCCAGACGAGAGTCGCCTCCCTGCACAAGCCCCATGCTCCAGGACCTTCTGGCTAAAGTGTGTGTTGAGAATGACTGGATAACTTTCACCTTCCATCACAAGTTTCTGCCTAATGGGGAGAGAAAAAAAAAACAGAACTACAGCATAAAATACTGTACAGATTTCTATATGATCATTCACAAATGGATAGTGGCACATAGGACTCTACTTTCTTGGCGCAGCGCAGGGTGGCGCAGTGGTTATTTTGTGCGGTGCAACACTGTGCACAGGTACTCTGGCAATTTGATAGACAGACGTGCGCCAAGATGGGTGTGGCAGCGTAGTAGGGGGAGGGGTCACATATTCATCAAGACGTAGTGACAATTTCGTAGAAAAAGTCTCCGCTGAAGTTGCCCAGAAAGCTCGCCAGCTCCAACCACATATATATGTAAGGGATAATTAACGAGAAGGTGTGCATTCCACTGTTTTAATGCACGACGCGGAGGCAAATAACTACCCGAAGCGAAGCGGAGGGTGGTTGCCTCCGTGGAATGCTCACCTTCGAGTTGATTATCCCGCTTACATCATGGTCATTTGCCAGCAATATCAAATCGCAGCATTAATCTGAAACTGAGATTATGCAAACCCCAACATTATGTGCGATAATGCAGACTGTAGCTAACTTGCTACCCACAATTACAATGAACTTATGACTGTTTCGGTAGAGTCAGCGAGCTGAAATCAGTCTGCTGGCATAGCACGTAGCTAGCGAACTGTCAGCAGTCGCTGATACATGAATTGCGCACGTTAGCTTCATTTGTAACCGTACTCAATTACAATCTTTTAATGGATAAAGGCTGATTATTTCACTGCTATAATATTTACGGTCATTATCGCTTGAGTACGAGTCAGCGAGGTGAAATCAGTCAGCTGGCATAGCACATAGCTAGAGAACTGTCAGCAGTCGCTGATACATAAAGTGGACAAGTCAGCTTCATTTGTAACCGTACACAGTTACAATCGTTAAATGGATAAAGCCTGATTACTTCACTGCTACAATATTTACGGTCATTATCGCTTGAGTACCTATTGTTAACCGCCCCGCAGGACGCAACTTATATGACGCTGCTAAATTTACTGGATATAAATGGCCAGCTAGGTTTCTGTTGTACCCAGTCAAATATCAGCTCTAACATTGCTATGGTTACAAGTTGGCTAGTGGATGAATTTCGAATGGTGAAACGACCGTAGCCGAACTACCTGTGCGGTTCCACGGTTTTAATGCATACCTGCCAGCCAATTAGAAAAAAATATTCACCCAGAACATGGTATAAATATATATATATATATATATATATATATATACATATACACACACACACACAGAACAAAAATATAAACGCACCACCAGATGTTTTGTGAATTTTATTACATATGGGATAACGTGAACCTCAGCAAATTTTACGACATGATAAAGACATCTATACTGATCATATTGATGTCCGTTACACTTTGATACACGCACAATTAAGAGTTTGGCAACAGTTTCAACAGGGCAGGGGTGGATACCTTAAATGTCACAGTTTGGTATCGCGTATGTCCGCCACACGCATTTCTCAACGCGACACATCTCCTACGCATGGAGTTTACCAGAGTGTCTATGGTGGCTTGTGGAATGTTATTCCACTCCTCCTGGAGCGCTATCCGCAGTTGCCGGACATTACCTGGGACTGGAACACGGTCCCGGATACGCCGATCCAGAGCATCCCAAAAGTGTTTTATGGGCAACATGTCGGGCGAATATGCCGGCCAGTCCAGCATCTAAACGTTCAGAGCTGTGAGGAACTGGGTGCAGACCCTAGCGACATGAGGACGGGCGTTATCATGCTGGAACGTGACATTATGCTGTTGGACAAACGGTACTACAGTTGGTGCGAGGATCTCATCACGGTACCTTTGGGCGTTCAAGTTGCCATCGATGAAATGCAATGGAGTTCTCTGTCTGTGTGCAATCCCTGCCCGCACCATGACACCGCCTCCGCCATGGGCGACTCTCCGGGCGACATTTGTGTCAGCAAACCGTTCGCCGACACGGCGCCACACACGACGTCTCCCATCCGCGTGATACAAGTTGAATCTTGATTCATCTGTGGACAGCACATTTCTCCATCGTGCAAAGGGCCATCGGAAGTGTGCGTTAGCCCATGCGAGACGATTCTGGCGGCTTACGTCTGTGAGGTCCAGCCCACGGTGAGGGCGTCGAGCATGCAATTCTGCAATTCAGCATGCCAATGGCACGCTCCCGCATAATTTGAGAGATCTGAGGCATGGCGGGGTCTGACAAAATCCAACATTTTGGTGTGGCCTTTTATAATCCCCGGCCCAAGGTTTGTCGGAGTACTGCTCATTCTGTCTGAGCAGTGTCTGGGTACACTGCACTCGTTTACTCATACCAATCATTACACCGTTGAAAAAAATACTCAATGTCTGAGCTGAACTCAAATTTTAGACATCAATCAATGGAAACATTCCTTTTGCAAATGAAACCAAATATATTTGGTATTTCATAACGGCATACTTGAAATGGTGCCAATATTTCAAGTGGTGCGTTTATATTTTTGTTCAGTGTAAATATATATACACACACACTTTTGTGTGTATATATATATATATATATATATATATATATATATATGTAATGCTTGCGTTCTATGCTCCGTAAAGGCGCTTACACACTGGACGCGAAACAAATTTTTCGCAAAACTGATTACAGTCAAATGCAAAGACGTGAATACACGCGTCTGTTTATTCGTCTGTTTTCTTCCGTTGAAGATAGAATACAGTCTTTATTCAGTCTCTCTTTTGAAAATTAGTCAGAAGGATTGAACAGATTCACGCTTTATTTCCACCCCAGAGATAAAATGGTGCTGGTAGTCAGTGACCAAATCAATTCCATGACCATCGACATAGTGAATTAAATATTGCATGCACGATCAAGACAGCCCAACGCAAAATGCAAAATACTCCATGTCCAGTTTTGATATGAGAACAGATTTATAAGGAAATAAATAATAAAAATATTTCATCAACAAACATGAATGTCCAAAAAAGATGGCCCGCAAATAAATAAATCGCAGCGTTCATTGGAGGTTCTGTTTGTTGTTAAAATGTTTCTTTTGATTCTTTATTTCATTATCAATCTATTCTAATCGTCTTCTTTTTTTTTTGGCAGTCAGACACAGGGTATTTTGCATTTCATGTTCGACAGGCATTGCACATTGTCCTGCGCCAATGTCAACTCACTTTATTGAGCAGAGATTAAACAGAAACATTGATTGAAATTCTCGATACTCATCTTGAAGAACTGAGCCCTCAAATCAAAATATTCACGTTTAATATCTAAAAGATTCAGTATTCAGACTGTCGGACATGGAGTTATATTGAAACCATCCAACAGTCGGACACGGAGATATATTAAAACCCTGTCCAACTTCCGGACACTGCGTTCAACGCAGAAACGCTATCTGTCGTGCGAATAATTCGTTTTGCATCCAGTTTGCAAGTGGCTCAATACTACTATTATTGTCACTTAAGTTTTATCGTTTTTAGTGGGGGAAAGGAATATAGTCTGATTGCTATGATCACGTACGTAGTTAAGATCACATACTGAAAATAAATGTGTAACATATCTTGCATTGTTGTCCATGCATTTTAATCCCAAAATTTTAAGCAGCAACAGGGTGTAATAAAAAGGAACACGCTATCCATCGTTTCTCTTCCCAATGATGCAGGCAGAAGAAACAAGAGTTGTCAGAAAGACAACAAAGCTCGCCGGGGCAAGGTTAAAGTTTTTCTGCACGCGGACGGACGCGGACGCCGGGGGTATGAAAATAGCTCTCCAGACGTTACTCGTCCCGGCGAGCTAATAAAGGAGCAACTGTCGTATTTCATTCCAACTTCATAAGTTTGAATGATCTGACGTAGTTTTGTTTTGAAATTCCATTCAAGTTTACTAATGGTAATAATTCGAGAATGCCTCATATTCCTAATGCTTAATATAGACGTAAGCAGTGCAGAAAACATGCCTGAAGCAGCAAAGTAAAATGCAACATTAACACATCATGCAGATATAGGACTGAGGCTTCTTTATTTCAACACTTTGAAGGTGAGGAGAGGAGTTCATTTTATTGGTGAAGAGTTGACTCGGCTGTGTTAAACCCACTTAAGTCTTTTCTCCTCCCTCTTTGCCTCTTGCGCCGGCAGGAGGGACAGAGGCGGAACAGAGGAATACTTGCACCAGGCTACGCCAGGCACAAAATTGCAACATACGCCTGGACACACCCCGTTGGCGCGGCGCTCCCCCTATTCGCCGCACCTGGTCTACAAATTTAGAGCCATTATTGTGCAAGTCAGGGAAAAAATGAATGCCTACTTGAGCTCAAAATAATATCATGCATGACCCCTAGATACTATGCCGTTTGCTATGAGGTTTAGTCTAAATCCAGTAGAACTGTGCACCATTGTGCAAAACAATATTAATTGTCAGTTCATGACTGATTAATAATTGGTTGTTGTTTGAACAATACTGTCCAAACACCATTGATTTGAAATTAAAGGCTTGTGTGCCAATACGTACTTATCTCTTCAAGAGAGAAGAATGAGATTGAGAAGCATACTATCTGAGTACCACCAAGTCATGCTAGTCGCTAGAGGCATACACAGGGTTGGTGAGAGCAGAAAGCCATTTTTTGGATGCAAAAAAAATCTGCCGGCTGAAAATATTGGGACTCTCACAGAAGTTATAATGCATTATTATCATATTTTAACTTAAGATGCCACTTCTGAATATATGCCATAGCCAGCTGAACTAATTCAAATACTTTTTAAGCTTAAAATAGAAACACATGCTGTGAGGCTGGACTTAAGACGCTGCATAATACTAGCAGTCAGGACTGAAGTAGGCTTGTAGTCTTAAAGACAAAACATTTTGCAACCTTAGAGGTTCAAATGTACATTTGTGGGTACCATAGTGAGTTGACTGCCTGATTTAGAAAAAAAAAATAAAATAAAAAATTTATCGGGCAGTTTTTGAGAAATAAAAAGTCAGCATTCTCTGATGGTATGGGGATGCATCAGTACATATGGTGTGGGAACTGGCCTTCCTGCAGTCCTGATCTTTCACCGATTCAGAACATTTGGCACATAATTAAAGGAAAAGTCTGTCAAAGGAGACCCAAAAGTCTCAAGCAGCTGGAAGCCTGTATGAATCAAGAGTGGGATCAAATTCCAATGGCTAGACTCAAGAAACAAGTCTCCTCAATGCCCAGATGCCTCCACTCTGAGCTAAAAAGAAGAAGGGAAGCTACACCATGGTAAACAGGCCCCAGTCCCAACATTTTTGAGACCTGTAGCAGCCATCAAATTTGAAATGAGCTTATTTTGTGGATAAAATGGTAAAGTTTCTCAGTTTCAACATTTGCTATCTCTGTTCTATTGTGAATAAAATACTGGCTGGTGTGATTTGAAAGTCATTGCGTTTTGATTTTATTCACAATTTACACTTTGTCCCAACTGTTTTGGAATTGGGGTTGTATTTGCACAGAGTAACAATGATCCAGGAAATGTATTGTTTCACCTCCAAGCTCTTGTTTGTTTTTCGGTAAGTGACTGCAAAATTACTTCAGCGTTGAAGTTTCCTTGTGTTTGAGGCACTCTTTTGTCCCAAAATTTGAAATGGAAACAAGTTTCATTTCTGAATAACAATAGTGTCTTGATTCACTGTATTCATTTTCTTCCAGTCTCTGTGATGCTCAAATTCTGAGTTATAAAGCCTTAAACATGCGCAATTGGCAAGGATGGGCTTGATTTGGTATCTGAATAAAGGGGCAAGGGACCAGGAATAAACACTTCACGTTTTGTGTGATTCGAATAGAAATTTTTCTAGTTATCACACAAAAACAAAGGATCGATGGTGGTGGCATCCAAGGCAAATTCATAATATCTGCAACAAACTTCTACATGGCATATAACAAATTGATTTATACTCGGGCCCCTATCTTACACCCAGTGCAAAGCTTAACGCAAGTGTTTTTTACTACTTTCAGACCAACCCAGATACCATTATGCCATCCAGCAACCAGTCTGCCAAGGTCAGGAATGCATTTGCGCCAATCTGAACACCTATGGGCGTGTTGGTCTTAAAATGAGGTGTGATCAGGCGCCCTGGAGGTATATTTCCATCATGGGGTTGCATAAAGCTCTTAAGCGGCTGATCAACAAAAACCTTGTCTGCGGTCAATCGTCAAGTTTTTAGATGTTATTTCAAGGCCATATCATTAAGATAGTATAAAGTGCCATAGGAGGCAAGTGCACAACACGGTACCCTGGGCTTGGTACACATACGCAGAAGAGCAGAAGTGCGCAGACATGCAAACAATTAAAAATTAAAAGATTACAATGTGAAAGATTATTATCAAGTTCATGAAGATATTATAGATGTCATTATGGCGAGTGCAATCTTCCACACATCCCAGCAACTGTGTGTCTGATCTGATTTGTTTAAATCGTGAGGGAACCTATAGTCCATCAACATCCAGGTGATTCGCGATTCAGCATGCAAGATTACAAATTAAAATTTTTGCAAAGTATTCAGGATAAAGCCATAACTCCCTAATACTCCTGAACTTTACCATCCAAGCAGACTTCAAGGGGATCCCCCCTGGAGGGATAGCCGTTAGGAGACCATGATACATCATGTCTAAAACTGTGTGAATTACCGGTCAATCGAAAATAAGAAATCAGGGGTTGAGAAGGACAGCAAGGCCCATGGGCCAATGGCCCGTGTCATGGAAAATCAATGGGCCATTTTCAAAGTGTATGGGCCATTCCCAAAATTCAATGCGCCAATAATTTTTATCATAACATACATTTAATCAAATGTCGGACTGCAGTGACCAGAAACTGTCATCGCGCTCTGAAGGCTGAATTCGGCATAACACTAGCGGGCTTCAACTCAACTTCAAGTTCACGTTGAGACAGTGGCTATTTTTACAACGGTTGTTAACTTCAAGTTGCATTTGGACTGCTCGCGATATAATGGAGATGCACACACCTATAAATACAGTTTCAAATTACGTAGCCTATAAATAACATGGTTTGCATTACTATAGCTAACATATAATAACTCAGCCTTAATGTTCACAGATCCGATCAAGGACATAAAACATTAATATGCGGAAAGAATATTCGATAAGCTCGCTGATCTGACGTTTTCAATTGTAGCCCATGTCATGTTCATCGTTTAACTGGGTAAAAGAAACTTTGCTTGCAAATTAGTTACAGTTTTATTCGATAGTCTGCGACGGAAAAATAAATGCTATCAAGCTCTTTTTATTGAACATTATGTTTCAGGGCTATATCAAAATACACAATTAAATTAAGCCTATGCCTATATCACTAATCTTAACTGTTGCTTAGAACAAAGCATAAGTTATAATTAAAACGCACATTTGTGTGCATATTTAAGAAGGGCATAATGTGGCTATGAGAGGAGGTGTTACACGTAAGTTTTACATATATATAAGAAACAATTAGGTTGACTATGATATGTTGCATTTATAAGTTCAAATGAATCGTACACATCAATATTACCTTCATAATTTTAATTTATTCATGAAAGATAATCTATTCAGAGTAAACACAGGCCAGGGTTGAGAATTAAGGACTGTCATAGCAATACCCACTGTGTTCAGAATGGAATCTTCCATCATGTTATTTGTGATTGCTCTGCCAAAACAAATCCCAGTCGACACAAAAGCGCATCAACCAAAAAATCGACCAGACCACTAGACATGTGGGCAGCCCTAGTAGTTTTTCGAAATAAAAGATTACAGTTCGTTTTTTCGATCTAGAATGAATCTGACTTGCTTTCTTTTGCCAGAAAACCATACATGATGATTGAAAGTGAACCCTGGCCCATTTCTGACAACAACAGTCAGTTTGACAACAAAGTAAAACAAAATCAGTGTTTTCACAATGTGCATAAGACACATATTCCATTTCAAGAAACTTCTCCATGGCACATGTCTGGTTTTGTCAGATCTGGCATACTGGTAACAGCACCCCCCATACTGATATATTTTTGAACATTCGTCCCAATATATACAGACATTAGCAAAGAGTGCCCTAAAACTTCTTTTGGCATGTTAAAATATCCTGAAAGGCCTGGAGACTCAGTTAATAATCCCTATGAAAACATCTCCACTGTCTTCATGATGTTAGGGATATTTTATTTGGCTTTTTCCATGACAAAATGACCTCTAAATAGGCAAGTTCTGCTCTGGGGTCCATTGGACCCCAAAGCCTTTTTCATGGCTACTGAAGGAACCGCTTTGTCGAATTGACCGATTTTTTCGGTGAAAGTGTAAAACGAATTGCCTGAGGATTACATGAAAGAAAAACTTGGTATATTCTCATCCCACAAAGATATGCCATTTTAAATGTCTTCCGGGGTCCACTGGACTCCAAAACACAGGAACAGGGTGAAGACAAAAATCCTCTTGGATTTTTACCTGCATTATGATACCAAGTTTATTCAAATGGACCAAGTAGTTGCAGAGATACACTCATTTCATTTTGGGCATGTCATTTTTGAGCCAGAGGATAATGTACTGGAAAGAACTGACCACAAAACAAAAAAAAAAGTTTGAGGCAATGAGTGTACTTGAGTATGTGCTGCTAATAAATGATCATTTTATGATAATTACACACATTCTTAGTTTCTGGTCAGTCTTGTATTAATTTTCGTTACATTTGTTTTGCTTTATAAACTCAGCACCATTAAAAACGCACAGGTGAGGTATGTACGATAATTGCGGCAAATTGAAGAATCCATTGATTTTTATTGCTTTTCCACTGAGGCACGAGAGGAAATAAGGAAAAGCGCGTGGTATTGTAATACTGACGCGCACGATGTGTACGATCCAAGCACTTTGGTAATAACAAATGTTGAGCTGTTCGTGATTTGTACAATGACATTTGACTTGTTTTTTTTTGGTGTGGTCAATAGCCTACTTTTGTACATGAAGCCAACAAAAAGAAAAAAAAAATGCTATCTTTCGAGACTTTGCATTATATTTCCGATTAAAAACAAATATAATTTTTCTTGACCGGAATCGGCTATATTTCAAATCATTTTAATTTTTCGCCACCATGCTAATCCTCTTTGTTGTCTAAAAACTTCACGTCCCATGATCCTCCTGATTCCCAGGCTGAAGGAGTTCAGGACACATTTTATACAGTCAATGGTTCTGCTGCATTCATGTGCGATCGGGAAGATGATACTTTCCATTTGTTAATTCGAAATTACGAGTGCGTTGTGTTCAAGTGCTTGTGATGTTGGAGCGAAATTAAAAATGGCGGACACATTATTTACCATTGGCGATGAATCCTTGCTCGCTCTCCGCCATGTTGAAAAGGTAAAAGGTTATTTCATCTCGGCAACTCGTGTATCAAAATTTTCTACGAGTTACCCAGTGGAAAATACCACATGGGGTGTTCATGTGAACTTTTCACGTCGGCTTTTGGTATAAACCATAATTCCCATAGCACATGAATGCAGCATTAGAAGTCTCACTTCTCGAATTTTCCAGCACCTCGCTTTCGCCCTTTGTTTGCTTAATTAATTAGCCCCTTTATGTTCTACTTGGTTACGCTTTCCTTGCTAGGTATCAATTTACAATTAGCGCCAATTTACTTTAATAGCCAGGCATCTTTGGCCAACGTTAGTTTGCTTAAAAACTCATTAGTCACCGAACAAGATTATGAGCCTTGTCAAAGCATAACTGACAGCGAACTTGCTGTCAGCAGGCTAACTTAGCCAGTGAGCTAGTTTACCAACTTCGATAGTTGTCTGACTTTATATTTGGTGCATTTAGTTCAATGCCAGCTTGTGAAATGCTCAAAGCTCAACACTAGCTAAGTAGCCAAATAATGGCTTTTCGCTGCTTTTATTCACTTAGCTAGCTCGCTAGCTAGGCTAGCAAACTAGCTAGCTAAGCTAGTGATATTTAATGAATAATCATACTAGCTAACTTGCTAAATAACAGTAACTGACGGCACCATTTACTTTTTCTATTGGTTAAGCTATGTGCACAGGATGTAATAAGCTCACTAGCTGGCTAACTTAGTGATTCGCTAGCGTAGCTTAATGCTAGCTAGCTAAATGGTGAAATAACTATTCGTTATGATCCTTTCATTTCTAGTTATATACCTAGCTAATAGAAGGCCGCTATGTGGGAACGGGTGCACGGACACCCATCGTGGTTTGTGATGAACGTTGGCAGAAACGGAGGTACCTCATTGGCTTAGAACAAATCATGGGGTGCTCGCCTTCTTGTGCAGCGGATATGTAGTTTGGAGAAGAGGACTACAAACTGGACTACAAGTGCAAAAGCAGATAATTTTTGGAAATAAACTACAAATTTGATGTGATCATTTGAATCTGTATATCCTGTTCGCCAATCTTGGAGAGAGGTGGCTCTTAGAATTAATACGAGTTCGAGCAATGCCAGAAAGTGTCCAAACCCCATTATAAATTCCCATAGGGATTTTACTTCCGACACCAGAAGCTAAATAGTGGTGACGTTATCACTTTAGTACTGTATTCTTCAATCTGCCGCAAATACAGTACATACCCCACCTGTGCATTTTTAATGGCGCCAAGTATGTAAGGAAGGTTTGGAGCACTTCAGATGTTAGGGGAAGTCCAGCATGGATCAATCTGATACCCGCAATTATTTCAAAATCAATTCTAAACCGAACTGACCTACGAAAACAATACCTGCAACCCGTCTGTCTCGCTTTTGTTATCAAAAATAAAACTCTCTATTTCATCTGAAATGTGCTTATTATAATTTACAGTTCGGCTGACAGACAAGGCAACCGCAAAATGTTGAACTTTATGAGCATTGAATCGATGGATTAGAATTGTGGTTAGCGTCTATAATTAATCCAAATATCTTCCATACTTCTGACTTGGCCTTCATTGATGAGATGTTAACAATCTTATATTCACCAAAAGTTATTTTTGTTCTTATCTAATCAAGGTTGATCCACTTCTTTCCCAACTTGACTGTAGATAAAGCAGAAGCAAGTTCATTTGACTCCTACAGGACATTAGGCAATTCAAGGGGTCACAGAAGCATAATCAAAATAAAATAAATTTGTTTCAATCAAAATAAATTTGTTTCTTTCTTCCAAGATGTTATTAGGCTCGCTCATTTGAATTTCTCCCGGTCATTGCCTCATTCGCACATAATTAGGTTTTTACATCCAACCTTGAATTAACTCCTTTGCGTAGAATACAAATGCCAATTTTTCCTGTTATGCATGAGCCTATTTAGGCTTTAACACTCACTACTTGCGTCACAGAGACTTTGGAAGATGGTTCTAGTGAAGCAAGACATTTGGAAATTCAATTATGCAATTATTGACAAATTAAATTTCGAATTTACAGATGCCGGCGACTTTATCTGCTCAAAGGGGATAAAGTTTTTTTTATTTTGTTTCCTTGCTTTAAGTACGTTCAAATGCAACCCCCGAGTTCACGGTCTATGAAGACTTTTTTCATTGGAATATAATTAAAACAATTTTGTACAATATTTGAAAATGCATTTTTTGTCAGCTAACATTTTTGGACATAACAGGGATCAAGGTTCGGCAGTGTTTTGCTCGTGCACCTTCACTTTGCCCAAGAGTTAACCCAGTGGTTCTCAAACTCAGACCTGGCGCCCCACTATGTATGTTTTTGTTCCGACCACAGTTGCAATCTTAAGACTTAAACAAGCTGTTGATTTGCCTTAATTAGGTGCATTCATGTTTACAGCAGTTATTTGAGCTCTTAAGACACATTTGACAAATCTGCACATGCCATGAAGAATTAAAATTTCTTATCCACAATGAGATATGTTAGAAACCAGAATGAAAAGAGGGAAACAATTTGACCAAACCCTTAACCAACGTAAATAACCTATAGGTTCCTCATTTGTGAAACTATCAACACATGGTTGCAAAAACCAACAATTTATTTGGCAAACAGTAAAGTCACACCCGTTTAGGAAAATCATTTTGAAAGAATTCAAAACACCAGGTGGTCAGGAACCCAATTTGGAACTTACTGATTTTCTCAGAGTCTAGTTTGATCTCTTTAGAAATGTTTTTTTACCTGCAAATAAGGAATAATATTTGGAATATATGGAATATATGGATATGGGCAAATAAGCATAACATGTTTGAGGGCTTTTATTCTTCATGGCACAGCGGATATGTCGATAAAAATGCAGCTAACGGTGGTAAATAACTGCTCTAAACATGGAATGCAGCAAAGTAAGACAAATCAACACCTTGATAAAAGTCTAAGATTGCAGTTGTGGTTGTAAAAATAACCAGCATACACAGTGCAATTTGCAAAGGGGCAAGGGCATTCAGGTTTTGGAGGACATGGAAGATGACACTCTGATTGATTTACCCATGTTATGCCAAAAAACACGCGTATGACTGGTTATGAAATGAAGTATGACCCTTTAAACCTTGCACCCTCCTTTTTGCCACGATAACCCACCGTGAACAAGCTGAAATGGATTTACACATGCCCAAAATGCAATTGCGCCAAGCGCTTCAGGCCAAGCACTTAGATTGAGAATATCGGGCCCAAGGTGTACAATTGTATAGGTGTATAATAACATTTAAATACAAGGTATTGAGTGTCATAAAGAAAAAAGACATGATAAAGAACGTTCCTCCTTCAACCAAAAATGTTGGGTTAAACATAAATCTGACCTCTTGGCAAGTTCCTGATTATAAGCTTGTGTAAACTCAGACAAATGGAAATCCTGCAAAATACAAAAATGAAAGACGAATGACACTATCAGTTATTAATTGGATTAAATAAGGCGCTGAATTTTCCAACCAACTTTCTAAAGCAGTGCATAAGATTGGCTTTCAAATCATCACTGCTTTGACACCTCTTTTATCTTGATGGTAGCTTTTAGCAATGCACATCTGCGTGCCAACAGATTGTAATTAATCTCTGCCCATTTTGAAGTGAGCAATGACAGAGATGCTTGAATGGTTGTGATGACAAATGCATATTAAAAGCAGGTACGTTTGTAGAAAGGTCATAGATCTCAACAAGATAAGATGCTCTTACCAAAGAATACATATTTCAGGAGTTCCGCTCTTGCATAAATTAAGAGCAGACCTCCAAGCCAAAACACACTGGCTGAGACTAAAATTTAGAGATGCAGCACCTTCCACCACAATGGTCACGTAATATCAGCAGAGATCTCTCAGGTTCGTTGAACTCCCCCATGCTCAATGGAAAAACACACCACTGATATGCAGCCCCTTGCTGAAATGCTTTTTCCGCTCCATTGAATTCAGAAACAGAAGCAGGCTAACAAATGTCTCAAATACCTGACCTGACGTGCTCTTTGTCAGCTCACAAAAAATTTGGGTTCAGCAAATGTCAAAGCATTCTAAATTATCATTCATTTCCCAGAGCTCCAACACTAGAATGACAAAAAATCAATAAGTAAATAAATCTGCTGTTCCAACGCCTGAAAACTGCTTGATCCCACTTTACAGGTTCTTGTTGTTCTTCCATGGGGGGCCTAGTTATGCCCATGTCAGAATAGAAATTGCCATTATCAAACTGTGTCCCGAACTGAGTATCATAAAAGGCCTTGACTTAAAGCAACATAGTCCTAACTGTATTGTACAGCCCCATTTCCAGAAAAGTTGGGACACTGTAAAATGTAAGCAAAAACAGAATGCAATGATTTGTAAATCATTAAAACCCTATATTTAATTGAAAGTACTGCTAGGACAACGTATCAAATGTTGAAACTGAGAAAGTTTATTGTTTTTAGAAAAACATCTGCTCATTTTGAATTTGATGCCAGCAACGCATTTCAAAAAAGTTGGGACAGGGGCAACAAAAGACTGAAAAAGTTGAATAATGGGAAAAAAAAAAAAACCAAACAAACAACAAAAAAAAAACACCAGGTAAAAAATCTTACTGCAGATTAGGTTAATTGGCATCAGGTCAGAAACATGACTGGGTATAATAGGTCTTTTAGACATAAAGGTGGTAATGGCTTCACCACTCAGGGAAAGACTGCATGGGGAAAAAGTTGAAAAATTTAAAATAGCAGTTCTCAATGAAAAATTACAAAGAATTTGTGGATTTCATCCTCTACAGTACATAATTTTATCAAAAGATTCAGAGGATCCATAGAAATCCCTGGACACACGGCACAAGACTGAAAACCAATATTTACTGGCCATCATCTTCAGGCTCTCCGGCAGCACTGCCTTAAAAATATTAAAAACAACTTCACACCTGAAATCTAACCTCCTGCCCAGAATCGCCATTGTGACACGCGCACTGATTGGCTGGTGCTTGAGAGACCTGGAAGCGCCAGCTAATCAACACGCGTGTCACAATTTCATGGCTTTTTTTTTTTCGCGCAAGAGATTACATTCAAAGTAAATGCAAAGACAATGCATTGACTTTAAAAGTAATCTTGCGAAAAATTCATTTCGCGTCCGTTGTGAAAGCGGCTTATTGCGCCCATTTTCTGTGAGCAAAGGCTGGTCATTCCAACGCAATAAGTAACCGTTACCTTACCCTGTCCGAAAAGGCCGTTTAGCCTGGAGCTTTCGCCCCTTCGTCATACACCAGCACAGAAGCTGTTCGTTACTCCACGCTAACGACACACCACAGCTTTGCACACGAACCAGCAGGTCCTTACAATACACACCGAAGCAGTCCATTAGTTGTTGGCCCACTTTTTGCTGCTCCTCACTGTCCATGTTTCCCTCTAAACTCAGACCCACTAGATTTCTACGGTTTCCGGTCTACACTTGGGTTTGTCGACCCTTTCAACAAATGTGTCTGTATGGGGTGGATTCTAGCTTTCCCTCAATCCTAGCTATAGAGTAGAAACACCGGTGTACTCACCATAGTAGCCATAGGTAGACAGCAAATTCAAGCTTGAGCTGCCAGACATTCACACGGAGTCCTCCACTTTCGCCGTTGCATTTATTTGAACAAGTTAATTTCATTAGATCTATACACATGTACTGCGTTTGAATGCGGAATATGCCAGTCGATTCCTTTGAGAGACGCGTCTCAGTTTCACTCTGAGGAGACGGACCCGGAAAACTGCGTTCTGCTGCCTCGTCCCGCCAAGATCTGCCCTCCACAGAGCTGGCCAGTCAGAAGATAGTGGGCACACAGGGAGTGGGGGCAATAGCTGAAGAGCCACCCCAATGAGGCATTTCAGGCAGAGACTACAATGGACTACAAATGGGGTTTTTTGAGGATGGCAGTATGAGCGAAATTAGGACCCTCTTTAGGACTTTGAACGATCAGGAGTACTCTAGGAGAGACCAAGATCAAAATATAACCTTGGAAATATATCAAATTAGGTCCCCTTTAAGTTACTTACCAAGGTAAGTTACAAACTCACTACCCCAATTTAAAGCCTCGTACGGGGAAGGACTCGAGTACAGTGCTGTGACAGCAAATATAGTAAAAAAAAAACAACATAAAAGCTATGTTTACAGCTGTAATAATTGCGAAAGGCAAAGCTTTATCCGGTATAGCCATTGGCACACCAAAGATGTTAAATCTATTTAAAAAGAACCTCTCGACACAAGGGGTTAAATTCAGCTGAAAACAAAAAAAAAGCACTGAAAACTATGGATGAACTTTGAACCGCTCTGTGGTATCTGATATTTCAGTTGGGATCTACTTTGAACAGCTCTGTGGTGCCTGATATTTACGGGTTCAAGCCCATGGGGCAGGAACCCTATTGTTTTTGTGCTGGTTAGGGGTTCAAGACCGTGGGGCTGAAACCCTATTGTTTTTGTGCTGATTTATCATTATTATTTTTATTTTTTTTTTTTTCTTCTTCAGACGTTTTTGCAAATTCCTGTGAGATGGTAAATGGTAGAGACTTGAAATTTTGGGCCTGTACGCGCAAGCGCAGATGGATGCGATAGAAAATGTTGCAGTTTCATAGTCTTATGCTACCGAGTCAACAGTTTATGTTACTGTTTTTACAGTTTCGGTAGCAGGGTTTAATTTTTCTGTTGCTATTTCCGCGATTAATGTGTGCATTTCAAAGTTTTTGTGTGCTGAGACTACGTTTTCTTTGGTAGGCTTGAACAAACTAAGAACGTTTTAGTCAACGAATGGTTGCCTGTATTTTATACTCATTTCACAAAAAATGTACTGGGACACCATGAACAACGTTTATAAGGCTGAGCAGTGGCGTGCACAGACATTATGGGGGGCAAGTGCTCAGGGGGGAGGGGGAGCGCACTTTTTTGCACACGTGGAACATGTTATTATAGTGTGAGATTAAAAAAATAAAATAAACATGACACGCACATGTTCAATGCAATTCATGACTACTGTCATTCATCACAAGAAGGCACATGCGTAGCCTTTATCTGGATATTTTTCTCAGGCAATGGGGAACTGCCTGATTCTTCTTTATATGTTCATTTATGTTGCCTAACAAAACCTACACAAAAGAAAACGTTCATCTTAACAGATAGATTTGCAAAGTCGACCGACATTGTTTGTGGTAGTCGTCCTCACGTTATCTATCATTGTTTGGGCTATAGCATTAAACTTGCTAATCAGGTGACCAGTCGGCTAAAAAATGCTCAGTTGTTTGGTGCTGTATGAGCAGTGGCGTACCGTCAGATGCCAGGAGGGCCTTCAGTAAAATCACCCTTTCCCGTATAATTGCTCTTAAACTGTTTGCGATCAGGTTTGATTGTTAATCAATCAAACAGTTAATTAACAGAATAGCCACCACCAATGCGTGACACGTAATGATTAAGAAATGCCAATTACAAAGCGATTGTCTGTTGGCTATGTTGACATAATTGATGTGAATCCGCAAGGATGACAATCTGCAAAAAATCCGAAACTTTCGCGGACTTCACAGCAATTATTTTGGTCTTCACTCAGCTGTGCTACTACGCACTTTGGCTGTCACATTCAGTGTATATAGAATGGATTCTAATGGCTAATTGCTCAATGAACGTCGCAAATTAATTTACGCAAATTCAGAAATTATAAAGACGTAGGCTATTGATATTTTTCCGTAGCCATTGGTGTTCGGAAGCAAGTTAAACGCCGTATAATTTCGTAGTGCAATGTATAACACGGCTTTCAAAAACAAGTTAGATTCTCGTCGGTTCCTCCAATCAGTCTGAGCAACGGTTGCTAATCGGGGAGGTAAACTGCGATAGGTGTCTGTCATTAAGAAGTGAAAGGTGAGGTTATTGCTGGCTCTGTGTTTCTGCCGACGGACCGTCACCGGGTATGAGACATGCTACTGCACAACAAAATGATTACAGGTTGGGCTTGGAGGGCAAACTGAACGATTTCACTTGATCTGTGTGTTACCTGGCTGGCAGGGCACAAGACTGTGGCTTCCAGTCGATCAGCTGATATGCTCCTGCAGCGCATCTACAGGTATATGCACTGCGCGCGTGTTCACGTGACAAAGGAAGAGAGGTCGGAAGTGCTTGAGGAGATGGCCCATTTCGGGGCGTTTTTTTCAGTAGTTTTTAATCACACAGCTTTCCTAAAAGAGCATTTCAACATTGGCCCCACTAAAGTAATAATAATAATAATGATAAAAAAAAAACGAAATTTCAAAAGGGCACTTTCATTGATATAGGGCAAAGGGGCAAGTTCTGTAGCACCACCTAGCGTCTATTTGTGCACGCCACTGAGGCTGAGGATTAATGAGTATTGAAAATGCTTCATACACTCATAGATGAAAGTACTGCAACAAGTTAACAGATTGATGAATGAGCCACCTGCTCATTTGAACCTGTGACACTGGACAGCATTGCCCACTGACCAGAATTAATAGCATGAAAAATAAAAATTAGAAAAATTAAGTATATATACATAATTATGTATGGAGAAAATTAGGTGGGGGTGGGGGGTGTCGGGTGGGGCAGGCGAGCAGGTGCGGGACGGGGTAGGGGGGTCTCCCCCAATATCCCTGAGCTGCCCCGATGTCGCTGACAGATTGTATATTAAGTGCACTGTACATTAGCACACTAGGCCTTGAGTTGATTGTTTGAGAAGTAAGTAGTTCTATGTCCATGCATATTGACGAATGTGACTTTTCCACACCAGTCTTAACACGACAAAATCAAGATTTACAGAGTGTATACACTGTTGGTGAACAACTTACCCATCAAAATGATCCATTAGTCTTTCAGAAGAGATCAAAATCGAAAGTTTTTTCTGAGGAGTTCTCATTTCGTGCTTTACATGTGCTCCTTGGCCATTCTGAGCAAATGTCACATGATCCAGGTAAGATCCCTGATTAGGTCCTTGGACATAGAACCACCTGATTTGAAACGAGCCCCACTCAGGATATAGAACTAAATGTTTCTACGTGTTCATATGGTGTGGACTTTAGGTTGGAGCTAAGCACTAAGTGACATAAACCTAACTGATTTTAGAATGTCCTGGTATGCTTAACTGCATTTCTGCGAAAAGTGGACGTAGAACCAGCTGATTCTCAAGGGACGATTTATAACTTAAATATACTAAAAACTATACCAAATTTCCCTCATCCCCAATAATAACCTATTATAGGCCTCATTCAAAGGATTGGCTCTTATCACTGGTACGTGACAAACAGGTACAAGAGGGAGGGGTTCAGGCTTTTCTGCAGTGTCATTCATCCAAAACCCTGAAAACTAAAAGTCTTACTCATAAGCCACCACCAATGCAGGGTAGCACCCACGTGTGTGATGCAATAAAGGCATTTCCCATTAGCAGTACTAACAACGGCTGTGATTCACATGAGGAGGCGGGGATCATTATCAGCCAATCAGACAGGGACATGAACAGCTGGCCATGGAACTTTACGCCTCCTCTTGAATGACCATCTGCAGAACTACTATTCTGACTTAAAAACACACAGAGAGCAGGAGAGGGGGGAGAATGACATATATGCCAGTAATGTGCTGCATGCGTTTCCAATTATGTGTGCTAGCTTGGCCCCCAGCACATTCCCACAGAGCTGCGGCGTTTATGAAGTGCTCCCCAGCACTGCTGAAAACGATCCCGCCATGTTTCCCCCCACTGCCGTGCTGGAAGCCACCTGACCACTGCCAGGAAGAGGGACGCACAGCATTCCCGGGAGCGGCCGCTGACGTCAGAGCAACAGTGGGCCCCCCTTTACGGCCCAGCAGGAATTTCCAGAGTAGTTGCCTGCACACACGGCACACACACACGGCACGCACAAACACACACACACACAAATGCGCACGCGCGCACAGACACACATACAAACACACACATGCAAGCCAGAGCTCTACACTCTGCGCTACTTTTACAGTTTTGCCTCAGAAAATAGCTAACTGCAAAAATAACTAGGACACATCTCCACCTAATTCTAAGTTTTAAACATAGGAATACATGCACAACAAAAACAATGTTAGCTTAAAGCCTGCAAGTATAAAATATACTTACAAACCCAGACTCACAGATCAACAGACCCCTGCAAACTTGCACAGACACAGACATAAATACAAATGACCAGATACATAAAATCTAGAGCTGGCTCTTGCTCAAAAACTACAAAACCCAAAACCAGTGAAGTTGGCACGTTATGTAAATTGTAGATAAAAACAGAATACAATGATTTGCAAATACTTTTCAACTTATATTCAATTGAATACACTGCAAAGACAAGATGTTCAATGTTCAAGCTGAGAAACTTTTTTTTTTTTGTAAATAATCATTAACTTAGAATTTAAAGGCAGCAACACATTACAAAAAAAGTTGGCACAGGGGCCTTTTTACCACTGTGTTACATCGCCTTTCCTTTTAACGACACTCCGTAAACGTTTGGGAACTGAGGAGACCAATTTTTGAAGCTTTTCAGGTGGAACTCTTTCCCATTCTTGCTTGATGTACAACTTAAGTTGTTCAACAGTCCGGGTCTCTGTTGTCGTATTTTACACTTCATAATGCGCCACACATTTTCAATGGGAGACAGGTCTGGACTACAGGCAGGCCAGTCTAGTACTCGCACTCTTTTACTACGGAGCCATGCTGTTTTAACACGTGCAGAATGTGGCTTGGCATCGTCTTGCTGAAATAAGCAGGGGCGTCCATGAAAAAGATGTTGCTTGGATGGCAACATATGTTGCTCCAAAACCTGTATGCACCTTTCAGCATTAATGGTGCCTTCACATATGTGTAACTTGCCCATGCCTTAGGCACTAATACACCCCCATACCATCACTTTGCGCCTATAACAGTCCGGATGGTTCTTTTCGTCTTTGGTCTGGAGGACATGACCTCCACAGTTTCCAAAAATAATTTGAAATGTGGACTCGTCAGACCACAGAACACTTTTCCACTTTGCATCAGTCCATCTTAGATGAGCTTGGGCCCAGCGAAGCCGGTGGCGTTTCTGGGTGTTGTTGATTAATGGCTTTCGCTTTGCATTGTAGAGTTTTAACTTGCACTTGCAGATATAGCGACGAACTGTGGTTACTGACAGTGGTTTTCTGAAGTGTTCCTGTGCCCATGTGGTGATGTCCTTTACACACTGATGTCGGCTTTTGATGCGGTACCGCCTGAGGGATCGAAGGTCACGGGCATTCAATGTTGGTTTTCGGCCTTGCCGCTTACGTGCAGTGATTTCTCCAGATTCTCTGAACCTTTTGACGATATTACGGACCGTAGATGATGAAATCCCTAAATTTCTTGCAATAGCTCGTTGAGGAGTGTTGTTTTTAAACTGTTCGACAATCAGCTCACGCATTTGTTCACTAAGTGGTGACCCTCGCCCCATCCTTGTTTGTGAATGACATTTCAGGGGAAGCTGCTTTTATACCCAATCATGGCACCCACCTGTTCCCAATTAGCCCGTTCACCTATGGGATGTTCCAAATAAGTGTTTGATGAGCATTCCTCAACTCTCTCAGTCTTTTTTGCCACTTGTGCCAGCTTTTTTGAAACATGTTGCAGGCATCAAATTCCAAATGAGGTAATATTTGCTAAAAATTACAAAGTTTACCTGTTCAAACATTAAGTAACTTGTCATTGCAGTGTATTCAATTGAATATACAGTAAGTTGAAAAGAATTTGCAAATCATTGTATTCTGTTTTTATTTACGATTTACAGAACGTGCCAACTTCACTGGTTTTGGGTTTTGTAAAATAAAAACTGACCGAATAGACTTGCAGTTACCTCACAAACTATGCAACTCCAAATACCCATAACACAAGCTTGGTTTTTCTAAAATTGTTCATTAAATTTTAGATGGCTTTTAGGACTTGACTGTACTGCACCAAGAGGATGTATTTATCCCATCCTTATTTTTCTATATTCATTAAATACTGTTTTTTGCATTTTTCTGTCATGACCCAATTAACCTGGAAGAACATAAAATTTGAAAAATGTGACCATGTGTTCTTGATGTGCACATTCTAAAATACGTGTAGACCAACTGGGTGGGAAAACCAGTGCTGACGAGTTCATGTCAAGGGCGGTAAGCTCTTGGAAATGACATTTTTAAAGTTTTTTTTTTTTTTTTTAAACTCAAGGTACGTAAAAGTTAAAATTCATGATTTCATTTTTTTCTGTTCATCCTGAACAGTGAAAATTGAGGCTAGGCAAAATCATCTGAAAAATAAAGCACAAAGCAGTGATTGTTCTTCATTAAAGGATTCAATGAATGGACCACGAGGAAATATCTGCCACTTGCTTGTGCAGGTAATTTTCCCTCACCCAGATCATTGACCAACCTACCCATATTAAGGGAAATGTGCTTGATTTAGTTTTTACCAATATCCCTGAACGTTGCTCCGAGCCCAATGTAACATTTGGTCAGTTTGACAGTGATCATGCTGTGATCCAGTTCAATTTTCAAACCCGTGTCAACAGACTCCGCACATGCGCGAGAAACGTGTACAATTTTAAAAGAGCTGACTTTATCGGGCTACGATCTCACATGGACAAAGTGCCATTTCATTCTGCTCTTCTTCATCCTGATATTAATGTTAATTGGCAAAGTTGGCTTGATCTTGTACATTCATCTGTCAGCAAATTTATTCCCATTGCTGTAATTAAGGATATAAATTCTCCTGCCTGGGTTGACAGTGAAGTGCGCCACCTGAGCAACAAGGTACAATCCACACGGAAACTTGCTAAAAAACGCAATACTCCAGCGTTGTGGGCAAAATTTTGCAAACTAAGGAATAAATTAAAAAATGTATGTACTTTCAAGTACAATCAGTATTTGGACGTTCTCAGTGATTCTCTTGCCACGACACCAAAGCGTTTCTGGGGATTCTTCAAGAGTAAAACAAAGACAAAAAGTGTCCCCAGTTTTGTTGCTTATGGTGAGAAAACTGCCTCCAATCCTAGCACAAAGGCGAGTCTGTTCAACGAGTATTTTCAATCCCTATTTACCCCTCAGCCTTTAGAACGAACATACCCGGATATAACAGTCTTCAAACATGTTCATTTGGGTGATTTAAGGATTACTGCCCATGAAGTTGAATCAGTTTTGATTAACCTTGATACAAATAAAGCATATGGGCCTGACGGGTTACCCGCTCGGATTTTAAAAGAATGTGCTCGTGAATTGGCTCCATCACTTTGTAGTCTTTTTAACAAATCTCTTCAAGCTGGAGAATTACCACTTGATTGGCTAAGAGCAAATGTTATTCCAGTCCATAAAAAATCTGACAAAGAAAATGTGAGTAATTATCGACCGGTATCGTTAATGTGCATTTGTAGCAAGGTGCTGGAAAGGTGCATACTTGATTTTGTCTACCCTCATGTAGTGCCTGTTCTACATCACCTGCAACATGGTTTTGTTAAGGGTAGGTCCACAACAACTCAGTTAATCCAGGTATTTCATGATGTTGGCAAATGCTTAGATCAGTCCGGACAAATTGATATTTTATAACTAGACTTTTCATCTGCTTTCGACTCCGTCCCCCATGACTTACTTTTATATAAACTCCAGACATACGGATTTCATGGAAATCTTTTAAAGTGGTTTACGTCGTACTTATCCAATCGTAAACAAAGAGTTGCTGTCGATGGTGCCCTATCATCCTGGTCTCCCGTTAAATCAGGGGTTCCACAAGGATCAATTTTGGGCCCTTTGATGTTTCTGCTGTATATTAATGACATGCCAGACTGTGTAAGTCCTGAGACTAGGGTTGCCTTGTTTGCAGATGATTCTAAATGCATGAGAGAGATCAGAAACACGCAAGACTGTTCACACCTGCAGTGCGACCTAGAAAACATCTTGGATTGGAGTCGTAAATGGGACATGAGATTTAACGCTGGTAAATGTAAACTATTGAGCATTACAAGGAAGCGAATTCCCATTCTTCGCCATTACACAATGAATGGTAATCTAATTGAAAAAGTCGACTGCATGCGTGATCTTGGGATTGTGGTGTCATCAAATTTATCATGGGATGCACATGCTAATGTCTTGGTCAGTAAAGCAAATCGCATGCTTGGATTAATTCAAAGAACTTGTGGTCATACGTGTTCAGTTCAAACAAAACGAAAACTGTATATTTCGCTTATAAGACCACTTTTAGAATACTCCACCCAATCTTGGGCCGTATCATCAAAAAAATCTCTCCTTCATATTGAAGGTGTGCAAAGGAGAGCCACTAAGTACATTCTTGGTTATAATGATTGTGTTGATAGCAATTATAAAGCCCGACTAATGAAGCTTGATCTTTTACCGCTGGGCTACAGACGTGACATATTTGATTGTGTATTCTTGTGCAAATGCTTGAAGGGGGAATATGACATTAACTGCAACCATTTTGTTTCATTTCAAAATGAGGATACATTTTTAATGAAAATTCCAAAATTTAGGACTGAAACTTTTCGCCATTCATATTTTAACAGATTATTTTATTTGTCGAATGCCAGTCACCTCTATCAAATTTCTGATACTACAGCTGCTTTTAAATCGAAGCTATTTCATTTTTATACAGAAAAGTTCAACAACTATTTTTCTTCTGATGATTCATGTACATGGGTTGGCAAATGTCATTGTTCACGTTGTCGTCTGTCCCTCTGATGTTACTTACACTTGCTGATAAACTGTCTTATTTTATTATGTATATATGATTTTTTTTTTTTTTTCTTCCTTCTCATTGTTCAATTGTCTGTACATGTTGTGGGATGATTGCCTCACAATAGGTGCCTTGCCACCTGTGCGATCATTTCCTGACTTCTGTCAAAGCTTAATAAATAAATAAATAAGTAATGGTGATATCATGCAGTAAAACCTGCTTTGGAAAGGAATTACCCGCGCCCCCCCAACTTAGAAAAAACTGGGACAGCACGGAAAATGCGCATGAAAATAGCAGCAATTTCTACATTTACTTTGACTTGCTTTTCATTGCGGACAGTATGAAGACAAAGGACTCCATCTTACACCTAGCGCAGAGGGCCGCAAAATGAAAGGGTCTTCAGTGCTTTACAAACAGTGCAAATGCCGATTTCCTGTCCATCATCCACGTTGCATAAATACGAAATTTATTTCCGCCAATTGAGCGCCCTTGGGCAAGTTGGTCTTAAAATGGTCTTCAAATCTTGAGGTAGTCAATCACAGCTTTGTGCCAAAAAATGCGTTGTCTAAAGTCAACAGTCAGCTTATTACTGCAATTTTAAAGCAGTATTTAATTTTTGCATTATTATGGTAGTATTATGCGCTTTTGTAGGCGAGTGCAGAACCCGTGTACTCTCCACTTGTTACATACTACACAGGGACAAACAGCAGCGCCCACACATGCAAACAATTAAAAATAGAAAGATTACTATACGGAAGATCACTGTCAAGATATTTATAAAATAGTGTCGGAATGGTGAGTGCGATCTATGCACCCACATCAGTGCATGCTGTGATGCAGGCTCTTTAAATCGTAAGGGAGCCTATTCCATCTGATAATTTGTGATTCAATACCAGAGGTTACCCACATAGGCATTTGAAAATTATGCTGAATAAAGCCACGGCTCATTAATACGGGAAAATTCTGTCATGCAGTCTTCCAGCGGAACCCCTGGTGAGGTGGCTGTTCGGCGACAATGGTAAGTCAAAATATTAAATACATAACATATAATGCTAAAACAGCGCATAGATTTTTGTTCTATCCCATGAAACACAAACAGTGACTGAACAAATGTTTGAAGTGTAGAAAATATGCTTCAGATGTTTGGATGAGTCTTGTGTGGGTCGACCCGATCTGTATTTTCTGAAAAACCCATTTTGAATCCAAACAGATCCATTAATACAGTGCCTGCTGTCCCGCTTCTCTGTTCAAATACAAACAAAACCCCACATTTCATTTGAAATGAATTTATTATTATTTACACAGTTTGGCTGAAAAACTAAGTAACCATAAAAAGCGGCATTTATAATTGCCGGATAGCTCACTCGGTAAAGCATCGCATTGGGAAGCAGAAGTGACTATCACGGCGCGTACCAGCCGGCAGCGATCAGCAGCTCTTTTCAGAGTATTGTGCAATTGGCCAATACACTACAGGGATGCAAATTGGGAAGGGTGTACCAGGATTGGGTATTGTAAATAAGTTCTCAGGCGCCTCCTGTTGGCCAGACAGGCGCTCGTTAGGCTGATTCTAAGCTTTTTCATGTTCGGGTATTCTCCGCCCTCGTTCTGAGCTTGCAAAGTTTCAATCAATGAGTGTATAAGAGGCTGACAGGCGCTTGTTTCAGAGAACAGCCGCAAGCGGTCTTCACTCTCCTGAGTTGGCAGCACAAGGGTGCATATGAGCAAGCCTTGTACATAGTTCCCCAGTAGGACATTCCAGATTCGGGTGGGATTGGAGATGCCAAATTAATAAAAAAAAAAAAGCGGCACTCATGAAGCAGCAAAAGCAACGAAAAACACCGACTTCATCGTCTATAATTAATCCAAATTTCTTCCATATATCCGACCCAACTTTCAATTGTCAGTCAAGCGGAGGCAAGTTCTTTTCACTCCTGTTGGATATTATTCAAGGGGTTACGTCATCATGATCAAAATAACGTTAGTTTTGTTTCTTGCTGGCTGTTTTTTCTTATTCTCCTGAATTTCTCTCGGTCGTTCCCCACCGTTGCATAATTATTAGGGCTTGAGCACCAAGAGTGCGAGGACCATATTGCACTTGCAGTTTTTTTAATTGCAATTATTATCAGGGCCCGAGCACTGAGGGTGCATGCAACCTATTGTAACTGCAGTGTTTCTATTATCATTATAATTGTTCTCTTGCATTTCTTCAAAATCGTTCGGCAAGCATATCAGTCGGTTCCATTAGACTTCTGTTTGTCAGTTTGTTAGTTACACACCCCTTTTGCCATTTATCCTGCACCTTAACAAAACTTGGTGACATGTTAGCATTGGTAACTCACCACAGACCTATACTTTTTTAAGTTTCCATATCAAAAATCAAGATTAAGGTACATACAAAAGGTCAAAAACACATTTTCAGCCAAAACTTTGTTTCTAATTAATCTAGACACTTGAAACTAATGCCATTCTTTTTGTTAATGCAATGCAGTTCTAACGGTTAGGGGTTGCGATGAAGTCACTCTGACGTACAGTAAGTAGGTGATTTTTGCTAAATAAATTTTTTTGGTTCTGTCCTTTAGACATGAGACATTATCTTTTCGTCTTTTTAAATTTCAATTTCGGCAAGTTTTCATTCTAAGAACAACTTTTCGTTATTATTATTATTATCATTTTTCCCAAATGAAAATTGTATTTTTCAGGCCTTTCCCTTTTTGCGTAACACACCCAACAACCATGGGGTGGGTTGGAATATCCCGACAATAGCATTCTATGGTAAATCACATCATGACTGCTTCCTTTCAGATCCAGTGTGGTGGTGTGTAGAGGCAAAATAACAATAATTGTGTCATCGTCCAAATACTTCCATTCCTACCGTGTTGCCCAGCTCTAATGGAATTACACCAAGTTCCTAATTTTATGAGTTGTTAATGTAATGAACAGCATGTAACATCATGTAGAGAAAGCAATGAGTAACTGTGCGGTAACTAAGTTTAATATGACGAATTACACACACTCTGTCAACCAAGGGTTCTTGGCCCTGGGAATCCATTTTGTACACGGGTTTCACTATTACCATGCAAGCACTGTAATCTGCAATGAGCAGTTTATCAGTCTTAATGAGAGATTTTTGCATCTACTACTTGCGCTCTGTAGGTTAAATTATATCAGAAACAGCTATGCATGCTACATTAGCATGTGAATGCATGCCACTCAAGAAGACTTGTCCCACAGACACATCCAGTGTCAGCCTGAGCATGACTTCTGCAGTAATGTGTTGAATGGCAAATCATTACAGTCAAAAGTGGAATCATTTTGAAAGGCATAATTATGGACTGACAGCAAAATATAGTGTAGTTTTAGAAGCTAAAATTAAATATAAGGAGCTTATTTTATCAAAATTGTACAATCAACCATAAGCCAATGCTGAGTGTATGCTCAGCTGCAGGACAATTTAGTGAAATCTGAACTTGACAAGGAAATTAAGTAATTTGGGATTGTGAGTGTGTATTTCAACTTCGACAGACCAGTCCTTTTCAACACACAATAGGACTACACCAAAGAACACAAAATAATGGAACATAATTCTCAGCAGCAAGGTTTAGGTTTTTTCCTCGGGTAATCAACCTATGGACAGAAGTGCCATATCTGATGCACAGTGTGAAATTAACATACCAATATAACTCCAATGTTTTGTATGGAATTCTTTAAGAGAGTTCACAAAAGGAACAGGCGAAATGAGAAAGATAAAATTATTGAAGTGTTTGAACTACAACGCCATTTTTGAAAAAGTAGGGACGATATGGAAATTGCAAATAGTAAATAAAACATTGATTTTTGACAAATTGACAAATCCCCCTTGGCCTATACTCAATTGTTGAAGACAGACCTACAGAGCAAGACAATACATTTACTATTTCTCTAACTGAGCTATTTTTTTTTTTTTAAATACACACTCGTTCGGAATTTTAAGCCTGGGACACATTCCAAAAAAGTTGAGAAAGGGTGTGTTTACCTCAGAGTCACATCACCTTTCCTTTCAACAGCCCTTTAAGCAATGATTTGGGGAATGGCTGTTGCCAGCTGTTCCAGTTCTGATGGATTTTTTTTTTTTTACAGATTGACATCCATTTTCAGCTGCTCAGATGTCTGGGAACTCCATTGTCATATTATATTTTGCACTTCTAAAAGCATGACATAATTTCAAAGGGAGACAGGTCTGAACTGCAGGTAGGCAAGTGCAGCAGCTTAAGATGTGATTATGGTGTAATGTGCAGAATGTGCCTATGCATCGTCTTACCGGAATTAGTGTGGATGTCACCAATAGCAAATATTGCCCTAAAATGCATACTTGTAAGTCCTACACCATCAATGATAATGATACACATGTTCAAATTACTCATGCCATACACATTAAAGACCCCTTATACAATGACAGACACTGGATGTTTAACCTTACTTTGATAATTACCATGAGGATCCAATTCTTCTTTGACCAGCTAAACAAAACATTTATTATTATCAATCACCAATTTGTAAGGTTGAAAGGTATGATAACAGCACCAGTGTTCACAATGTGCATCAGTCCATTTTGGATGGGCTCAAGGCCTGAGAAGATGGCAACATTTCTGGACATTTTAGAAACATCCTTAGTGCATATGACAAAGGTTTTCCAAATTATGTTTCCAACAATGTTCATGAAAAAAAAAAAAAACTCGTTTTATTCATTTTAATAATTCTAGGGCACGAAAACCGCTCGAATACTGCATATATTGAGCGCAAATGATCAACACCCTGCTGTTAAATGTAGCTTTTTCGCGGTTGTTTAACGTTGGGGTCACTTTAGTGAGACGGGAAACGTTCACTCAAGCCTATAATAAGTCAACAAGGGGGAAATAACGCTATTTACTGATAAGAAATTACGGAGAATCGCAGGTATGTCTCTTTGCAACCTATTTGACAGGTGTATTTAAATTGCCCACCAGCTACTTTCTGGAACTATTCGCAATCTCCATGAACCAAGTGACGATCAAGAATTTTCAACTTTCGTTGATGTGACTCTCTCTCTACATGGCTCTGCCTTGAACATGCTCATGGACAGGAACATGCGCCTAAGTCTCATAGTTGATCCACCCAATCGTTTTGGGGAAGATGATGTTTGCAGATGACCGATGAACAAACAATCAGGACAGGCAAGCAGGCCATGACATCAGCCCATCAGACTTTCAGTCCAGACGAGCTAAAAACTGGAGACATCAAACCAAGCTGAGTCATTCCATCTCGTTTCAACAAATCTGAGAACATTTTGTTGCATCACCTCCTCTGATTATCTCCAAACTTTTTTTAGCTTCTCCACATGAGAATAAGAAAACCCCGTGGGGTAATTCGTCCTCTGCATTTGACCCATCCTTTAGTTAGGAGCAGTGGGCAGCCACAGAGCGGCGCCCGGGGCCCAACTCCAGTTCTAAAGCCAGTTCCTTGGTCAGGGGTACTTGGTTGGAGTGTTCCTATGAATAGATTACTTGCCAAGTTAACATCATATGATTGCTATTTTCCAAATCATAAAATATTTTCATCCCTATTTTCCCCACTCGAAAATGGACACTTCATGTAGAAAGGCAGGATTTTGGAAGATAATTCTAGGAACTGATTGATGATATAGACTTACAAGTGATCTGAAGGGTTGAAACACCTTTAACCCTCGTCCAACCAAGGGAGACCCCCTAACAGATTTTTTCATGTCACACAAAAACACTAACAGATATGATCTAATGTTTCTAGGTAATTATTTACCCTCATTTTCATGAAAAAACTATGAGGATACCTCACACTCCGGGGGTAGGGTAGGGTAGGCCGTCAAAGTCAAAGGGTATGTGGGGTGGTTGCCACCAGCGTCAATTTTTGGCTGTTTATGAGACAAAATATGCTTTCAAATTAGTTGCAAGTAGTATGCTATTATTATGTTTCAGGCTCAATGAACTTTGTTGACCACACTGATGGTCATCCTTATTGATTTATTAATGGAGCTTGTCCTTGTATTAGAAAATCTTGGAATTACAATGACCAGCAGTGACCAGTAACCTTGAAGTGATCTTCACCTAATAATATTAGAAGTGCATAACTGATATACTTTTACTTGCGTGTTTGACTGGTTACTGTACTGTATACTATTTTTACACTGTGCTACAGGGCTACTATTATACAAGTTAATAGAATTGTTCATATTGTTCTCATAATTCATAGATAAACCTTCTATGCAAGTGTGTAACATTTTGATGTAACACTGATACCAAAATGATGATCCTTATCGCTTAATTTCGAAATAATCGGGGGGCAGGGTTGGTAACCGCAGAAAAAGGATTTTTGAATGAATACACTCATTTCTCTGTGGCACAAGGCAATACAAACATATGGTGGAAATGGAATTTTTCATGAATCAAAGCATTTTTTTCTCAAGTTTAAATAACTAACAAGAGTTGTATGTTACAAAAATCTCAAAGTGCATTAAAAGTTCTCTCTAACTTGAAAATATGTATGGTATTTTTCAGTCCGTTTCATAAATGGGCATTTTTTGGTCTAAGAGGACTAGCTAGCTCTTGGATATTTCAGCACAGAAACCGATGTGGGACATGGAGTAGAAACAAAAAACTGAAAAGTCCGTATAACAAGAAACATCTGAAAAATTGATTTCTCTAGTATGGACATTGTTCCTAGAATCTTTCATGGCCAAATAAACTAAGAAAAACAAGATTTTTTTTAAAAGATTTTTTGAGGAAGTCTGACTAATATACATATTGCATTAATGAGCAAAGTGTTGCCTTAGGACCTATGTAATACATGTAATATCTGCACAGCTTATCACATCACTATTACTGTCCTTTGAACTGCTTGAATTTCTCTGTAATCAGGTCACCATCTGCACCTGACATATTATATATTTCATAGCATGACTAAATGGTGAAGATGACAAAACAAGTCATCTGCAGTCATCTGCAGCCAAATTCCCCTGGATAGCAATTTTCAGCCTATACCTATGCTTTGTTCCAAAGATAATTGGCCTCCAAAATCGCTATAAATTAACATTTGCGATTCGCTCGGGCATGGCCCTTGATTTTTGGGGGGCCATATCTTGGAAATCCCTTTGAGTAGGACCCTAAAAGTTTGTATGTGTTCATAATGAATATCGAGGTACTCCTAAAATAAATATGAGCCAAATCGGAGTTGGTGACTATGGAAGATTCTTGTACTTTGGTTGAGTTCATATGGAATGACAACTTCGCTGTTGCATATCTCAGGCACAAGAAACAAATATGAAACCATGTTCACAAATACTTCACACATATTAGTTCCTCAAAAAAAAAAAAATCAACCCCATACCACGTGTCCGCACTTTTAGATGCCGAAAGTTAGGCTATTTTGGGTCTATACCCGACTTCACTAGCCTATAAATCAATAACTAAGCTTTACTTCAAGGTTTTAAAACTTTTGTCTTATGCAACTTTCATCAGTAAAGAAGAAAATGTATCCTTTCAATTTCTTTTCACAAGAATAAGCCATAGAATATAGGCATGCAAGACCCAAAATAAAGTCGCCCATGAAATCAGGACATTTAGGGAAATTCCACAGTCCAGTATTTATTGATTTTCCTACATTTCTATACTTTTCTCACCAAAAGAGTAAAAATTTTGGGAGGAAAAAAAATTCTGACCTTGTAAAAGGAGTCAGAATTGCTTTTTTCAGTAATTCAAAACCCCAAAATCGCCAACAAAAGGTGAGGGTTAAGTTTAGACCAACTTTGAGTATCAGATTAGGTCATTACTGCTTGTTCTGTATGCATGTCACCATAATACTTTGCATTTATTCATAAAACTACCAAAATAATGCCCAAATAATTAGAGGAGGATCGGAGAAAGTGGTGCAACAAGCATTTGTTGAATTAACATGGAATGACTCAGCTACTTTCTTCCACGACTCCCAAGGTCCAGTTCTGACGCCAGCCTGCCCATTGTTGGTGGTTTTGATGAAGTACAGGGGTTAGCATGGGCAGAAATGGACTGCAGACAGCAGCTACGCAGCCCTATGCAGGACAAGGAGCAACAGACTGTGCGTTGTGACAAACTCCTCCCGTGACAATAATTCAAATTACCACAACTTGTGTCGTAGTAGCCCTTCCGTTGGTTTGACCACCCGGTTGGTGGTCCATGATTTGAATGCAAGTTGGCAGGTAGTCACCACTGCAGGCCTGGAGCACCACACAAGCCTTGCTGTTCAGAATATGCTCTCAATGAGCCATCTGGCCATAACAATTTAGCCCTCATCAAATTTGCTGTACATCATGCCTGCCCATTTCTCCCACATCCAGAAATTTGACAAAGGCTGTTTACTTACTATATAATATGTCCCAGACCTACACATGCGCCATTCTTATGAGATAAATATGTTGACTTCATCTATGAGGGTCATAATGCCTTGACTTAACACTGTATAATACAAACTAGCACTATCATTTATCGATGGTACAAAACACCACTCTCTTGATTTTTTCTTTACTTTTTATTTTACAATTTTTCCTTTAAAATAAAAAGTAAAATGCAAGATATCAACCCTTCACTGTGTTCACAGAGAAAAAAATTAGAAATCACAAAATCGAACTAAATTGCTCAGATTGGCGATAAAAAAAGTTAAATCCAGTCCAATATTCAGAGCCCGATCCATAGTCAAGAGGAAATGAATCAGCAGGTTTTTGTCATTTTCACATTTTCAAGCTCAAATACAATCTAACAACACAAAGACAGAGCTTGACAGCTTGATCAGCTACAAGAGTGTTTCAATTGAAATTCAGTAATCTATATCGGACAGTACTGTTCCAGTGCATTCCCACTTGGGCACTGGTTAACAAAAGCATCCTTACCATTGAGGGTACACGTGCACGGTGTCTCCGGGGGTGGGTGCCAGGTGGGCCACTGTGTCCCTATTGAAGAGAACCAGAAGCTGCACTGTGCCAGATGGGCAGGGCGAGGCACTGGTCTCTGCCCCTTGACACAAGGCCACGTGCATGCCGCAGTCCTCCCACACAGACTGCAGTTTCAGAGACAGCAAACCAGCTTTGCCAGCTGAAGAGGAGATGTTAGGACAGTACCATCAGTGGAAGTTATGAAAGGTACTCCCAAAGACAGTGAACACCTATCCTCCAATGGCCATGTCAGTCATACAATACTAAACAAGACAAGAAAAAAATCATGACAACATCAATTCCAGCCTTTACAAAAAGCTTGCTTCCTAAAGCAGTATGACTCCAAGAATAAAATATTTAGAAGCTTTAACACAAGCTTCGCCATTCTCTATTCTAACTTGGCATTGAATCATAAAATATATGATGTGAACAAACAGCCAATTACATAGCAATAAAGTTATAGCCAATCCTATGAACAAAATACAGTTGGGTAACTCCACTCTAAATAGGAAAACGGTGTAACGTAAACGGTTACTTAAAATTGTTGGTAGGAATTCTCCTAATTTTCCCTACTTCCCATGAGGTGTCATGCGCAAGTCGCACATCAATGAGAAAGAAAAGATGAATCTAGAAATAGTTACTTGTTACGAATCGTTACCCCAAGGAACCAAGGTTTTGGATGTAATTAGGAGATGAAAGCTAATATTAGCTAATAAGCTATGGGGTTTTAAAGGGATTGCTCTAAGATATTGGGCCAACCACCACTGGCCATCATATAAGCAGGCAACAAATCAACCAGGGGTACAATATTTTAGCTCCACAGGATCGTCCTTTTCGCAAATAAAGGGCATGAAGGGGCAGGTACGGTTTGAAGGGTTTCATCCACATTAGCAACAATTCTGCCTATTAAATCAAATTATCTTGAAATTTCTGAGAAAACAAATACAAGAAAATGATACAGGCTGCAAATGATCAAAGAGCATGCAACTGAAAGTAGTAATAAATGAGTGGAGTTCAGTATTTCCTGTACAATATTGTACATTTACATACACAGAGTAGTTGTGCCAATGTGCAAATAGCCCTTAAAGGGGGTCTTATTTACCAAGTAGGAGTATTTGCTCCAAGTTTGATTGTGTTGCATTTTGAAGCTCTTTGAATAAGCTTTCATTTGAGGCCAACTTTTTGAAAATAAAAACAGGCCCACATGGTCAAAATGAGGGTCAAAAAGTGCACCGTTTCAGTAATTAGCTGAAAAGGGGTTAATGTTTCTCCAAATTGGATGAAGATAGGAAGATGTTTTTACCTTCACTTGAAACTCCGTCAGGTATACTACCAACAATGTCAATGGCAAAGGGGACATTCTAAGGATACTTGCATAATATTTCATTTGAAATCGACATGTTTGGCACCAAATTACAATGTTTAGTGGTTAATTGCAATGCACTTAAAGGGTTAATCACTATATTAAAAGGTTTGTTGCAGACTATTACACAGAATAAACATATCCTGAAAGAATGAAATTTGTATCATTAGTTCATTGGTTATAACCCTTTGAAAATGGTCACAAACTGTGACCAGAGGGGTTACGTGGGCCACACCCCCTTTTTCGGGGGCCCATAAAATGAGAACGGAACGACATATCAACTTGAAACCACCTGCAATTTAATTTTCTCATCACAGGCAACAAAATATTACCAAATGAAGCATTTCTGAGACCATCAAGATGGGAGCTTGGGTGATTTCATATGGAATGACCCTATGGGAAGCTAATATTTATGAAAATATCGACTACACAATTTTGGATGGCTACTGTTTTTGGATATTGCTGTTGTTTAGATGTAACCCGAGTGGACACCAACAGTTACGCCCACAACGCTAAGTTCTTGTGCATGCAGTGAAAAGAACATTTCTGGGGAAAATACAGAGGGTATCAGATCATGAAACTTCAACATTTTCACCAAAGATTCACATAGGTAAAAAAAATTTTTTCCATGAACTATTTCTGCGTACAGGGTTGTAAAATGATGCGTCTTTTCAAGTGTAACAATCTGAGGACTTTTGTGATGGCCTATTTGATTTGGACATGTTTTGTCAACATTTCTATTGACAGTGCTAGTTTTACCTTATGTATGTCTTGGATTGAATATCAAAGGGTAACACTGGGAAGACAAGATTGTTTTGGCTAGATTTTGAGGGTTTAATTGTGCCATATCAAATCCCATTTAGTCTGGAGTAACCCCGTTCTTTGGGAGCATGAGGCCAAAATCAATCTTAACCGCAATATAAGCTATACCATAATCAAAAACTAGAAAATTCAATCCATGGGAAACTGATACCCTCTGAATCTCGGAAACTTGACAAAATTTATCTAGATGTAGATGCCTGAAAAATCACAAAAATTTATAAAAATTCAGAAATAAAGTAAGAGATGCACACCATTTGGGTCTCTACAGGGCACATGTATAAGCTCAGTGAATTCTGTTAAGCAGCTTTTGAGAAGAAGTGGATAGACTACACCCCCCACAACAGCTAAAGGAGAGGGAAAGTTGTTAAAAATTCACCCAAATTCAAACACCTGAAAAATCATCAATCTTGGAAAAATTCAGAAACAAGGTATGAGATGTACACCTATAGTGTCCCTACAAAGCACATATATTTCAATGAATTCTGTCGACCAATTTTTGAGAAGTGGATAAAGTTTGCCCATATCAGCATGATCAATCTCCCGTACGAAACATACAAACATACAAAAAATGCCCCCAATATGCCCCCAGCCAAATGTGGCAACTTACGAAAAGAAAGTGCGTGTGTGTGTGCATGCGTGCGGGAGTGTGTGAAACATCAGCACAGTAGGCAGAGATCATCCTCAAATACAACAGTTCAAGGCACGCTAACCCTAACTCACGAGGAAATACATTATATACCTATTATATACAAATGCAGCTGAACTGCTTTAAATATTGAAAAAGTGTGCCATTATTGAAATGGTAGCTACAGACCAGCTGACCCTGTCAAAATTTATTATCAGTGGTGATCAAATGTGAGTGATAAAAAGCAATGAGTGATTCCTAAATTTACCGTGAGAAACAATGGATGCAAAGTTAAGAAAAAAAAAATCTTGGCTCAATTTCATACACATCAGGGCATGTTTTTGCAGAATGAAGCATGTCTGAAACACCATCAGAGCGGAATGCTACTTTAGTCAGTGCTTTGTCATTACAGCGAGAGGCCATTTGGGGTGATGTAACAAAAGATTTACGAGTCGACAAAAAGTACATTAAATGTATTCTGTCCATATATAAATCACAACACAGCTATTAAAATGCAATCAATCATGCAGAGAAGTATGTTTGAGCCACTACAGTGCAAATAACAAGGTTACATTTAACAGATCTAGGACCAGCTCTCTAACCTCAGTTGGGACAGCTCTTCTGTTGCCGATAGCAGCAACATGAGCTCATGCAGTTTGTTTATAAATTCCAGAACCTATCGGGTTCAATCAAGTTGAAATCAATCAGTATCCCATTATCATGCAACTTCTGGATACCGGAAAAAAATTAAACGCAATTGAACAAAAAAATCCACCCAGTATATTTTTTATACAACATTGTATAGAAGTGAATTTACACACTGTGGTGAAATGAAAATCTGAGGATTATCTGAAACTATCTTATTTAATTATATGAACCGGTTAATAAAAATTTCAATTATTATTCATTTCAGACAGCAACTACTTGACTCATTGATTGCCCGTTTCAGACAGCAACTGATCGCAAGTCAGAAATGTGAATTTTTCCCATGGTCATTAAAATTAAGCCGTTTGCTTGAAATTACAATAGCCACCCATGCATTAATTTCACTTCAAATTTGAATAATTTCAAAGTTTAGCACAATTTCCATTTTTTTTTTTTAACATAATATCGGCATATGGCAGGAGGCACAGTAAAATGCTCACTGAAAATCAGACGGATTTTCCACCCAAAGAGTGAAAAATAGCCCATTAGGAGAGCACATAACTCACATCAGAGCAGGGTGGTTGAAAATATCATCGATAAGAATTTTTTGAAATGTCGGACTTTGGAAAAAGTCACAGAAGTCGACCGCATAGCGCAATTTTTTTTTTTTTTTTTTAAATACAGCAGAAAGATACAAATTTTTATAAGTATTTAAAAACAAAAACTGGGAAAAATAAATAATAACATATTCAGCATGATGTTTACAAAGAGTAATGAGCAAATCCCAGATGCTTAGTCAAGAATTTACAAACCAAGAAGGGATCAGTGCAATTACATCACAGCTGCGAGAACAGTACCTTACAGAATTTCTTTGTTTCGTTCGATGTTGTATTATAAGGACTTAATTTGAGGGGAAATACAGTATTTAAGTAAAAACTGTGCACTGACTTCGAAAGTTACACTCAATCCCCGCAAGCATGACAACATTACACTCTGAAGTCTAGGAAATGACAATGTGCAAATGAACCAAGAATTCAACCCAGCAGAAAGAGATGATGAATAGGTCATGCAAGACTGGGTTTTACAGCTACTTTCCACAGCACTAACGTGACACTAATTCCAGCGCTCGTGTAAAAAGAAATGGCAAGTTGTCCGCACGCAGTAGACGAGTGTATCAGCAGTCTGATCGTGCATGAACTACTTGTCTCGATGTGAAAAGGCCACCGAGCAAAAAGATGGAAAGAAAAAAACCCACGCAAACTGAAAGCTTCCTGTCGCCCACATAAGCAAACTCTTTGCTGGTATGGTTAACACAATTGTCACTATATATTTGACTAAATCTGCACTCCCACTTTCACCACAACCAATCAAAAGGTTCTACAGTAGAAATTCAGATAACAAATCTCTCTTTCCCAAATCAATGGCAGTGATTTTAGGCTGGGAGAAAAAATGCTGAAAAAGTTAAATAAGAAATTAATTTATAACGCCATAAAAACATTTTGACAAAATGACAGCAAACTGAAAGGATAGCATTAAGAAATAGTTTCTCACGGCATGACAGCTCAAGTGCTGGAAGTCAAAACACAACAAAGTGGCTGTAATATAATGCTTTTTTCCAGAAATGCAGTTATCCAATTTACAAAAAGATATACAACATTCAGATATCATCACAGTGGACCCAACTGCCTGTGGCAGCCAAGATCTCGGAATCCTCTGAAAGGAAGTAACTCCGTAACAAATAATATTTTATTAGATTATCAATACAAATTTATAACTAGAGGTGCAAGTGAACCTGAAACTTGACTATTCAACCACCTTGTCATGCCCATTTGTGAGTGGGGTACGAGGCTGAAATGAAATAAAAACTATTTTTATCCTCAGAGCAGACATGAATTGAGAAATGAGAAAATGGGCAAATCACACTTCTGCGGAAAGCTTACGTTATGTAGATGATGAATAAAGTATTTTCTGGACACTCACTCAAACAGGAAGAGAATAATGTATTTTGAACACCCTTTCAACTCATACACAACCTCAAAAAGCCCAAGCGAAAATAGCCCCTTTCTGATGATGAAATTCGGGGGAGGCAGGGACGCAAAGTAAGAAAGTCCAGTGCATCACCCATCCTCTGCCTGTCGTAATTAGTACATTTCTTGGCCTCGTTTCATTTTATACTGTATTTCTAGCAGATCAGATTCATGCACAAAAAAAAGAATGTTATTGTTGATGCCGCCGAGCACACGTCCCTGTATCATCTTGTTTTCAATTTTTTTTTTCCCTGTGCGACCTACAATAAAGCAGTAGTTCATATAATTATCAACGTTTATCGGAAGTTTTACATACTTTGGACGATTTTCCGAGTACTTCATTTGAATCCCAAACTCAGACGGAGGAACTGGTGGGCAGCTATTTTGCATCACGGCTGGATATGGGCTTACTTATCACCATCTACCCTTAAATGAGTAAAAAATCGGTCTGATAAAACTCATGAGATACAGGTTTGGAATCACACACCTGGGATACAGCTTTTCATCAAATTCCGTTCATTGACAAACGTCAACTAATATGTTCGCAAAGGTAACTTCACCAATTTTGCTGGGAACTATTCACCATTGCTAGCGTTAGCTTCTAGATCAGTTAATATTGGACAGTGGTTGCAAGCTAAAGCTTTAAGCCAGGAAAGTAATAAGTTACACATGTAACCGTTATCGTAGACACCTGAACTTAATTATATAATGGCGAAAAGTGTTAGCATGGTAGCAAGCGAATCACTTATCCCATTGATTTGTACAGACTGCCAACCGGAAGCTAACGTTATTGCTATATTTCCATTTTCCAAACAACACAATGCTTTTTGAGATACAAATAGGATGTCAAATTCGTGAACCCGAAATATGAAGAAAACAGTGGTGAACCTTTCCCGGAGTGGTCGGCCAACCAAAATTACTCCAACCGCGCCTCGACGACTCACCCAGGAGGTCACAAAAGAACACGGAACAACACCTAAAGAACTGCAGGTATTACTTGCCTCAGTTAAATTCAGTGTTCATGATTAAATAATAAGAAAGAGACTGGGCAGAAATGGCATCCATGTGAGAGTTCCAAGGCCAAAACCACCACCAACCAAAAAGAACACAAAGGCTTATCTCACATTTGCCAAAAAACATCTTGATGATCCCCAAGACTTTTGAGAAAATATTCTGTGGACTGAGGAGACAAAGATCGAATTTTTTGGAAGGTAAGCTTCCCAATACATCTGGCATAAAACTAACACAGCATTTCATAAAAAGATCATCATACCAACACTCAAACATGGTGGTAGTGTGATGGTCTGGGGCTGCTTTTCTGCTTCAAGACCTGGACGACTTGCCGGAATTGATGGAAGCAATTCTGCTCTCCGCCAGAAAATCCTGAAGGAGAATGTCCAACCATCAGTTTGAGACGTCAAGCTCAAGCGCACTTAAGTTATGCGGCAGGACAATGATCCAAAACACACTAGCAAGTTCAACTCTGAATGGCTTAAAAAAAACAAAATGAAGGTTTTGGAGTGGCCTAGTTAAAGAAAAATGGACAAAATTCTAAAGCTTATCATGGAGAAAAGGCATGTTTTGTGTTCGGAGAGGTGACTGGTGACCACTGATGGGCTCTGAGAAGCCCATCCATTTCATCAAGGCTGGACCATTGCAATAGTCTGTACTTAGGGGTCGGTCAGTCCCTGCTCCATCATTTTTAGCTGGTCCGAAATGCTGCTGCTCACCTGTTCACTGGAACACGCAAGCGAGGACACATTTCACCTGTATTGACATCTCTGCACTGGCTTCCAGTCACTTTTAGGATTGATTTTAAGATTTTATTGGTAATTTTTAAGTGCCTTCATGGCTTAGCTCCCCCTTTCCTCTGTGACCTCATATCTTTGTACACTCCCATGAGACCGCTGATGTCCGCTGGCCAGATGCTGCTAAATGTTCCGAGGTTCATATAAAAACAGAGAGGAAATCGTGCCTTTGCAATAGTCGGTCCTAAGTTGTGGAACAACTTCCCCCCTCATCTACACTGGACATCTTTAAAATGCGCTTAAAAACGTACTTTTACTCCTTAGCCTTTACTACCAACTTGTGTTGAGACACTGTCTTGATTTTACAATATGGTCTCCAATACAAAGAAGAAAGACCTTTATTACCTTTAGGAGTAAGCACCACAAACCTGCAGTGTCATGGCAATAACTGACAAAATCAAATCCATTTAAAATTATTCTGCTAATAGAGTAGTGTCCTGTGATGATAAAACGCAGGATTTCCCCCAGTATATTACTGGCCTGGTGGGTCTCCAGGCCTAACTCACCACACACCCCCACCCCCCGCCGCCAGGCTTAGCATCCTTTGTTTATGTACCAGAATTTAATTTTTTAAAAATAATTAAAATTTAGGTTTTCAAATTCCAGTCACACTGGTGCGGTTTGTGACAGGAAACATGCTTTGTTGGTAAGCGCAATGGCAACATCTTTTGGTCAACACATGAACTCATCAAGTCGAGGGTCAGTTAGCTTTTTCATCCAATAGTTATCTTTTCATCACCTGAAGCTACGCCTCATATCACTCCCAACTGTCATCACACGCAAACATCACGTTAAAACCTCAGGACATAACAGGACAAGTCCAAAACAAAAGCCAAAAAACGAGGCACAGCCGGCTAGCCCAGCTACTGGCACAATTTCTCCTGCAGCACAGCTGAGTATTTCTGTGAACATAGGTGATTAACACCGAATCGGAGGATTCAATTCTGAATGGCTGGTCGACCCGGAATTTAGCGGATGGCTACACAAGACAGAATACGGTAAACATAACCTGCTTTCATGTGAATGAAAAATATTATAGTAAGCATGAGTTTCATGTTAGTTTAGCAAGAAAACACCGTTATCAAATTTAGCATTAGATAACTTTCGTTTAACAGCTGTGTCTGTTTTAGAGTCAAAATGTCGTTGTAGGTATGTTTTCCAGACAGCTATTCACCTGACTCAAGTAGTCCCGATATGTGGACAATTTTGTTGCTGAACCGTTACTCGTTCCTAACTAAGTTTCTCTCGTAAATGACTGAAAACTTTTTAAGTTTTCCAATGAATGGTTGAAAACGATATGCCTAATACAGTCTCTGGTGTATGTTTATAAACTCTTACTTTTAAAATCAATTTTATGCAATACTGCAGCATGAGTGAATAAGAAATTATGAGTGATTCATCAAGTATTACATTAACCTGAATTGTGCAAGCACTTTTGATCATATATAGAGATCATGTAAAGCGGTCATTTTAGGTCAAACTGACCTTTAAAAGTACAGCCTAATTAGGCCACTCCTTATCTCTATATACACTAAAATGCACACAGACAATTACCAATTGGCCAGATAGGCTTGCTGGTAAGTGATAACAGCCTCCCCAATCTGATAGATCCCCAAACCAGCTACATTATGCCCTGCACTCATTACAAAATATTGCCAGATTAGCTTAACAACTGGTCACTGCAGCAACGTTTTCGCAATAAAATAGCTTGCATACTGTTTAGCTGGTAGTCCTGCCAGTATGTTCACGGTTAAATAGCGAAAAAATTGCTTGCCGCCAGATCACCTTGGCAAAAGGGTCCGAAAATGATACAACAGCGCATGCGTACCAGACGTCAGGACCAAATGGCTGCAGAAATGTAAAACCGGTTTGCGGCAAAATACCCACTGCCTTTTGTTTATTATCTATTATAATTTATCTTTTTGTTAAATGTAATCTGAATTAACCCCTTAACTGTCACCTGTATTTTCTCACATTTGGCCCGGCCCTAATTAGGGCCCAGTGACAGATAAGGGGTTACAGCTTGTTTTAATATTCAGTTGCTGTAAGGACTTTACTCAAGATTTTTGGTGTGAACACTTGATATTCTTTGCTTTAATTGTACTCATTTTGTGGTTGTTGAAAACAGCATTTCAAGACTCAACCAATTTGTAAGAATCTGCTACAGTTGATACTTTTTGTATTTTGAGTTAATATCTTATAACAACACATGAATACATGGTTATATTTTCAAATTTTCAGTCAAATTTTAACATTGATTCAATGCAGGTTCCAATGGAATGACACCTTTCTAAACTGTACTACTCCATTCATGAATCTGATATGTACAGGGCCCTGCCACCAGTCAGTTGCTGGCTTGTGTCAGGCCTAGGAATGTTAATAATTAATCATTAATTGATTAATTGCCATTAATAATTTTACCGATTAAAAATGTATCAACCGACAATGTATGCTTTACGTACCATTTCCCTGGAGCTCAGTGTGGGAGCATTTCACTGCAAAAGACGAAAATGCTCAATGTAATGATTGCGACACCATCTTAAAATACAACTCCAGTACAGCATCAATGTTGTACCACCTGAAAAGTCAGCACCCGATGGTTGTAGTGCAAGTCGAAAGTGGAACACTGTCCTCCCAACAAACTATCATGTTAGCTAGAAGAGGCTGTAGAGATGTACGTGCAGAGGCAATAACTCAGAGGCGTTGCTTTATAATAGAAAAGAACATGATGCCTATATACGTGGTGGACGGTGAGGGATTTCCTGAGCTACTGAACTACATTGAACCAGGCTATCGCATCCCCTCAAGAGGTACAATTACAAGCCGTGTTGAGAAGCAGTACAACGAAAAGAAAGACGAACTTGAGGCGCAGTTACTTTCAGCTGACAAGGTGGCTTTTACGACCGACTGTTGGACTGCGTTAACTGCAGAGAGTAACATCACAGTTACATGCCACAACATCAACGAAAACCCAGGCAATATCAGTCAGACACACAGCAGACAAACTGAGAAAAAGACGTGCATTTTGTATCTTATTAATGATTAATCGATTATTGATTGTTAACTTGTTCAACTATCAGTTAAGGAAAATGCACAAAATTTGCAACCCTAGTCGGGCCCCCGTCAAAAAAAAAAAAAACAAAAGGCCCATGGGCCTTAACGGTCACCTGAGTATAGTATATCCAATGTTAAACCTTGGCCATTTGGCGTGGCCCTAATTTTGACCCCAGGGATCAGATTAATGGAAACCAGCATCATAAGCAATAGAGTATTCTAAATTGTATGTATATTACTTGTGGCTATTTTCCTTACGCAAAGAAGATTTCTCCAGCCATTTTGACCCTTAGGCCCTACCCCTTAGCCCCTGGGTAAGGGAAACTGTCAAAAATATCATAATATCATCTCATTGTTGTAATGTCAATCAAGTGTGAATGATTTCTGAAGAAATTAAACAGAATATACCCAAAAGTATCATTTTCCTATATAAACTATAGTATATATTTTTATAAAGCACCTCAAGACACTTCCATCTATAAAGATAACTGGTTTCCAGCATATCTAGGTATAAAAAAGTAAATGCAAGACAATAGTTGTTGTGTTCACAATGTGGCTTATGATGACAATAAAACAAAGGGCAATAACTCCATCAAATTTGATTGAATTGGTCTGGTTTTCGAACTTCTTTGAGATCTTATAGATATAAGCCAGCATGCAAAGTTTCATGAAAATTGACCAATATTTACAAAAATTATTGTGTTCACAAGGTTGCTTATGATAATAATACAATAAAGGGCAATAACTCCATCAAATCAGATCGAATCAGTCTGGTTTTCGAACTCGTCCAAGATCTTATGGATGTACGCCTGCATACAAAGTCTCATCAAAATTGGTTCATAAATACTTAAGTTATTTTGTTCACAAGGAAAAGTTTATGGACGACGGACGATGACGAACAAAAGGGGATCGCAATAGGTCACCCCTTTCGGCAGGTGACCTAAAAAAAAAAAAAAAAAAAAAAAAGGCACTTGGCTGGCAGTGGGATGCTGGCGGGCCACCTGCCTCATAAGATGCTTGCCACCGCACCTAACAAATTTTCCGAGGGAAGCCCATATACACCACCATTTTACAAAACCCAAAACCAGTGAAGTTGGCACGTTGTGTAAATCATAAATAAAAACAGAATACAATGATTTGCAAATCCTTTTCAACCTATATTCAATTGAGTACACTGCAAAGACAAGTTACTTGATGTTCAAACAGGTAAACTTCGTAATTTTGGAATTTGATGCCTGCAACATGTTTCAAAAAAGCTGGCACAAGTGGCAAAAAAGACAGAGTTGAGGAATACTAATCACACACGTATTTGGAACATCCCACAGGTGAATGGGCTGATTGGGAACAGGTGGGTGCCATGATTGGGTATAAAAGCAGCTTATCTGAAATGCTCAGTCATTCACAAATAAGGATTGGGCGAGGGTCACCACTTAGTGAACAAATGCGCGAGCTGATCGTCGAACAGTTTAAAAACAACATTCCTCAACGAGCTATTGCAAGAAATTTAGGGATTTCATCATCTACGGTCCTTAATATTGTCAAAAGGTTCAGAGAATCTGGAGAAATCACTGCACGTAAGTGACAAGGCCGAAAACCAAAATTGAATGCCCGTGACCTTCAATCCCTCAGGTGTTACTGCATCAAAAACCGACATCAGTGTGTGAAGGACATCACCACATGGGCTCAGGAACACTTCAGAAAACCACTGTCAGTAACTACAGTTCGTCGCTACATCTGCAAGTGCAAGTTAAAATTCTACAATGCAAAGCGAAAGCCATTTATCAACAGCACCCAGACACACCGCCGGCTTCGCTGGGCCCAAGCTCATCCAAGATGGACTAATGCAAAGTGGAAAAGTGTACTGTGGTCTGACGAGTCCACATTTCAAATTGTTTTTGGAAACTGTGGACGTTGTGTCCTCCGGACCAAAGAGGAAAAGAACCATCCGGACTGTTATAGGCGCAAAGCTCAAAAGCCAGCATCTGTGATGGTATGGGGGCGTATTAGTGCCCAAGGCATGGGCAACTTACACATATGTGAAGGCACCATTAATGCTGAAAGGTACATACAGGTTTTGGAGCAACATATGTTGCCATCCAAGCAACGTCTTTTTCATGGACACCCCTGCTTATTTCAGCAAGAAAATGCCAAGCCACATTCTGCACGAGTTACAACAGCATGGCTCCGTAGTAAAAGAGTGCGGGTACTAGACTGGCCTACCTGTAGTCCAGACCTGTCTCCCATTGAAAATGTGTGGCGCATTATGAAGCGTAAAATACGACAACGGAGACCCCGGACTGTTGAACAACTTAATCTGTACATCAAGCAGAAATGGGAGAGAGTTCCACCTGAAAAGCTTCAAAAATTGGCCTCCTCAGTTCCCAAACGTTTCCTGAGTGTCGTTAAAAGGAAAGGCGACGTAACACAGTGGTAAAAAGGCCCCTGTGCCAACTTTTTTGCAATGCGTTGCTGCTTTTAAATTCGAAGTTAATGATTATTTGCAAAAAAAAAAAAAAAGTTTCTCAGTTTGAACATTAAACATCTTGTCTTTGCAGTGTATTCAATTGAATTTAAGTTGAAAAAGATTTGCAAATCATTGTAGTCTGTTTTTATCTACGATTTACATAACATGCCAACTTCACTGGTTTCGGGTTTTGTAATCTAAATGGGGTCCTTAAACATTTCTTCTCTATAACTTTTGGTAAAAACACACTAAAAAAATACAATTGCACGCAATTACAGGAAAAAATTCCCACAAGTATATTGAGGTAAAAAATATGGGTAATAAATAACAAGAGGCCCATGGTCCTTAACAGTCACCCGAGTTGTATAAAAGCTTATGTTATTGATGTGAATGAACCAAATATTCCAAAAAGTATCATTTTCCTATATAAAGTATAGAAAACTTCACCCCCTCCGCAGGGGTAAAACATGGAGCTGGGGGGCCACAAAATGAACAATTTTGATGAAGCACCTGAAGACCCTTCCATGTATGAAGAGTATTGTTTTCCAGCATATTTGGGTCTGGAGAAGAAGATTTTGAAAATTTCAGCCAATTTGACCCCTCAGAGCCCCTGGTGGGCACCATATAATTCACAATTTTGGTGCATATTTGACCAAGGAAGTTTCCTGCTAAATTTTATTTAAATCAGATCAGCGGTTTCTGAGAAGTGGAAAATGTATTGACCACTTTTAGCCCCACCCCTCAGACTCCCTGGGGGTAGGCACCATATAATTCACTATTTTGGTGCATATTTGACCAAGGAAGGGTCCTGCAAAATTGTATTGAAATCGGATCAGCGGGTTCTGAGAAGTCGTCGAAAATGTATTGGCCAGTTTTAGCCCCGCCCCTCAGACCCTGGGAGTGGGCACCATATAATTTGCAATTTTGGTGCATATTTGACCAAGGAAGGTTCCTGCAAAATTTTATTGAAATTGAATCAGCGGCTGCTGAGAAGTCGTCGAAAATGTAAATTGTTTACAGACGCAGGATGCACGACGACGGACAAAAGGCAATTAGAATAGGTCACTTTGAGACTTTGTCTCAGGTGACCTAAAAACACAGTATTTCATCACAATTGAAAGGTGTTGCAAATTTTATTTTTTTGACTCTTGCATATCCTGACTGCATGTTTGAAGGCCCATTATGATCACCGATGCCAAAAAATTTCTTGAAACTGGATTGAGGCAACATTACTCTGCAAAATGACCTCCGATTGTCAGTCGTTCCTGTATTGGGTGAGGCGTCAGCTGAGGAATTTTTCCCACCGAAGACCTTTTTTTCACATGCATGCTATTAAAGCTACTTCGAAGACACTATGGGAGATAATCTACTCGCACGCTGTGTATGGGCTCGGAGACGTAATATGGGAGTATACTGGGTTTTCCAAGCATTCTGCCTGAGATGGGATAAATAAGGTGACATGAACTTTGAACAGTGTCACAGTGTTAAACACGATGGCACAATGGAAGGAGCTCTCTGAGATTGTTCGTCACTGCACGGTGGCCTTACATGATGCTCAGGACATTAAATGCTATCATGGCACTGGTACACCATCACCATCAACACCAACACCATCATTTATTTCTCTCATTTATAAAGAGACAGGTTTACTGAAAACTACTACCAACATAGGTGCAAAATTAAAGTGAAATTAAGCGCCTCTTGATGTTTATTATCTGCTTATGACAAGTAAAAAGATCTACTATTCTCAGACACCTGTGTGAAAATGGTCAGATTGGTTGTGTTGCTGCCAAGAGCAGGAAACATCAAAAATAGTGCCACGGGCCCTGTTGCTCACCTGACCACTCAAGGGAAACGCCTTGAACAAATTTAGTGTCCTAATGGGTGGGTCAAGTTTCAACTTCATTGGTCAAGTAGTTTTAGAGAAGAAGAGTTTTAAAGGTTCAGTGTAACTAAGAGGGGTCGTACAAAGTTGAAGGTCAAAGCAAGGTCAAAATTCAAAACACGGAAAAACTCGTATTATATGTGATGTATCTTGCTACTTACTACCTACATAGCAAATTTCAGCTGAAAATGTGCAATAATAGCTTTCAAATGGCCAATTATGTGATTTTCAATACGGCCGCTGTGGCGGCCATGTTTGAAATCGGAGCGAAACGCCTTGAACAAAACTTAGTGTCCTCATAGGCAGGAAGGTACCTGTCAAGTTTCACCTTCATTGGCCTAGTAGTTTCGGAGAAGATGATTTTGAAAGATTTCAATGTCACTCACAGGGGTTGTATTAAGCTGAAGGTGAAAGCAAGGTCAAAATTCAAAATACGGAAAAAGCCGTACGATATGTGATGTATCTTGCCACGTACTGACTACATAGCAAATATCAGCTGAATATGTGCATAAATAGCTTTCTGAAGGCCAACTATGTGATTTTTCATATGGCCGCCGTGGCGGCCATGTTTGAAATTGGATCGGAATGGCTTGAACAAACTTTGGTGTCCTCATGGGTAGGAAGGTATCTGTCAAGTTTCAGGCCCAGTGATTTTGGAGAAGATGTTTACGGACGACGAACGACAACGACGACGAACGACATACAAACAGGCCATGACATTAGCTCATCTGACTTCGTCGTCAGGTGAGCTAAAAACATGGAGTTTGTCAAGAAATTGAAGGATTGGACACCAGTGGACTGGGAACAGGCCCTTTGCACCGATGAATCAAAATTCTCTCATCCAAACGCAGAACTTATGTGCACTGTTGAGTTGGAGAAACAAAAAACCTATGGGAGTTGGAAGCCAAGAAGAGAGGGTTTGCGTAGGAATTTTAGTATAAACCAGTTGATCTCTGAGATTGTGTGCATGCCTAAAGGAAATTCGAGGAAGTTGAACAGAAATCTCCTTAAAAGATGGGTTGTTTTTGAGGATATTCAATGTTTGAGGACAATATGTTTTTAAGGATATTCCAATGTTTGAGGACAATATATTCAGTAGTACCTGCCATAGTGGTGTATTCTGTGGAAAAACAGAAGCGAGGGGGAATCATGAACCCGGATCTTTTAGACAAGAGGGCGTGTCTTTTCAAGCGCATTACTTTCTGACAGGCAAAATCAATACACTCACTAGAGTAGCCCCTCCCTCATATAATTTGCTTTAGTATGCAAATCAAAATCGGAGCAGCAATTTCTATGCAATCTAAGAAACAGACCAAAGTCGACATTCTTCATGAGCTGACTGGGGTGATTACTGTCGGCTTTGAGGAGCGTATTCTAGCAGAGAGGTTTAGAAACAATTGTAGTCTGTAATATGCCTCTTTGTAGATGGTTAAATCAGGGAAAGTGATCCCAGTTAAACTATATTCCTGTTGAGCCTTTTGGTTTAAATGAGGAAATTGATTTGTCCTATTTCCTGTCATTATTTTGTTCTGCTTTATGCATTCCAATGTGTCATTGTATTTTTTCATCCCCAATGCGTATTTTTTGCCCACAAATGAGATGTTGTTGTTTGGTACTGGGACAGGCTCTCTTACCCGTTTATTCATTCTTGAGTGTGTATGTTAGGGTCATAGGCTATATTATTTGAATGTATTCACTTTGTACAATGAAAAATTGCCACTCCTTTGTGGAGGGATATTTAACCGTCCATTCTAGTTTTGGTCCTCTGTTAGGCTTTCTGTCAAAACATCAATCATCTGCACCACAATAAATTGCCAATTATAATTGTGTGCTCCAAGACTCTTTCCTTTGATATTTGATCATATGGGTCATTCTATGCCAAGTGGAAATGCTTAAGGAACCTTTTGGGCCATCGTGGTCTCAGATTTTTCTCTAACTTTATATATTTGTTAATTTGAACTCAAAGGATGGGTACCTCCAATTTTTTCACTAACAGCCCACCGGTATGGATTCTATGGGCCTCTGAAAAAATGGCCTGTAGGGGGCGCTTTTCAAAACATGCTTTAGAAAAAGGCTTATATCTTTGATTCTATGACAGATACAGAGCTGGAAGGGTGGCCTGATCCTTGACATGAACCTTGCTCTAGGCTGAAATGTTGCTTGTATCAATGAATGCCATTAAAATTAAGGTCAAAGGTGGGGTTCACAAAAATATTTTCCACTTTTTCATTCCTAATTACTTGCTAGTAGTTTGAGGGATTGATCTACTGATGCCAGGAACCATTTATTTCAGGTAGATTCATGCCATTTCTATCAAAAAAATCAGAAGAAAACCGAGTAGTTGTTCAGATTAACCCTTTCAAAGTTTGTCACTGCTGAAAAGAGCCCAAGTTTAAGGGCCTGGCTAGCCCCCGGGGAAAAGTGGCACTGACACCACTTGAGCGGTGTCTAATGACCTGACATACACTGCTATAGCCAAAAAATCCTTGTTTCCCACCAAAAAGCCAGCCTAGAAAGTTGTAAAAATCTTTCTTTTTCTTTGCATTGAAATGTACATGGCAATGTACTATTGTGCAGAAAAAACCACTAACATCACGTGGGTTACTTTATTTGAGCTGAAAACCTGATATTGATATTCTTTGCGATTGTAGTGACCTTCTTAGGGTCATTCTATGCCAAGTGGAAACACACCTGGGCCATCGTGGTCTTGGATTTTACTTTACCTTTGTCTATTTGTTCATTTGGCCCAAATAATGGATATCTATGATTTTTTTGCAAACTGCCTTCTGGTACTGGTTTTATGGACCTTTGAGGAAATGGCCCGTAGGGGGCTCTTTGGGCAAATTTGTCATGTTTCACTTTTTGTGTCCTTTTTTTGTGCTTAAAAAAGCCTATATACTGGACCAATGGTGTTTTCCAGTATAATTCTGGTCATCTGACATTCAACAGGTGCAAATTCATAATGATGCAACTTTTCCCCGGGGATGGACAGACCCCTTGAACTTGTGACTTTTTCTGTTTTAAGCAACTTTGAAAGGGTTAATCTGATAAGCTATTATGTTCTGCTTTAATTTTTTGATAAGTGTCAACGATCTATCTGAAATAAAAAGCTTCTTATGTCGCTTCTTCAGCATTACATTGGTGAGTAAAAGGGGTCCAAAAAGTGGAAAAAATTTGTCCAATTTCAAACACAGTTTCCATGGAAACAAGAACAGATACAACCATTGTAAATGATGGTGCTAGAGGAAGCCTTGTATTACAAATCAATCCAAACCCCAGACCTGTATGAGTAATAGGGCCGGCGATACAAGAGTTTTTCTACAGAATGTTTTGAAAAGCGCCCCTTACAGGCCATTTCTTCAGAGGTCCATAAAACCAATTCCAGGGGGCAGTTTGCAAAAAAAAAAAAAAAAAAAAAAAAACATAGATATCCGTTATTTGGGCCAAAATGAACAAATAGACTAAGGTAAAGTAAAAATTCAAGACCACGATGGCCCAGTTGTGTTTCCACTTCGCACGGAATGACCCAAATATCCCCTTTTTTCTGAGAGAGACCTGTTTTTGGCTATAATTTGTCAGTTGAAGATAGCATTTCTCCTTGGTTTCAGTAAATATTCTGCATGGCTCTACAAGACCGAACGTGGTGGGTAAATGAATGAATGAATGAATTACTTATAATAATTAGTGAATGAGTGAATAAATGAAAAAAGTTTATAAGTACAAAAATGTTGTATTGTAAAATAAAATATGTAATCGCATAAATATGAATCTTAACTGTTCGTTCAGGTCCAAATGTTCTGTAATCACAGGAAATAGGGTCCTGGGGGGAGAGGGTCCTGCAAGTCTTGCAGGGGTTTTAGTGCAAGTCTGTAAATGAGATGTGGGGTGGATTCAAATGGGTTTTACTTGAAGCACAATGCAAATTCATTCCAAAGGTGTGCCAAAGTAAGTTGAAAACGCAGAACTCTGTGAATGACCACAGCCATTCATAAGAGTTTGAGGGAAAAGAGGACTCTTTATAAGATGTACATGAAGGACAGTAATGAGAATACAGAGGCTGAATTGTGAAAAATGAGGGCTGTGGTCAAAAAAGAGCTGAGGAATGTTTGGAGACTGTATGAAACACAAATTGCAGAAGGGGCAAAAAGTAATACTTGGCGCCTTTTTCAGTATTTCAGTACAAAATGGAAAGGAGGAGGTTAACTGTATGAAGAATTAAGATTGATTACAGCTGTAGGAGAATAAGAATATTGCTGATACCTTAAATAGTTACTTGGTTGAGAATTTTACCACGGAGTGGATTTTCACTCGCCCCAGGGACATTTCCAATGCTCAAAATTATTTAGCAGAAATTGAGGTTGGGGATAATAAAGTATTTGACAAGTAGCATGAAGAAAAGACAGATAAGGCAGCAGGTCCTGATGGCTTATATCCTAGAGTGCTCAGGGAAGTTCGTGAGATTATCTTTAAACCGCTCTCCTCTATCTTCAGACAGTCTTTAGAAATTAGAGAAATACCAAATGATTGGAAGCGGAGCAAAATAGTACAGATATATAATAAAGGGGTCCGTCCTGAGCCAGGAAATTACAGGCCGCTCAGTTTAACTTTCACTGCATGAAAAATACTGGAATCAATCATAAAAGAAGAGCTGGAATTATTTCTTGAATGTAATAATGTTTTGATGGATAGCCAACATGGTTTCCGTAAGGGAAAGTCATGCCTGACAAACCCTCTGGAATTCTTTGAAGAGGCCACCAAGACTTTTGATCAGAGCAGAGCTTATGACATCATATACTTGAAGACCACAAAGGAACAAGTAGATCAGAGGGATCTAATAGCTGCGACCTGGCCTAGCATTCGTCACGTGGCCTAGTGTCCATGACTGGTGGTTTCTTGTACAAGTGTGACCTCGAAATTGGCAAATGACATTGAAAATCAATAGGGAACCCTTCCTCTGTACCAAAAAGCTTGTTGAAAGATTTAATAGCCATCCATCAAGTTAAACCCGAGTTACGGTGCGAAAACTGTGAAATGGGGGCAAAATTGACACTTTTTTGACCGGTGTGACCTTGGGATTCGACAGATGACCTTGAAAATCAATAGGAAACCCCTCCTCTACACCAAGAAGCTTGTTCTAAGATTTCATAGCCATTCATTGAATTAAACTTGAGTTACGGTGCGAAAATCATCAAATCAGGCAAAATTGACACTTTGTTTTACCTGTGTGACCTTGGGATTTGACGAATGACCTTGAAAAACAATAGGGAACACCTCCTCTATGCCTAGAAGCTATTTCCAAAATTTCATAGCGATCCATGAATGTAACTGGAGTTACAGCGCAAAAACCCCCAAACAAGGTCGTGACCTCTGTGAACTTGACCTTTGAACTCGACCTTGTGCATTGACATCACTTTGGTGAAGGTCAATAACTCCTGAAAATTTCATGATGACACAAAGACAGGAACATGGTGAAAAAGGTGCCACAGACGGACGGACAGATGGACGGGCAGACAGACGGACAGACAGAAGCGTTCATAGAGCTGCTTGGTCGCAGCTAAAAACAATCAGAGTCCAGATTTTGCTTTTTTGTGTCCTTCAGCTAACGGTTAGCCTGAGTTGAGAAAGGCATTTAAACACAATTTTCTCACTTTTAACACTTTATTTTATGGCTAAATGGTCTCAATTGTCATACTCCTTGAAACGTGGTAATAGAATCACATATTATTCATTCATTTACTGCAGGAGCAATTTAGATACTCGACTCAGTAAAACATGCACTGTGGGAGGAAAGCGGAGTACTTCGAGTTAACACACACCAAATTGGAAACCAGCCTCATTTTTTGGCTGAACTTCACCCACTATAAACTAGATAAACAACTCAGTCCCTGTGGCAATTGAGTTATCTCCCTGATCCCCAAATTTCGGACAAAATGGCCCCCGCCAGACATATTGGATGTCGGAAATTGACGAAAATCGGACAATTGAGCATTGTCTCATATATATTTGCCTGTGTAAAATCTTAAAACATTCCTGTAATAATTGTGGCTTCCAGAGCCCGGAACAGAAAATCTCTGTGGTGGCGGCCTCAGGCCAGAATCAAATCCACTAACTTCTTGCTGTGAGGCAACAGCACGATAAAGAGTTTAGTAATTGAGATAAACAATATAAAACATATGAAGAGTTTGGTTCCAAAACGCAATAAGTGACAAAATGACAAAAATTGAGATAATGCCATAGACTGGTAGTCCTGTGGCTCTTACACATGGTACAGTAATCTGTTTTTAGGAATTCATACGATAAGGTGTATTTCTTCATAGCCAAAGTTTGTTATTTTCTATAAAATGCAATGGGTTCCAACATAGAAAAAGCTAATTTACTCAAAATGTGTAAAATGGATATATTGCGTTTTGGAACCAAAGTCTTCATATATACAAAAAGTCATTTTTATTAAATGCTAATTAGAGCATATAGTAAGCCAAAAAGGAAACAAATGGCACAAAAAAATCATAAAAAGTCTACAGCCCATCACATTTTCATGAGCACCGATGACATATGTTAAAGGTCATCAACCTTACTCTGGAGAAGCACCACAGTGAAATAAAAACCCCACATATGCAGGAGATGAGAGGCTGGGCTGTGAGCCCCTGCTTACTTGCTGGGATTGTACAGGCTGAGATGGACTGGTGTCTCCAGAAGCTGATGGCTGATCTCTGTCTGCACTGCAGGCGACTTAGTCTTTCTGCCAGGCCCCCGCTGCAAGAATCACACATTCAAGCACCATTACACTCGGTTAATGAAGACAGCACTCCCAGTTACATACCTCACTTTCGCCAAAAATAACTCAAAACCGTAGCACTGGTTTCAAGCCATCAAAGTCTCAGAGTAATGATTTGGGAATTTTGGCCCCCTCCATGACTGCCTTTCTCTAATCCTGGAAAGCTACAGCACCAATCCTGAAGGTTTTCATAACAACCTCAATCCGGCATACAAGATCGTACAAATCACCAGCTCGATTAGAAATTTAACAGTAGAATTATTTGTGCTTTTTTAGGGTTGGAGTGAGGAGTCACTCAACAGCACATGCATTGAAAAGGTATTGGGGAGCCAGACCAGGAGAAAACGAAACTCAAGTAATTAGGAATTTTCCCAATTGACTACTGTGGCTGCAACAGTCATAAGACACATATCGTCATCGTCATATAATCAAACTACGACCGTTGCGCTTCCGATATTTTACTCCTCCTCTTACTGCCAAATTTACAGTGTTACAATGCACAAGATTCTCAGACAGGCATTGTGCACATGAAAACTAAGTGGTCCTCATTTGAAACAGTAGTTTTCTTCCAGTGCTGGGCTGAGGAGGGCTCAGGAGGGAGTCCTCCCTCCCCTGCCCCATCAGTCCATAGGGTCTCCTCACCTTCCCAGCTTGGAGTTACTGGCTTCAATTAAAAGGCCACAGAGGGCCTCCCTAAAGATGAAGGTCAAACACCTCTAGAGAGACAGCAAGTCTGCTCTCAGCTGGACTGGCATTACCGTGAAGCCTCTCTCCATTAAGCTGATTCATTGGTATGGCGTTCTCAAACAAGCTAAGGTCCTGATTTACAGCAGGAAAGGGAACAGGAAGTGAATAATTCATCGCCCATTCCTCGCTTGCTTTCTCTGAAATAAATAACATTTAATGAGCAGCGCCACCGAAGTTATCATTTATTTGCGAAAGCTGTGAATATGCGTTTTACATCCCTGAATGCTTTCTTTGTTTGCGGTGTTGCAAAAGCAGAGAGAGACATCCTTCACATTCGACTGAAGATGAACCTGAAGTATAGGTCTCCATTTTTTTTTTAGTTTGGCTGCTAAAATGAAAATGCAGGTCAATCAGTGGCCAACGTAAGTGAATTTGTCAACATTCACTCAAAGTAAAATCTAATACTCAAATGGGTGTTGTTTTGCCGATGCAGCTCAGTGTTGCACACTCCACCCTTTCAGGCACAGATTTGTTTTTTATAAGTCAAAACACAGCATAATTATTACATTTTAATGAAATGCAAAGACGGTTAAATAAGAATTTATAAAGCTAAAATCAAGCCATCGCATCATGTGGGATTAACCCTTTGACGCCCAGCTTTTACAAGGCCAAACATGACTGCTCTGCCCAAGTTAATCAAGACCAGATTGCAGACATGCTCCAAGTTTTTACTAAATTTTGAGTGAATCATAGCATTTTATGGTATGAAACCGTAAAATGAAATTTAGCTTATATATTTCAGTACAAGTTGGATGCATTTATTACAGAAAAATGTGGAAGATTTTACATATCGAGAGCAAATGTTCAGAGATGCATGATCAGTTTGAATTTGAAATTTTGCTGGGTGGAATCCACTGTATAACTGCTTGGTTGGAATGAAAGCTACACCCACACAGGCCCTTTATAGATAAAATTGAGGACCCCCAAGGCGATCAAAATACAGTAAAATCTGAATTCTGGCAGAGGTGTCAATGAAAATGATAGAGATTTCCATATGTGGAACCGAAAGGGTAGGGACGCAACTGATTGTGATAAAATCACAGTTGCATTCTAATTCTCTGCTCCAAGTCTGTTAAATGACGTTCATTCGGAAAGCAATCAGACCCCTTCACTTTTTTTGTACATTTTGTTATGCTGCAGCCTTATGCAAAAATAATTAGAAAATATGTATTTTGTCATCGAGGACCCCAAATATGTATCCATGTCCCATTACAAATGTACACATATCGTTGGAAGGCAAAAAAAAAAAAAAAATCTGAAAAAAAAAATTTTTTTTAGATGATGCTTTAAAAATTTATCTACAATTTTTTTCTTAGTGTTGTATAAAAATGTGTCTCAGAAAAAATGGCATGCTCATCCTTTAGAGTGTTACATAGCGCTGTTACTGATTCAAAATAAAATTAATCAAAAACGTGGCCCCCACCGCTGTAAAGGAAGACTTCTCTCATAAGCTCCTCTCCTGGATGCGAGGTATTATCCCTCAATTAACCAACAGCAACTTTGACACAGTAACGCATTCACTTGGGTTACACAGGTTAAAATGTGCTGCATCCCAAAAATGGGACCACGGTGGGTTAAATTCTTTTTTCCCCCGTCTCATCTACAGTTGTGTGAAAAAGTGTTAAAAAAAGACAAACCACAGTTAAGTTATGTTTTAACAGGGGGGGGGCAATCATTTTTTCACACAGGGCCATTGTAGGTTTGCATTTTTTTTCTCCCTTAATAATAAAAACCTTCATTTAAAAACTGCGTTTTGTGTTTACTTGTGTTGTCTTTGACTAATATTTAAACTTGTTTGATGATGTGAAACATTTAAGTGTGACAAACATGCAAAAAAATAAGAAACCAGGAAGGGGGCAAACACTTTTTCACACAACTGCATGTACCTCCATACCTAAAACTCAGAGACTTAGGCAAATGTTTTTGAGAAGGAAAAACTAAAATATCACAATGACATCAATGTTCAGACCCTTTACTCAGTACGAAGTTGAAGCACCTTTAGCACCAATTACAACCTCGAGTCTTCTCGGGTATGATGCAACAAGTGTTGCACACTTGAATTTGGGAATTTTCTGTCATTATTTCCTGTAGATTCTCTCAAGCTCTGTCAGGTTGGATGAGGACTTGTGGTGGACACCTTCATCCAAATTTTCATCAGGCCAGAGAATCTTGTTTCTCACTGTCTGGGAGTCCTTTTGGTGCTTTACTGAAAACTCCAAGTAGACATGTTGCCCTTTCCAAGAGTGCTGACATAACCACACACCATGACAGGGCATGGCTGTTGCACTGTTTCGTCCTTTTCTTCACTGGTCCAGATAACACCACATCCACTTCTTCGAGAAAGACAAGAAATATTAATGTGTCTTCACCACAATACACTATTCCACTCTGTAATGGTCCATCACAGATGCCTTTGAGAGAGGAATTGATGGTGGTTCTGGACTCTGTAAGCTTGATGCCTCATATCTGCACAGGAATTTTCATTGGCATTTGTGGATGTAACCACATTATGAGATACTTGAAAAAGGTTTGCAAAAATTATAATGAGCCCATGTGACTATATCGCTTGTAGAAAATGACGGTTTTCGACACAGTATCGTCTGATTGATCAGAAATCTTTGACCACCACAGCAGTGGATCAAATTCCACGATGGCAGTGCAAACTGTGGCCGGAAGCCTTGTGAACAGCAGCGCAAAACTGGATTTGTGTTGCTCAGGTAAAGGAAAGGGATGCAGTTCATTTGAGGCACAATGCTAATGCGCCTCAAACTTGCCATCCTGGCACTCATCAGTTTAATTCAGCGTGAGCACATGTTTGAGTTTCTTCGGCCCTTATTCAGCACTTATGCTGCTTGAAGCGTAATGAGTAAAAAGAAGCAGTGGCTGACAGATGTGAGTTTTGTAGAATAACAAACTGTCTGCTCTCTCCCGAGATGACAGCACAAGTAGCATCCAAGCCCGCATGTTCATAGTTTGCTGATTGGACATCCCAGGTTTGGGTGGGATTGGAGATGCCAAATTTTGAATAAAAATGCCAAGAGGGTGTGTCAAAGCAGAAAGCACTTGGTGTACTTCCATTATTTCCATTTTATAACACAACAGCTGTTCATCAAATTCAAATATTTGTATACCTGGGCCAGGATGGTAACAATTCCCAACATGCCGCAATGGATTTACCAAAATGCAATTTTTATGACTTAAGGAAAAATAAATCTAATGGCTAATGATATTGAAAGACATGAAAAAGCTGCACATTTTCAAAAAGCAAGCTTAATTAGAAAAAAAAAAAAAAACACTTCTTCATGACAGTGGGCATGGGGTTCACTCTAAAGGCTTGATTCCATTGGGAGTAGGGCTGCACGATTCTGGAAAATCGTTTAGAATTGAATTTTGGTTTAGGATTGAGATCATGATTCTTTGGCGCAATTTTTTCCCACAAACTGAAATGCTTATTGTAGTGAAAAAAAAAAACTGGCCATTAAAGTGCAGTTAAAAACAGGTTTAAAAAAAAAAAGGTAAAAAGACAAAATAAGCAAAATAAGTGCACCTTAAGTGCTCTTTGACTCCACATGGCCCTGAACTGAACTAGGGATGCAACAACGTCAAATCATAACCCAGAGATGATACTGCTCAATTAAAACGTCATATCAAACAGGCAGGCACTGATGCAAGCCCAACCGAGGCGCATTTGCGCACAAACAAAAGCCTGCACGGAGAGAAAGCAGCACACCCACTGCATTCCAGCATAAACCAAGATTACTTTTGGGGCAATCCTTTAAAGCCAAACCCCGCATCATCAGGCCCGGCGCAAGAACAGGGAATTGGGGGGTGTGGGGGGCACAGACACGTCCCTTTATGACAATTAGGATAGTCTGGGCTAATTCACAATTATTTTGCTTTATTGACGCTTTTTCCAATTATCCTAATTGGCAACTGAAGACACGGTTTCTCTCCATATGCGATCTAATAGCGATGAAATCATGGGCTAAATTCAATAGAACTGAGAATTGGGGTGGACAAAACATCCGTTTTAAACAATTATTAGTCCTGACCTGTTCCCAGTCATTTTCATGATTAAAAGAAGGTTCACTCTGAGAGCACTCCACACTTAACAGGTGCTGCTTGTTCTCCCCGATTAGGCAGGACTAGAAACATTCATCTGGACGCATATCGGAGCCGCAGGTGCGTTTTTCCGATCGGACCAGGGGGCGATTCCAGGTCCAGCGCACGCGAATCAGACGAGGAATTCCCTACAGTTCAAAGGGGTTTCCCCACTTTATTTTGCTAACAAATGAGTACCTTTGAAGCAATGTGTATTTATTGCCCTGTTCAGAGCATCATACATGTATTTACCATTCTCAGTGAATCAAAAGCATACTACCACTTTAAATTATGATGTGAGCTTTGTAATGCCATAATACCTTTGTGATTTCAGTATATCAGAAGTAATCCTGTGCATCACACACTTAAGTTTGTTACAAGATGATAACAGAGTAGTGGTTTTCATGGGACAATTGTACGGAGTTTGAACCATTTCATCTAATTTTTGCAATTCAGAGGATGAAGCAGAATCCTCAGAATATCAGACTTTATTATTCAAAAGAACATAATTCCAGCCATCTTTATCTTTTTTATCATCTTTAACAGTGCTTTCTTTTCATTCGTTTCTTCTTCTGTATTAAAATGTAGCTTTGAAATATGATGATATGAGCTGTTCGTCCACCATGAGTTGCTGTTTAAGTAGTGCTGTGTTGGGTCCTGCCAAGAGGACGAAAACGGATGAATAGCGTAGTTCAGCCGTTCATATGGAAATACAGAGGGCGCACCATGGGAGGCATGCGATGTCCCGTGTCTGCCTCGCAGCCTGTCGCAGCCAGACTTCAGCCGTATAAATGGAAACATAGCTTTAGTTTGGTCTACGGCTCCTGACATAATACTGGAAAATCGTTGATATTTGTAGATTGTGCGTAGGGGTGAATCGAGATCACAATCTTCTGGCGATATGCATCGTGCTGGCCTAACCGGGAGCGTCTTGGCCGCGTTACGGTTGCCGGAGTTGATCCGTGGCCATTCTAGACAATAGTTGTGATACCACCAGCCGTGCCATGGCCATATATATATATATATATATATATATATATATATATATATATATATATTTAGAACACTAGATTGGATAATGTAAATATGATGACATCAACAAAGTGAAGCACCCGGCCGCCATACTGCTACACCCAACTTCTTCATAAAAATGAATGTTTTCCTATGAGGCCAATTTCAAATAAGACTACAAGCGAGAAAATGCCGATGTGCGCGGCTGTCTTTTGCAGCAATATATATTTGAAGAGCTGAAATCCAGATTAAAATTTTTAAAAACGTAGGGAGGGGACCTAAAGCTGCGTTTCCATCGAACGCAAAACAAAATTTCTCCTTGCTTTATTCGCAACTGTTAAACTTTATTCGAGTTTAACAGTTCGTTTTTCACTTTGAAGATCTTCCTCCGGGTTCGCACGAAGATCCCATTTTCTTCTATCATTGAACAACCTGGCAAAGGATTGACATGCGAATTCTCATCACTGAACAACAGCAATGCAAATTAAGCCTTATTTACAATCAAGGGGCGGTACTTCCTGCAATCTCCAAAAATCATCAACAAGACTGCGCCGCTACGGTTTCAATGCTAACGTCACTAACATTTTACTTTCTGTACAATTTAGGTATTATGATAACATTATGAGAAATAGATGCGGCATGGAAGATGACCCTCTTATGTTTGGTATAGAGCTAGCACGTTTAAATGACGCTCCCGCTGGGAGGTATATTAGTAAAATACTGAATTTCGGATCATCTTTTATTTTGGAAGATAAAGCAAAGATTAATTATCGAATTAAACAAAGCGATGATATTAGATTTAATACATATAATTAGCATAATCCTGATTTAATCGTGCATAAGGATTACAAAGAGAATTGTAGTACAGCAGTTCCATAGATTAGAATTTACTCGTTTTAGGCTCGGGGCTCATCGGTTAAAAATTGAAACTGGCAGTTGGTCTAGGATACCCAGAGACAAAAGAAAGTGTGATTGTGGAATGAATGAAATTCAGGACGAACGACACGTAATAGAAAATTGTAATCACCTCAGATTTTTAAGGGAAAGATACCCAAGTATTAATTTTACCATAGACCGATTTAGCACAAGCGACGATGCACCAAAGTATATTTTTGATGCGATGCATTATTTTGTATAATATAATATTTTATGTGCGTGTATGATGGACTTTCTTTGTCAATAACCTACTACTACTACTACTACTGCAACATTGCACCAACTTGGGAATGAAAATATTCACGAAACTTATGATGTTGTCATGGCCGATGTTGAGCTAGACCACTATTTTTTCTGTGAAACTGCAATGAATAGGTTATTTGACAGCCATTCGCCCGAGTCATTCACGTCGCGCGAGAGTCGCGTGGCCTGGCGCAAACTAGAGTCTTTTTGCATGCATTGACTATGAATGTTATCTGGTCGCGCAAAAAAATTGTTTCTGTTCGGTGGAAAGTAAACGCAGCATAAGACTTTTGCACAGTATGGTACAGTATTGGTCATCCAAAATATAATACAAAGTAGTGCATTTTTAGGCTTCATTCATGCTCAAAGCAAACACAATGTACATTCTCACAAATGTACTACTAAGCTAAGACAGACAAATATGACAATGTTGTTTAGCAGCACACTATCTACCTATCAATAACATAGAGCTCAACTAAGGACAAAATGTATGTACTTGCAAGATTGTACCTGACTGTATATTCTCCCTCAGAGACTAGTCAAGCTGATGAAAAAGATCTGTATGGAGGACTTGGATCGCATTCAATACAAGAATTGATTACTTAACACAATCAGCAGGGTATACAATGTACACAGAACAGAGATTGCATCAAGCAGTTTATTGACCAACATTCAGTTCAATACTGTGAGGAAGGATGGCCAGAATTGATGGGTCATGAGTACAATGTTCTTAAAACTGCTATCTGCCCCACAGTATATGTGATGCATTCAAATCTAATCATGTCTGATGTCAGTGGGAGACAGGAATTACCACGTCTAAGCCGGGAAGCAACAAAAATAAGATGGCCTAAGAAAAGCATATCCACCTAAAAAAATTTTTAAAAATCCCCATTAAAAGTATTTTCAAAAGTTTTAATTTAGAAACTGACACCTTAAGAAATTCCTCTTCTTTTTCGCAGAATCTTCCGGGGACTTAATGCGGCTGCTGTGCTGTTTCTGAGGCGTCTGTAGTATTGCCTGCGCCGACCTGACCCAGTCGCTGGCAGACCTCTTGTTACTCTTGCCCGTTTTCCAGGAAATGACTTTACATCTGGCCTGGGCTGTGCTCTCAGCTCTCTCACCATCAGAGAAGTCCGAGATCTCCACATCTGGCGCCTGGGAGGAAACAAGACCTTTTCATTCACAATTCCACACCATACACTAAGTGGAAATCATCTCGGCCCAGATCTGCATTTTTTAAAGGTCATGAAAGCTTGCAATAGAATGTACTCACTACAGTAATTACATACCTTAATACATGACCCCATTTCAACCTCAATTCCACAGTAAAAGTCATTCATTTTCTCTAATTCATAGATAAGCCCTTGCCATTTTCAAAATGATGCTAACTGAAAATCATGAAAGCCCATTTAAATTGCGGAGTACTACACAACACCAGTGTCACCTGCATGAGCACACGACTGTGGGCACAGGCATGAAGGGAATTAGAGACAAGGGAGAGGGGCGTTTCTGCGCTGTGTGATCCAAAATAATTGAACAGCAATTGAATGGCTGAGTGAGTAAGAGTGAGTGCACTTGTAAAGGTTTGCGTGCAACCAGCACAGAAATGACAGTCACACTGTAGTGCTTCATCTCGATAATCTTCATTATCACCATCTCAGCTGCGACAGAACGGCCCACCTGAAGCTCTCACAGAACCAGTTCCCATGGAAAAATCCAAGCCACACCTTCTGTCATGTGTAGACAAGGCCTGCATTCCTAGCCCATCAACCTCCGCACCCGACAGCCTACGCACTCTCTTATTTGAATGAACTTGACCCTCCTGGGCACAGTGCCAGAAAACGTCACACACTAGCCAGCTACAGAGAACACTATGTTCCTGGATCCAACTCAAAAATGTGTTCACTCTGCACAGCTCTTCGCCTATCAAACCTCTTCATTAGTTTGTTTCACTGAGCAAACAGTAGTTAATCCGATTTACGGTCCCAGAGTACAGGCCATGGCTGTGGCAGTTAACCCTGCTTGCTGCATGGCTACAGCAAACCCCAGGCTGTGAATGGCTGAACTTGACACTATAACGCATGAAGGCTGAATCACCATGCTGCCTGATATGACCCCAAATTAACAACCATGAAGAAGTGCACAGAGGCTGGGCCTCTGGTCAAAAATATGAGACCAAGTGTTTTTTTTTTTTTCATCCCACATCCCAACAAAATACAAACACACACATGAAAAAAGCTTTTACAAAAGGGGGGATGGCAGTTGGTTTGCCGATTTCAAAAAGAATGACTGAAATTATTTAGAGCAGAGAATCTTTGCACAGTCAGTCATTCTCTCCCTACACTTGCAATCATTAATATGGCGTAATGCAAAGTGGTATGCACAAGCTCTACTAGCACAGTTGAAAGAGAGCCTTTGGAAAGGGAAATCGCTCCCATGTAACCAAGCTCCGTAAGGGCAAATGAGGACTGAGCAGAACTGGACAATTCAGAGGCAGGACTCAGCGATGCTACTCATTTTTTTTTTTTATTTTTTTTTTTTTAAATCAGTGCATCAGGTTACGTGCTTTCACTGTAATTGATCAAGAAGTGTCCCATAAAACCAGAGTGAACAAAAGCATATTTGAAGAGGAATGTCTCTTTACACAGCATTAATTTATACTTTTTTATACAATTAATACTTAATTGTCTATGGCGAATGGCATAACCAACAAGGTCCATCAAATGAAGCCCATAAGTACCTAGAAGACACTTGGCGCACGCATTGCCTTCGCCGTCATATTATCATTGAATGTGAATGTTTAATGACAGTGTTGTCTCTACGCATACAGAAATTCTTTCGGATCCTGGAACAACGATAGGAGTTGGATTTTCTCCAAAATGCAATAACTTTCTCCTCAAAACGGCACAGATGAACACATAAAATTTCATTGACATCCATCAACAAGGTGACATATTGACATATTCTGCTAACTGAAGAACAAAGGAACAACCCAACAAACGCCTAGCAGAGGCACAATAATCAAGCAATATATTCCTTGGTCATGGCAACCCACAGAATCAGTGTACACCTCAAGCTGCTCTCGACTGCAATTCTCCCCAGACACGCTAGATGTGAGTAAAACATGCCGAATCTCGAATTTATCACCATTAAGTGGTTATCATCCAATTTAGCTCACAAGCGGTAGATCCCAGTCTTATGGAGTATGGAATCAGAGGGCCTGACAATCAGAAAAGCTTTACTCCGTGTAAATAAATAATTCAATAAACGCTTTGTTTTTTGCTGCAAAAATGACAAAATAATGAAATTTATATAATTATTATTCTGGATTCCATTTTATGTTCATGTCTAGCTTAGGCAATCATAATTAGAGGTATTTGACTGACTTGTTACACCCTTATATTTTTTCACCCTATTGCTGTCACTAATGAAGCCTGATGCCAGTTTTGAAGGGACAGCTGGTAGTGTTAAAATGGTGTTACGCTTCAAGCCCATCACAGTTCCTGGGGTACTTGGTGCGGGATAACTAGTTTTTTTCTTTAAAATTATAACTGTGCCAATGTCCAGATACTTCATCTACCGTCTTGATCGTTCACCCTTAATAAAACAGGGCTTTGAATGTCTTCACCCCTGGGATAAACTCCGCCCTGAAAAAGACCATTGAAGCCTACCAGAGGCCCCTGAGATTGAATTTTTTGGTAATCCTGAGAGCCATTTTATAATTATTAGTGTGAAACAAAGTCTTTTGCTGTTAGAGAGCTTTGGCTTGCTGCCAAAGGTTTTTTTCTTACTCTTGATGTTTCTTGGCACTTGGTATATATTGTCATAATTTTTACCAGCCACAACATCATCTGCTGGCATTGTTTTCAACTTGCGAGTCCGTGCGTGTGTCATCATGGTGAAATGTGGTCCAAGACATGGCGTTTGTAGCAGGATCTACGTACCACAAAAGCGGTTTTGGGTACTTTGCCAGGTGTTTGTGTGTCTGTGAACAGTATTTTCACGGCAATAGTTTCACAATATTTCGAGAAGCAGTCACAAAACTTCACACTCATGTAGTTGAGATCAAAATGAAGGCCATTTTTGAAGATGGGTAGGCTCTGAGCAGGAAGGGGGGTAGGCAGAGCAGCTGGACGGATCCCATCACAATGTGGTCTCCACAAGACACAGCTTACTTATTAACCTGAACTAATATCGCCATTTCATGGCCAATGCACTCAAAATTTAAGCACAAACTATTTGGCCCCTTTGGAACTCAGCACCCTCATCTAGCTTTGAAGATGTACCACAAAGTGCCGCAGGTTAGACTTATAAGCAGACCAATCCTATTAGGGTCACTTCATGAAATGGGGTTATTGTCCTGATCCATATTTTGAGTAGTATGGCAAAAAAAAGAAAAAAATAGACGTGGTAAATGTTGATGTAATCAAGGTATATATAACATAAGATCTTGAACATATCATCAAGATTTTTTGGGGGGGGGGGTGGGGTGAAAAAAATGGGGAATTAATAGGACACCAACACCCCACCTGAATGTGACAAAGGTATTTGCCTCAGTTTTCTGTGAAAAGCGAACAGCTTTAGCTGAATTACCATCGCGTGATATTGTTTTATACGACTGAATTGTCTTTTTGGTAATTTATTTTAAAAAATCCAAATGAAATCAGGTTGTGAACATTACATGGTTGTGCCCTAATATGTTACGTTCAAAAATGCACATCACGCATGATTTGAAACAGACTACAGAATAAGTTCAACACAACCAAATAGAAGAACCACAAGTGACACCCATCACATAAAGAACTACAATCTGTCATATAAAAATAGGACCAAAGGTCCTGTAGCTTACTGGCAAGCAGTCTTACAGCGATGATACAAGCTATGAAAATTTCAGTGTGACATTTGAATCAATGAAAATCAATGTCAAGGTCACTAAATAAAAGTTCACATAGACTTATAAGATCTTCTTTGATAGAATCCTAAGCTCTGAAGGAGTTTTGGTGATACAAGTCATTACAATATGTCAATATGTATTCAATATTTCAAATGTGAACTTTAAAGGTCACAGAATGTCAAGTTGTGGTCAGAAAATGGACTTCATATATGACTTTACAAATTTCTCTACACAAACTTTGGCACAATCTGTGACCATTTTGGTGATACAGGTACAAGTCATTGTAATTTCACTGTGGAGCTTGACCCTCAAAGGTCACTGACAGTGAAGTTGAATGTCACCAAATGAAAGTTCATATGTGACTTCCTAGATGACAGCAACACAAACCTAGGCTCCATCTGTGACCCTTTTAGTGATACAAGTCATCGAATTTTCACAAGGTCACATTTGACCTGTGAAGGTCAATACGAAGGTTATCAAATGAAATTTCATACACTGCCCGGCCAAAAAAAAAGTCGCCGACTCAAATATTTAGTTGGAACCCCTGTAGCTTTGATTACAGTGAATATTTGTCTTGCCATTGTTTTGACAACTATATGCAATGCCAGAACATTTATTTTCGATCAGAAATGCCATAATTTTTGGCTGAGATCTTGTCTTCTCGACATAGTGGTTCAACCACTCTGTAGTCTTTCTTGTGCACATCCCAGTAACTTTTAATGCGTTTAAGGTCAGGAATTTGTGGTGGCAAATTTGTTTGTGAAAATGATTCCTCATACTTATTTTTGTCTTTCATGGTTTTCTTCGCTAAATACAGGCCAATAACTTGCCCGTTCTGAAATTATGTAACATCTTTTCCACCATCAAAGGATGTGTCTTCCGACATGATTTTTTAAGAAATAACTAGCGAGGTGCTTCATCATTCAGGGTTAAAATGATTATTGCAAGCTGAAACATATTAATAACGGCAATAATTATAGAATTTTTTCAATAATTTCCAAACGGTGACTTTTTTTTTGGCCAGGCAGTGTATATGACTTCCCATATGTTTGCAATACAAACCTAGGCTCCATCTCTGACCTTTTCAGTGATAGATGTCCTTTAATTTTCTCTGGGTCTAGTAAGACATCAGAAGGTCAATATGAAGGTCACCAAATGAAAGTTCTTACATGACTTCCTATACATCTCCAATACAAACAAAAACTGTTTGTAACCATTTTTCTGATAAAAGTCATTGAAACATCACTGTAAAGTTTGGGCATTCAAGGACACTGAAGGTCAAGTTCAAGGTCACTCAATGAAACTTCATATACTCAGTAAAAAAAAGTGTTGCATTCCCTATACATTTTTCTGGGTGCAATGTTTTTGAAAGGGTTTAAAGGTAACAGAATTAATATTATAACCAGGATTCTGCATATACCAACAAACCAATCTTTTGTCAATGAAATGAACTTAAATGGGGTATCCCATGTCCCTTATGGCATGTAAGAATCTAGTGCTGAACTTCAAATGAAGGAGACACGAGGACGCAGTAAGTATGGTGAAATCTAAAAATTTAGAATTGACCAAACTCATCCAATAGTTTAAAAATGACATATTAGAGACCAGTCAATATCGGGAACTTCCACCCAGCACTTGGATCACAGCTTGGAGTCTTCGTCTCATACCCATCACCTGATGTCGAAATTGCTCCATGGGCAGCTGCTGCCACTCCTTGTGCAATGTTGCTTCCAATTCACACACATTCTGTGGAGGAGGATCCTAACGTTGAATCCAGCGTCCCAAAATATCCTATACATGTTCCAGAGGATTAAGATCCGGGCTCATTGCTGGCCATGGAATGTGCGTCAGAGCATTGTTCTGGATAACCTGGGTCACAGCTCGTGAACAATGTGGCCGAGCATTGTAATCCATGAATATCGGTCTGCTAGCCAGTGGGTGATTGTGAAAATGTGGCAGAACAACGGGATTCAGCACCTCCTGGATGTAGCGATCCCCTGTCAGTGGTGGTACAGTTGGCATGATGTTCCTCGCAGTATAAGCTGTTCCAGGATGCCTCCAAACTCTCACTCTTCCATCCACAACATGCAGAAAGAATCTGCTTTCGTTGGACCAGTGGACTCTGCTCCAAGACCTCAAGTTCCATCCCTGTCTCAGTCTACTCGAGGCTAGACATAGCCGTTTGTGGTTGTGAGTTTAGGTCGCTTGACAACCCTTCTGGACCTCAACCCTGCGGCTTTAAGACGATTCCTCACTGTCTGGTGGCTGACGATGAGGAAGCCATAGATGTTTCAAGGTTGTGCTTGAAGCAAATTGATGACACCTTACCACCCTTAACGCTCTATCATCTCTATCTGAGGTCTGCGAGGGTCAGCCAGAGGGTCTGTCATCTCTTACGTGGTCTGCCAGAGGGTCTGCGATTCTTTACGTCATTACTTTGCGTATGTTTTCTTACCAAACGGCTTATTGTTGAGTAGTGACGTCCGGTTCTTCTGCCAATCTCCTTGAAGAGAAGACCTGCTCTATGAAGGCCAATAATCTGCCACTTGACTGCTTCTAACATTCGTCTACCCGGCATTGTGTCACAATGGCTGAGGCGGTCACAGACCAGCTTTTATAGGCGACATTGACCTTAAGAAGATACTGCAATTTGCATAATACATGCAGCATGCTATTCACATGCTGATTGCTACGTTTTGGTGATCATTCTCCCTACGAAAACATAACACATTTAACACCAGATCTTAACTGAATAGCCACCATCAACAATAGATTTGGGCATTTAGATATTGTAATGTATCAAGGGTTTTAATGTGGGGGTGCAACACTTTTTTTTTTTACTGTGTTATACATTACTTCCTAGATGCCCGCAATACAAACCTAAGCTCTATCTGTAATAGTTTTGGTGATAGAAGTCAATGAAATTTCACTATGTGAAGTTTGACCTTCGAAGGTTACCAAAGGTCAAGTTCAAGGCCACCAAATTAAAGTTCATGTATGACTTCCTATACATCTCCAATACAAACCAAAATTATCTGTAACCATTTTGCTAATATGAGTCAGTAAAATTTCACTGTGAAATTTGACCTTCGAAGGTCGCCGAAGGTCAAGTTCAACGGCCACCAAATGAAAGTTCATACATGACTTCCTATAAGTGTTCAATGCACATTTGGCCTATTCTCCATAAGAAATAATTTTATTACATTTCAAGTTATATCTTCCAACATTGTTAATATATTCCCTGACCACAAGTATTGCCTTTCAAAGTCATCTGAGGTCAACTTTAACATAGCCAATGTATAGATCATATAAGACTTCCTATATGTCGATAATAAAAACTTAATCTCCATCTGCATCCATTTGGCCTCCACAGGCCATCTTGCATATTCATGAAGTGCAGCGCCCCCAACAGACAGATTTCCATCGATTCAATCAAAATGGTGCTCTCACTGTACATTGATGTTACCAAGGTAAGTCAATTGCCTGATGTAGGGGAAAAAAAAAAAAAAAACTATCACGCAATTTTTGAGAAATAATTTTTTTTTATTTCTCTGTCCTATCTTTAACATTGGGGCCAAAATTTCAAGGGCCCATAAAACGGACAAAATGATTCAATCAAAAATCAGAGAAATACTACTGGAGATATGGTCTAGTAGTACAATATTGCAAATTTACATGAAAATTCATCAGGCCAAAAAAAAAAAAAATGTTCCGGACGACGGACGCCGCAAAATGACAATAGCTTATCGGCCCATAGGGTCGGTAAGCTCAAAACTACAGAAATAGTAAAGTTGTTTTGTCGGAAAGTCAGTATCGCGTTCATTTTTCTGTGGTTATGTTTTAAACATAGACAACCGTGCTCAGTGGATGCAAACATTGTGTTAAGCCATTTTAGGACATTCGCGATATGGAGTGTTATGGCCCCAATTTGTTATTACATTTATAACACAACAGCAACAGCAAGGGATGACAGACACAGTTTTAAAAACCTCAACACATTTAATTAACAAACACCATAACAACTAACTAACCTAAAGACCAAGATTGAATTATGTACAAAACATAAATATTTACAATCCGTTTTCGTGGGGGTGGCTTGGTGATGTCCTGGATGATGAAAATGCTCAAACACAGGCAAAGAAATCCACAAAAGAAACGTCACAGGTCTTGAACAGAATGGCAGGTCTGGTCATCTTCTTGCAATTTCTCCTACTACTTTACTGTCTCAATTCTTTTCCTTATATACTCTTTTGCAGACCCCACCCACATTTAGACCTCTTTTTTTTTATTTTCTGAGACTTGCCCCAGACATGTCCAGGACATGTCTAAACATGACTCCAGTCTGAGCTTAACAAAAAAAAGGTAAATACTGCCATCTAGTGGCCTATATTCACATTACAGGAGGAAGAGACCAACATACAGCTGTGGCGCTGTTTCTAATGTCACCACCTGAGATCACAAAGCCTACTATGGTGAGTATCATGTCTGCTGATACTATGTTCACATTGTTATGATCCCCCCAGTTTCTTGAAAAGACAGATTAAAGTGTGTAGACTTATGTACAGCACGAAAAAGTAGTCAACTTTGTCTAAGAAACCTGGTGATTTTCTCAATTAGCCAACAGCACCGTATCAACATGCATACTGCCAAAGACACTGACCGCACGTCACGTCTTCAGTCACGTTCAGACATAAAATTTACCTAACTGGTTGTTTGATGCTTTGTTGGAAATTCTGTTTCAAATAAACTTTTCTGATTAAATTTAGACAAGTTTTATTAAAAATCATTCTGGCCTCCCATGCTGCTGTGACTTAAGCGTGGTTGTGAACGTAATTCTTCCCTGACTGGACACGGGTGTTCCGAGTTACGTTCGTCCATTTTTCAATTCGGAACGAGTGACGGATCTTGTTACTTATTTGTTTAGATTTCTTTGCATGTGTTGATTACTTGGGGGGTGGCCGACATTTGGTGAAAAGTTCATGTCAATAGGTCCATTAGAAATATATTGACTGAAAAAATTACGCATTCAATACTTATTTTCCCGCTGTGTATGGTTGTAAAATGGATGCCAGGCTTCAAGTGCATGCAAAATTCCATGAGTTCTGATGTACAGGCCCTCAAAAATGCTATTTCTGAATGGGGCGCTACAGAGAGACTTTGTTACACCCAGGGCCAATTGAGATATCAAATCGAAGAGCATTACACTTTGTGTGCCAAGTTTTGAGAGTCCTGAAAAATGTGTTTGTAAAATTGGGAAAAATGCAGAAATTGGATCATAGCTCACCTCCTGAAAGGCAAAAAAATTTCCAAAAAGATTCACAATAAAGTAAATTAAAATGCCCACTTATCCTGCCAATCAACTTCAGGTATCAAATTAATCAATCTTTCAAAGGCTTATCAAATTAATGGGAACAGGTTGAAAGTAATCATGCTGTAAAAGGTGTGGATCGTGCCCACTCTGACAACGGCTACTTCTGACGGCATATCCCGGGTATGTACTGATCCTCCCGCTTCAATCTAATGCACCACACCAATAAGAAGGGCGTGCAAAACATGTAGAATCAATGTATACCATTTCAAGCATCAGAAAAAGTGAAATACAGGCCAATGTTAGCTTTTAGGGTAAAACATGTCGCCCCTTCAAGTCTACAACAAGTCTACAATTTGCGATGAAGATAACCATAGCACACTTCAGCCATTTCGTCCAACTCTCGCATAGGCAGAGTCTATTGCTCCAATTGTGGTCCAGACCCCTCTCTATGCACTTGCCAGTTCTGGACACTCTAAAACTATGCCAGAGAACTGCGTCTCTGGAGACACCGGGTATTCGGACTCATACGTATATCCTTCAGGTTCAGAGACAGTTTGAGCTTTGCTCATATTTACGGGGAGCTTGGCAGGGAAAATGGAGTTTTCCTGTTAATGCACGAAGGAAATGAAATGTACAATGTCATATCCGGAGAGAAAAGTTACATCCCCTATTCTGTGACAATTGGCCAATTCAGTGAGGTTTATTAGATCTTTTTCTAAATGAACATATTTCATTTGTTGATTTTTAACCCCTTTTTGCATAAGCCACATATGGCTGCTTAAGCTTTACCCTATTTAAGGCTTTATAATTCAAGACTTGTGAATCATAGAACGTGAAAATGGCTTAACTGAAACAAGACACCTGAAGCATTTGGAATTCCACTGCATTTCAGGTCCTTTTTATAATTTTAGTTCAAAGTAGAGCCAAAAACACAAAAATCTTCAAGAAAATCCAGCAATAATTTATTTATTTAATACTGTACTGTATTAAAAATGGCTGGGAGTTCAAACAATACAGTTCTGGGATCATAAACTCCTTGACCGTAAATGTACTTCATCTGACAGTGATTCTCAAAATTATCTACTTTATAAGCCAAACAAGATAGCTCTCCAAATGGCTCCCCACACTGTCAGAGCCCTCAAAATTACACACTGTCAAATCATACAATAATCGTATGTTTACCACAAATAAACTTTTGACTCATGAGGGTCAATATGGATCATAGTGTTAGCCAGGCCTCCGCCTCGCCATCTTTGAGATTGGGAATGTTTACCTAAGACAGTGGGGTCACTCCAATTTTAGACGGGTGAGGTTTGCTGACATGATGTTTAAGATTGCAGCTTGCGTATGAGGCTGCACCGTTTGTCTCCAGTCTATCTACAGGGTTCTGCGGGCGCCGACCACCGCCGACCAGCACTTGTAATGCACAAACCAATGAACGCATCCAGTGTTAAATAAAACTGCGAGAAACAAAACATGAATGACCCCCCCACCCCACCCCTTATGTTACTGACATAGCCAATTCGCAGGAATCTCCTGCGGTGGTCATCATAGCAATCTACCTGTTGTACATGTGTTATGCTTGGACATAATATTATGGCCCATCCTAATTGTCACAGCTGCTCTGCACTGTGTATTGGCACAGCTGTGCGAAGAAAATAACTTGTCCCACCATTGGCTCAGCGGCTGTGCAAATAGCCACTATTATGCTTTGATACAAGTGTAGCTGACGTGCAGGCGGCTAGCGGAGATGGCCAAACGGAGGATTTAGGGCCCAATTGTAAGCTTTTTAACCCCTTTGCGCAGAAGCCAAATCTGGCTTTTTAGGTGTTACCTGATTTAAGGCTTTATAATTCAAGATTGCAGCTTCACAGACAGAAAATCATACATTAATCATATAATTAACACAAATTAACTTTTGGGGCATGAAATTCAGCATGAACTAATGATTTTCTGTTTGAGTTTAGCATGAATTTATCAATATCAGTGCAGTTGAACATCATTGGTCACCAGTGACCTTTCCAAACACAAAACATGCCTTTTCTCCATAAAGTAAACAATATTGTCCATTTTTCTTCGAAGTCCCCCAGCATTAAATAAAGTGCTGATTAAACAGCTGTAACATTCACGCTGCAATGAAAAGCTAACCGCTCTCACATCCGAGCTCATAGGCTAACCTTACACCTTATAAGGGTAAAAACTCACTAACTCAGTAATATCTGAATTCTGAAATACACCTTATTTCAACAGAACAGAAATTTCACTTTCAGGAAAAATCAAACGACATGTGTCTCCATATTCAACAGAATGGTGTAATGAACGTACCGAGGGATCTACTGACGTGCGTGTGACGCATGCATTTGGGGAAACGAAAACCTCGGCATTCGATGTCTTTAAACGCGGTATAAATTCTACAGCAAAAGCCATATTGAGCAAAATGCAAACAGAGTAGAAGTATAACCTGTTTTCTTCATTGATGCCCTCCTCCAGAGACAGATGTATCAGGTAGAAGGAACCCTCCAGTACAGTTTCATTCGGAATAATTCCCATTGACCACGTCCATACAACATGTATCTCATAGATTAAACTGAACACTTCAGGCCGGTTTCGAGTGTCTTTGTTTCTTTGATATCGCATCATTTTCAGCTGCGCAACCGTGGCCAACATTCGAAGAATACAACCGACCTTACTTTTACGCTTAGCTTTGTATCCTATTCTTATTGTCTGATCAATGTATTTAAGCTCTTGAGGAAAGTTTAAACACTCGGGAATTGGATAAGAAACCAGTCTATCAATACATCGTTACCGGGGAAGCTTCACGACGGCGTGAACTATAACTGCAGAGTTAGGGCCGATTCATAGTCGGCAAAGGCACGCAAACGCGAACGCATGGAGACGCATCGCGACGCTTCACGACGCTTTGGCCACCATGATGCGTTCGATTGTGTAGTCTGATTTTTCAATACGCGACGCAGCAACGCATGTAATACCGTCCGTCGCCAACGGCGGCGGTAATGTGTATAATATACATTTAAACACTTTTTAGCAGACATAATAGAAGAAGACTTCTGGAATAAAAGAAAAACTAATACTGTTGGGTATTAGAGATAGTGCCACCTCAGCAGTAATACACTGGAAACCGAGCAAAATTAGATTCAAATCAGATTTTTCGGCGATACGATGGCGTACGCTTTGTTTGTGCTCGTTAAAATTATCCTTGATGATTTAACCAGTGACTGCCTAACGTTAGCCTAGTGTCTGGGCATCTGTCAGCCTATGGACCGGTTGTGCTTTCTAAACATCAACATATTCACGATCATACGCAAAACAGGCGACGTATTGGTTTTAACTTGTGGCCAGTTATGAGGAAAAAATGCAATCCATGTATGGTGTAAGGTCGCTATTTTTTCAGCTTGTTTTTTTTTCTCCCTTTAGCTTGAAAATAGTCAGGGACGTCCAGTGGTACACGTACCCTCAGCACTCACCTCCGTGGAAGTTTATCTTTCCATAAATGATCCCATTACCCCACCTACAGCCCAAATTTTGTTTTACAGCATTTGTAAGCCCATTCTATTATAAAACAGCGTTGTGCATCAATGATGCTGACTTAAAAAAAAAGTTATGGCGTATGACATGGGTCTGATTGATAACGTCAGATGCAGTCGTGAAATCTTGAGTATAAATTAGGCTAACGCAAAGGGTTACTGATTTGAAGTGGGCTGTATTCTGGAGACGACCACCTTGACTAGCTGATTATAGCTGGCTAAGGTGTCAGGTTAAGGTAAACTGATAATAGCCATTTAACGTTCACTGATTATTCACGATATATCCATCGCAACGACAGTTAATAAATTCTCTTGCCAAATAACTTGCCAATTGTTTGCTGCGCTGGAAAGAGACTCGGGGTCAGTCAGCTATCCAGTCATTCTGTAGAGATCAGTGAATGTCACTCGGAATGTCAGCCGAAATGTCACCAGTGACGCTGCTGCCCCCTATTGTGTGAGCGGTGTACTGCATGGACCTATAAGGGCCGGTTCATACTCAACGCAAGGTACGCGAGCGCGAACACAAGGCAACGCATTGAGCAACGCAAGGTATCCATCTTGCGTCCTTGCGTGGCAAAGTGTGTCGTCCAAATTTTGGTAACGCGACGCGTCGACGCGTGTATTTCCGTGAGATTCCAATAGGGGAGATAAAGCAAATAATGCACCATATGCAGTGTTCAACACAACAAAAAGAAGAAAGAAGGTGGAGGAGACGGAGAGGACTTTGCTACTCCCTATTGCATGAGCAGTGTACTGCTTTTTAACGAGGCACAGCGCAGCAAGGGATGCGCGTTCAGGCTTCTCTGTGAACGGTATGGAACGGACCTGTGGTCGCGTTCGCTCGCGTGCCTTGCATCGAGTATGAACCGGCCCTAAGTGTAATGCATTTAACGTATCGCCCGTGCGGCTTGCGTACACCGTGTACACTATGAAAGGGAGTGCGTTACTTGCGTCGCTCGCGTCCCTTGCTTCCGTGACTCGCGTCGCCTATGAATCGGCCTAAGATGAATCTGAGTATATAATTGAGTGACTGGTTATCGACACCAGTACTTGGGTGGAAAGAAGGGAGCGCTGAATTTGTTAATGGAGGAATATACGCGTTAATACATGGGAGGGAACTACACATATTTTATGTGTGATGACTGTAATTGACAGTAGAATGCGAGAGAATCAATACCAAGTCGGATTTTTTGCTTCACAAAACATATTTTTTTAACCACTAACTGGAATACTGTTGGCTTACTGTAGCTAAAATGGTTGCTACAGACTACCATGTTTTTTTCTGTCGCAAGTGATAATTTTTTTAAAACTACTGGATCGATGCTATGGGCAAGGATATTGACCAGTTTGCACATCAGGCTAAGCTGAGGAATTTAATTCATGATACTCCTGAAAAACAGGGATTGGAGGGAACTTCTCCATACACTAAATCGCGTTTCAGCTCTGCCTGCTTGTGAATATTCAATAGCTGATCCGGAGGTGCCATCTGGTGGTGGAGTACTGTAACTAAGTGCTTAAATTTGCATATCTATAGACGCGAGTGTCTACATCTGCAGAAAGGGGTTAAGGTGAGATTAAGCGTTGCACTTACAAGATAATAACAGGGTTCGAAATTCGCGGTAGTCCGCTATTGCACACAAAAGTAAAAATTAAGGCAGACTCATAAACTTGTCTTCAAACTAGTCCGAGTGTTTAAAAGAGCTATATGCAAGCTTGTGGCCAAAATTGGTAGTGTAATCACATTTAAAGTAGTGCAGAGCGCAGTATCCCCTCCTCCTCTCCACCAGACGAGAGGCTGCCAGCTAGATTGCTGGATCCAGCGAGAACATCTATTACACAGAGCTACCATGGCTACGTTTCAATATCGCCATTGATTTGTTCTCACAGGGTTGTGTTCAGTTCAGTTCAGTTCAGAAAAGATCGAGACTAATGACTAACTAACTTTAGCAATGGTCATATTGGTCAACTTGCTTGTCACTCTTTTGTTTGGATAGCCCAATAAAGTCCATACTGTAAAATGCGTAAAGAATGAATGAGGACTCATTTGACCGATGTACTGTCTCAATTACATTTCATATTACCATAATGGCTGTACTAATGTTTGAACAGTTTGCACAGAGTCTCAGCAGAAAGCCAGAGAAAAGAACTAATGCATTGATGATGTTGGCAACTAAGAGCCACGGTTTTTATTTCTCAAACAATTGGTTGCCTTGTCAATTTTATGACCAACCTGCATACGCACTAACGTACCATGAACAAACATACATAACGTTAATCAACTGTAGAGAATATTTGAAATGTTTGTGCCTATATTAAATAGAATTAAGTTAGCCAAACGTAGCTGAATCTTAACTGCCCAGGAGAAAATTAGCGACTTCGGCGTCGGTCTTCCAATTCTTCTCTGCTTTCAGCCGTCTCCATCTTTCAAAGGCATGTCCTATACAGATCCTTGTTTTGTTTCTGACTTTGTCGCGACGTATTTCAGAATCATAATGAGGCTTTTTAGGTTTAGTAACGTCAGACATTTGTGTTCCGAAACACTGGTAGCTGCAGCGCAGTGGTAACTGGCTACCTGGATGCCGAAATTCTACTGACTTCGTGATTGGGAGATGGGTGGAGGGCAGCGCAACAGGCCAAAACACAAAATTTTGACAGAAATATTAGTTGTGGGCTGCAACTTCACTTCTGTAATGAGAATATTCTGGCTGGACTACTGTCGTCAGTGATATAAGTATTTGAAATTAACAAAATTCCTTAATGTCTAATGAATACCAGGGCCATTTCATGACTAATCAACATACATTTCTAACATATTGCTCCTCAAATAAAATATTGTCAACATGGAAAGAATTCCGTGGCCAACCTCTTTATCAGCTTTTTATTACCCAGTATGATTTCAATAGTGTTCCCTGCCGGGGAATATCGCAAGACAAGTCCTCCCGCCCATTCACAAACGCATTTAAAAGGAAAAATGAAATTAAATGCCCGTTTTAATTTAAATGGTCCGATTTGAAGCTCCTTGACTTCAAAAAGGTAAATCACCAACGTAACCGTTTACATTTGTTTGAGATGAATGAATGTCTTTAAAAGGAAAAGGGAAAGCGATAAAATAAGAGCCAGGACTACAGTCAACTTTGGACTGGCTTTCACCTGCTGGCAAGAGCTGAAAGAGGAGGAGGGATATTTGACTAATGAAGACCTGGCGTTGCTACTTTTGGACAAGTAAGCACAAATTGTACTTACTGTTGTAAATACAACAAATGCAACGAACATAATCATATCTGTCACATATTTGTTGCATATCTGTCATATATCCATTGCATTCCTGTTACATATCCATTGACTGATTGGACTAGTTTTCACGCTGTGCATGTCAGCTTTATTCCTACAAGTGATAAACTGTGCAGACGTTTCTCAGTCAAATGTTATTTTTTCAACCTTGCATATTTGCCTGCGACACAATCATCACTACTACTATTTGAGGTCTGTGTCTGTCTCCCTCTGTCAGCAGTGCGTAGCGCACAACATACGTCATTCATCGTAAGTCATTACTTTACTGTGAGATGAAAGCTGGCCTTATCATTTCTCTTCGCTTCACACAGGCTCCATTCAGCCTCACTTCGTTTCACACAGCCAGACCCCAAGTTTGCAGTGTTGGCTTCAGTCAGTCTGGAGCAAAGGTGATCTTTTGTTACAAATCCAAACACATTTTGAGATTAACTTTGAATACCCTGGCTGAGTTCACCGCATTCGTTAGCAAAATGCTTGCCTCGGCTAAATGCTTGCCGACGACAACGCTGCAACAGTGCGAAACAACTGAGGTGTCTGTGTCAGAGAAACACCGGTGATTTGAATTGGCTTTGGCATTGATTTTGGAAGAGTTAGACTTGGGCTTTTCTTTGAAAGATGAGCAGAAAAAGGCACTCAAGTCATTCGTTTCAAAGACTGATGCATTTGCTGTTTTGCCGATGAGATGCAGCTAGAGTTTAATTAACCAGCTGGCTCCGCTGGTAGCGAAACGAATGGGTGTCAATGAGTAACTGCGTTTACATGCACACCATATTCCGATTGAGGTCCATATTCTGGTTAGGGTAATATCCGAATAAACTATTTCTATGCGCTGAGCGATGGGAATATTCCGTTTACATGATAATTAGCATATCCACCACTTTGGTCCAATCTCAACATCGGGTTTTCAGCAAATACAACGCTCAAAAGTAATCGTCAGGGCTTTGGTTGCCTTCTGTTAGAGCTTCAAAGCAGACATCGACTCCACTCTCTTGGCCATTGCCATCGGTCTCTGTCCCAGAATTTCATCCATGACCGCGAAATAAATGAAACTGGCTGGATTAGGGCCACTGGGTATTGTTTTTTTTTTGGTTGTGGCTATTTTTACGACAGTCGTGAGCTTACTGTAATTTGCGATTCTTACAAACTTCCGTATCCGCATGTACAATAGGAAATTGGCCCTAGAAAAAATTGCTACTCAACTGGGTTGAAAACATCCCGCTTTTTTTGTGTGCCTTGTGGTTAACATTACTAGACCGGCAAGCCGTCTTATTTACTTACAGTCAGGATGTCCTCTACTCAAGTTAAGTAGGGTTAGTTATTAGCCAACTAACTTTGCCAGCTTGCCATCTAACTCATTAGTCAACTTGTAATCTAAAATTTCTTGCAAGGACAAACTTTGTGCAGCTATCAGCACTTCTGCACGACACAAATCACTACTGACTATTGAGTGTGGAGAGTGACAACCTGACTGTTCCCCAAATATTAGCGAGCAAACCTTGAATTGAAACTTAGTCTCTCATAACTACCTAACCCGTTAGCTAAGTCAAGCAACTAGAAAACATAAGGAATGTTACAGCTGTCCCGCTGGCTAACATCAGCCGAAATATTATAGTTAATGCCGTGGTATGAGCATAGACTGTATTAATCAGTCTATGGGTTCAAGTCCAGATTTCCTACGTTGTGGATGAACATACCGAAGCTGGTAAGAATAGCAAACTGGAGTAAGATTATGACTGGCGTAAAAATAGCCACTGCCTATATCTTTTTTTTCCACTTTGGAATATACCACCTTCAGAGTTTTCCAGTGATGCTCAGCTTGGTTGGCAGTTCACGCAAAACCAGCCTCTATACACTTTTTGCGCACCTTAAAGATATCACTGTTACGGTGCTTTTGCCCATTGACATATTCCATTATATTCATGTCTTTCATTATCTGAATGCACACAGTCGTCTCCTCTTCCCTCCAAAACGCTAATTCCTTGGGAATTGAACAGGCCCAAACGTAACTGAATATTTTGTTCAGGGGCATTTTCCAATTAAGGTGTATACATGAACCAATATTCCAGTTAAAACAGGCATACGTCAGGGGTCTTATTCGGAATATTTTGAATGGGAAAATAACCTTAATCGGGTTATTGCATGTGTTTACATGACAGGTACGCAATCGGAATATTCTCATGTTCTGATTAATACAGGAATATGGTATGCACGTAAACGCAGTAAGTAAAAACCCACTGGTGGTTGTAGTGTCACCGATGATCACCCTTATGGAGGACCAGGTCACAGTAGTGACCAAATTTGGACTCACGGCCATGCAACTTGGTGTACAGAAATTGAAGGAAATTCGAAATGGCCATTGTCAGTTGTCCTGAAGCCTGGCTCATGCAGAGGAACTGGCGCGACATGTTGGCTACCAAGGTCTTCCGAGATGACCGCCTAGGAATCGTGGTGGATGAGGTACACCTCATTTACAAATGGTAAGAGGAATCAAGTAAACTACGCAATAGCGATAAAGTCTACATTCAATATTTACAAGGAATGTGCACTGAATGTACACCCAGTTGTGTTACACATGGCTCCATTGTGATATTATAATCAAAGCAGACTGAAAGTCGGAATGCTCCTCTCTTATCCTCCTCCACTGTCGGTGTTAAACTTTGTTAAGTAGCTTATATATTAGGACCACGGGGATGGGCACTAGTGTAGATGGATAGACTTCTCCATAACTAGCCGTATCCCCTCTATGTTTACTCCCCCGTTGACTCTTTTCTGTCACTCTTGTAATGTGAATATAGGCCACTAGATGGCAGTATTTATCTTTTTTTTTGTTTAGCTCAGACTGGAGTCATGTATAGACATGTCCTGGACATGTCTGGGGCAAGTCTCAGAAAGTTAAAAAAAAGAGGTCTAAATGTGGGTGGGGTCTGCAAAAGAGTATATAAGGAAAAGAATTGAGACAGTAAAGTAGTAGGAGAAATTGCAAGAAGATGACCAGACCTGCCATTCTGTTCAAGACCTGTGACGTTTCTTTTGTGGATTTCTTTGACTGTGTTTGAGCATTTTCTTCATCCAGGACATCACCAAGCCACCCCACTAAAAAGGGACTGTAATTATTTCTGTTTTTTCTTATTTATCAATCTTGGTCTTTAGTTGTAGGTTGTTATTAGTCTTTGTCTTCGTTAAAAATTAAATGTGTTTTAGTTGTTAAAACTGTGTTTGTCATCCCTTGCTGTTGCTGTTGTGTTATAAATGTAATAACAAATTGGGGCCATAACAAATTGGGGGCTCAAGGTCCGGGATAGACCATTGTGTGAGTAATTTATTGAAAATCTAACATTCCAAATTGTGAAATTGTTTTTGTGAATTTTCCTAGATATATATTGACAACAGCCATGGATGATTTCTTGGCATCACCAACCGTAGGGGTTTTGAAGTCTTTTAAAAAGACAGAACTGCTAGAAATTTGCAGACAGTTGGAGCTGACAGAGGTAAAACCAGCCATGCGAAAAGCAAGACTGGCTAGAGAGATAGTTGAATATTACATTGATGAAAATGTGTTTGCACCAGGAGATCTGGAACAGTTTCCAGTGGAAAATCCAAATATAGAAATGGAACTTAAATTAAAAATGCTAGAGATTGAAAGGAAGGAAAGAGAAAAAGAAAGGGAGGAAAAAGAGAAAGAAAGGGAAGAAAGAGAAAAAGAAAGGGAGGAAAAAGAAAAACAAAGAGAATTTGAGAGGGAAGAAAAAGAAAAACAAAGGCAGTTTGAGTTAGAAAAATTTGCAAGAGAAGAAAAACAAAGAGAATTTGAGTTAGAAAAATTTGCAAGACAGAGAGATTTTGAATTAGAGAAATTCGATAGAGAAGAAAGACTCCAAATGGAGCAACTAAAAATAAAAATTGCAACTGAAAATAAATTTCGGGCTAGCCAGGAGGTAAAACTGGTGCCTCCATTTTCGGAAAAGGATGTTGACAACTATTTCCAATGTTTTGAAAAGGTAGCAAAGAGTTGCCAGTGGCCAAAGGAACACTGGCCTCTGATGTTGCAAACTGTCCTCAAGGGTAAAGCTCAACAAGCCTATTCGGCTTTGTCTGCAGATGATTCCTCTGATTATGAGGTTGTCAAAAAGGTTATTTTGAGAGCTTATGAGTTGGTTCCAGAGGCTTACCGACAGAAATTCAGAGGTCTGAAGAAATCTGAAAATCAGACTTATGTTGAATTTGCTAATGAGAAGCAGGTTTGCTTTGAGCGCTGGTGTACTTCTATGGAGGTCAAGGATGATTTCAACTCACTAAAAGAGATGGTGTTAGTTGAAGAATTCAAGAACTGTGTTAAGGATGATGTTAAGACCTACCTTAATGAGAAGCAAGCACTGAACTTGCAATCAGCTGCCAAATTTGCAGATGAATATGTTCTCACTCATAAGTCTAAATTTCAGTCTAGCAGTAACAATAAATGGTCCCAATTTCAGAAAAAGGGTTACGGTGATACCCAAGATTCCTCACCCAAAGACAAAGACAAATCTGGTGATGGTGCTCAGAAATCCAGTAATAGGTCTGATCAAAGTGTGAAAGCTGACAGTGACAAAAGTGGTCTAGTTTGCAGTTATTGCAAGAAATCTGGTCATGTTACAACTAACTGTTGGTTCCTTAAAGCTAAGAAAGAAAAAGAAAAGGATACCAAACCAAATGCCTTTGTGAAAACAAGGTTAGAAACCCCTGTAGTAGATAACCAATCTGCTAAATTGCCTGCTTCTTGTGGGGCTAAAAAGCCTAATACAGCTGACTTTGTGAGGGAGGAATTTCTTCCATTTGTGTCAGAGGGATTTGTGGCTCTGAATGAGCATACTACTCCTGTCCCCATATATATCCTAAGGGATACCGGAGCTTCTCAGTCACTTTTGTTGATGGACTCCTTGGAGTTACGTGATGAGACCGCTTCAGGGGATTTCATACTTGTACAAGGTATTGAAGGGAGGACTGTATCTGTACCCCTGCGCTCTATATTCTTGAAGTCAGATTTAGTTACAGGACAGGTAAAGGTGGGACTTATGTCAAGTCTACCTATAAAGGGTGTTTCTCTGTTGCTAGGCAATGACCTGGCTGGGGGCAAAGTAGTTCCCCCTGTACATCTTACTTCACAGCCGAGCACTGAAAATGGGGATGAGGACCCATCTCTGTATCCTTCTTGCGCAGTGACTCGTGCTATGGCCAAGAAGGCTAAAGAAGATGATGTTGTGGTGCCGTCCAGTACATTGAATAGTCAGGACTCAGGTGGTTCGCCTCATGACTCTGATTGGCCTACTATGGTTTCTCCGTTTGAGGACTTATCAGATACTTTTATCAGTTCTCTATTCAGCCAGCCGGATGGGTCTGGTGATTCTGATGTGTCTGGAGACTTGTCTCTGTCCAGAAAGCGGTTGATTGAGGAGCAAACTAATGATCCTGAAATTGGTGTACTAAAGAGGAGAGCCCTTCCTGAAAAAGAAATAGATGCAGTTCCAGTTGGGTATTATCTCAAGGATGGTGTGTTGATGCGGAAGTGGCGCCCTCCTGATATCCCTGCCAATGCAGATTGGGCAGTGGTCAGGCAAATTGTTGTTCCGAAGGTCTATAGGAATGAGATCTTAACAATGGCTCATAGTTTACCTTTAGGAGGTCATCTTGGTGTTAACAAGACTGTTGATAAGATCATGAAACACTTCTTTTGGCCTGGGCTTCGGAAAGACGTTTCCAACTTTTGCAAAACCTGTCACACTTGTCAGGTAGTTGGAAAACACCAGTTAGACCCACCTGTAGCTCCATTGCAGCCTATCCCAGCATTTGGGGAGCCATTCTCTAGGGTCATTGTTGATTGCGTTGGTCCATTACCCAAGACTAGATCTGGAAATCAGTACTTGTTGACAATCATGTGTGCATCTACCAGATTCCCCGAAGCCATACCTCTACGTAACATCAAGGCAACTGCAATCTCGAAGGCTTTGATAAAGTTCTTCACGTTGTTTGGCCTTCCCAGGGAAATTCAGTCAGACCAAGGTAGCAATTTCACTTCAGGATTGTTTCAGCAGGTTGTGTATAAACTAGGTGCAAAACAGATTCTTTCTAGTGCCTATCATCCAGAAAGTCAGGGTGCCTTAGAGCGGTTTCATTCCACTCTCAAGACAATGATGAGGACTTATTGTTATGACCATGAGAAAGACTGGGATGAAGGGGTTCATTTGCTGTTGTTTGCAGCTAGAGAAGCAGTGCAGGAGTCTACTGGATTCAGTCCATTTGAGCTAGTGTTTGGTCATGAAGTGAGAGGACCTTTGCTATTATTGAGTGAACAATGGCAAGAGGAAGAGCCGCAAATCAGTCTGTTAGACTATGTTAGCAAGTTCAAGGAAAGATTGCGTGCAGCTTGTGACCTTGCCAAAGAGAACTTGAAATCAAGTCAGGGAAAAATGAAAACTTGGTATGATCATAAGGCTAGAAGCCGTGAGTTTAAACCAGGAGAAATGGTCCTTGTGTTGTTTCCCTTGCAGTCCAATCCATTGCAGGCTAGATTTCATGGTCCTTATGAAATTCTGACAAAACTCAATGATCTCAATTACATTGTGAAGACTCCAGATAGGAGAAAACCAAAACAATTGTGTCATATTAACATGCTAAAGCCTTATCATGACAGAAATGCTAGGGTTGCAGCTGTCACTTCAGATTCTCCAATGGTCGAAACGTGTGAAGATGAGGGGGAGTTTCAAGATGATGAACCAAGAATTAAAGCTGAAGTTCTTTCATGTAAATTGTCAAACACTGAAGTGTTGCAAAATCTTGATGTAAAACTCCAGCACTTAGAACCCTCACAGAGAGATCAGTTTGAAAGGTTGATCAAGAAATATGAGGATTTGTTTCCTGATGTTCCAAAGAGAGTTACTATAGCCTCTCATGATGTAGATGTTGGTGATGCCAAATCAATAAAACAGCATCCATACCGGATGAATCCTGAAAAGAGAAAGATTGCTGAGAAAGAGGTTGAGTACATGTTAAAACATGATATTATCAGACCCTCCAACTCCGATTGGAGTTCACCCTGTGTGCTAGTTCCAAAACCTGATGGAAGTACTAGATTCTGTACAGATTATCGCAAAGTCAATGCTGTAACTAGAACTGATGTGTTTCCAATACCTAGGATTGATGATTGTATTGATAGTGTAGGGCAAGCAAAGTTTCTGACCAAGATTGATTTATTGAAGGGTTATTGGTGTGTGCCTTTAACTGAGAGGGCCAAGAGCATCTCTGCTTTTGCCACACCATCTGGATTGTACCAGTATGAAGTCCTACCCTTTGGCATGAAAAATGCCCCAGCCACGTTCCAAAGGATGATACAGTCTACAATCGCCGGATTGCCACACACGGGTGCGTACATCGATGACCTGATCACATGGAGTGACTCCTGGGAAGAACATCTAAAAGATGTAGAGACGTTGTTCCAGCGCCTGACCCAGGCTAACCTGACTGTTAACCTGAGCAAGAGTGACTTTGGTTGTGCTACTGTCACCTATCTTGGCTACGTCATAGGCCAGGGTAAGGTGGCACCCATAAATGCTAAAGTCCAAGCCATCATGGACTTTCCAGTTCCTGACAACAAAAAAGCTTTGCGCCGCTTCCTTGGAATGATCGGGTACTACCGCAAGTTCTGCAAGAACTTTGCTGAGATTGCTCTCAGTCTAACTAACCAACTGAAGAAAGGCGTAAAGTTCACCTGGGATGATGCATGCCAGAGAGCCTTCGATCACCTGAAGTCTCTGCTGTGTCACTTCCCCGTGCTCAAATCTCCTGACTTCAACAAACCGTTCTCCATCGCGGTCGATGCTAGCGACCAAGCTTGTGGATCTGTGCTCCTACAGAGAAGTGACTCTGATGACATTGAGCATCCCGTGGCATACTTCTCCAGGAAGTTCAATCGCCACCAAAGGAACTATTCCACAATAGAGAAGGAACTGTTGGCTCTGGTCCTTTCTTTACAACACTTTGAGGTTTATGTTTGTACAGGACAAAAGCCAATGATTGTGTACACTGACCACAATCCGTTAACGTTTTTGAGTAAGATGAAAAACAAGAATCGGAGATTGTTGAATTGGAGTTTGATTTTACAGGAGTTTGACTTGGAAATTAAGCATGTGAAGGGTACAGACAATGTAATTGCTGATTGCTTATCCCGTGTTTGAATGTGTATATATATATCATGTGTTTGAATATTGTATGATATGTATATATAGACAAGTGTTCACTTAACCATTTTGTATTGAAAAGAAAAATTTTGCCTTTGTGAGTCAAAATTTTTCCCTTTTGGAATGGAGGTGTAATGTGAATATAGGCCACTAGATGGCAGTATTTATCTTTTTTTTTGTTTAGCTCAGACTGGAGTCATGTATAGACATGTCCTGGACATGTCTGGGGCAAGTCTCAGAAAGTTAAAAAAAAGAGGTCTAAATGTGGGTGGGGTCTGCAAAAGAGTATATAAGGAAAAGAATTGAGACAGTAAAGTAGTAGGAGAAATTGCAAGAAGATGACCAGACCTGCCATTCTGTTCAAGACCTGTGACGTTTCTTTTGTGGATTTCTTTGACTGTGTTTGAGCATTTTCTTCATCCAGGACATCACCAAGCCACCCCACTAAAAAGGGACTGTAATTATTTCTGTTTTTTCTTATTTATCAATCTTGGTCTTTAGTTGTAGGTTGTTATTAGTCTTTGTCTTCGTTAAAAATTAAATGTGTTTTAGTTGTTAAAACTGTGTTTGTCATCCCTTGCTGTTGCTGTTGTGTTATAAATGTAATAACAAATTGGGGCCATAACACTCTGAATATGTCACCTTGTTCGTTGCTCTGATTGGTCCTAGCACTATCTTACTACGTACAGAGGCAGTTTGAAAGGCAACTGCTGATTCCGCCCCCAAGATTGAGCCTACTCTATCAGTCGTGGCCAGACTATACATTTTGATGTTATAGTCCGGCTTGTCAGGCTAACATAGTGTTACTTTAAAACTGAAGTTTCTTTTTCAAGGGACCCTGGGGGGTTGAGGAGGAGAGGGTAAGGCAAATTGCACAGCCAGCTAGATGACGGGATGATTAGGTGGCAGGTAGAAAGAGCCAAGATGGAAATTCAGCCATGACACCGGGGAACCCCCTACTCTTGTCGAAGAGTGTCATAGGATCTTAATGCCAACAATGAGTCAGATAACGTCTCATCAAAAAGACCACGTCTCCTTCAGTACAGTGACCCCATCTCTGCACTAGGGCATTTGGGTTTTATTTCAGCAGAGGGAAGATCGCAACCTAATGGCCCACCAACACCTCTTCCAGCAGCAACTTCGTTTTCCTTGGTGGTCTCCCATCCAAGTAGTAACTAAGTCCACACCTGCTAAGCTTCAGCCACGCAGCTGGAGTAGATTGAATGGTGGTATGGCATCCCAAGCTGCTCCACTTGTTGTGGCGCAAGACTCACAACATTTCCTTCTTTGCTCTCTCGTAAAATCTGAGCCCACAGAACATAAAATACAATTCTCATGGAGACATGTTTCATACAAGTGGTAGAACTGGGTGTATATTTCTATCAATAATTAATTTGAAATTATCCTTAAGGCGAAATGATATTCCATCTACAGCAGCTGAAATGAACTGCATGCAAAAGCTAACCGTTCTGCCACTTCGAAACTGGTTCTATCCTGATCACATAGATGGCAATTCCAAACCAGTTATTATAATCATGTTAATGGTGTCCTGAAATTGCAAGGCGAGCTACGAAATGTAGATTTCTACGATACGGCCAATACATGCCAAAAGGCGTCCAAGTGCTAGCTTTGTGATTCCAAGTTGCTATATGAGGCTCTGACATGAGAAATCATTGGTCATATGTTAGTAAGTTATTTCTGAGCCCAGAACCAGAGTGGGGGGGGGGGGGATTTTTGCAGGCGGGGCTATATTCCCAACCGCAAAATCACCCAAGATACTGCTTCACACTGAACTGGCGGCTCTCATGGACGGACGGACTGGCCATGCTGGGAACCCCAGCTGAAGGAAATCCTGTTGCTGTGGTCAGTGACAACGTTGAAGAACGGTACTACTTCCAACACTGTTGTTTGCCAGCTGAGTTCTCCATAAACATTGTAAAACAACAAGATTTTGTAAAAGCTGTGCATTCTCATACTCATTTACTTACTATAGAGAAATGTTTGGAGCTAAAACACAGAGAAATGACAGGAAAACCGATAGACAGATGGAGTACCGAACTCGATCTCCCTACGGGATCTCATCACTTACTGAACACTGATGTCGGGAAATGGCCAGTCTTTCCACTACAGCCCGTTCTTCAAAAATCTCTATTCTAAACAGACTAAACAAACTTGCAGCATTGCCAATTGTAATAAATAAAAGTGTTGTCTTCAGGGATGTATTGATTCAAAAGTATTCGTCAATCAAGGCATCCTTGAGCCGTTCCTAGCATTCTTCAGGATAATGCAAATCGAGGCTGTCCGCGCTTGGAACATGCGTATCATCTAACTTCACTTTCGTTTTTTCCTTGACCCCGAGTTCATTTAAAGGTACTCGTTTATGCCACATTTCCTAGTTTATATTTTGATCTTGGAATCCCCTAGAGTACTCCTGATCATTCAAAGTCCAAAAAAGGGTCCTTATTTAGGCTCATACTGCCATCCTCAAAAAACCCCATTTGTAATCCATTGTAGTCTCTGCCTGAAACGCCTTGATTGGGTGGCTCTTCCGCTATGGCCCCCCTCCCCCTTCCCCGAATCATTGGCTGATTCGCGCGTGGGTTCGCCGATATATTTTTCTGCGGCATGATTTACAGACAGGCATCCAGGGGCAGCTCTGTGTTGCCGGAAGACCCTGCAGCACATGCAGAGCATTACCCCACCCCCACTGGAACTTAGTTGAAATATTGCCACCCACTTTGGAATAGGAAACATGAATGCCAAGTAATTGCCATGTAGTACACGTGCTTGCAAACATAGCTAAGTTTGTGGGTCAGAAAAACGGGAATGCTGCTGAATGCTTCGTCTTTAAAAGTGCTTATCATTGTATTTAGAGATGCTGTTGACGTAGTTGTAGGCTAATATGTACAGATGTTAACGAACACCGGTTTAAGGATTATGTCAATGTTGTCAAATCAGTTCCCTTGTGTTTTTACACTCTTAGAATGAATGTGTTGAAAAATAACACAAAAAAAATTATCATGTATGACACATTTTGAGTTGATTTCAACACAAAAAAAACACAAAAAAAAAAAAAATCAATACTGATTGTGTTGAAAACAACACAAAATGTGTTGTCCTTAACTAGACACACAGGTATGTTAAACACATGTTGTGTTATTTTCAACACATCTCCTTTGAGAGTGTAGGAGTTTAATTCAGCGAACACCGGGGTGAGGTTAAAGGTTTCGTGTCATGTGTGTATGTGCAGGGCTCGAAATTGCGACCAAAATTAACACTGTGCGACCTTCGAATTAAAATGGTCGCACAGATAATCGCCTCTTTTCAGAAGGCATGCCAGCCGCCGCTGCAGCTTAAATAGAGATGGGCGTATGTCTCGGAGCAGTGCATGAATCTACTGAACATACCGCAGCCAGGTGCACCCAGTGTGTTCCCTCGAGCTGACAGTAAACATTCTGACCAATCAAAGGGGAGGTTGACGTCCTATACCTCAGTACTGATTCTAGAATGGTTAGTATTAGCCGTCAACCAATCCATTTCTCGGGAATGAGAGTTACTATTGTAGCTATGCACAAGATTTGGACGGAAAATGAAACGAAGAGCAATGGAAGACTTTTTTTTGGTACCGTTAAAGTTAAAAAAGTCAAGTCGGTATCAAAAGTTACTGAAACTGAAAATGAAGACGGTGATTCGGATGAAGCCGTGGCGAAATCAGTTGATTATTTTCGCAGAGTTGCATCGAAATTTTGAATGGCTGAGGTTATAAGGTGAAGTGACCATGTTCATTGTTAAGATAATGGCCCAAATCCCGCTGTTAACAGCGCGTTATCTACTGAGTCCAAACATTTTAAACGTGAACGTCCTTCCAAACATGGAGAAAGCACGAAACAGAAAATACTGTGACTGTGTATTACTGTGCGTAAACGAGTAGATCCGTATCATACTATAATTGGAGGAACGTTTGTCTGTCTGTCTGTTTGTTCCCCTACTCCTCCGAGGTCCTCTGACGGATCTTCACCAAACTTGGTGGGTCTATGTAGGTTGTCCCTGGAATTGTCCTTGAGGGGTTAGTTTTTTGAAAGGTCAAGGTCACTGGGGTCAAAGGTCAATTTTTTGCATCTCCCATCTCCCTGGACAGATTTTCATGAAAGTTGGTATGTGTAGGTCGTCACAAGAAATGACCGCAAGAGGTCCGTTCCGTCAAAGGTCAAGGTCACGAGGGTCAAAGTTCAAACCCTAGGTCGTCACGAGAAATCAAGGTCACTGGGGTCAAAAGTCAATGGACAGTTTCCTGACGAACAAGGCACATACACAGACAATATTGTCTACAGAGAAATCCAACTAATCAGTAAGCTCCCACCAAACCATTCTACTTTGGACACTCCACCACCCCCATGCTAGACAAAACTCCCCTTCCTCTTGGGGATAAGGGTGTGGCATAGCCCTTTACAAATGTAGCTGCTGTATTTCCATCTCGCTGCTCACACAGTCGAAATTATTTTCGCCATGGGTAATTCACTAGTTTCTGTTAATAGTTGCAACTTATCAAACTATGCTGCCTAGCAGCTCGGCGTTTGCGCAACCCTAAAATCTCCGTCTCGGTTTCTTCGCTCATATTTTCAGTATCCTATCTGCAAAAATTATTAACATTTTTTACAGCGCGTCTTTAGACCAGTAAACGTTTATATATTTGCAAGTACACGCAACGTTTTCCTGAAAATGCAGAATTTAAAAGACAATTGTGTGTGCAGTGGTATCTCTGGAAGTGATAATTGGTGAAGCCCGGACTATGCCTTTGCGACAATGATTGCTCCTGGCTTGTACTCCGTTATTTTCCGTTATGAACACGTTATCCCATTTTGACAATAATCCTCTGGCAACTGAAGCTACAGTTTCTCTCTCCGTGAGATCTATTGACAACTGAATAATGGGATAAATTCAGATCAGAAAAATTATTTAGGCCACTCAAAAATTGTTCAACGCTTTATGAATGACACAGCTCTAAAACGTCAACGCTACCTTTTCCACACATCAAGTGATTTAACTGGCGCTTCATGATCGTTTTGTTTAAAAAAATATTAGACCATTTGAAACGTCTGAGTGCAATTCTGAATAACGCTGATTTAAATGCACAAAATTACGCTTCCAGATTAATGATTGTCGCCGTACCGAAATGTACCATACGGCGTGTTCTCGGAGTGAATCTATTGCTCAGTCCCTGAAGGAAGTTGCATGTCACGATTGCAACTATTAAAGCAAATTCAACCAATCCACGCAAATTTCTTGCGGACAAAAAAATAAATTGACAAGACATTGCAACTTTCATTGCCACTTTTTGAAAAAGTTACCGTAAAAAAAAAAAAAAACAATAAGAAAGCCAGGAAAATCCTGGAAGGATTGTTTGTCAATTATGCGAATGACTGCGTGCAAGTCAGGGTTAGTAATTAAGGGGAGCTCTGGTCCGCACCAGTCTTTAGTCCTATACGGCTCTGGGCGTGTGGCATAGGCCATCTTAAAACAAACATATCCAACTCATTATGAAGTCTGCTTATGTTATAATAAGCTAACAAATAGCAAAGTTACCGCTGTGGACTGATTCATATTGCGGAATTGAGGCGAAAAAAAGGACTTTACGACTTTCCGCCAGATCTGCATTTAACCCTAACACAATTGAAGATTTGATTCAGATCAGTGTGGAGGGTCCTCTGGACATATTTGATGCCTCACACGCAGTGAGGAGATGGATAGAAGGGCAGAGAGCAAGGAGACTCAATTTTAAATCCTTGCCTTCAGATATGGCATAAAGCCAGTTTAGTGGAAACCTTTGTTAATCAATGAACTCAAGACTCTCATATTGTTTAATAATTGTCATTTGTTGGAGACAGTTGTATTGTTAATGCGGAGTGTTATATAGTAGTTTCCTTAAACATAAAAAATATATATATATATATATATATATATATATATATATATATATATATATATATATATATCGGTGATTTTCTTTGATTTCAGTGTGTGCGCTACTAAATTTTCGCTCGCGCTCCTAACTTTTTGAACTTAGGAGCGCAGCGCTACCAAGCAAAAAAGTTCGTTTCAAGCCCTGCTGTGTGCTCGCTCCCTCAGAGCGGAGTGGCGCAGCCATGTCTGCTATCAGAGAGGTCTTTAGCGTGCACTAGAAGAACTTAAATGATGAGAGAAATGTTTTATATGTAGTACTTATTTGCGTCAGTGTTTCGTGAAAAGGTATTCAGAGCCATTTACTGCCGTTATCAATCCAGCGGTAGCAGAGTTTTTCAGTCAGAGTCTGCTCAGCTGATGTGTTTATTTGTGTGTGTGTGTGTGTGTGTGGGGGGGTGTGTGTAGCACGTCTCACTGGGGAGGAGCAGCCATCACATCGATGGCTGGTTGAAACTTTTCAATAACTGTTTGTCTAACTTGAGACCTGTATTATTTGTTATCATTGTGTAATTTTTTTGTGTTAATTGAGGGAGCAAAAGCGGTATCGGCCACAAATATCAGCCCAAGAAAATCGGCAGTCTATAATAGGTCATCGGCTAAGGGTGATTGGGGGGGGGGGGAAAAAAAAAAAAAAAGAAAAATCGGTATCTGCATCGGCCCTAAAAAAATCCATATTGGTTGATTCCTAGTATAGATCTAATGAAATGAACTTGTTCTAATAAGAACTTGTTCTCCGTGATAAAATTTAGAGTTTTGTCCATTTCTCCACACAGCTGCATCAGCAAGCCCACATACTCATTAAAGGAACTGCTTATTTTGTGGTCAGAACATTGACCCAGCAACGGAAAGCTTGCCATTTACAATTCCGATCATCGAAGCGAAACGCAACCTTGTATAAATGCTTTTCACACCGTGTTAGGAGTGAGTATAACTCGATAACACAGCAATTTCTGAAATATTCCATATTTTAACAATACAGACATTCCACTGTCAGGAAAACGCACGCAATATGCTATTCTAGATTGAACAGAAATCACTGCAATGAACGAAGAAGGGGATTTACCGAAGTCCTGGAGCAGTTCTCATTTGATTTTGTTGAATGCAGTATAAAGTCTAAAACATCACCACACTGAACAAAATGCTAAGATACACAATATTATTAGGAAAGGCTTACTCATACTAACCAAAGCGGAAAACAAGCACTGTGATTATCACGGCTATGGTTAACCGAAAATAAGAGATAACTCGTTGCTGAATACCTCTCGGCCCGTACAAGATTTCCTTCCACCAGGTGACATTGCTAAGGTGATGGGTGAAATCCAGCAAAATACGTGACATTGCACATCTATGCATCACAGTGAGTTACCATACCAAATTTGGTGAAGCTGCGATCAGTAGTTGCTGAGTACTGACCCGTAAAAGATTTCCTGCCACAAGGTCACAGCGCTAAGTTCAAAGGTCCAATCCAGCAAAAACCCTGAAGTTACACATCTGTGTGTCACAATGAGTTACCATACCAAACATGACAATGCTGCCGTCAATAGTTACTGAGTACTGGGCCGGACAAGATTTCCACGATCAAGGTCACAGCGCAAAGGTCAAATCCAGCGAAAAACATGTCGTTGCACATCTATGTGTCAAAGTCAGTTACCATACCAAATTTGATGAAGCTGCCATCAATAGTTACTGAGTACTGACCTGTAAAATATTTCCTGCCACAAGGTCACAGCGCTAAGGTCAAAGGTCAAAATCCAGCAAAAAACGTGACATTGCACATCGATGCCTCACATCGAGCTACCATAACAAATTCGACAAAGCTGTCATCAATAGTTACTGAGTACTGGGCCGGACAAGATTTCTACAATGAAGGTCACAGCGTTAAGGTCAACGGTCAAATCCAGCAAAAAAACCTGATTTTGCACATCTATGCGTCACAGTGAGTTACCGTACCAAATCTGACGAAGCTGCCATCAAAAGTAACTGAGTACTGGGCCAGACAAGATTCCCACGATCAAGGTCACAGCGCTAAGGTCAAAGGTCAAATCCAGCAAAAAAAAAAAAAAACCTGACGTTGCACATCTATGGGTCATAGTGAGTTCCCATACCAAATTTGGTGAAGCTGCGATCGTTACTTGCTGGGTACTGACCCGGACAAAGTCACGGAGAGACGACAGACAGACAGACACCCAGGTGACGACAGTACCCCTCTGGCCAAAGTTTGGCTGACGGGTAAAAACAGCTAGCTATCAGCAGCAGCACTTCATTCTACTCCACTATACTCACTCCTAATGAAGAAAAACCCTCCATCGTTTAAGTCCCTCCTCCACAGAAACAGAGCAACAGAGCTATCTGTGCTAGGGTACAAGGAACCCTCCAGCACTGTTCTATTCGAAAAAACTCCCATTTTTGGAGCTCTCACATCGCCATCTCGTAAAATGTAACCTAGGCACTTCTGGGTTTGTTTTGGAAGCCTTTTATTTTTTTCCATGTATGAACATCATTCAGCTGCGCACATTTGAGAGAATACAACCTAACTTGCTGTTAGGGAAGGGTTAAATGTTTTTCTGAGGGTCCAATCAAAGTCTATCAAGTACTGTGCAAAGTTTATACTGTCTGGAATTGGATGAAAATGTGTCAATAGATCATTACCAGGTCATACTCTATGTGAGCGTGAACTATAAGTGCTTTACGCAGATAATACTGAGCAAGCATTAGTGTGACAGGATTCGAGTGAGTGATCGTATTCCTCAAGGGATGAATCTACCCGTAAATAAATGGGAGGAAATCACCAATTTCTTAAATCGGATGAAAATAATTGATTGGTGAATGATATAGTATCAATATCATGTTGAATTTTGCTTCAGAAAACTGATCTTTTTTACTACTTAATTGAGATACCTTTGACCTATTGTAGCTGAACTGGTTGTAAAAGAGGACAATGATTTTTTCAGTCGCAAACGATAATTTTTATTAACTGCTGGATACATGATATGGGCAAGTATATCAGGCGGTTTGCAGATCAGGCTTGGCTGAGGAGTTTAAAAGGGACTAAACTCATCCATATTCTATATCATTTACAGGCACTTCCTAGTGGATATTCCACATCGTTTTAGGTGTGCGATCTATAGAATGTCGTAACTGCGTGCGTAAGTAGAGTAGCTCCATGCCTGCGTGCATCTACAATGGTGCAAATGTGTTAATGGTATTCGTTCATATGCATTCTGATCAGTATTTAAGAAAGTAGTGGACCACCACAGGTACCCATTAACTGGGCTGCTATTCAAATTCGACTTGAGGGCATGAGATCCAAAAAAAAAAAAAAAAAAAAAAAGAACTGTAGTAACCCATCAAGATCTGGTCAGTTTAACTCCAGGATTTCTTTATATGTCTGTTAATCACCTTTGCCCTAGGAAGGACAAGAGATTAAGGACCTTTATATCACTTTATATTTAGCGGAAATCTTTAATTCTGATTAGCTAAAGACATGCCGGAGCATTCAAACACGATGATCACATGTTGTCAACTAAATGCCAATTCATTGAAATAACTTGCACATAAGGCTTATTCAGTTGCTACAGTAGTGCAATTGTCATAGTGTTCAAAGGTTTATTTGTAAACTGTGTCTGTACAATTTGAATATACATCATTAACAGTAAAAATGTAAACTGCAGCACAAACAATGACGGCAAATCTAGCAGCTCAGCAGCTGATTCTCGGAGTATCAGAGGGCGGAAGACTTGAGTCTTCGTGGAATGCCATACCACATGCACAGGGTTCAGTGAGGTGAGAGGTCAACCAAAGCTGAGGACTGCAAATTTAAAAGTGACAAGAGGAAGTGGCTTTGGCTGTGTGTGTTATACAGACACTGAGATGTCATGTGATACAGGAATTCAGCGCACATAAGTTCAGTATAGGAGTCATATACATTTCCATTACATGGAACTCCAGAAATTCACATATAATGATATGTTTAACAGTAAAAGCTCAATGTTAAATAGGGGGGGCAGAAGACACCTTGATATCTATAGTGTTGTCAATATCTAATGATTCATTACTGTGGTCTATAATTAGGCTTAGGCTGTGATGCATTTTTTCTTACCATGGTGAGAAAGAAATTCCACGGTTGAGCAGTTCATCGCTAATTCATGACCCACTAGCCCAGAAAAGAAAATTTGGGGAGTGGAAAACATCCCTTGAAACAGATGATTATATACAAGGCTTCCTTTTTAATGAATTATTAAGGCGAGTAAATCATAAATTCAATAAAAATGTTTCATTCACTTGCCTTGTCGGAGGAGACAGCACCTCGGCAAAGTATATATCAACGGAAAGTATAATTCTTCAAGTGTCTAAAATGCATAGTTTTATAAATTTTAATTTGGTACTGATCCAGTGCAACGCATTTTTAAACTGAAAAGTCTTCAAATCAGCGTCAGTACCAGGGTGCAGACATTTTTACCTGGAAAATCTACGGCTGTGTTCGGAATGCACACTTGTCCACTCGCTCACTCACTCTCTCTCTATATTGTTTTCAATGTAGAACATTCACTACATAGTGCACTATATAGTGGGTGAGTGTGCATTTTAAACGCATTATCCAATCAAATGCCAGTGCCACGGTGCTTTTGGGTCAGCTATTCTCTTACGTGACGTCAGTTGTTCTTTTTCCTTTCATCCAGGCCAAAGATGGTTCAAAGGGCTTTCAGTATGCTCTCCCTTTACGGCTAGGCTGCCCGCAAGCCGGTTTTAATTAAGCTGGCCTGATTAACATTCAAATGATTTATCGACTGAGCGGCCAAGACCAATACATGACCTATAATTAGAAATGGTAATGAAATGTGAATTCCCATTGCCTACTTTTATACAATTGATTTGGCATTGTAAATCCAAAACTTTCGCTAACCTTGCAGCATTCATTTTCGCCGTCCTTGTGATTGTCACACAGCTGTGCAACCTTACAGCGCCCTTTAGCCGTGACAACATTCAAAATAAAGAACGGATTCCCGCAGCCACGCAAATTAATTTCTGTGCCACTTAACGAGCGCTGAAATTATGAAGGCATATTGATAATTTGTGTCATCACTTATGCACAGAAGACGCCTCATAATTTTGTGGCGCAATGCATAACAATGCTATCATAAGTAAATTAGACTGTCGTCAGTTTATATCAATTAGTCTGAGCAACTGTGGCTTATCGGGAGATGAGAACTGCAAGAGGTTAAAGGAGACCTATTATGCAATATTTCCAAATTTATATTTTGATCTTGGACTCCCCTAGAGTACTCCTGATCGTTCAAAGTCCAAAAATGGGTCTTTATTTAGCTCATACTGAGTGCCATCCTCAAAAAACCCCATTTGTAGTCCATTGTAATCTCTGCCTGAAACGCCTCATTGGGGCGGCTCTTCCGCAATGGCCCCCACTCCCCGTATGCCCATTTTCTTCTTACTGGCCAGCTCTGTGGAGGGCGGATCCGGACGGGATGAGGCAGCAGAACGCAGTTTTCCGGGTTAGCCTCCCCAGAGTGAAACGGAGACACGTCTGCCATTTGAGAAGGAATCGACTTTTGCAAACAAACACGGAACATGTGTATAGATCTAAAAAAATAATAATAATAATAATAATGCATCAATTTTATATAGCGCTTTTCTGCTTTCTGGGCACTCAAAGACGCTTCACAAGGATACATTATTCATTCACTCACACATTCACGCTTTGATGGTGGTAAACTACGTTTTTGTAGCCACAGCTGCCCTGGGGCAGACTGACGGAAGCGTGGCTGCCAGTATGCGCCTACGGCCCCTCCGACCACCATCAAGCATTCACACACAGCCATACCAAAGTGTTCCTATATTGCATGTTTTGTGGGTGGGGGAAACCGGAGTACCCGAAGAAAACCCACGCGAACACGGGGAGAACATGCAAACTCCACACAGAAAGGCCCCAGGCCAGATTCGAACCTACAAACTTCTTGCTGTGAGGCAGCAGTGCTAACCACTGTGCCACCGTGCCGCCCAATGAACTTGTTCTAATAAACGCAACGGTGAAAGTGGAGGACGCAGGGCGAAAGTCTGGCAGCTCAAGCTCGAATGGTGAGTACACCGGTGTTTCTACTCCATAGCTATAATGCAGGGAAAGCTAAAATCCACCCCATACAGACACATTAGTCGAACGGGTGGACAAACCCAAGTGAAGACCGGAGACCGTAGAAATCAGGTGGGTCTGAGTTTAGAGGGAAACATGGACAGTGAGGAGCAGCAAAAAGTGGACCAACAACTAATGGACTGCTTCGGTGTGTATTGTAAGGACCTGCTGGTTCATGTGCATAACTGTGGTGTGTTGTTAGCGTGGAGTAACATACAGCTTCAGCGCTGGTGAATGACGAAGGGCCGAAAGCTTCAGGCTAAACGGCGTTTATGGATATTGCCCGTGGTAATGGTTCACTTATTGCTTCGGAATGACCAGCGTTTGCACACGAAAAATGGGAGCGATAAGCAGCTTTCATACCGGACGCGAAATTAATTTTTTACGCGACAGATTACATTCAAAGTCAATGAAAAGACAATGCATTGACTTTGAATGTAATCTGTCGCGCGTAAAATTAGTTTTGCATCAGGTGTGAAAGCTGCTTAACGCACCCATGACGCCAGTATTCACGTCTTTGCACTGACTTCGCAAAAAATTTGTGTCACGACCAGTATAAAAGCGGCTTGACGCGCCCGAAATGCGTGTGTTCACATCTTTGCATTGACTTTCAATATAATCTGTCCCGCAAAAAATTAGTTCTGCATCCGATGTGAAAGCTAGTTTATGAATAGTAGGCCTAAGCGACAGCTACAGAGAACTCTGGTTATGTCTTGAACATAATATAGGTTTTATAGACCATAAGTTCTGTGAGCATGGACAAGTTGCTTATGTGGAGCTAGCGAATCGATCACTTCTAAGGAAAGAATTTCCGAATCAATCTCCGCCTGTTTCGGCTTTTTGTTAGCAAGAACAATTGCTAAAGGGGGAAGAAATTGTGTCAGAGTTGTGCAGAGAAATCATTTGTTATACCAGACACGTTAGAGCGCCCAGATATTTTTGAAGTATTTGGCTGATCCCGGTCATGGATAAGTGAAGCGATCACAAGCAGCTATAAACAAACCCAAACAAATATCCCAAGCTCTGCCAAACCTTCGTCTGGTCTAACTGCAGCCTTTCCAGCCCAGCTTTCCTGACACATACAGCATCTTCAACTGTGGCTACATTCGGGCAACGTTATGATGAAACAGCCACATTGATGCTTACCGAAGTAACACAAGCGTATCGATCAGAATTAATGCAAACAAATTAACCAGGAGCATTTTGAATTAGTAGGGCAGCACGCGAACTAACATGCAGTAGCTGGTAACCGAGCGGTCATAATCACAGAGACAAACCCTTGCAATACAGGTTTTACAGACCGCAAGTTCCGTTACTGTGGACAGTTGCACCAAGCATCCAAATTACAAACAAGTACAAAAAATGATCTTCAAATGAAGTTTATGTTCACACACCTTCTGTAGAATTTCCCCTCATATTACACTTGCATCTTTAGGACAGAAACATTAGCAACAGTGAATTGGCTATGTTAGCCGCAGCGCTGCAGCCACAATCAACTAGCTATCACCTCAGGTTGGCTTATGTAGTAAAAGCAACTCACAGCTTCTGCGTCTGTGAGTCATGGACAGTCGCAACCGATCCAGGCTTTATCATCAGATATTTTACACAGCCTGCTTTTGAGGCCTGTTGTTAGTGCTGAATATCGTTAGCGGTCCTGCCAGCCACCCGTAACACATTAGATTCACTAACATTATTTGCTGTTATATCGTTACTTACAGCTTGTGGCTCCGAGGCTTGATCGATGCAATTGCTTCAGGTTTGAAAAGCAGCTGAAACACTTATCCGGTGTCGAATTATCCTTTATTGACAAAACTGCCTTTGGTGAAATGCTGAGCACAAACCGCTAACATTCCCTTTGGCCGTGGCTGTTCGCTGCCAGCACACTAAAAAGCAACCCACTGATTTCTGGTGGCATCGTCATTTGGAAGATGGGTGTTTTCCTTCGCGCCCAAAAGTAAATGGACAAGCAGCTTTAGGAGATACACTGACAAAACTGCACCTCAAATGATTTCCATTTCTTCTTTTGTATTTCTAAAGGTGCAGACGCTACTAAGGCATAGTATGATCTGGGGTTGTTAGTGCCTGCTAGAATAGTTTCCCGTGTGGTCAGTTCCAGCACCGTGATTGGGTCTGGCTAACTCAGTATGAATTTGACGGCACAACCTGACATCAGGTTTTGCCCAGATCTCATGAAGATCTCTGGAGGAGCTGTTCACACAGGGAATCACGTTTACAGTTCTTAAGTTCCATTTGCGTGAACTGTTGCTTATGTGGAGCTAGCAAATTGATCACTTTTACAGGAAACAATTTAATATTCAATCGACGGCAATGCAGAGAAATCATTTGTTATACCAGACACGTTATAGCCTGTGCGTTTCCCTATTGCTTTCACCGGTAGCATCAGAGAGATTGCCCAGATATTGGAGAAGTATCAGGCTGACCCCAGTCACGGATAAGTAAAGCGATCGTTTCATAAGCACCCAAAACGCACCCGAAGCTCTGCAAAACCTACATCTGGTCTAACTGCAGCACTCGCTGCCCAACTCGACAGACACATACAGCACCTCTCCGGCTAGCTTCAACTGTAGTGGCTACAATCAGGCAACGTTAAGACTGCCTATGATGAAACTGCCACATTGATAATCACTGAAGTAACAAGCATACCGATCATAATTACTGCCCATAAGTTACCAGGAGCAATATAATTTGCACACCACGCAAACTAACATGCAGTAGCTGATAACGGAGCAGTCATAACAACTACAGAGACAAACGTTACCCTGCAATACAGGTTTTCCAGACAGTAAATTCTGTTACCGGGGGGGCAGCTGAACCAATCATCCAAATTACAAAAAAGTATATAAAGTTTGCTTCAAATGAGGTTTATGTTCACAAACCTACCATTGAATTTCCCCTGATATTACTCTTGCATATTTAGGACGCAAACATTAGCAACAGTAACTTGGCTATGCTAGCCGCAATGATACAGCCACATTTAACAGGCCACATTCAACATTTGGGTAGGCTTATGCAGTAAAGCAACTGCTTCCGCATCTGTAGCCATGTTTCCATCCACAAGTTCTTATACCAAATAAGTAATATAGAATCAAAAATGCCTTATGGAGACAATGAAATTAGACTTGATTTCAACATTATCGACTCATAGTTTGAACGGTCCATCTCATCAGATTTTCTCTTGATCGGTAAAAAGGCTTATGCATAAATGCGGGCAGAAACGTTATTCGCAGAGGAAATCTGCTCCTGCATCTTGACAGTGTTTTGATGCCGTCGTTACCTTATGATAACGGTCTGCTATGCTGCTAATAGCTGGCACCTAAGCTCTATTACAACTTGGGCGATTATTGTCATTCGTTGGTCAACGCAATCCATTTTGGCTAACGCGCTGACAAGCTACTTTCGTTCACCTGAAGGTTCTGCGATTCAGTTCGAAAATGAATGGAAACAGCTTAAAATGTCAGAAATGTGTTTGATACACCAATTTCAGGGATGTGAGCAGTGATTTTTTAAAAAAAAGAGGAAATTCTGGAAATGGAAATGATGACCCCAGGGTGCGCCATCCCATTGGTGGACTTTGGGGAGCCTCCCCCTTGAAAATTTTTTTTAAAAAGAAGCATAAATGGTGGCATTTAAAGCATATTTCAGGTCTTTTCTAAAAGAAACGAAAGAACAAGTTTTGCAAAGTGTTACCATATAAAACTTCTCACAAATACAACAAATCTGAATGAAATTACGCGGCCCTTTGTTCCCCTTGGAATTCAGAGGCATAGTAGTAGTAGTAGAATGAAATTACGAAATTTATTAAAAGCAGACCTATCCAAAATAAGCGTCACATGCACTGAACAAAAATGCAGCAACATTGCAGACAGGCAGACCAACTCCTTTTGACAAAAACAAACTTATAAATAACTTTGGCACTAAGTGAAGATATCGTCATAATTGATTATTTTACATTGGTTCGAAATAATTATACATCAATAGGATTTTTTTTAAATGGTTACAATAATAAAACTCAATTGCTTTCAAGAAGTAGCTATTTATTTGCTTCACATTTTCATGTTAAATGTAAGGCCATTTTCTTTTTACAATATACAGATGGCACATTGCCCTGTGCACGACCCAAGTCTATCCAAAACAAAATACATTTCATTTGAAAAAATAAGCATTAAATAGCAATTGTAAATTTCCCATTATAAAAAAAGAAAAACTTTAATTGAATGTCAAAATAATAATTAGGTAACACAAAAAAGGTATTTCAATGTCCAATGTTCAAAGAATCAGATAAGTATCAGATGCAAGGTAGTCATGTAGATCTAAATAAAAAGAAATTTCAACGAATTTGTCAGGTGCACAGACTAAGACCTCACTTGAAATGGCAACAGAAAGATCGATGATATTGTCAGCAAACCAGTTCCTAAATATTTCAGTTTATTTTCTCAACTTACAAATTGATATGTTGCATAAAAGGTATATCTGGAATAGATTTGATGTACTTTTTGCATATAGTTACAAAAGGCGTAACATCTTTCAACAGCAATATTGGATAGGCAGCCTAGGTACACAGACTTGGCCCATTGAATTTTACCTTCGGCTTTCTTGCCAAAATAAACACGGAATAAGATAAAGGAAAAGGGTCAACTGCGCAAAATTTACTTTAATAGTCATAATTTTTTTACATACCTGGTAATGCATAGCTGGTTTTCTGGATGTGAACGAGCTGCTTGTGTTTCGTTCCAGAAACGTGATCGTCGCGAGCGACTGAGCCACGCCTCCCATAATTTATCTCCTTTCTGCGTATATTACGAAAGGCAAAGCCAGCCTTGTTGATTTTGTCAATAACACAAAATTGTGTTTTATAAACGATCTTCTAACAAAGACCAGCGCCAGTGGTTTTTGACGCCTCTGTCTATTTTCGTGACATTGGACTTCCATTCGACACTCTGCATGTTTTCACAATGTGCACTGTAGATCTGGGCGAGCTCCTAACATTACGTTTTACTCTGATTCAGCGAGAATAAGCATTCAACGTCACTGTGCGAAGCTTAGAATGGCGGGAAATTGCATCACACCCGCGCAGTGTTAGACTTTGCTAACCATCACTTCATTTCGCGAAATGATTTTTTTTTTTTCTTCTCAGAATTTAATCCGCGGAAATGATATTTATACGTGAAAATACATTGTGAAAAACGTGAATTTCCGCATTTACGAGGAGATTTCACACCCCTGCAATTTGATCCCATCACAGCATGTGGCGTCATTACGTACTACTTTTTATTCGCTTTAATGCCGTTAGATGGAAACATATTTTCCCCAGCTTTATTCCCATGAATATTTTTGGCGAACTTCAGATAATTCGATTGACAAGTGGATGGAAACATAGCTTGTGAGTCGCAGACAGTCGCAACAGATACAGGCTTTATCTTCAGATATTTTACAAAGCCTGTATTTGAGGCCAGTTGTTAGTGCTAACTATTGTTAGCAGTCCTGCTAGCCTCCCGTAAAATGTTAGCTTCACTTAAATTATTTGCTGTTATGTTGCGACTTACAGCTCGTGGCTCCGAGCGCTCGATCTATGCAACTACTTCAGGTTTGAGAAGCAGCTGAAACGCTTATCCTGTGTCGAATTATCCTTTAATGACAAAGCTGTCTTTGCAGAAATGCTGAGCACAAACAGCCAACGTTCCTTTTGGCCGTGGCTGTTCGCTGCCAGCCAAAAAAAAAAAAAAAAAAAAAAGCTACCCACTGATTTCTGGAGGCATCCTCTTTTTGGAAGAGAAATGGGTGCTTTTCTTCGCGTCCAAAAGTAAACGGACGAGCCGCTTTGATAGAGATACTGACAAAACTGCACCTCAAATGATCCGCGGTTCTTCTTTTGTATTCCTGGAAGTGTAGATGCTACTAAGGCATAGTATGATCCGCAGTTGTTCATGTCTGCTTGAATAGTTTCCGGTGTGGGCAGATCCAGGGCCATGATTGGCTTTGGTTAAGTCTTTACTGATTGGACGGCACAACCTGACGTCAGGTTTTGCCCAGATCTCGCGAAGATCTCGGGAGGAGCTGTTCAGAGGAAATCAGGTTCACGGTCATTTCAAATTGCTTCTCTGATCAAACGAGTCCTTGTAATTTAGTGCAGACAATTGAAACCGTTATTATGGGTATTTCTCTGCAATATTTCATTTCACTTTCTTTCAAAGTATGAACAGACATGTCATAAGCATTTCTTGAAGTTGGCTGCCAAATTTTGTCACAAAATATGGCTTTCACAATGCCTTAGCTGACATCAGGACACCACTTTTTCTGCTGTGTTGTTGGACCAATTTTATTGACCATTTTCATACAACACAGTGAATTGTCCATTTAGTATGGAGTGACCCATATCCTAAATAGGCTACTAAATATTAGTAGGTAATAAATTGCCAACGTTTGAAACGTGATACTGACAAAGATGTATGAGGATACAATATGAGACTGTACTGAAGGAAATCATTTGAATGATTAATCTGAATGATTTTGCTGAAATATGCAAAGCCTTCCCTGAAAGAGACATTGTCTGGATGGGAGTATATGTTGTGGTAAAATCTCTATATACTTTTCAGGATTGATAATGCCTTTCCAGATGTGTATGCTCCCCATGCCATAGGCACTAATGCAACCCGATACCATCAGAGATGTAGGCTTTTGAACTTTGCGCTGATAACAACCAGAAAAAGCTCTCCTCTTTAGACCGCACTCCATGCATGCCTCCCAAACAGCTTGTTGGCATGTAGATAGTGCCTGATGGTTGTTTTGAAGACTTCGTGACCCCAAGATGCTACCATTTGTTGCAATTCTTCAACAGTGAGCTTTGGAGAACTTTTCATTTCTCTTACCATCCTCCTCACTGTGCGTGGTGGCAAAATAACCTTGCGTCTTTGTCCAGGCTTGTTTACCGCTGTTCCAATTGTTTTAAACTTCTTAATGATTCCTCTGACAGTAGATATGGGCAGGTGCAGGCGAGTGGCTTTTTTCTTGTAGCCATTGCCTGACTTGTGAAGGTCGACACACATCTATCTTACTTTAATGGTGTGTTCCTTTGTCTTTACCAAGTTGAGGAGTGGATAAGAGAATATGTGTCACGTCATATTTATACCCCAGGGAAACAGGAAGTGATGAATTACTAATTAAATGTTCCTAGATTCTCTGATCAACTTTGTAAACTACTGTAGAGATGACAGAAATACTTCACTTGCATTTATTTCCCAGGAATTGTTAGGGGTGCCAATAATTATGGAACAGGCGATTTTATGAAAAATAATTATTTCTTAGTCAGGGATTTTTTTCCCCTTAAAATTCACTTGAGTTGAGGCTTTTAACACATCTTAACCAGAGGTGCCAATACTTATTGAGGGCGCTATATATATGAGTGTATGTAGTAACTATTAATGTACATTTAATTAATATTTATTTAAAAATATACATTTGTATATCTCAGGGTAGAATGTTTATTTCCTCAAGAAAGGACATTCCTTCTAATTGCGCCACCTGACATTTTATAATTTCCAATTATTCAGGAATCTCCTTGGACACCTATATAACCTTTTGGCTTTGCTAGCTAGTTCATTCATTCATTTTTACAATACAATAAAGAGTTTTAGAATAAAATTACAATTTTTTATCAATATTTGGGAGATCTACATACCTTTCACTCATCAGTAAAGGTCACATGGAGTCATTTAGATGATGCAATATCCTGTTTACTCATCTCTCTCTTCAATTTAAAATAAAAGTTCTATGAATGTGGCTGCGCCACCCTGACATTGCAGATATGCAGATTTCAGGACAAATTTGTTTTTAATTTTCCAAAGTTAGAACAAGTTAAGAACAATTAAACTATTAAGCTTTGTTTATTTGAAAGGTTTTCAATATAAAATTATGCCACCATATTAATTTAATATTGATTCATATTTTAAATTACATATATAATACATTTCACAAAGTGCTAACTTGCTCAGATGGTTACGCCACCTGACATTTTGAGGGTTTGAGGTGGCAAAACATAAAATGTATATCATTTTTATGATGAACTGTAAATATGTTCAAATTAAACAGGTTTTATAGAATAAAATGATGCTTAATATTAATAATTTAAAATGATTTTAAACCAAAGTAGAGTACTCAGACACAAAAATCTGCATGTCACGTCATTGACCCACATGCCATTACTATTCACTTCAAAAGTGATCTCATGCCAGAATTGCCTTTGACAAATACTGCTGGAAAGATTTGCGCGAGTGGCACAATGGCTGCCAAGTTAATGAGTCATAAATTGCACAAATAGCGATTTCCTTTACAGCATACAAGCAAGTACAATGGGAGAGAAATGTCGCAGCCACAAGATACTCATGTCAAACACTTTGAATGGGATGACCGCCAAGTACTGATCTACAAAAATTAAAAATAAAAATAAAAAACACTCAAACTTTTACAGGTTTGCAACACCAGAATGAATTGCAATTTCTTGGTAAGAGCCACATAGGAATTAAGGGAAATTAGACATCACAAGAAGTATAAGGATAGGGGCTCACAAAATGGGAACCAGTGCCTTTGGTCCAGGAAATGTTCACATTTTCTTTTGAGCTCACTGAGAGAAAGAAATATTAATCTAAGATTCTTAGTCATTTTAGCCTTCAAAAACACCGGTTTAGCCGATATCTGCCCATTTGTACATGAGAATATACAGATGACCTTCAATGATTTACTGTCAGTTATAAAAACTCTATTTACTTCCCCCATAACGCACAATAACTCTAAACCGGTTCTCTTTTGCTTTTCGTTATTATCAACCAAACATTAATTTGCTCAATTGCAAAGACTAATGGGCAGAATTACCAACCTATTTGTTTGTATGGGCGTGACTGGACATTGCATCACATAGGCTAGTTATCAGGCATATTCTCATCCATGTCAGTGATGACATAAGCACATCAGTCAAGATGAGGGAGTTCAGTTGCTAGCCAAAACACACAATAATGATGTTTCATTATTGATGCAAAATTTAAAGCCAATGTGTCAGGAAATATCCAGAGATAAGGTATATAAAATAGGCGTGCAATGCACGGAATACCCCTCAGCCCGATGTCAAAGTTTTTGGAGACGCCCGCCCGCCCGCCGCCCAACCGCACGAAGGATAGCAATACCCCGTCAGCCTTTAGGGCTGAGGGGTGAAAACTATGAATGAATACATGTGGAATTATGTATGTATCTTACAGTTGTCCAATAGGGCTGTCGGCTGTATATCAACCTGACTTCCGCACAAGACAACTGATGGTTCCAACCCCATTGATAAGGCAAGAAATTCCACTAATTAACCCTGACAAGGCACACCTGTGAAGTGAAAACCATATAAGGCGACTACCTCTTGAAGCTCATCAAGAGAATACCAAGAGTGTGCAAAACAGTAATCAGAGCAAAGGATGGCTACATTGAAGAAACGAGAATATAAGACATGTTTTCAGTTACAGGTATTTCACAGTTTGTTGTTAAGTACATAATTCCACGTGTTCATTCATAGTTTTGATGCCTTCAGTGAGAATCTACAATGTAAATAGTCATGAAAATAAAGGAAATGCATTGAATGAGAAGGTGAGTCCAAACTTTTGGCCTGTACTGTATATGGCACTTTAATGAACTTGTCTGATCATGTATTATCAGTTTCAATGACACGAACTTGAGCTTTTTAGCTTTGAGACCCAGTAAGACTTAATTTTCTTTGAATTAGTTTGAAACTTTGTAAAATTGAAGTTAATGCTTTATAACTTGAGTACCAAATATGCAATTCCAAACAACTGTTATTGCAGTACTAGCTGTGAAGAATACAAACAGGGTGTTTAAAAAAAAAAAAGTATACCCAGCTTTAATCATCGATTATACTGTACAAAAACTTCTGAAAATATGCGTATGCTTACGATATAATTTAAAAGAGTAAACCCAGCTCTTTCTAATGACATATTGCACTTAAAATAAAATTCAGTACTTTTTTTGAAACGCCCTGTAGATTTTGACAAAAAAGGTTAGCATTAATGGTGACATAATGGTGATATTTTAGAACAATAAACAGTTCCACAGTCTCCTGATGCTGAAAGTGCCCTCAAAACTCAAATATTTTTTGCATCAGTACTGCATACATCATACCCGCGAAATTTACCTTGCGTAGCCGACACTATACATTAGTCCTACTAAATACAATTTTAAAAATTCACTTTATCAAACATATTTCTAATAGAACCTTACCTAATTTCCTTTTCATAACCACTATCTTTCAATTTCTTGAATAAATTAAAGAATAAAATTCACTTATGACATATAGTATGCACCATATTTGCAATTCCAAACAATTGGTATGAATAAGAAGACAGGGATGAAAAATTGTGTACTGTGATTGTGATTTTCATATAACAAACAGTTCTGATGTCTCCTGATACTTACAATCTCACTGAAAAATATTTTTTGACACCAGGACTGCATAAAGCACACCCTGAAATTTACCTTGCATCGTAGACTACAAAGTAGGCTTATATCATACAAATAAACAAAATTCACTTTATATAAAAATATATAACTCCATCAAAAACATAATGAATCACTTGAATAGAAACACACTATAGCCCTCCAGGGAGGGCAACAACCATGAGTAGTTTGATCCAGATCCAAATTCAGATCTGACAGATAAAAAAACCTCCTGGGGGGGGGGGGGTATGTGGCCTCCGGGCAGACCCTCTAGTTGAACATATTTCTGATGAATCCTTAAGTAATTTCTTTACATAATTATTTGTTCATTTCAGTTACAGATCAGTAATGTGTTGTTTTAACCTAACAGCAAATCACATTTGCATTTCGGACTCAACATGCAAAAGTTTATATCAATGTGAAATATTTATGAAACTAGAGTGTTCAGGTGAACACATGTATCGCCTGCAAAGCTTATGTGAAAGTGTGACTAACAACTGAAAGTGTGACTACCGGACAGACAGACAGACGGACGGACAGACAGACGCCGGGCAAAGTGATCCCTATGGGCCGCTATGCTTCGCAGGCGACACAAAAATCTGAAATATAACAAAAATAATTTTCGAGGTACAGGAGAGTCCTATCATAGATACAAGCCCTTTTCCAGGGATGTTGGGACACTGTATAATCAAATTTTGAAACAGAAATTTTGTTTTTCAAAAAAATTATTTGTTCATTTTGAATTTTATGACACCAACATGTTTCAAGAAGGTTGGGACAGGGGCAGCGTTTACCAGTGTTGCATCACCTTTTAACAATACTCTGAAAGTGATTGGGAACTCAGGTGACCAACTGCTATTGTTCTGGAAGCAAAATGTTTTCCTATTCTGGCTTGATATAGGCTTTCAGCTGATCAACACTTCATGGACTCTTTTGTCATTTTTTTTTTCATAATGCTCCAAATATTTTCAGTGGGTGACAGGTCTGGCCTGCAAGCTGGCCACTTTAGCACCCAGGCTCTTTTACTACAAAGCCATGTTGTTGTAATATATGCAGTGTTGTGTTTGACGTGGTTTGCTGAAATAAGCAAGGCCTTCCCTGTCAAAGATGTCTGCATTGCAGTATATGAAACACCAAAACCTGTATATACTGTTAAGCCTTCATGATAACTTTACAGATGTGCAAGTGACCCATGCCATGTTCAATAATGAAACCCCCCCCAAAATACAATAATAGATGCTGGCTTTTGAACCGTGCACTGATAACCAGCTAGATCAGTGGTTCTCAAGTTCGGTCCTGGCGCCCCCCTGTGTATGCTGGTATTTGTTCCAATTACAATTGCAATTCTAGGATTTTAAAAAGCTGTTACTTCGTCTAAATTAGCAGCATTCCATGTTTTGAGCAGTTATTTACCATCTTAAGTCACATTTGGATGGACATATCCATTCTGCTATGAAAAATAAAAACCCTTGAACATATTGTGCTTAATTTTCAATATTGCTGGGATTTTCAGGTGAAAACATTTATATACAGATCGAATTAGACTCTGAGAAAATCAATAAGCTCCAAATTAGGTTTCTGACTATAGGTGTTTTGAGTTTTTCCCAAATAACCTGCCTGAACCAAATAAAATCAACAGGAAACGCACTCCATTGTTTGCCAAGTAAATTGTCGGGTTTTGCCACCATGTGTCAAGAGTTTCACCAATGAGGAACATTTTGATTATTTATGTTGATTAAATGTTTGGTTAAATTGTTTCCCTCTGCCAATATTTACAATATATGTCAATGTGGATATTTGCATAAATGCACCTAATTAAAACAAACAATCAGCTTGTTAAAATCTAAAGATTGCAATTGTAGTTGGAACAAAAACCAGCATACACAGGGGGGCGCCAGGACCGAACTTGAGAACCACTGAGCTAGATGGTACCTCTCCTCTTTAGCCCGGAGGACGCAGCGTCAAAAATTTCCCAAACTACATTCACATATTTGATCAGTCTGACAGCAGGACAGTTTCCGACTTTGCCTCAGTCAATCTTAAATGACCTCCAATCCAACAAAGGTCGTAGCATTTCTGGATCTTGATTTAACATTTGCATGGCAGAGTTTTTGCTTGCATTTGTGGATGCAGAGACAACTGGTGTTCATTAACAATGGTTTACAGTTGAGCCAAAGCAGTGACTTCCACTTCAGAATCCTGTGTGTTTTTAATACAGTGCTGCCTGATGTCCTGAAGATCATGGCCATTCGATATGGGTTCTCAGTCTTGTCCCCTGGGTACAGAGATTTCGCTGGATGCTCTGAGCCTTTTGGTAAAATTATGTACTTTCAAGGATGAAAACCCCAAATTCTTTGCAATTTTACAGTGATAAACATCATTTTACATTTTTGAACTATTTGCCCATGCAGCGTTTCCCCTGAGTGGTGCCATCTTTATGCCCAAAAGACTATTTATACCCACTCCTGTTATCGACCTATTGCCGATTAACCTAATCTGCAGTGAGAAGTTCCACTTGGTGTATTTCTTTGGCATCATTCAACTTTTCCAGTCTTTTGTGGCCCCTATCCCAACTTTTTTGAAATGTGTTGCAGGCATCAAATTCAAAATGAGCGGGTGTTTTTCACAAAACAAAAAAAAATTCTCAGTTTGAACATCTGACATGTTATCTTTGGTCTATTCCCAATTAAATATAGGGTTTAAATGACTTTCACATCATTGCACCCTCTTTGGAATTCTGATTCGGCATCATTGGAAACCTTGGGATCTCCAACAGGTTTAAAAAGAGAAGCTGAATTTGACAGAACCACAAATGGGATCAAAGGTTTCATGTGGTTACTGTCCGTCTCAGATGTTGGACAACTGTTAAGGCATTTTGCCCTGCAATTAAACAGTTACGGTCAGAACATGGTTACTTTATGATCTTTCAGGAAAAGCTTGCCTGTACAAGTAAGTTTTTAGATCCCTTTTAAACATGTCTACAGTAACAGAGACTCTCAGGTCCTGTGGAAGAGTATTCCACAGCCTGGGTGCAATTCACTGAAAGGCTCTGTCACCCTTAGTTTTTAGCCTGGTACGAGGCACAACCAGTAGACCCTAGTCTACAGATCGAAGAGACCTGTTGGGTACATGAGGGTGAAGGAGGTCACACATGTACTCTAGTGCCTGAGCATGGAGAGCTCTGTAAACAAAAAACAAGGAGTGGTCCCTGGAAGGGATGCTTTACAAGGCCCTGAGTCAACAAAGTTTGAGAAACTCAGGCTAAGTCCATGTTAGGCAGCAGTGAGGGTCACCTCAAATCTTAAGTTCTATACCATTGTTTTATTTATGACACTCAGCTCAAGTGGACTTGCTCTGCGGTAGCAAGTCCACCTCATGCTCAAGTACTCCAAGCCAAGAAGTGCTTTGAGGTCAGGTATTCAAATGCTTACAAGAGAACAAGGATAACAGCAATGTACTGCAAAGTATCTGCAAAGGAGGCAGTGAAAACCAAGGATGTTTCCTTCCAAATGCAACCATCCAGCTACAGAGTATTCCATCAAAATGTCCCAGTTTTAATGTTAGTTCTGCTCTCTCAGGAAAAGGAAGACCCAGTAGACATATAATTTCCAAAACTAAATTCAGTGTTAAAATAGGAAACCCTGAATGGTTGTGTCTGTAGTTGGTTCAAGATTAACCCACAAGCATGTGAAATTGCCATTTGTTTTTATGCATAGTCAAATTCAGCTGCACAATAAACAACTGAAGCCTGGCGCCAAGTAACTGTTTGTCATCTAAAAGCACTGTCATGACCCAAGGGCTAAACCCCTCTGCACAGATGTAGATGCCAGCGAACATAGAGCTGCTCTATTTATGCACACAGTTACACTATTCTATCACTAGATGGCACACCCAAATCAGTTCTTGAATATTCACAAGCAAGCTGAGCTCGACCACAGTTTAGAATATGGATGAGTTCAGTCCCATCCCTGTTTCTCAGGTGTTGCAAGAATAAAACTCCTCAGCTAAGCCTGATGTGCAAACTGCTCAATGTACTTGCCCATAGTATCGATCCAGCAGTTCAAAAGAACTCTCTCGTGACAGAAAAAAAACATTGCCCTTGGCAGCAACCGCTTCAGCTTCCAAGTAGTTAAGAAAAATTTGTTTTCTGAAGCAAAAATTCAACACAGTATTGATACCATGTCATTCCACTATCAATTATAGTCATCACATATCAAAAACCTGCGATTCGACCGTGGATTTACAGGTAAATTCCCTCATCGACAAATTCAACACTCCCTTATATCCTACTACCTACTCTCGTTGATTAGCCACTTGCTCAATTGCTCAATTATGCTCATCCGCATAACGTGCAGTGATAGTTCACACTCACGCGAAACTTTCCCAGTAATGATGCATTGATCGACTCATTTCTTATCCAATTACAGAGTATCAACTCATAGTAACTGAAAGAGATGAATTGGGCCATCAGTAAAGTATTTAAACCTTCGCGTAAGAGCAAGTTAGGCTGTATTCTCTTTAAGTCGCGCAGCAGAAAATGGAGATAAGAAAAATTCAGAAGTCTGGCACTTTTGGTGTTTTGAGATATTTGCTCCAACATTTGGGTGCGGGCTAATATTTTCCTGTTTGTAAAGTGGATTAACATTAATAACCAGACACTTGCAGGGATGTGGAGACCATTAATTTGAACCTTCCTTTGGGCTAAACAAAGGACACCAGAAACATCTTTGGCACAGCGACCACAGATATTTTAATAAAATCTCCAATTCGCAGTGATGTTCAGAGACCTATAAAAATGTTAATCAACAAGATAGAGTCTTGAAATTCACTGAGTCTCCAGTCCTTTCAGGTTATTTTACCATGCAAAAGAAAGTATTATGGCACTCTTTGCCAATGTCCAAATATAAGGGGACAAATATTCAAAAATATATCAGTATGGGGGTGCTGTTACCAATATGTCAGATCCGACAAAACCAAACATGCGCCATAGAGAAGTTTCTTGAAATGGTACTGTATACACGTCTTATGTACACTGTGAATATACTTATTTTGTTTTGGCTCCATGTTGGTTTAACTAGTAATGCCAATACGTGGCTCCTCACCGTACTACCTTATTCAGATCTCGCAAAACCAGACATTTGCCATGTAGAAGTCTCTTGAAATGAAATATGTGCAATGCATACATAGCGAGAAGAAGGTAGTAGGGTGGGGCGCCACCTATTGGCCTTACTAGTTAAATAAACATAGTGCCAAAACAAAATCAGTGTTTTCGCAATGTACATAAGACACACATTCCATTTCAAGAATCTTCTCCATGGCACATGTCTGGTTTTGTCAGATCTGACATATTGGTCACAGCACCCCCTATACTGATGTATTCTTGATCATTCGTCCCCTTATATCCACACATTAGCAAAGAGTGCCCTAAAACTTCCTTTGGCATATTAAAATATCCTGAAAGGGCTGGAGACTCAGTTAATTTTGAGGCATTATCTTCTTGGTTAACATTTTCATGGGCCCCTGAACATCACAGCAAATAGGTGAATTGGAGATCTTGTCAAACACCAAAAATCTCAAAACACCAAAAAAAGTGCCAGACTAAATACCACAAAATTTTTCTCATCTTTAATGTCTGAAAAGGAAATGGGTAAGATGAATTTGGTACTGGTCTGGTTTAAAAATTAAAATAAGCCTGAATTTGTAAAAAAAAAAAAAAAAGAAAAGAGAAACAATTCCCGTTATACACAGATTTCTTTTTTTTTTTTTTTTTTTAAAGATTGTCTTTTGGGAATTTTTCCTTTATTTGACAATTGTACAGTGTAGAGAGATGGGTAAGTTTGGGAGAAGAATGGGGGAAGACATGCAGCTAATGACCTGAGCTGGAATCGAACCCAGGTCGCAGCGGGAAGGACACAGCCTTCATGGTAGGCACGTTTAGACCGATGAGCTACCGGGGCGCTCCATACACAGATTTCTGGTCATTGCACGTCACAGTTTTAGGTAGAAATAGAAATTTTGGGAGTGCAAAAAAAAGTTTTGGGTGTGCTGTTAATTTTGTGTCAATTGAAAACGGCGCGCAAAGCGCGCTGGGCCAGCGGGGGGTGTGTGGGTTACCCCCCCACATGGTGGGGTCCAGGGGAAAATATGTTGAATTGAGCATTAGTTTGCTAGCCAGCCTGTCAACTAGCTTGACCCCGATAAATAATTTTACTTTCGTTTCGGTTTTCGAGTTTCTTTGTTCTTAACTTGCGCCGATCGGCCAAATCATTACCACCAGCAGCGAGAGTATGGAACGATTGACTTTCGTTCTCCACACCTGCTGGTGTATGGGAAAACATGTTGAATTGAGCGTTAGTTTGCTAGCCAGCTTGTCAACTAGCTAGCGTTCACTGCAGTGAATGTGGTTACCCTACACATAGCTCACAAACACACAAGAAAAAAAGTCAACAATTTATCGCCAATAGGCTACTGAAATAGCGAGCTAGTTATCAACGTAGTTTGCAACGCGAAAGTGATATCGAACTCTGTAATGCAATAGCTAGCAAGGTAGATAGCCAACTGGTTATTGAGTTAAAAGGCTAAACATCGTTGATACTGAAATAATGAGCTAAAAGTCTTGAAACAAACATAACCTAACGAGTCAGTTGAGTGCAGAGTAGTTCGTTGCATGCAGGGACTTTGTGCTGCAGCCTGCCACAGTGGGTGACAGTAATTTTATATGGAACGCGGCTCCACCAATCACAATTAAGGATGGGAAGCACCCGTTTTACAATACATATTTAGCAGTGCTTGAATTAGAAAGAAAAAGGAGCCAGTACTCAGCAGCTCCGAAAAACCAAAACCAAACCAATACCTCGCTGTAGAACAGCATTACACTCCGCCCAAACCCAGCAGACACCACTATCTTAACTAGTATTACTTTAGCTCCCACATTCTGAATTTACAAGTAGATCTTTGATAATGTCATGAGAAATTATGAATTTAATATCAAATAACTAACATTCATGTGAAATATTATATTGGTGATATTGACAAAATTTTGCAGAAAAAAATAAGACTAACTACAACAGAAATACAGCTCTCTCAAGACAGTTGTCATAATGGTACATGGTATGAGAATATTCCACTAAATAGAATCATTTTATTTGTAGTGTATAATGATTTTTACAGAAATCAGGCCATTTCCAAACAATCCAATTTTAGGAAGTGAACCAACATGCATATAATTATGGACTGAGTGGACATTTAAATTACCTGGCAGAATGACACATGCAACATGGCAGGACAGATTTTTGTAAGACCAATGTTAACTGACAGGCAAGCCCACACAGGTCAATAATGTAGAACACAAGCCAAGTGAATAATGGACAATACACCAGCGTTTCACACAGGTTCATAGGTTACTTGTGGTGGTGGCTGTACACACTAAGTGCATCAAAAACAGTCATGAGTGGAAAAAACCGTACCCACCCCACAAGAAGCATTGTTTGACGAGCCATTCGTTGTTCTTAAAGAAATAAATTTGGGTCGTCGTCCGGGGAAATCGCTTTTGTTTCGCATTGTTCACATGATTAAGTCAAGCAAACATCCTCGAAATCGTACTGCTTTCCATTTAAAATGACGACTGGCTAAATAAAGATTTTGGAACGCTCTGTGTGCACGTAAATTCGTGCGATGCGGTAAAGTGTTGCATTTTGGGTAGACCTGCCTTCATAAAATAATATATAATTGGCTTGAATCTCACTTGCCGTTCTTATGAACTACACAAGAACTACAACAGAAACGGGTTATTTTAAATATTGGAACGCACTAGTGGGGAAGACTGTATGGTTGTCTTGTGCAAATAAAAATAAATCAGATGCTGCTTAAAAAGAACAAATAAATGACCGCACAGACCGTAATTTGCAGCAACAATATGCGCACCTAGGCGTGTCAAAAGGTGGCGTACCGCTGAAGGGTGCCATAAGGAGTAACTGTGAGTAAACGAGTGCGGCGCACCCAGACACTGCTTATACAGAATGAGCAGTACTCAGACAAACCTTGGGCCGGGGACTATAAAAAGCCACACCAAAATGTTGGATTTTGTCAGACGCAGCCATGCCTCAGATGTCTCAAATTACATCTTGTTCTTCACATGAGGTCAGCAGGTTGAGGTGTCAAATCCACGAAAGTTGGACCTAATTGTGGGCGGGGCAGAAACTGGCTGAAAATCAAGGTCTGCCATCAGAAAACAAGCTATAAGTTATTACTGTGTGTATTTTCATGGGAATTTTTGGTGCAGACATAGTTTACAAGTATAGAACTATAGAGTTAGTGTCAAAGTACCCAGTAATAGAGAGTTTCTTTATTCAAAATAATGTGACCTCGTCACTGTCTATGAACCTGAGGCCAGATAGTCATGTTGAAGGGTGCTAGATGTATGCACAGTGTTCAAGTTGTCGTTCTTCTGAATAAAATATCCATTGCACACAATAATAGTTTTTGTTTGTTGTGGATTTTACTGCTGATCATAAAACTGTCCCACATTGTCTGTCCATCACAATTCCACTGTCTCACGATATCTGTCCATCACACATATTTAAACCATTTTTCCTGCTTTAGGGTAGACTTCCTGGCAATAAGTTTTCCATGGGCTTTAGCACTACTAAGTTAATGTACCCTGAATGAGGTTTCTTTTTTTTTCTGCACAGCATTTAGTTGGAACATGAAATGAAATAACGCGGCTTCTTGCAAATAACAAAATTACGGAGTTGTCAATACCGACTACCCAATGTTGAGAAAGAATCCTTCATTGATTACCCCCGATATAATTGCCCATACCCTAAACTAACTGAAAAGGTTGGTTAGTTGGCTTATTCCTCTTTGCGAACACTCGGCTTTGTGGTTCAGTGATGTCAAATGTGGCAGGAATATCAATTTTAAGCCTATTTTCAACAAGTCGACATGGTCTACAACATCCCCCGCCAATCGTGCGCTTCTCATTTTCGAACTCGATCAAGGCCTTTATGGTCTGAAGCTACACACCAAATTTGGTTACTGTATCTGTAGTAGTTTCTGAGTAAAGCTGTCCCCTTTATCTCGGACGGACAGACGGACAGACACACGCACGGACGGACGGACAGAGGTCAAACCTATATCCCCCTCCCATTTCGTGTTGGCGGGGGATAATAAACATGAAGCGTAAATTGATAGTTCCAGTGAAAAGATTGTTTCCACACGTCTTGTTCTCAGTTGCATAGGTTATGTACAGTACAGGCCAAAAGTTTGGACACACCTTCTCATTCAATGCGATTCTTTATTTTCATGACTATTTACATTGTAGATTTTCACTGATGGCATCGAAACTATGAATGAACATGTGGAATTATGTACGTATGTATCAAACAGTTGTCCAATAGGGCTGTCGGCTGTGTATCAACATAACTTCTACACAACACAACTGATGGCCTCAACCCCATTGATAAGGCAAGAAATTCCACTAATTAACCCTGACAAGGCACACCTGTGAAGTGAAAACCATATAAGGCGACTACCTCTTGAAGCTCATCAAGAGAATGCCAAGAGTGTGCAAAACAGTAATCAGAGCAAAGGATGGCTACATTGAAGAAACGAGAATATGAAGACATGTTTTCAGTTACAGGTATTTCACAGTTTGTTGTTAAGTACATAATTCCACGTGTTCATTCATAGTTTTGATGCCTTCAGTGAGAATCTACAATGTAAATAGTCATGAAAATAAAGGAAACACATTGAATGAGAAGGTGTGTCCAAACTTTTGGCCCGTACTGTACTTCTTTAAAAAAATAAATAAATAAAAAATCTGAGGTTCTTGGAATGGAGAAAGGTTAATTTTTTTCTCTCCTGGTGTTACACATATGATGGCCAGCTCGAACACGCTCGAATACAATAAACTTGAAATTGAACAAAACCATAAAATCATCCTTAATTCATATTATTTCTTAGAACTTACTTGCATGTTCCAAAGTTTCTTTTTAAATCACTGTATATGTTTTGACTCCCAATTGAAGACCTGTGTGCGAGAAGTACCCAAGTCACTAAATAATACTTATGAGATTTTGGGGGTCACAGTTTTCAAAACATGCTGCGAAGCATGACAACGAACAATGGTAACGCACCAGTAAACAAGACTAGAGTGCTTCTTTGCAGAAATCTTTGGTGTCAGATGATGCTCTGGCCATTGTGAATTTTAATTCTAGTGTCAACTCATTTTTATCAAAATGTAAATAAAGTACTTTCACGCAGGTCTCCAATTTACAACTGCCAAGTAGTATCCAATTCCCTTGATCTTATTCCTTATTAATGATCATTTGTCCTGTCTAACCTGTCCTCCCGAATTTTTGGAGTCAACAATGGCAAATCAAACAATTTAGCTGCTTAATTAGGATGCATAACTATTTAATTGAGTTACTTGCACCTTTTTGATCCAATGCATGTACTGCCTATGTAAATATATGTCCAAATCTATCAACCCAACACTGCATTAATGGAAGGACTATCTTTCTTCCTAGTCAACGATACACTATTTTCATAATATGTAACACTAGCTCCACCTTGCGGCACAATACACTCATCTTCATAAACGGTGGAAAAAAAAGGAGAAAAAAAAAGTCATAATATTCGTGAAATTTTATTCCAAGTCGAAGTCCCAGAAAATAAAGGAGCTTTGTCACAATTAATGCACATGTTCAGAACTTTGAACAAGGAAAATCTGTTCAATCGCAAGTCAAACAATTAAGAAGGTATTATCCTCCTCTATGATTCTTGGCGATGGCAACCCCTTTACAGTCTTCATATCCCTTGGCTAATGCTTAAAATAGCGATTTGAATCCTCCAGTCTCCATAGAGAGCTCCATTATAAATATATAAAAAAAACCATAATTCAAGAATAACAAAAATATAAAAATACAATGCAAAGCAAAGACAGATTAGCAAGGATGGAATCAGATTATGTCTTGCAGTAAAGCAGAATCACTTTCTTGGAAAGAAAATTCAGAGTATGCACAGTAATCGTGACACAGCTAACTTAGTATGTAAATATTAATTCCTCAACAAGCAACAAATGGTAGTGAATGACAATTATGACTAAATAAGAATCCCAAACTGGAATTAATCTGAGATACTCACTTTGTATCACTGTACAAAAAGGTATACTGTAAATCCTGATCGTGTGGTGAACTCAACTGTTTTGTGAAATGCTGATAACCTCAAAAAATTATGTAAGCAAACTAAATTGCATTGTGTGGAAGGAACTTAAAGACAATCAGGTTAAGTTATTTTTTACATGTTTTTAAGTGCTGCAAACACAAGATCATCAAGTTAGCAAACTCAATTTTTTTTTAAGTAATCAGTTTCCACAGGTAATCAGTCAGAACATGAGTAAAAGTTTGAAAACAAATATTTGCTAACAATACACACCAAGTTACATCCCTTGTTGACACACAGAGGTCTGCAAAACTGGAGTCAAATTATGGTTTTACCTGAGAATTATCCATGCCCTCAGTGAGAACATAGCTGCAAATACTTAAATGCAGCAGATTGTCAGTCTGTTTTAAGTCAAATTATAGAAGGAGGGCTTCAAAGATGGTTTGAATTTTTTTCAACACGATTTGCGAGTTTATTATTTAAATTACTTCACTGTGAGCTCTATTTCGGGCCATCACAGGAACATAAAACTTTTTCTCACAGTCAACCGAAAATGGAAATAGCTGACGATGCACTTCCAATATTTTCAGCATTTGGAATTTATTACTACATCCACAAGAGGGCAACACACGCAAATAAATGAGCCAATATCAGTCTCAGCAAATTCTGTGCCTGAAGAGAGAGCCAACAATCTGCCAGTTGCCAAAACCAAGTGAAAGAAGAAAACCAGGACACAATCTCAGCTGTGCCATAAAACTACTTTGCAACTACATTATCTGATCTAAAAAAGGCAGACAAGAGATTTATCAAGTTCACACTCACTCTTGACTTACTGAAATTACCTTTGGTGGATGTTCATGCTGCTTTGAAGAAGAATCAGAGTCTGAGATTTCAGGCAAACTGTCCTCCTCCTCTCTGCCATCAGTTAGATCACTGTCCCAATCAATCTTATGTACTTCCTCTAAACAACAACAAAAAGAAAAAAAACAAATGCAACATATAGTATTATTAATACACATAAAATTAAAAAGTTAGGATGATCATGACAAATTAAGACGCTAATGGAAATGTCAAATGAGTGGCATGCGCGCAGCACTGCAAAGTCCTCTGCCATTTCAGAAGAATGTAGACATTTGTCTAGGATTCAGGACTTTAAACAATGTGTTGCACTTGTCTATATAGTATAGACTTTTCAAATCATTCATTTTTGATTTTTATTTGAATTTTCTATGATGTGCCAACTTTATCAGAATCGGGGATCTAAAGCCAGGTACTCGCCATTGCCAAGGTCAAGTGACAGGTCAGTGTACAATGCAATGACAACTAGAGTCTGTCAACCCAGTCAATTTTTACCACTAAGTAACATCACGCACTATTTTAATGATCCAATACTTGGTCTGAAACGTGTGACCAAAGTGTATTTAGGGCATGTCCAAATCTATTTTTGCTCATTTAATGGCAGGTTATCTTAGTGCATAGTAAGGCGCTCATTACGAAGGGGTAGGATTTCATCTCTTCATCAATCATAGGCGTGTTTTGGGCAAAACATGGAATAAACCAATCGAGTGTCATCTCCCATCTCGTTTAAAAGCCAGGGGGACCTGTACCTTGGCAAAGAGTAATTATAAGGGCGGATTTTCTGAGCAGCAAGAAAAAAAATTCTTCACAGCAGCAGCAAAATGAGGCCTGCTCGTGCACTTAGTGAAAGCGCGAGAGCAATTCATTGCTTAAACCATGAATACCTGGTCAAAGTGATCTCAAAAAATATAATAAAAATATTATTGAACTATTGCTCAAAATTATTTTAATCTTATACAGATGTTGCTAATCATCACAGTGAATCCCCAGGGCTGCAACTGAATATCGCATCACTATTTGTGGATAAAACAAGTCAACGGGAAAAAAAAGTTTTAATTCAGGATTGCTGGTAAAAAAAAAAAAGAATAAATAAATAATTACGCGCTTGCAGGAAACAAGCAAGAGAAATTGAAATAAGGGAGAAAAATGGTTTGCAAGAAAGAAACGAAACAATGCAATTTTGATTACGTACCGTAACCTCTTGCATAATATCCAACAAGAGTGAAAAGTACTTGTTTCCTCTCGTCTACGATTCAATGTCGAGTCGGATATATGGAAGAAATTCGTATTAAGTATAGACTGTGCCGACAATGACATCCTTTGCTTCTTCTGGTGCCTAAATGTCTTTTTTTAGGGCTACTTCGTATGTCAGCCAAATATAAATAATAATAAATAATAAATCTATTTCAAAATGAAATGCAGGATTTTGCATTTGTTAATGGAAACGAGACAGCAGGACCTGTATTAATGGATCAGGACAGATTCAGAATTATTTTTTCAGGTAATTGCAGGTTACGGGTCTACCCATGAAGGACTTATCCAAACTTCTGAAGCGCATATTCAGCACTTCAAACATTCGTTCAGTCACAGTTTGTGTTTCGTGTGATAGAAAGGAAATCCATGCACTATTCAACATAAATGCCATGTATTTCATATTTTGGCTGACCATTGTCGCCAAATAGCCACCCATCCATGGGGGAACCTGTGGAAGACAGCATGAATTACAGAGTTCGCCAGTATTATAGAGTTGTTGCTTTATCTAATACAATCTGGGAATACCTGTGCTTATAACATCACATGACGAATCAAAAATGTCCAGATGGAATTGATTTCCGTATGATTAAAACAGCCAGAATCACTGCATACTCTGACGTGGGTACGAAGAGCGATGGCACTCACCATTCTGGCGCATTTTTAAATATCTTCACAATAATCTTTCACATCGTAATTTTCTTTATTATTTTAAATCGTTTGCTTGTATGGGCGCTGCAGTTCATCCCTGTGTAGACTGTAACAAACAGAGGCCCCAATACCTGCAATCACAATCAATGATCTCATCATGTAGCTAGGGTCATAAAACCTAGGGGTAGGACCAACTCCCAGGACTCTACCTGTTACTGGAGCCGAGTTATGGCCCCGAGTAAACTCATAATAATACTCTGTCACGCTCACAACAAATATGGTGGAAAAGGGTTTAAGTAGCTGAACCCCAAAGTGATCTTGATAATACAGACATTACACACTATGAACAACATAGAAAAAAAATCCTGCATAAAAATCTGTGGAGGGCGCATGGAGATATCTCACCCCAAAGGTAGGCAGAAACTTTGTTGTGACCAGAAAGAGCGCCCTGTATATCCATGCGCCCAAAACAGCCCAAACTGAATTTATGTTAATTATGTAGCTGGGAACATGGAGCCCGAGTGGACCCGGTTCAGAATCTCTACTGTGGAAGCAGGTGCCTTGAGTTGTGACCTTACAGCTGCTGGTGCTGGTCATGGCATAAACCCAAGGACCCACAAGCAATGAGGGAGGCCATCAAGCTGAAGGCAGCAGCCTTTTCCAGCTTGGTTGGCCCTAGGGATTCCTGGCTCTGCAGGCAGGTATTAATGAGCCAGAAGGACTGCAGCCTCTGCGGCCGCAGAAGCAAACACTCGAGATCGGGAAAAGACCGGTCAAGGAGGAGGACAGCCTCAAAAAGGTTCTAGCGAACTGAAACAACTCCGAAGCAGTAGGCGAGGATTTGCTTGGGCTATTTTCAGCAAGGGCAGAAAACTGCTGACCTTGACTGCAGAGATAGTCTGGCAGTCGAAGGACCACTTTCAGGAACTTCTAAAACTGGCAGATACACCCAGGAATGGAAAATTCAGGGAGTCATTACCCGTCTCCCTGGTGGAAGTAACTGAGGTAGTCACAAAGCTCCGCAGTGGAAAGTGGGATGAACAAGATTCACCCCACGATGCTGAATGCTCTGGGTGTTGTTGGGCTGTTATGGTTGACACGCCGATTCAACATTGCGTGGATGTCGGGTATAGAGCCCTTGGATTGGCTGACCAGGGTGATGTTATACAGGGATTGAATGTCTCAGACAGAAACCCCAAAACCCCATGCTCCTTCAGGACCTCCCCCCCCCCCCCACACCTTGTGAGACACTTTCATGTCTTCTTCATGTCTACAAAACATCCAAAAGCTACATGGACGTGCTCCAACAAACCCTACAGTATTCTTGCAAGATTGAAGGTTAGTCCCACCATTCCAAGTCTAGAGCAGAACCCAAATTGCTCCTCCTGAATTCAAAGTTTGACAATCGGGTAAAGTCTCCTTTCCAGTACCCTGGCATAAGCATTCCCTTGGAGGCTTAGCAGTGTGATACCCAATATTGGGGCAAAACCGCCAATCCCTTTTTTGAAAATGGGCACCACAGCAAGAGTTGTGTCTGCATTCTTGGCACGAAGTCAAACTATTTTCCAGTTGGTGTTGGACTCTGCTTAGGGAGTGCCCTGTCACCCATTTTGTTCATGATTTTCATGAACAGGGTATCAAGGGTGTTGTTAGAGGGTGTTGAGTTTGGTGGTCTCAGGGTAGCATCTCTGCTTTTTGTAGACAATGTGGTCCTGTTGGCTTAATTGAGATTCATTTAGCTAGCTGTTGTTTTTTCCCAGTCCCCTCCAAACTGAAGGTAGGGCACATTACTTTGTCGTCTAGAAGCTTTATCCTATTCCCAATGTTTCTTTTGGGGCGCATCAGCATAGGGGTAAATACATTCTGTACCTTCACAATGTCAATGGTTGTTAAAGGGAGTGCATCATTACCACTCATTTGTGACTGTGTTTGAGCTTTTACTTGGCAGCTTTGGCTTTGTTTACTAACAACATTATAGACTGATCAAAGATCATATGACAGACAAAGCCGCAACCATCAACGTAAAATAATGGTTACCCAAAGTGGAATCTTGGGAGTCTGGCAGCTTTTTCGTACCTGAGCTAATTAGAAATTGATGTATTAGACCAAATATCAATATACAACGCCCTCCATAATTATTGACACCCCTGGATAAGATGTTTTCTTTAGCTTCTAAAAAATTCAGTTTTTTTTTTCGAAATAATATAGGACCACAATGAAAAAAAAGGAAAATCCAACCTTTAATTAATTTATTCGGTGGGGAAAAAAATCCCACATTAAGAAATAATACTTTTACATCAAAGCTTGTGAGCCACAATTAATAGCACCCTTGATGTTAATACTTTGTACAACCCCCATTTGCCAACAAAACGGCACCTAATCTTCTCCTATATACCTACGTAATCCACCTAATCTTCCCCCATACTTCACAGTGGGCATGAGGTGTTTTCCTGCAACTCATCTTTTGTATTCCACCAGACCCACTTAGAGTATTTGGGGCCAAAATGCTCTATCTTGGTCTCATCTGACCAAAGCACACGGTTCCAGTTGAAGTCCCAGTACCGCTTAGCGAACTCCAGATCGTGAGTGAGAAAAGGTTTTTTCCATGCATAAGAGAAAATAAAATTCTTAATGATTCCTCTGACAGTAGATATGGGCAGGTGCAGGCGAGTGGCTATTTTCTTGTAGCCATTGCCTGACTTGTGAAGGTCGATACACATCTGCCTTACTTGAATGGTGTGTTCCTTTGTCTTTCCCATGTTGAAAAGTGGATACGGGAAATGGCCTGCGTGTCACATGATATTTATACCCCAGGGAGACAGGAAGTGATGAATTACTAATTAAGTGTTCCTGGATACTCTGATCAACTTTGTAAACTACTGTGGAAATGACATAAATACTTCAATAACATTTATTTCCTAGGATTGTTAGGGGTGCTAATAATTGTGCAACAGGTGATTTTATGAAAAATTATTTTTCGTTGGTCAGGGATTTTTTTTCCCCTTAAAATTCACTTGAGTTGAAGGTTACATTTTTCTACAATTTTAAGTGTGAGAGTATGCTTCAGCAATAAAAATTGAATTTATTTTAAGGCTTTTAACACGTCTTAACCAGGGGTGCCAATAATTATTGAAGGCGCGAGATATATATATGTCGCAGTCCATTGCACTTTAATTTGTCACTGATCTGAAGTGCTGTAGGCCTTTTTTTCCCCCCCACACTCTGGTCCTGGGCCCAAATATAAACTCATTAACATTTGACCAATCTGCATACTTCTGCCTAATTATCTAAGCACCACACAATGGCACTATGGCAGAGTGGCATAGCTGCGTGTGTGGGTATGGTCCACTTGTACAAGAGTTGTATAAGTTGTTTTAGAGGTAGATCAGCAACTGCATTGGCAACGTGGACGTCCAAGAGCATTTTATTCACTGTAATATGATTCAAAATGCACTGCCTTGCATTGATTTGTTAGATTCAATGCCTCTTTCAAAGTCTCTTCAATTAGTTTTTATTCGTATCGGTACGTGGGTGTCCAGGCAATAGAAACAAACATACCAGAAATCAGGCATTTGAGTAAATGTAGCCTGAAAGAAATACATATACATATATCACAGGAATAGCGGCTCCGCTTATTTCTTTTAGAATCAAGTTATCAGCTTTCAGCTCTCAGAAGTTCAACAGTCGCCAGATTTCATCCCTAGTTCATCCACTTGCTGCAGCACATGACTCATATAATTTCCTTCTTGGCTCTCACTAAACATCCGAGCCCACAGGACATAAAATAAAATTTTATTGCAAACATGTTTTATATAAGTGGTAGAATTGGGTGTATATTTCTATCGACAATTAAATTAAAATGATAATCTTCAAGCGAGATGATATTCCATCCACTGCAGCTGAAATGAACTGTGTGTAAAAGCTAACTGTTCTGCCTCTTTGAAGCTGGTTGTATCCTGATCAAATAGAAGGTGATTATCAACAAGTAATTTTGATTATGTTAATGCACCACAATAAATAACTCCTGCCAATTCTCCGGCGGGCACGGTTTTGATGGTGATGGCTGCTGTCAAACCGGAGAGGTGGTAGATGCATTTTATTTTGGTCCAAGTGTGGGAAACACAAAAGTAATTGCACTTTTGAATTAAGGTCCTTCCAACTAAAAGATTCCAGCAAAAAGGCTACTGGGAAACCTTTGAAGTTTGGAGAAAATCTATGACAAACTTCAGAAGGAAAAAAAAATGGTTTGGAGCATTTTGAGCCCCCCTATTGGCAAACTTCAAGGGTGCCCCAGGTGAAGAACTACATTCTGATAATCTGCCACCCCTATAGACCCACTTTCAATAAGCTACAAGGTGGGACAATGAAGTTCAGAATTTGGGAACGTGCAATTTGGTTAAATTGGCCAAAAAGGGCCCAAAAAAGGGGTTGCTGTAGCTCGGGACAGGAGGAGTCGACAGAGGAACGGTTTGGGTTTTGAGGTTTGGGTGCTCTACCCATCTCAAAAATAAAAAAAATCAGCCAAATCCAGGGGGGTCTGAATCTCAAAAAAAATTGGCTCTTAACATGCTGCCATCCAAAGTTTTTTGAAATGAGTTGATGACATCCAATTCAAAATGAGATTTTTTTCAAAGAACAATAATTATCAAAGCAAAATTATTTTTTCGTTTCAACATCTGATTTGTTGTCTTTGAACCATTTTCAATTAAATGTAGAATATAAATGATTAGAAAATGATTGCACTGTTTTTATTTATATTTTACGCAGCATCCCAACTTTTTTGGAAAAGGGGTCGTACAGTGAGAACCTTTACTGACCCTCTTTGGGAAAGCTGACCGAAATGAACCATCTCAAATATTTCCAGCAGGAGTTCTTGACTGCTTCTTTCTGAGACTCACCATAAACTTTGGTCAACGGCTTGGATTGAGGCATCTCGCCATCTGATGTCTCACTGTCACTGGAGTTCCATGCAATGTCCACTTCACTTCCCTTCACTGTTCACACAAAAAAAGCATCAAAAAGTGCTTATTAGACTGCTGTGTAACAACAACCTGAAAGCAAAGTGTGCACCTTGTAGTTTGATTGCAAAGTTTGCACGAATATGCCAATTTAACCTTTTTGTTCTTTTTATTAGTAACGCTACTTTTCAAATGCTTGGAATGACCTTGAAATTTTGAAGGTTTTGAGAGAAATTTGTGCACAGCAAATGCATTTATTCACAAGGCTATTTGGTTGCAAAATCCCCTGTCACACCGGCTGCATTCTCATGGAGTTCGAGCGGCATTCACAAAAATTGGCTCTGCATTCTGATTTGAATGCTGTTGGAACTCCGTAGGATCGTTGTAGCAGCTCAGTGAGGTCTCCTACAGCGCCATGGGAGCGGTATGGGCACGCCCCAAGGTTGCATATGAACACCAAACAAACGCAGCCAATAGTGACGGCATTCACTTGAGGACCTCGCGGAATCCATTGAGATGTCACGGCTTTTATACCATCTGGGAAAACGCAGTATGGACGCTTTGGGAACGCAGTGAACTAAGCGTGCACGCAGTTGGTGTGTAGTGAAAACGCCTAGCTCGCAGTGGACATGTAATGAGAACTCAGTGACAACGCTTTAAAGCCCAAACGAGAACGCCTTAGGAACAAATCAGCATGCAACGGGAACTCCATACGAACGCCACAATTGCTGTGAGAACACCCAGAGAGCTCCAGCTTGTGAAAATTTCAAATAATTTGCTAAATTATTTCCAAATTTCTATGTAATCCCATGGAGTTGTGATAAGTTTCAGATTGCGGTGACAACTCTATGGGAACTTTGTCTGGTGTGACAGGGGTTTAAAGAAACCATTCCATCATATTATGCACAGCAGAAGCTAAAAATATCTACACTGTCTAGTACGAGAGAATGTAGGAGAACCTCATACAGGGTATACTGAACATGTTAATGGGGCATTTGTACGTTTCCTCTCACTTATGAATTGCAGTAACAGGTGGGTTTACTCAGAAAGATCACCACAAATTCTTCACAAAAATCTATTTCAAAAATCTTTTTTTTTTATATTCTTGAATACTTTTAATGTGAGGAGTCAACAGGCCCAAATCACATCTAATATAATGCAGAATATTCAACACGCGTCATGTGCTCATTCAGTCCTACAAAGGCTATGCATGACAGCTATTGAGGGAAATCATTCTTATCAATTTCTTTTGATACTCTTACAGCATGGTGAAAAAGTACTTCACCCCCTTGAGATTTCCTCTATTTTTGTGTATCACAGTTAAATGTTTCAGATCATCAAACTTATTTTAATAAAAGACAATGATTGCCTGAGCAAATGCAAATGCAGTTTTCATTTCTTGAAGGAAAAAATTCATCCAACCCTACCTGGCTCACAATGGAAAAATTCATTACCCTTTTAGCTACTACATTAACCAATTAAACTAATTTAATTGATAACTGTGCAATTTCACTAGAAATACCAAAACATAATTACTGCCAGCCGAACTGAATCTGAAAACCGCTAAAATAGAACCAGTCTAGCGATATGATGTAGGAAAAACGCACCACATGGTACTGTGATCTAAAGAAATTGAACAAAAGAGTGGGTCAGAAAAAAATCATTGAAATCTATCAGTCTAGAAAGGGTCTCAAAGGCATTTCTATAGATCTGAAGAATCCTGCATACCATGGGGAGAGCCATTTTCTACAAAACCTTCCCAAGAGAGGCCGGCCTACCAAAATTCTTCTGAGAGCACATCGACAACTCATCCAGGAGGTCACAAAAGAACTCAGATTAGCATATAAAAGGCTGCAGGGGCCTATTTCATAAAGCAAACTTTAATGTCAAATCAGATCAGGGTGACCATCTGTATTATGCCTTAGTTAGGCTTTTATTGTGTGAAAGTACAGGCTGTCAAGTAAAAGAAAACTTGCCTTTAGGTTTTGACATCTTGGTAATCAGTGTTCAAAATAAGCAGTTGTCTGGTGGTCTAGACAACCTGAAATGGATTCGGACAACCTAAACTGCTCACGAGGTAGTCCGTTGGACAACAAATATCCCAGCAGTTTTATTCATTTGAATTTGTCAAAATTTTATTTGCTTCCCTCTGCAATGGATGTGACCATTTTGGTCATATATAAGGCCTACTGTGCCTAACTTTCACGCATCTCGTACGGACAAGAACTTGAGTTTTTTTTTTTTTTTTTTTAGTAAAGTACCGCAGCAAACAAAGATGTAGAAATAGACCACGGCACGCACTTCAATTCAGGCTCAGGCGATCCTGTCAAGGAAAACTCATGACACGAACAAGGCGGCTGTAACCCTAAACACCTTCAGGGAATGTAGATTCGAAATATGATAATAAGCATCTTCCTTTGTGGTGAATTCTATGCTCTAACATAATAAGCCTTCACATTTTGTTTGCATTATTAAGGGCCTGATTTACTAAGACCTTCAGCACAAGCAAAATCTTTTTGCCCATGCAAAACCAATAACATTGCCACTGATTGGTGCAAGGCAAGTACCTTGGCCAATCATGGGCAATGTTATCGGTTTTGCACGGGCAAAGATTCTGCATGTGTAAAAGGTCTTAGTAAATCAGGCCCTAAGAGTTCAATCAAAATTACTGCTTTGAGTGTGGCGGTTGGCTCTCTTCAAGCATGAACTTTGCTGCTCTTTGACAGTTATCTGACATTGCACAGCCTGATATAAAATTTCATAAGTATTCATTTCTTATGAAATAATAATTGAACACCCCAAGAAGCGGGAATCTTTAGATTGCATTTTGGCTACGTTGTTTTGAAGTACATACAAGTACATGTATATTTGGGTGGATGACAAATAAGGATGAAAAAGGATTTTTTTTTTTTTTTTTTTTTTAAACTTCAAATATCATCCTTAAAAAGTGTTTGTGTTGCTGTGACTCTTGACATAATAAAATGTATATATTCTTTTACATTTTGTATGAAATATGTATTAATACATGAATTTGCCGTATCAGTGCCTAAAACTGTCATATGGTGTGACATGAAAATTATTTCATATAAAATGAAAATGAGGTACGTTTTTCTTCTTTATGTGAATATTCCTTTTAATCTCTTAATTTGATATTCAACATTTCCCTGTGATGTTTAGAAAAATAGTATAACAAGTTATCATACCAGGGCAGACATCGCTCTTAAGTCTTACAAGATATTTTAGCTTGATTCTGATATGCCTTGCAAGAACTCTCTCAAAATTCTAGAGAATCTTGCTGACACCATTTCCCTTGTGTTCTATTGATGTTATGATTTATAAGTTATAAAGCCTTTTTTGTCACATTATTGAATGTCACACCAACTGACATGGTGTCACACCTTATGATGAACTGCAACACACCACAATGTGTCAGAACAACAAAAAAAAAAAGGTGTATTTAATGAAGGCTATCTAAACAAAAACGCGTAACAGAAGGACTTGATTTCTTTTTTTTTTTTTTTTCTCGGCATAGCCATTAAGGGAAAATATATACCGACTTAAGATCTTCAAACTTTTCATTTTGGATTCATCATGTTGATAATGAAGTTTTACGATGTGCTTAAACTTTCAACTTTTCCTTGTTGTCTGTCCTGAACTGACATGATATGGGCCATTTAATTTTTTCTCCTTCCACTGGGGACTTCCTCCCTCCTTGCTTGGTCTGCATTCAATCTTTCCCTGTACTTGCGTGTCCTCTCCTTGCTGGATATATCTGCTTCACAATGACAGGAAATGTAGGAACAATATCTTATAAAGTGCACATTATATGGCAAACATGGTAACATGAAATATAAAATTGGGAAGTGAAATATTACAGTACATATACAATATTGCTCATATTTCATCACAATTTTTATAATATTTTTAAAATATATAATTATTAATTTTTTTGCATTATTTGCATAAAGTGTATAGTCATGTGGTGTGAAAGATGTGGCATATGGTGTAACTTGGAAAAAACTGTTACACCATATGACATTTTGATCAGTTAAGCTAATTTACTGGACAGCTAAATACAGCTAGCTAATATTTAGCATGTAATTGGCCACATGGCGGCAGTGATTTTTAAAGATTCAGAAGTAAGATTTGTGAAAAATATCTATTTTTATGCAAATGATGTCACACCATAAGACACAAAACATTGATCGTAGCTGATTATGTCAGATAAAGACCTTTTTAACTAAAAATCTAAAGAGGAGAACTTACCTCCAGTCCTTGCCGCACACATACATATAGAATGAAGATATCTTTGCCCTACTCCAATGTAAGCGGTGAACCACCTTAAATTGAATTAGTCCAAGTCTTGCACAGTATCAGAATCACATTCCATAGATCTTCAGAGAATTCAATACCCATTTCCCTTTTCCCAACTGGTTTTAGTCTTCTCCATTTTGGTAGTGTCCATTGACATAATCATTGAATAAGAATGTGTTGTGAAACTCTTCACCCAGAATTGGATTTTTAACCATAAGTCTTGACCCTTTGGGAAGACTAGGGAAACTATAGACTATGGCTCTCAGCAAACTGACGAGCTTAGAAATGGCGAAATAGGTCCATCTGCTGCAGGCCATATTTGGAGCATAAGTCAGTGAAAGTAGAGAAGATACCTTCCACATAAAGGTCGCTGAACTTTTTTTTATCCCTTTACTATGCCACACTTCAAAGGTTTTATCCAGTTTGTCTGGTATGAAGTAGTGCTGCACAATTAATCTAATCTCAACTGCAATCGCGATGTCAAGCATTGCGATTGCATAACCGCAAAAAGGCAGCGATTTGCGATTCAATCTAAATAAGCGTGTGCTGCCAGTGAACATAACTACGCCTCCTTTAATTGTATGGAGTCTGTTGACGGTATGCCCTAAGCGCTATCCTGGGCTGTGTCCGAGTAGTCAAAAATTACATCCTACAGAATAATTCCACATCACTTTTCTTTAATCTATGTGGAAAACATCTGAAGATAAAGGAAGGGTGTAACATGAAATTCCTACCGCTTAGGAATACAACCGCGCTTATTAGAAAATCTGAATGCACTTAAAGCAAGCAACGTGAACATGATGGGGTCCCATACGTTTCTTTACGCGATTGGTCAGATGAATAGTTGCCCCTTTAAATACTGCTGCTGTGCAGAATTGTGGAATGGCGTTATCTCCTTTCTTTTCGAAAAGGATGCATCTGTGTACCCTATGCTACAGGAGGTAAATTAGGAAGCACTGAGACACCGTTTCTTAACATTTAAAGAATTCTAAGGCTCTTATCATAGTTGCCACTGCACGTAATCATTTCCGGATTAGTTTTCAGGAGTTAGGAACTTTCCCCAGTGAAAAACAAGAGCAACGTAGAGCTTAGCATATGCCCCCGCCTGTATGTTGACCTGTGGCGGTCATATTAGATATCGCACGACGCTGGTTTTCGCTCCTCTAGCCACTCCCATTACGCCATTAAGAAATGGCATCAATCCAACGAGGGATTCTATAGTTATCCCATGGAAACTAAAAGTTTACGGACGACGGACGGACGGACGGACGGTGAACGGACATGGCATCAACATGATGCCCCTTTTCCTCTTTGGAGGGCGGGGGCATAAAAACTATTGAGACGCAGCCATGGTCTGTGCAGCAGGCATGGTCACTTGATGACTCGCTACTGTTCTCAAAGACCAACACTGATGCCAAATAAAATCATGAACAGGAGCGTGCGCAAGCCCAGGCTGAGAGTGAGTTCATGGCGGAAAAAAACCCTGCAAAATCTACCATCATATGCAGAGATTAGGCGCGGGTGTTAATGACATCGCCTCTTAGTGGCATCACGTTCCTGGGCCTTAGCAATTATTCTATCAACGCTGTTATGGCCCCAATTTGTTATGGCATGTATGACAGCCAGGGATGACAGACAAAATTTCAAAACTTAAACACATTTAATCAAACAAAGACTTTAAACTAATCTACCATCTACTCTGCTGACCAAGACTGATATATACACAAGAAAAAAAATATTTACAGTCCCTTTTGGTTGGGTTGCTTGGTGATGTTCCGGGTGAGGAAAATGCTCCAACACAGGCAAAAATCCACAAAAAGCTTCTTAGGCCTTGAAAAGAGTGACAGGTCTGGTCAAATGTATCCTTCTCCTTGCAATTTCTCCTACTACTTTACAGTCTCAATTTTCCTCCTAATATACTCTTTTGCAGACCCCTCCCACCTTTCAACTTTTTTTTTTAATTCTCTGGGACTTTCCATCTCAGACATGCCCAGGACATGTCCAAAGCTAGCTAAAGTCTGGGCTTAACAAAAGAAAATGTCAATACTGCCATCTAGTGGCTTCTATTCACATTACAACGCGCACTGAAGTAATTCACTCGCGGAATTTAAGTCATTGTGCGTTAAGTCAATCAGTTTCACGTGCATTACAGGGGATTTTCCCACTAGTGATACGGAAATCGATTGACTCTCATGCTGGTCTTTACTGAGGGATTGAAAGCAATGGAATTGCTTAAAGACGTTTGAAATGTTCTTATTTCATTTAAACAATTCAAACGATCATGTCCATGTTTATGCAAGTGAAACTGAAACTTCATTGCACAAGGATTTTAATTCCGCGTGAGAATCTCATTAATAAGCGTTCATTGAGCAATTGCAGACTACGGTGAATAATGGAAAAAAAATTTTTTTTTTTTTTAAATGCGCAACACTTAGGCCGAGTGCGTGAGACTTGGCATCTCAGCATATGGTGATACTTTGATTTCAGGTACGGCGAGGTTGAACAGGATAAGACGTGTTGTGTAAAACTTGCAAAGTTAAAATCTCCACATCCCGCGGCAGCACTACCAATCTGTACCAACACTTGGGGCAGCACAGAGAGAAGCATAAGGAATGCATGTGATGAAAGCCAAGCAAAGTGAAGCCAAAGAGACACTGAAATCCGCCAATGCCCAATGGTGCTACTGCTTCTGTACTTTGCAGAAATGCCTTTATTCTTTTAAGGGTACTGTAAAAACGTTTTGCATTTTGTATCAAGTAGTACTAATAGGTTTACAAAAATGCCTGCAGAAAGGCAACTAAGTTTACAATAGTGCCACTGCATTTGCACGTTGCAGAAAATATCCTGATTTCCTGATTTGACAATTTGAATCAAGAAAAAGTTGGGCTATATTACTGGGTTTTTGAAAGTAAAAGGTTTCAAAATATCAGGAGCCTTTCGCTCGCATGTCTTCTCCCTACATGTTCCAAAGCGGAAGTCGCTGTATAAAATTTTAATGGCATGTATGGCAATGTTTTACTATGATAAGGTTACAGGTTATGGTTTGTTTTGCAGGTTATGTAATATAGATCTGAAGAAAATTGATTTCACCACGAGCCTATGAATTAACCATCTCTGGTGTTATAAAATTCATCTTTTCTGAATGATATATCATTAAAAAGGCAATAAAAACAACAAAATGAACAAACAGTATACAATTTATTCAGGTTATAGCAAAGATTTTATTCCTTCACAATCTGTGATAGTTCCTGAGCACATTTGCCCACATCTTATGGGTCTTGTGTATCCCAACTTATTGTTCATTGTTTGTAAGTGAAATTTTATAGTATCTACAACATGTACAGTAGCAAGGTCAAAAGATGCAGCAGCAAACCATTTTCATTCATCTTTGATAGGACTGATTTGCACCTACTGAATAATGTTTGTTATATTTCTCTGACAGTTTAACATAAATACTCCATACTGATGTACACTATTGTTGAGTCCAAAACACGTCATGTCCAAAATGCACGCCGAGTCCACAACACAAATTACACTGACCAAAAATGTAAACGCAGCATGTAAAATATAATCATTTCTGACAAATATTTCTTTTTATGTTCTTGAAATTTTGGTTCATGATAAAAAAGGGTTAAATGAACATAATGAGAAGCTTTGAGAACTGCTCAGTTAGCGATAAATGCCAATAACGCAGTTAATCCCCAAACCAGACAGGTGTGGCATCAAGACACAACAATCATCATGTGTGACCAATACAAGGACACACCTTGGACTGGGGACAATAAAAGGCCACATTGAAATGGAATTTTTAATCAAAGGAAAAGATGCCACAGATAAGCAGAGAGAGGCAAGAACGGGCCATTGACACGTTGGACGCTGGAATGTCAGTGAGGGATGTCGCCAGACATCTGAACATTCACAACTCAATAATATGTTGTCTGAGGCGCTGCTTCCAGCAATGTGGCACAAAATTGCCATATTCGCCTTGCTCACCTGTGAGATCGTCTGAGACCGGGCATGCAGACAGCGGATGAAACGGCTGGGCTACGCAACCGTAGAATATCTGCCCAGAGTGAGAGAAATCAGGGAAGCTGCCCTCCATGCTCGTCGCCCACTCGTTGCACCTTACTGCTCTGCACCGTCGTGCCCGGCAACAGTGGGGAAAATGCACATGTTTGCTGGCATCTGGCAAGGTGGAGGGCAGGTCTTTTCAACATCGAATCCTGTTTCCAGCTTTATCAAGCCAATGGAAGACGTCGGGTTTGGCGGCATTCCGGTGAGCCATATGCAGACACTAACGCTGTCCAGATGGTCGCACATGGTGGTGGAGGTGTGATGGTAGAGGCAGGGATATCCTATGGCCAACGAACACCACAACATTTCACTGATGATAACCTGAATAGCCAACGCTATTGCAATGAAATCCTCACGCCCATCGTTATCCTGTTCATCCATCGCAATGGACTCAAGTTTCAACAGGAAAACGCACGCCCTCATGCTGCTAGGATCTGCACAGTTCTCTTGGAGGTGAAGAATCTTCCTGTTGTACCATGGCCTGCCTATTCTTCAGATATGTTGCCCATCGCACATCTGTGGGATCTTCTGGATCTTCTGGCGTGTTCGACACAGAGTCCCACAGCCAGAAACTGTCCGCCAACTTAGGGGAGCCCTTGCAGAAGAGTGGAACAACATCCTTCATGATAACATCAAGCAATTGGTTAACTCTATGCAAAGAAGGTGTGTCACTTTACGTGATCCCGATGGCGGACATGTCACATGGAAACATGTCCGCCGCGGACATGTCACATGGAAACATGTCCGCCGCGGACATGTCACATGGAAAGTCACGTCATGACCCCATGACGCTCGTCATTTTAAATTTTCTTCATTGTTTACCATAATTTATCTAACAGAATGGTGGATAAATGATGGTAAACAATGAAGAAAATTTAGGAAGAACCATTCTGTTTTTGAAATGTTTATTTAACTGTGTACCAAGTTTCATATTCATATGTCTATTATATGTTGGCAAAACTTATAAATTATCACATGCTGCGTTTATATTTTTGTTCAGTGTATAATAATTAGCTATTACGTGATGACTCATTTCTGGTCTGTAACTGAAATGAAGCTAACAAAAAATTGTATCATTTCTTACAGTTACAGTTATGCTCAAAAGTTGGCATACCCAGCTGAATTCGTGAAATTGCTGTCATTTATTTTGAAAATATGACTCCTCATGCAAAAAAAAAAAAAACTTGTCTTTCACTTAAGGATAGTGATCATGTGAAATAATTTCTCATCTCATAGGTGTTTGGCTCCTTTTTGAATCATAATGATTCTGAAATCACCCAAACGGCCCTGATCATAAGTTTACATACCCCTGAATAATGTTTGACCTAGTTGTATAGACACAAGGTGACACACTCAGATTTAAATGGCATTAAGGGTTGAACACCTGTGGCTTTTTAAATTGTAACTTGTGTCTGTGTATAGGCATTGAGTTTGTTAGCTCTCGAGTGGATGCAATGATCTGGCTAGACACTGAGCCGTAGGGAGCGGGAAAGAACTAGGGACCTTCGGAACAAGGTAGTTCAACTTTGGAAAGATGGGAAAAGATATCCAAAGTTGAATGCCAGTGACAACTGTTCAGTCCATGAGTAAGAGGTGGAAAATTAGGGGATATGCTTATACTCAGCCAAGGTCAGCTAGGCCTAGAAAGATTTAAACCCAAACTGCTGGAAAAATTGTTTGGGATGCATAGAACAATCCAAAAGTTACCTCAAGAAAAATACAGGATGCTCTGGAAAATGATGATGTGATGTTTTCAGGAGCTAATTAGACGACAATGAGGTGCATGCTCAAGTTGATAGAAGGAAGCCATTATTGCACCAATCCCACAAAAGAGCCAGCCTACAATATGCCAGACAACACCTGGACACACCTCACAACTTCTGGAATGCTGTCATTTGGAGTGAGGAGACCAAAATAGAACTTAATGGTCACAACCATAAGCGGTGTGTTTGGAGAGCAGTCAACAAGCCCCATGGTGAAAAACGCACCGTTCCTACCTCAAATAATGGTGGTGGTTCTCTGTTTTTTGGGGGGTGTGTGAGCTCTAAAGGGACAGAGAATCTCGTGAAAATTATTGGCAAGATGAATGCAGCATACCATCAGAAAATACTGGCAGACAATTTGCATTTCTAAGCAGGAAGGCTGCACATGGGACACACTTGGACTTTCCAGCATGACAATTATTCAAAGCACAAGGCCAAGTTGACTCTCCTGTGGTAACAGAAGAGAAAGGTGAAGGTTCTGCAGTGGCCAACACAGTCCCCTGACCTCAATATCATTCAGCTGCTTTGGGGAGATCTCAAACATGCAGTTTATGCAAGACGACCAAAGAATTTCCAGGAGCTGAAGACACTTTGCAAGGAAGAAGTTGAAGTTGAAATCAACTATCATAAAACACTGCATGTTATCATTGATGCTAAAGGGGGCAAGACAAAGTCTGAAGAACTATGGGTATGCAGACTTTTGAACAGGGTTCAATTCATTTTTTCCCCTTACTGCCATGTTCTATTTGATTGCGCTATTCCACATGACGTACAGTTGGATATGAATGCAATAAGTAATAAATGAAATGTGTTTGCCTGGCCATTCACGTTCCTCTTAAAAAATGTTATCCATTATAAACATAATTTTTGAGTGTTTATGCAAGCAATTGAACACCCTGATCCTGACTGAGGTGGTAGATAAGTGGGGATTATAGTCCAAAACCTGACTTGAATGAACCTAGCAAATCAGTAAGGGCAAAAGCAGTTCCGTAACAGCCATTTCAGGTTCACGCAATAAGTCTAATTTGAGAGACTTTCAAGTAGTCAAGACAATCTATCTATGGCTAAGCCCTACCCCCACCACTGACTCGGACAAACAATCAACATTTTAGAACAGGCGCTAATGGCTGGTATCACGGTTGGAGATATTTTTCAGGATGCTATCGATGATTTTTGGCAATAGAAGGCTCAAATATCATCAAGAAGTCAGCAATTAGGGTTACACTATACACTGGAGGGATACATTCATGAATTTAGAGTGGAGAAGACCAACGAAAAGTTTAAATTAGAAGCTAAAATTTTCAGGTCTTCAACCGCAACTCGTTTCCGTCACCCTCTCACATTACAAGATAGAGAATCAGAATTGTTTGTGCACCCCAGGGTAATAAATTTAATTATATTAAATATATATATTATGTTTTTGGTCCGACCGCCGCTGCCGCCGCACTACGTGTTAACGCGATAACTTCAGTAATATTTCAATTACAAATTTCAAATTTTGCACAAAAGTAAGTATCATAGAGGAAGAACTGATTCGATTTTGGACAATTTACGATGTCTAGATTGGCCACCAGGGGCCAAAAACTGATTTCTGTGTTTACGCGATAACTGCAGTAATATTTCAATTAGAAATTCCAAGTTTTGCATATGAGTAAGTATCATAAAGAGGAAGAACTGATTCGATTTTGGACAATTTACCATTTCTAGATTGGCCACCAGGGGCCAAAAACTGAAGAAAAAAAATAAATAAATAATAAATTTAAAAAATCACTGTTCCGCAATAGCTTCAGTAATATTTCAATTACAAATTTCAAGCTTTGCACCTAAGTAAGTATCATAAAGAGGAAGAACTGATTCAATTTTGGACAATTTACGATCTCTAGATTGGCCACCAGGGGCCAAAAACTGATTTACATGTTAACGCGGTAACTGCAGTAATATTTCAATTAGAAATTCCAAGTTTTGCATATAAGTAAGAATCATAAAGAGGAAGAACTGATTTAATTTTGGACAATTTACAATTTCTAGATTGGCCATCAGGGGCCAAAAACTGGAAAAATCACTGTTTTTATCATATCTCTCGAAATATTTGTCCGATTGACCTCAAATCTAGTGCCAATGAAAGGTCATGACCTGAGGATGTGTCCCACGATGACATTATACCTGTTTGGTTCAAAATTCTGACACAAGGTGGAGCTTTGACACATAAAATTCACCATTTTTGCTATATTTTTGGAACCATTTCTCCAATTGACATGAAACTATGTGCAACTGCAAGGTCATGACCTCACAACGTGTCACATGATGACATCATACCTGTTTGGTTCAATATTTTGCTACCAGGTGGCAAACCAGGTGGCTTTGTGATGGAAAATTACCATTTTGGCCATATCTTCAGAACCATTTGACCAACTGACCTGAAATTAAGTTCAAATGAAAGTCTATTCAAGGATTGGGGAATTGGAGGATTGGGGGCGTTTGGGGATATACACCCAGCCATCGCCTCCAACGGCATAAGCCTAGTTTACTTATTATTATTGCTAGCTACCGAATTTAAGAAATCTAAACTGACGTGACTGACCTCCTAAGTAAACAAGGTGATATGGTGAACAACGCAGCCAGGAGCTCACGTGAAGCCAACATCCGTCAGCACCAAAGTCAGCCATAGAGTTTACCAACTTTAGCTAACGTTAGCTAACTTAGCGATGTAAAAGATAACTTTACATTAATCTCCAGCGAAGGGACAAGATGTCGCCTTAAACACGATGTTGACTTAGCTTGGAACAAATGTAGACATCCTTGTTGACCTTTGTTAGCCACGTTAAGTTGCTAGTGGGGTCATCCATATTGCTTTGGCAATGACCGGACGCGAAACGAATTTCTCGCATGATGGATTACATTCAAAGTCCATGCGAATATGTGTGAGATTAGTGTCTTTGCACTGACTGAGTGTAATCTGCCGTGCGAAAAATTTGTTTCGCGTCCGATGTGAAAGCAGATTATCCAATGGAGACACTTCTCTCGGTTATGATGTGGCTTTGGGAAGAGTATAAAATACACCCCATCGCCCAGCCTCTCAGGAGGCCTCGTATCGGAAGTAAAGTTACCCCAAGCAGAGCTTTTCATCATTTGTTTAAGTTAGAAACATTTTAAAAAGCCATAAAAGTGAACGATTCAGACTTTCCGTAATGCAATTCAATGAAAGTAAAGGCTCAGGATGTCCGAGTATATGGGGAGAGAATATGCACTGTGATTGGCTCATTGCATTTGAGGGCAGGGCTTTGCCATAGGTCAATTGCTTGTGCAAGTTTTTCTTTAGCAGCCCTAAAGGTTGACAATAAAACAAATTGATCCACCATAACAACCAGCAGTTGAAGACACAGCAGCGATATTCACAGCCGCCGAGCAGCATCATTTGGAACATATAAAGAATTAAAGGAGCTATATGCAAGTTTGTGGCCAAAACTGGTAGTGCAGTCGCATTCAAAATAGTGCAGAGCGCAGTATCCCCTCCTCCTCTCCCCCAGACGAGAGGATGCCGGATCCAGCAAGAACGTCTACTACTCGGAGCTACCATGGCTACGTTTCAATATCACCAATGATTTGCTCTCACAGGGTTGTGTTCAGTTCAGTTCAGTTCAGAAAAGATTGAGACTTATAACTAACTTGGTCTTATTGGTCAACTTGCTCGTCACTCTCCTGTGAGGATAGCCCACTAAAGTCCATACTGTAAAATGCGTAAAGAATGAATGAGGACTCGTTTGACCAATGTACTGTCTCAATTACATTTCATATTCCATAATGCCTGTGCTAATGTTGGAATTGTTTCCACAGCATCTCAGCATTAAGCCAGAGAAGTGGACTAATAATGCATTACCAATGTTAGCAACGAAAAGCCATGGTTTTTATTTCTCAAACAATTTGTTACCAAGACAATTTGATGACCCACCTGCATACGCCCTAATGGACCATGAACGAACATGCGTAACGTTATTCGACTGTAGCGAATATTTGAAATGTCCATGCCTGCATTAAATAGAATTATGTTAGCCAAACTTAGCTGAATCTTACCTGCCCAGGAGAAAATTAGCAACTTCAGCGTCGGTATTCAAATTCTTTTCCGCTTTCAGCCATCTCCATTTTTCAGAGACACGTCCTATTCAGACTCTTGTTTTGTTTCTGACTTTGTCACGACGTATTTCGGTATCATAAGGAGGCTTTTTCAGTTTAGTAACGTCAGACCATTTGTGCTCCGAAACGCTGGTAGCTGCAGCTCAGTGGTAACTGGCAAACTGGATGCCGAAATGCTACTGACTTCGTGATTGGGAGATAGTTGGAGGGCGGCGCAACAGGCCAATACACAAAATGTCAACAAAAACATTAGTTGTGGGCTGCAACTTTGTTTCTGTAGTGAGAATATTCTGGCTGGACTACTGTAGTCAGTGATATAAGTATTTGAAATTAACATCATTCCTTAAAGCCACATACTCACGGATTCACTAATTAAGACTTAATTTTGAGAATTTTTTTAGAGAACTTTCCTATGTTCATAGTGGCTAGACATAAAAAATACGAACAATCGCACGATTTTAGAACCTCCGGGTCCAGCGATATAGATAAAACTATTGAGGCCTAGTTAATAAAATAATAATAAAAATCTAATTAATAAATTAGTGCCTAATAAAATCTTGGGCACAGTAGATTCAAACAGATATTACACAGATATCATAACATATTGCAAATGCAGCCTGTCGTGTGCTCTGCACTGGATGGATTCACTATAGCTTCACATGTGTAGGCCTAAAAGGAGTAAATGAAAGTCACTTTTTAGTTTATTTGGCTGCAAACTCAGTAATAAAATCTTTGTCCTACAGTTTAGAGGCAACATCCTTATCAACTGAAAGTCTTTCTAATAAAATACCCTTGAAGAAAGTGTGCTTTTTTTAGCATGGAATTTCACGTAATAAGATTTTCAGATCAAATTGAGAAAATGTGTTATAATTTCTTTAAAAAAAAACACAAAAAAAAACGTGGACTTAATTAAATTAACAAACACAAAACTGGTTTGACTCGTCAAATTTATTCAACAAGCAAATGATAACATCATGTGCAAATTAGTTTTCACCAATTCGAAGCAGACTACTTCATCCATTTGATTGCTTACATTGTTTTCACTCATTTTATGCTTTTATTTCAAATACAACACAATGCGGGTATGGTATTTTTTTCCCCCCATTCTTGATGGCATATATAGATATTTTTAACTTCTACAGCGAAATCATGATGGGCATTTCCTTAAGTACCAAATCTGCACATTAACACAATGGATTAAATACAAGGCACCATAGTATGTAGCTAATTTAAAGCAATTGGCTGCCAAAAGTTATGATTTACACACATTAGTATGAACTGAATCAAAAAAAAATAATTATTTCAGACCATTCTCCCCCCCCCCCCCCCCCCCCATCATCACGGGCTTAAATTAGGCCTGTGACTAAAACCTGGGTCCCACCCAAAAGGTGCGGGTCCCGGGAAGAAAATTGCAATACCCGTTTCCTGAAAATCAGCACATTGATTGCGCACGTGATAAAATTATGGATATTCATGGCAGCACCCAGACATTCGCTAATAACATGTACATTATTTATTCCTGTAGCTCACGACAGTCTTTCTGTTTCTCAGTCTTTCTTTCTTGAGTGTAGCCTACATATACGTGTAATATATACTCTGAGGTAAACGGTGAACACAGACATGCATGCCTTGTAGACGCAAGACACTGGCATATTTTCTTCACTCTATCTTTACTCCATCTTGTCTCAACGATTTCCTCCACCTGTTTTCCTTTTTTGCCCGTGGTTTATTTCAACTGTCAATCACGAAAGAAGTGTCCAATGTAGACTGCTTTTCATCTAGACTTTATTCTTGGGGCAGTAGGCTAGTAGAGGTCTAGATATAGATAGGTCAAAAATACCAGCTTTTTGTTCGTTTAAGCAGGGCTGGCGTTTGCCTTGAAAATTCTGAGGCAAAGATCCATCCCTTTATTGACAACAATTTGTCCTGGCTAGTTCTCAATGGTTTTCCTTTATTAACACGTTTACCAATTTAAGAATTATCAAGAGACAACTGAAGATACCGCTTCTCTCCCCCATGCAAACTAACAGTGACAAAATAATGGGCTACATTCAGTGCAGAAGAATAATTAAATTATAAATAGGTCTATGCACTGGCACTCAGCAACGTAATTTTTTTTTTCCAGTGACAGCGGCATTGAACTCTTTTGCGAATGAAGGTGATTTTGGCGACAAGTACATACATCTGTTTTTGCAGCATGATCACACAACTGGCTGTAAAAAACAGACAGATGTCCAATTGGAAAATATAAATGGACAAAATCACGTAGGGTACTTGACACCAGAATTACCTTCATTCGCTGAAGAGTTCTGAAATGCCGCTCTCGCAGGGAAAAAGTTACCGTCGCTGAGTGCCAGTGCATAGACCTAATTATAATAAAATAATTTTTCTGTACTGAATATAGCCCATTATTTTGTCGCTGTTAGATCGACAAATCATGGGGGAGAAAAGCTGTGTCTTCATTTGCCACTTGATTATTCTTAAATTGGAAAACGTGTTAATAAAGGAAAGCCATCTAGAACTAGCCAGGACTAATTGTTGTCAATAAAGGGATGGATATTTGCCCCTGATTTTTCAGGTCTAGGACCGCCCCTGCGTTTAAGTGATTTTCAGGTACCTGGTGCGCGCCCAAAAAATTGTTGCATTCCCGTTTTGAAAAAATTCCCAAAATTCCCAGGCCTAGCTTAAATCATGATCAATGAAAATATATCCTGGTGAATTTAAGCGTTACTCCCATTCAAAAATATCAAATTAATCCAAACTTTTCAATGGTTCTGTTTGTATGGTCTCAGTTTTATGTACCTTGATCATATGGTGGTACCAACTCCCTTCCAGCTTTGGCATTTTTCCAGGAATGACCTTTCTGAAACGAGAAAGTTATGGCTGATTAGGTTACCCTTCACGGATAGTCTCACAAATAGCAGCAACTTGAGGAAAAGACAACAAATGGTATTTCAAAACTGACCAACTGTTACTTTCAGGCCTGTTTCTCCATCGACTAAGGAGGAAGATGAAAGACATAGCAAGCAAGTTCGTATAAGTGGCCATCTTGGTTGTTTACAGTTGCATGCATGACCTCAATAGTGCCCCACTGCTCTCCCATGCAAGAGGTGGATATTATATAAAGGCTATTGAGCACACTGTAATCCACCATGAACCTAAATATGCGGCGCCTGTTGCACTCATCGCTGCAAGGAACCTGAAATGTGTTTCTAACAGATCACTGCTATCCTTAATAGGCAAAGAAATGTCTAATAGGCTACTTATTAATTCAGCATTTTTCAGTTTATTTACATCTAAATGACAGCATGTTATTTATATATACTTGACCATAAAATTTCCTCATCTTTCTTTATTTCTTCAGCATACTCCCTTTCCTCTCTGCAAGACACTGACGACTGATTTTGTTGTCATTCACAATACACAAACTCGGTTTGAATAGCACTGGGTATAGGTTCACGCCGTTTTGTCATGGGACTGACATCATATACTGAGTACAAATGAAAACGCACCACTTGAAAAAAGTCAATATTTAAGTTCAAATGAACTTCAATATAATTTTTATACAACAACAACAACAACAACAACAACAACAACAACAACAACAACAACAACAACATCATCATCATCACAGTGACGTCACCCGACATGCCAGGTGCAAGAAATGCGAGAATTTCAAGTTAACTGTAACGCTAGGCAATTTTTTGCAAAAACGCAATATCTTGCACGCACACCACGGGAAAAATGAATTTCACTCAGAATTTCTGCACACATTGCCTTTAAAAGCATGCGAATCCGAATTAAATTTCACTTCTTCTCTGACACTTGTGAAAAGTCAACAATATGCCGCGACGTACAGCCCCTGAACGGGAAAGTGCCATAGGCATGCTTCAAATTGGCGCCAGCGCCAGGGAAATTGCCAGACGACTACACTGCGCACACACAACGATCGCAAGACTCCATCAAAGGTTTCTGCAAACGAGGAGCACTCGGGACCGTCCTCGACCGGGTCAACAACGTATGACAACGGTACGTCAGGACCGTCAGATTGTACGGGATCATGTCTGAGACCGAACACTACCAGCGACAAGAACGGCTGCTCAAGTCCAAGGACAACGTGGATTCATTCACCCCAACACCGTACGGAACAGTCTGCGAGCTGCAGGCCTGCGTGCACGACGTCCTTATTTCGGCCCCATATTGACGGATCGTCACCAAAACCAGCGTCTACAGTGGGCAAACAGGCACCAGAATTGGAGACTACGACAATGTCACGGTGTCATCTTTTCTGATGAGTCACGATTTCACTTAAGGAATGCAGATGGCCGTATACGTGTTTGGCGGAGACGTGGTGAACGTTATAACGCCGATTGTGTCGTTCAAACGGACCGTTGGGGTGGTGGTAGAGTTATGGTGTGGGGTGGAATAAGCTACCGTCACAGAACCCCTCTCCATATCTGCAGAGGAAGGGTGAACGGCGTCTACTACCGGGACCAGGTGCTGCAGAACCATGTTGTGCCATTCTTCAACCAACACCACGATGTCCACACGTTCCAACAGGACAATGCTAGGGCACACACTGCAAGGGTGTCCATGCAGTACCTTGCACAGCAGAACATCCCCGTGCTTCAGTGGCCAGCTCTGCCACCCGACCTCTCCCCTATCGAGCACTTATGGGATGAAATTGGACGTCTTTCACGTCGACGCCAGATGGACAACATCCGAGAACTTGAGGTTGCCCTTGTTCAGGAGTGGAATGCTATTCCTCAGAACACTATCCAGAGACTGATCAACTCCATGCGACGACGATGCACCGCATGTGTCAATGCAAATGGCGGTCACACCCGTTATTGACTTTCCTGTTTGACCCCTACACCAGTTAAACCTCTCTCGTGCATTAACATTATCGTGAATGAAATTGAATGATGTTTACATGTCTTCTTAAATCATTCATTATCTCAAATGCATCATACGTATATACTTCACATATCAATCCGTGGAGCTATTCCAGATTTCGTGAGTGGTGCGTTTTCATTTGTACTCAGTATATTTTCAATACTGGTCCTCTCAATAACAATGAGGCAAAAATACCAACAGCAAGGCAGGAAATTACAGTTAGGTTCACAGCCGACGCAGCCCATGATCTTCAACTACGTTCTTTAGCTTGACAGGTCTTGGCATAGGAAACTCATGATACATCTGTTCGATAGACTGAAAACTCTCCCTTATTTGAATCATACGCATGGACACTGCCAGAGATTTTGGACCCCATGTCCCATGAAAAGACATCATATTGGGCCCCATTACCAGAAGCCACGTTATAATGTTTTTCTGGGCACCTAGTCAGTCATGGGCCCTTAAATTCATCCCAACTCCCCGCCCCCATACGGCATGGCACGCTCCGGATCAGATGTGCTATTTGCACATCCAAAAGCTGCAGATTGTGCCATTGTGGTCGTAATTGCAAGTAAACTTCGCTTAAGTATAAATAAAACAGCACATCATCTCCATTAAATCACACTGCTTTTAAACCATGTCATTCTCACTGAGCAAAACTCAGGTCATACAGGAAATGGCGCAGTGCTCTCCTGATGGGCCAACAGGATGACATGGCTGGCACATGACAATGGTTCTAAAACTTTGGCACCTTTTACTGTCCATTTTTTTGGTGAGAAGAAATTGTGAAAAAATAATTACTGCACATTTTGAAAAGCAAAAAGTCCATTCTTTGCATTCCTGAGCGCATAGATATGGTATCACTTGCCTTTGAGTCATTCCATCCCAACTCACCTCAGGCCTCCCATTCAAAAGCAACTGATTTTTGAATGATTTTATTTTATTTGCAGTTCACTACATACAAATTGAAACAACAGTTTCAACTGCTGATTGTTGGCAGTTTTCTACCACATGGTACCAGCTCTACTCGGCACCGGGTACTTTTTTGGGGTTGCTTTTCTATTAGAGGATAGTGCCACCTCCGTGATACCTGCTCTTTGTTGCGACGCAGCATGTTACTGCTGCGACGGCATCCTCAATTATATCAAGTTTACCTTTATTTTTTCAATTTTGTTAAATTATGTGTCTAAATCGGGGGACACGCACTACAGTCACCACATTATAGCACTAAAGTCCGCAAGTGTTTAATTGTAATTTCTGTTTGACATTCTCCTGATGCATAGGATAGCAGCTGGTGTTGTGTCCAATTCGGTTGCACATTAAACAACGTACCACCTAAAAACGCAAAGCAATGATATACATAAAAGCAAAACACGTAACAAATGCACAAATCGCAGGAGATGGCAGATTATTAGAATTTATCGCTTTGCAATGTGTCATCTCATCTGATACCTTTCCCTAGAATAAAATTCTTCATCAGCACCCGTTAAGCTTTTTTCCACAGAATTTTCTTAAAATAGGAGCAGCACAATAACTTTCTAAAGGGGAATTAGGGAAACAGAATTTGCTACAAACAGGGTCACAAAGAAATGCATTTCATAAATGCAGCATCTTCGGTGAACAAACACAACCTTGTTTGAAAGGTAAGCCAACGCACAGTATATTTATCAAGCTGCACAAAACAACACGTTTCAAAAACACAGTTTGAAGACCCGTTTCAATGATGGCAAGTGAAGCCAGTTTCCTAGCGATAATGCGGAAGCAAGTTGTCTTTTGCAGAGACGATTTTCTCTGACCAATCAGTGGGCTGCAATGTTGCACGTCACATTTTAGTACCTACTAGTACCTGTTCAACCGCTTTTTGGAACCCCAGGAGAGCAGGTACCAGAAAAAGTACCTACCAGTGCCTGGTACCAGGTACTTTTTTATCCCCCGCCACGAAATGTGAGGGGGATATAGGTTTGAGCTTCGTCTGTCCGTTCGTCCGTCCGAGATAAAGGGGACAGCTTTTCTCAGGAACTATTAGACATAGGACAACCAAATTTGGTGTGTAGCTTCAGACCAAAAAGGCCTTGATAAGGTTCGAAAATGAGTACGCGCGATTATTTTTCCCCCAGTTATTGCCCTTGATCTGTATTTTTGCACTCTGTGCACAGTATCTCTAAAGGGGACAGCTTTTCTCAGAAACTATTTGAGATAGGATAACCAAATTTGATGAAGCTTTCCTGAGTGCTTGGACTTAAAACAATCTAATTAAAATCTTGTCAATCCTCTGTGATATCTCCCGTAGATGATAAATCTGGGATAATATTAATATTCTTTATCTTTCTGGGAGGCACTTTTATTCTGAAGTCATTGGATTCTCACTCTTTGGATCAATTGAAATACTGCGGCCTAATCTTGTACTTGAGTCCATAGGATCTCTACCCCTCATAGCAAGAAAGAGCAAAATCATGCCACCAAAGGCTGGAAAAGGTGATGAGGACTTAATCACCGCTGTACAGGTTTGTGACCTCCTAGAACAACAGAAGTTCTCCTATAAGGAATTACTCCAACAACAGGAAGGTACCTTCAAAGGTTTTCTTAAAATGCTTATGGACTCTTAACAAAAGGTTAGATGGTGTCGTAAAGGAGCTTTGTGACATCAAATCAAGTCTACAATATACTCAAAAGGACGTGGATTACCTAAAATCTCTGACTGACAACCTGTTAATCCAGTGTAAAGAGCTGAATAACAACATGAAATCAGCCAATTGAAGTCGTAACAACATGGAAGGTAAAGTTCATTGATTCTTCAAGTAATCTCGCCGCAACAACTTGATTTTTGAAGGAATTCAAGAGACTGGCCATGAGAAGTGGTCCGACTCTGAGGAAAAAGTCTGAAAAATCTTATCAGAAAAGTTTAAACTTGACCACAAGCACAATGAATTAGAGCAAGTACACAGCTCTGAAAAATAACCTGGCCAAGGAGAAAAACCAAGGCCAATAGTGGTTAAATTTCTCAGACATAAGGATAGGCTTGCCGTATTGGAGAAAGTGAAATGCCTCAAGGGTTCAAACATTTTTGTCAATGAAGACTTCTCAGAAGCTGTTAGACAGAAGCGCAAGGATCTGCTACCAGTTATGAAAGAAGCAAGAAAAAAGGGGAGACATTGCTCATCTAAGATATGATAAGCTGATCACTCATCGTCCCGCAAAATCGCCCACAAAGCAAGAAAATGTTTCTCCTCCAAACTAGTGTGAGTACAATTCATGAGACTATTTTACATGATCTCCTATTTATGGCAGTCTTTCATACAATTTTACATGGATAAGGAAAATAAATGTCCAAAATGTCAAAAGTTTGAGGGTTCAAGGTTTTCACTGTTCTCTTCGTAACAAGGAATTTCATTTAAAATGTACATCTGCTCCTAAAATGTTATCCTGTATGTGGACATCATGGATTTGTGAAAATTGTGCCTCAATCTTTCATTTTAATCAACTTAATGATGAAGAATTTCTTGTATCCCTGTCTAACAGTCTCATTACAAATCGTAGGTTTACAGTTGATAACAGTCTGATATTCAATCCTTTTGATCTACACAAAATTTTTTAATCATGATTCAGATTTTGACCCAGATATACATTTTTTTCAGCTGTTAACATTTCTCATTCCTGTGAATATTATAATGAAATTCATTTCAACAACCTTACGGAATCATTTCCAGTTGGCTGCAATTTATTTTCAGTGTTGCATTTACATATTCACAGTCTTTCAAAAAATTATAATCAGTTGGTACACTATTTATCTTCTGTAGACTATAGGCTTTCTGTAATTGCTCTTACTGAAACATGGCTCATAAAAGAATCCAAAGAACTAGGCCTACATGAACTTTCTTCTTATTACTCTACTCACTTCATCAGACAGTCTAGGACTGGTGGAGGTGTTTCAATTTTTGTCCATCAAAATTTTGAGTTTGTTAATCGACTTGATCTTATGTTAAATTCTGATGAGGTGGAAGTTGAATCAGTTTTCATTGAAATTGTGTCTCACAAAAACAATAAAAATGTGGTAGTAGGTAGCATCTATCGTCCACCAGATACAGACATTTCTTGTTTTAATGATAGTCTAATGAATATCTTAGAGCTGATAAATGAAGAAAAGAAAATGGGGACTTTAAAGTCCTTGGGGACTTTAACATTAACCTTTTCAAAAGTGAAGCTCATTCTCCCAAAGAAGAATTCTTAAATCATTTACACGAAAATTATTTTTATCCGACTATCAACAAACCAACCAGAATAACCAATCAATCTGCCACACTAATTGATTACAATTTAACAGTTTTAACTATGAAACAAAGTCAGGAATTCTATTCACAGATATATCAGATCATTTCCCGATTTTTCAGATTGTCTCATTAGAGAGAGAAAACGTAATAAAAAATAGTTCTGCAATCAATTACAGAAAATTTTACTCATCTGATAAAGCAAAATTCAAAGAAATGCTGGAAAAAATCTCCTTTGCACAGGTATACAAGGAGACTAATGCAAACTCAGCAAATGAAAAATTTATAGAACTATTTAATTCAAATTTCACAAAATGTTTTCCACTGGTTGTTCCGTCTGTTCACTGTGGGAAAAAAATATTACAATCCTTAGTTTTCTGCTAGTTTGGAGAAGTCCTCTAAAATTAAAAATAAACTCTACAGAAAATATCTTTTCTCACCAACCCCCTTAAATTTGGCTACTTATAAATCTTGTAAAAATAAATTCATCCATCTCCTTAGAGCTGCCAAGAAAAAGGTTTTACAGTGATCAGTTTACAAAGACTGAAAAGAATAAAGAATTGGTAAAATGATCGTCCGGGTACCCTCAACTGAAAAGAATATTAAGGCTACATGGAAAGTTATTAATCAGTTACTTCAAAGAAAAAAAAGCCTCAACTCAATTTCCTTCAATTTTTAAGGATGGAAGTTCTACTCTTAATGATACAAATGATATAGCTTGTAAGTTTAATGATTTCTTTTCTTCTGTAGGTCCATCTCTTGCTACAAAAACAGCTGACACAAAATGCAACCCATTAGACTATATAAAAGGTTATTTTCCATCCCTTGCTAAATTTGATTTGCCTGACTCTAAGGAGGTGAAAGACATTATAATGGACTTAAAAATATCTGCACCTGGTCATGGTGGAATTTGTGCCTCGTTAATTAAAGAAAACATTTCTTCTATCATTGAGCCTTTAACATTTATCTTTGCATTATCCATGGAAACTGGTACCATACCTCATGATTTAAAAATAGCAAAAGTTATTCCATTGTTTAAAACTGGTGATCCAGGATCTTTTACTAACTATCGACCAATTTCTATATTGCCTTGTTTTTCAAAAATTTTAGAAAAACTGGTGTACAAAGGAATCCTTGAACACTTGAAAACACATAATATTCTTTATAATCATCAATATGGGTTTCGTAAAAATCATTCAACTTATATGGCACTCTTAGAACTTAGTGATAGAATACATGCAGCATTAGATGATAACAAAGTTGCAATAAGTGTATTTTTAGAGCTTTCTAAAGCATTTGACACCGTAGACCATTCTATTTTGCTTTTGAAATTGTTTCAATATGGTCTTCATGGTACTATTCACAAGTGGCTCAGTAATTATGTTCATAATAGAAATCAATATGTTCTTATTAATGGTCATGAGTCAAACAGAAATGCAATCAAATATGGTTTACTTCAAGGGTCCATTTTAGGACCTTTATGATTTCTTGTTTATATTAATGACCTTGTGGCAGTATCTAACACCACAATACCTTCTCTTTTTGCAGATGATACCAGTATTTTTGTCTCAAATAGAAATATAACAACTCTCATTAGAGACCTTAATCATGATCTTATGAATTACTCAACAAGGTTTCAAATAAATTAATTATCACTAAATGTCAAGAAGTCCAATGTCATGCTATTTGCTGGGAATAGGAAATATGACGGTGAACAAATTAAACTTTATATTCATAATGAAGAAATAGTTAAAGTTTCAACAACATGTTTTTTGGGTATTCTAAATGATGATAAACTCTCTTGGATAGATCAAGTTGGCTTTGTCTGCAAAAAGGACACAAAATCACTTGAGATTTTAACCCGTTACTAGGGGTGGGTCGATTCTGAATCGCAATTTTTTAAGGCGTAATACCACCACCTGTTGCCGTGGGGCGAACATACGAGCTTTCCCTCTTCCTTTATTAAACCAGACGCAGCCTTGAACGAAGGTGCCAAACATCAAAGGGCGTGAGAAGTGCTTCCGGAAAAAAAAGAAAAAAAAAAAAAAACTTGCTGCATGGAGCAAGTAAAGGACTACAGAACTGTCTCCTTTTCACTAATTGGGCTACTTTAATCATGTCCCTGTTTACTTTGCTCAATTAGCAATCAAACATGGGATTCACTCATTTACTTTGCTGGATGACTAGAGCTTTTTATTAAGGCAGCATGTTTGATTGCCACATTATGAAATTTAAATGGACAGCACAGCATGAACACGATTGCCATTGCCATACCATTTTGTGGTATGATTTTCATAATTTATTTCTCCCATTCACGTTTCATCCGCATTGCAGAATGTTTTCCACCTTGTGTATTTTTTGATGCTTGAAATCCAGGGCGATCTGAAAATAAATTTCTTTATTTTTATTATATCATTATAGATCTTCTAAAAAGACGAGGATTTTTTTTAAGTGTCATGAGACCACTTGCAGTCATGGGGTGTGTAGGCAGTCATACGTAATTTCTTGAAACACACACCTGAAGCGGCTTAAACGATTTAAAATGCCGTTGGGAAGAAGCCTGAGTTTAGATTTCGCTAATTGCAGGCGCTCCTCCCTTCCCTAAATCTGCTCCCGTGTACTTGGCTTAAATAACAATCAAGCAATTTCAGTAGCCTATAAAGATTAAGATGTAATGGCGAAAAGCAGAAAAACCTAACTGGGCTTGTTAGATTGAAAGAATGCCAATAATTTGAATAATTAGAAAAAAAATCTTCCTCTGAATTACATCTCTCATTGTAGCATTTTAGGACATTATTCAAGATGAATTTCAAACAGATTTGTAAAGATCGCCCTGGATTCTAAAAAATACACAGGCTGGAAAAACTCTGAAAAGCAGATGAAACATGAACGTGAGATCGCAATGAATTATCACACTCGCACGAAATGGTGTGGCCATGGCAATTGTGTTTATGCAAATCTGCGCCATTTAAATTTCTAAATGCAGCAAACATGTCTTAATAAACAGCTCTACTCATTCAACTTACAGAGTAAACGAATCCACATTTGATCGCTAATCAAGCAAAGTAAACGGGAACAGGTTTACTTTTCTTCAAGTTGCCTAATTGGTTAATAGGAGATGATTCTGTTTTCATTTGCTTGGCTCCTTTCAGCACGTAGCCGAAAAATAATGATGTCAGTCAAGTTTTTTCCGGAAGCATTTCTCACGCCCTTTGATGTTTGGCACTTTCGTTCAAGGCTGCGTCTGGTTTAATTAAGGAAGAGGGAAAGCTCGGATGTTCGCCCCACGGCAACAGGTGGTGGTACTACGCCTTAAAAAAATCGCGATTCAGAATCGACCCACCCCTACCCGTTACCACTCCGACGGCCCGTAATCGGGCCGTCAGGGAAGTTAAAAATATACTACGTCATTTACACAGCTTGTATGCAACTCAAATACTCATGCCACATATCGTCGGAAAGCTAAGATTCTTGAGATTCAAATGATGCCAACCATTTCAAAGTATAATCATCACAGCAGCTTTAATCAACACCTATGTCAGACCACAAACAAACAAACGAACAGTTACAGTACTGATGTAACTCACCAATGAAGCCTCCTAGTACTTTTCCTGTCCAACATATCCCCTCAAACATGGTCTTGTTACATCCACGAAGTTCCAGTAAATCCAACAAAGTAAAGTTTTTAGTCCAAAACACACTATTATACCGGTAAATATCCATGAACAGCTGCTGCATCGTTTGAAATGAGTCGGTGGTTATCCACCAAGTTTGCAGCATTAGTAGTCGTTGCTTTGGTACAGATTTAAACAGAATATAGCCATTTGCGTCAAAATGGAGTCTGCACTCTAACCTTTCGATTGACACCTCACTCGACCAGTTACGAGCTTCCTTGCCCTGTCTACAGCCTGCTATAGCCAACGAGTGCCTGTGTTGAAACGAAGCTCATGCCTCCTTTTTTTGCGTGTAGCCTGAGCAACCAGCAACCAATCGAGACGACGATTGTTGCATTGTAATACCAACGAAATTCTGGAAACGCCGATATGTAGATTGTTGGGGTGGCGAAAAAGCTAGCGCTGCCTATCGCTCGCGTAAGAGAAAGGACAGAATATGGCTCAGCTGTGCGTAACGCGTACTGCGCGTTCCGCAAAACAGAGCGAGGCAGGGAGAGATTTCCAGCGAATGTTTGATGGTTGTTTACGGAGTTTGAAAGAAAAAATAGCGAAAAGGTTGCGAAAAAAATCATTTTCAGTTCAGAAGCTGCAGAGCTGTGCACTCGCCGTGCAAGTGATAGCTCAGGGGAAGAAATATCTGACCAAAACCGTGATGGCTCCGTAGCAGAGGAAATGTTTCTCGGGGGAGATGACATTACTCTTGACAAGTACGCATAATATTATAACTTATATTTCATTATATAATAATATTACGTTTATATTTCATTATTATTATTATTATTATTTTTATAACATTACGTATTATTTGCATTTGTCACGGAAGGTGGAAGGACGTCATGTTTTCACCGGAGTTGGTGATTCTGCTTGTTATTCTGTAATTCTGTGTAAATAATTACGGAAAAAGGATATGATATTATGCTGATTATATCATTACCATATTACGCATTATTACCTCCGTCACCGAAGGTGGAAGGAAGTTATTTTTTCGCCAGCGTTGGTTGTAGTGGGAATTTTAATTTTCATCCCTGTAAGAAATCTGAGTGAGACAAAGTAAGTAAATAGGATCCATTTTACTATGTGCCACATAGGGTCTTTGTTACAGGCAAGAACAAAGACAAAGGAATCTCTCCTTTGCTTTGGATATATGTAAAAGCACAAAGTCAGAATCTCCTCCCCTTGGGGTTTATATGCACAAATTTGAGTTTATGCCTCAGTAACCTTTTAATTTTTTAATTTTTTTATTCATCATATATTGTAAATAGTTTGCTGTGGAAAGGTTATTTGTTTGTTTACATTTCATATAAAAACATTTTTTACATAACAGCACTTGTTTTGGCTTTTATATGCACAAATTTGAGTTTATGCTTCAGTAACTTTTACTTTTTTTTTATTGATCATATATTGTAAATATTTTACTGTGAGTTTGTTGCGTAAAGGTTGTTTGTTTGTTTACCTTTCATATAAAAAAGCATTTTTTTACATAACGGCACTCGTTTTGACTCTTATGTGTACAAATTTGAGTTTATGCTTCAGTAACTTTTTTCAGCAATATTGATAGTGAATCTGGATATAAGACTGGATTTCTCTAAGTGTCACCTTTCATTAGATCCCAACTTTATGACTGTACGTTGAAGCGTTCAAGAGTTATGCCCTTTTATCCTAGGTATGTGACCATGGTTATCCAAGGGTCCTTTGGGGGTCTCCAAATGGCCATTTTTGGAAACACCTAGACATGGCCTTAGAAAAACATGTGTAAAATGCTCATTTTCTCTAAGATTGTTATCAAATTTGAACTGGAACTAAGTAAGGCTTCATGCTGTGTGTTTCCTTTCAAATGAGACCATAACCATCCATATAGACCAAACGGTTCAAGAACAGCGTTCAATTTACTTTGAGTATGCTTTTCATAGGCATTTTAGGCAAATTTTCCCGGAGTTTTAAGGGGTTTTAAGAAAAAAAAGAGATTTTGTACACAGTTCAAGTTATTGCATTATATTATGCTTTAGTTTATCCGTATCTAACATACTGTCATATTGTGTGGGCAAGTAGTTTTACGTCTTATTTGCACAAAATATTATTGTTACAAAAGCGCTTTGTTAGAATTGCAACTTTTTCCAAGGCTACCGCTCCAAGTGCACCGCTTTTTGTTAAATTGCAACTGTTAACTATCTTTGATATCAATGTTCTTCAAGTTTGCACATTTGTTTTTAAAGTGAAACATAAGATCGATGATTTACCTCTTGGTTTTCAATGTTATTTTGCCAGTAATTTTCAATTCCATAGTTACTCAACTCGACAAGCCAAAAATCTTCATCTTCCACTGTATAAAACATCCCGTGGTCAATTCTCTATTGAATATCGTGGTGCTATTATGTGGAATAACTATGTACATTTAATTGATTCTTCTTTGTCATTGTCCATATACAAAAAGAGACTTAAAAATGCTCTTCTGTTGAAGTTCTCTTTTAATGAGTTTATTTTTTTTTTCTTTTTACATGATATTTTCAACTTGTATATTTAATTCTTATTTCTGATTGTTTCTGCTTCTTAATATTAGTACATTTCTTGGGTGTGGTTTATATATATGCCTTTATAAGTTTCTAACCACACCTCACACATTTTTTTTGTTTAGTTTGTTTTTTTCTTTAGTTTTTTCTTTTATGTGATTCCCTTGTTTTTCTGTTTGTATTTGTTCATGTGTGAAACAAATAAAATGAAAAAAGAAAAAGATGTGTTGCTTAAGACCATAAAGACCCTGATGGAGTTCGAAAATAAGAAGCACGCGATTATTTTTCCCAGTTATTGCCCTTGTGGCATTTTTGGGATCCTCTGTTCATAGTATCTTTAAAGAAGGTATTCTGGTGGGGGATGTTGTTGACCATGTCTACTTGTTCCAAATGGAAAAGCAAAAAGGTAGACTAGAGTAGAGTAAAGCCGGTACTGTGGAGTGGAAAAGTGCCAAATGAGGATGGCAACTAGACCAAAAATGATCACAGAGCTTGTTTGCCACATTGGTTAGTGAGAGCAACCATTAGTCTTTGCCAATAATACTGCATACTCATAAGATGGCGCATATTTAGCTGGACTAAGGCTGTAATATGCAGTTTTGTGCCAATGCTCACAGTTCAAAATGCTCAAGATGTTTCAAATTTTAAATATTTCTTTTTTTTTTTTTTACTTTTGAAGACATTTTGTACAGTTAACTGCCATCTTAAAATAAATTACAATCCTAGGAAAATTCGAAAAGGAGCGCTGTAACTTGTAGTGATTTGGATTGGGATTGATGGATTACTTGGATAAATGCCATCCTGACGTGTAAGTAATAAACAGAGACTGTCGTCAGAGTAAATAGCAACCTCATCTTTCAATGCATATTATTGTCGACCGAATCCTGATTAAAAGAAGAAAAAATTGCAGAATTAATTTATTGAGCCTACTATCTTTCCAGTGTCCAAGGGCCAATAAGACGAGAGATAACCAGGCCACATACAATAGAGATTTAATAAATGGAAATCACCCAAGTAATTAATTTAAGCCAGAAATGAAATTTTCTGAGAGTTCCATCTGCCATAGTAGGGTTTTTTTTTTTTTTTTTTTAACTCAGCATTGAAGGCAGTAGGCCTACAAACTGCTTTAATAGCAGTTATTTTGTGAAATTTCATCAGCATTTTGTGAATACATTAATGCCCGGTCAGCCAAATGATTACTCTTGGCATTTAAAGTCATGCCTTGCAAAGCCTTCCGACAGCATATTTCTGGTAGCCAAATAAAACAGACTTCAATAAATAATTGTTAGGCCTATTCTTCAAACCTCAAATGAAAGGTTACGCGTTTGGCAAAGTTAAAACTATAATAATAATAATAATAACAACAACAACAACAACAACAACCTGGCTTTAGCCAGATATGGCTTTTTCAAAGTGCTAAATAAAAAGCAAAAATATACTGAATTGGCCCAACCTCTAAAACGCTGCATGCGAGCGACTGAGGCCTTTACAAAGACCAAAACAAAGGACGTTTATTTATTTTTTTTTTTTATATATATATATTTTCTATGATCTGAAACTTTTATATTTTGCTCTGCAGATTTCTTTTTAATCCCCGAAGCATATAATGTGGGGTTGGGGAAAACCATTAGTATGTCCATCTGTCCATCCATGCATCCGTCAGTCTGTAATCAATTCGTTTCAGAAGCAAAAACAGAATACCGTTCCAAATTTTTAAATGAAATTCGCTGTTCATGTTAATGAGGCATTAGGCTGGTGCCTTTTGATATTTTTGGATTTCTGAGATTGCGGAGATATGACATCTTCTCATGACTCTTCTTTAAATTATGATCCCTACCGTAGGCAAAGCTGAAGTGATGAATCACGAACAGAAGCCCTTACTTTGGATGGAATACAGTGTATGATGACTGCACAATGATGAATGTATTCATAATATTTGATATCAACATATGCACTCCTGCAACTTTAAGCAGCTAAAAAAATAGCCCCACAATGCAGGCGTTAATTGCTCAGCCCCTGGATTGCTTGGAATGAATATAAATTGACAAAAGCGTTTTCATCAAGTTATCCTGCGGAATACAAAATTCAAGATGGCAGCTGTAGCGGCCATTCTGGATGTCTGAGTGCCATAAAATTCGATAGCATTCTTTAAGTACACAAGGCCAAGCAACACCGCAAAAATGGCATTGATTGATGAAGGCGTTTTCAAGTTATCATGCAGAATACAAAAGTTTATGGGAAGGATGGCCATCGCACGTGACGACAATACCCCTCTGCCCCCTAGTTGGTTTTTACAAATTGCAGTGGTGATGATAATTAGATGAACCCCGGGTAGGCATCACAATTGCAATACTGCACTCATGCGGTTATCGTCACAGCTCTAGATGATATCCCCCATTTCATTTCAATTTACTGAGCAACTTTATTCATAAATTGTTGAACTATTACCCCATACAGTCTTTCACAGGGAGGTAAAGCCCTCGCCATCCTCTGAAAGACTAAGTTTCTTTGGGAATATCTTTTTATGCCCAATCATGTTACTGACCTGTTACCAATTAACCTGGCATATGGCATCAAATTCAAATCAGGCTGACATTTATTAATGGTAAAATTTCTGTTTAAACATTTTGATGGCCTCATGCAAGAAGGGCGTAAGTGACATTTTAGAAATTTTACAGGAGAGCCAAACAACTACACAGCACCACCTATTATATGCTGAATTATGTATGATAGCAGTGCAGTACTTGGTCACCTATTGGGATGCCAATTTGACATTTTCACAATTCTTCGTAATTTGGGAGATAATTAGCAAAATGCACTTATGCCCATTTAGCATGGGCGAAGATAACCATTTTGATCACAGCTGTACCAATGTTAAAAAGGCATTTCAACCCCTTTAGGACAGGAATTGAGACTCCAGACTTGGTCAGGAGATGGGCTAGCCTCAGTTATTCCAAATCAACCAAATAATTCATCTCGTCACTATGTCCTTCTTGCATGAGGCCATCGATTTTATGTTTTGTCCTAATGTCATTTTAAATGGGAAGGTTTAAATGATTTGCAAAGCATTACATACTTTTTACATTTTTTTTTTACAATTTACACACCATCCCAACTTCTCTGGAAACGAGGTTGTAGTTTAATACAACATATTTCCAACCTCTCTAATGCCTTCTAAAACCAAACCACGACAAATAGCCACTTCTGTAGCACAAAATCTATTTTGGGCTTGAGCAATTCAAAATATAAGTTAATGATACATCTGTGAGCACGGTGCGCTACCTCTGCAGCCGAGGTGCCCAAGAAACCATCTCCACAGTTATCCCATGACTTGAATGCAGAGGACAGCTTATTTCTGCTCACGCCGTCTCTTCCTCTCGAGCAGTCGTCAAGATCGTCGGAAAAGAATAAACACCTTTTATCCTTTGAATTTCTTTTCCGCTGAAATAAAGACGAGAATGTTTGAATAGTCAAATGCGATAGCAAGCTAACTAACTGACTCGCAAGGTGTCCATTCAAAGTGCTAACTTTTACTATTGGTACAGTCTGCTTATTTTTTGTTGATACACACATAACTAGCTCGCCAGCAGATATTATGAATCCATCTAGTTTGATAAGCAGTCGATGGCGGTACAAGAACAACACAGGGCGACATTTGCGGCGTCAATTTAGCAGCGGGTGACTCAATTAACAGTTGGCTAGTGACTAACACACGTTGAGCAAGATTCCTGTAAAGGAGGTTGGATGGCTAAGTTGCAAGGAGTGCAGCTAGCTTAGCAAAGTTATTTGCTCAAGTTTGCGGAATTAATGTAAGTTAGGTTGCTAGCTAGCCGGAAAAAATTCGCACAAGGCAACGTTAGTTAACCAAAGTTCTTTGCTAGAACGTTATGTTAGCTAACATTAGCTTGGTCGCTCGCCAGCTAACTTCAGTCATGCTGCCAAACGATGTATAACGTTCGCTAACAAATGTTTCGCCTCTAGCTTATTGAAGTAACTTACCTTTGCAAAATTAGATACACCGGACATTTTTTTTTTTGCGTCAAAAATTTTATGAATATAGCTTGTCATTCACAGCTATAAAATAAGACAATGTAGCCAGCGTTCTGTTGAAGAAATGCAAGGACATAACATCATTGCAGCGCATTCTTTTCCCACAAGCGCCGTGTTTGACATCAGCATTCTCAGTTTGGCGCGACTAGTAGTCAGAAGGGTAACTATTGGCGAAAATTATTTATTTTTATTATTTTCTTCTTCGGCTGCTTTCCAACCAGAAATGAAATCCCTCCAGGTCTTCCCTCCTATTGAGTAAGCCCTCCGATGTGACGTAGCAGGCAAGGGAGCCGAGCGACGCAGAGCATTTGGAGGGGAGGGGTTCCCCGATGGATGTCGTGTTTCTTCGGCACCTCAACGTCTGTCAACAAGTAAACGGGAAAGTTTTTTTTTTTTTTTTAATTGAATAGTGGTTTTATGGACATAAATGTGTATGCATATATCATGCCCAAAATTATTCATACTTCTACCCATTTTTGGTTTTTTTTAATATATTTTTTGAGAAATCAAATTAATTCTTGCACAAATGACACAGTAAGTTGACATCAGGCTGTAAGAATTCCAGTAAATATTTTTTTGAGAAATACAATACTTTTTGGTATTTTGACTGATTTACAAAATAAACCATGTCCAGAATTATTCATACCTTTTTCTAAGTAATTGATGGCAAAACCTTTATTCATGATTACAGACTCCAAACGCTTTCTGTGGTTCATCTCACGGTTTCTGCACTTCTGCATGGGGATTTTGGCCCACTCCTCTTTGGCAAACTTCTCCAGGTCCTTAAAGTTTAAGGTTTCCTTGCCATGACCTTGGTCCTCAGTTCCCTCCACAGATTCTCGATAGGATTGAGGTCGGTGCTTTGGCTTGGCCACTCCAAAACATTCACTTTGTTGTCCACTCACCACTTCTTGACAGATTCTGCCATGTGTTTAGATTATTGTCCTGTTGGAAGACCCAGTCCTGCCCAAGACCAAGTTATTTGCCGGATTGCTTGGTGTATTCACTCAAGATATGCACATATTGGTCCTGTTTCATAATCCCATTCACTTTAACAAGGTTTCCGGGCCCATTCGCTGAAAAGCAACCCCAGAGAATGATACTCCCGCCACCACGTTTGACCGTTGGGACCGTGTTTTTCAGGTTGAACACATCACCTTTCTTATGCCAAAGAAAAGCCTCATCTCTGTGCCTAAAGAACTCCATCTTTGTTTCATCTGTCCATAACATAACAGCCAGAAGCTTTTATCTTCATCCAGGTAAGTTTTGTGAAGGCTAGACTAGTTCATGTGTGTCTGGGTTGGAGAAGTCTAAGTGGCATATGAAATATGAAGTGTTCAACCTGAGAAAAACTGTCCCACCGGTGGTGGGAGTATCTTCCTCTGGGGTTGCTTTTCACCGAATGGGCCCAGGAACCTTGTTAAAGTGAATGGCATTATGAAACAGCACCAGTATATCCAGATCCTCAGTGAAAACATCAAGCAATCCGCCAAAAAACTTGGTCTTGGGCAGGAATGGATCTTCCAACAGGATAATGATCCTAAACACATGGCCAAATTGGTCAAGAAATGGTTAGTCGACAACAAAGTGAACGTTTTGGAGCAGCCAAGCCAGAGCTCTGACCTCAGTCCTATCGAGAATCTGCGAAGGGAATTGAGGACCAAGGTCATGTCGAGGAACCCCTCAAAACTTAAGAACCTGGAGAAGTTTGCCAAAGAGGAGTGGGCCAAAATCCATGTGGAAACGGGTAGAAACCTTGTGATCAACCACAGGAAGCATTTAGAGGCTGTAATCATGAGTAAAGGTTTTGCCATCAATTACTGAGCAAAGGGTATGAATAATTCTGGACAAGGCATATTTTGTAAATCTGTCGAATAAAATGCCAAAAAGTATTGTATTTATCAAAAGATTATTTCCAGTAATTCTTACAGCCTGATGTTACTGTGTCATTTGCGCAAGAATAAATTTGATTTGTCAAAAAATATCTCGAAAAAACCCAAAAATGGGTAGGGGCATGAATATATATATATATATATATATATATACATACAGGGCCTTCCATAATTATTGGCACCCCTGGTTAAGATGTGTTCTTTAGCTTCTAATAAATTCAGTTTTTTTCTAAATAATATAGGACCACAAAGAAAAAAAGAGGAAAACCCGACCTTTAATTCAAGTGCATTTATTCAATAGGAAAAAAAATCCCACATTAAGAAATTATTCTTTTACATCAAAGCATGTGTGCCACAATTATTAGCACCCCTGATGTTAATACTTTGTACAACTCCCTTTTGCCAACAAAACAGCACCTAATCTTCTCTTATAATGTTTCATAAGATGGGAGAATACAGAAAGAGGGATCTTTGACCATTCCTTTTTGCACAATCTCTCTAAATCATCCAGTGACCTCGGTCCTCTCCTCTGCACTCTCCTCTTCAGCTTACTTCACAAGTGCTCAATGGGGTTGAGGTCTGGGGACTGAGATGGCCATGGGAGGAGCTTGATTCTGTGTCTGGTGAACCATTTCTGTGTAGATTTGGCCACATGTATAGGGTTATTATCTTGCTGAAAGACCCAGTGATGACCCATCTTCAGGTTTCGGGCAGAGGCCACCAGATTTTGATTTAAAATGCCCTGCTCTTTCAAAGTATTCATGATGCCATGCACCCTAACAAGAATCCCAGGGCCTCTGGAAGAGAAACAGGCCCACAGCATCACCGATCCTCCCCCATACTTCACAGTGGGCATGAGGTGCTTTTCTGCATACTCATCTTTTGTGTTCCGCCAAACCCACTTAGAGTGTTTGTTGCCAAACAGCTCTATCTTGGTCTCATCTGACCAAAGCACTTGGTCCCAGTTTAAGTCCCAGTACCGCTTAGCAAACTCCAGACGTTTGCGCTCATGATTGTGAGTAAGAAAAGGTTTTTTCTGTGCATGCCTCCCAAACAGCTTGTTGGCATGTAGATAGCGCCTGACGGTTGTTTTCGAAACTTTGTGACCCCAAGATGCTACCATTTGTTGTAATTCGTTAACAGTGAGCTTTGGAGAATTTCTTATTTCTCTTACCATCCCCCTCACTGTGCGTGGTGGCAATATAACCTTGCGTCCTCGTCCAGGCTTGTTTACCACTGTTCCAGTTGTTTTAAACTTCCTAATGATTCCTCTGACAGTAGATATGGGCAGGTGCAGGGGAGCGGCTATTTTCTTGTAGCCATTGCCTGACTTGTGAAGGTTGACACACATCTGCCTTACTTGAATGGTGTGTTCCTTTGTCTTTCCCATGTTGAAGAGTGGATAAGAAAAATGGCCTCTGTGTCACGTCATATTTATATCCCAGGGAAACAGGAGGTGATGACTTACTAATTAAATGTTCCTAGATACTCTGATCAACTTTGTAAACTACTGTAGAAATGACAGAAATACTTCAATTACATTTATTTCCTAGGAATTGTTAGGGGTGCCAATAATTGTGGATTAGGTGATTTTATGCAAAATAATAATTTCTAAGTCAGGGATGTTTTTCCCTTAAAATTCACTTGAGTTAAAGGTTACATTTTTTCTACAATTTCAGTGTGAGAGTATGCTTCAGCAATAAAAATTGTATTTATTTTAAGGCTTTTAACACATCTTAATCAATAATTGTTTGGTATTTATTTCAGTTACTGCGGATAAAAATAAAATGTGTTGCATAGTGAGCAATTTAGGTCAATTTTACCTCAGATATGGCAGACAGTCAAAAATCAATGTTTAAAGAAATAAAATAAAATACAAGAATTTAGGAATTCAATATATAGCTCTGGTGGCAAACCTAGTAGTGCATACCTGCCCAAAATCTAATCAGTTCATCCTCTCTACCATATCTACCCATATGGTAAAAATGAGAAGCTAGTGTAAAGTATTTTGTGAGTTATCCTGCTAGCGGCTAAAATCTGTGGACGCTGCGGCGGGTGGGGCCAAACTATGATATCCCCAAAACTCATATTTCGGCGATATAATAACTTAGTAAAAGTAGAGGTACCTTTACTGAAAGTTATTTTGGTAAAAGTTGAAGTCACTCATAAGAAAATTACTTCAGTAAAAGTCAAATGTACTCAGGTACCAAAAGTATTTTGTGAAAGAATATATTTAAGTTTCAAAAGTGCGAGTATAAGTACAAAGTTTTTTTCAAAGTACGCATAGAAAGAAGCAAAGTAATCACTCTTTGTTCTCTCCTTGTGCTCTTTAATCAATTTTCAGGTGAATGAAAAATACAGTATTCAAAAAACAAACAGGCAGTCTCTGCTCTATACTTCTTTGAGTTTACTGGCGGTTTTAAAAACCACTCTAATTGACTACAATTAATAGGTCTAGTAGAATTACATAGAATAAATACCATGCCAAATTTTTGCTTCTGAAAACTGATTTTTCTTAACTACTAATTGGCATACCATTTGCTCACCGTAGCTGTGGTTGCTGCAGAGGCAATGATCATTTCTGTAGCAAGGGATAATTTTTTTTGAACTGCTGGATAGATACTTTGGGGAAGTATATTGAGCAGTTTGCACATGAGGCTTAGCTGAGGAGTTTTATTCAGGCAACTCCTGAAAAACATGGATTGGGGTGAACTTGTCTATATTCTAAACCGTGTTCGAACTCAGCTTGCTTATATATGAATAATCAATAACTGATCCTAGAGTGATAGTGGCATACATCGAAGGGTCATTTGTGGGCGTAATCTCTCTTTGCTATTGATTCCAAGAGCCTATGCCCACGATTGACCCTTCGATGTCTCATTCGTGGGGATTTTAACACTTTTTTGAATTTCTCAAAGTTGAAAAATTGCAATTTCTGAAAAATACGTTTTTCTCAAAAATTTCCCAATGCATTTTTTTCCCATTTTCATATATGTATTCTACGTCATGTTCTGGAGTAGCATACATATCATTGGTTTTATGCCATTAGAATTTTTTTCTGACTTTTTTATGGTTAAAACCCACTACGGCTTGTAATGCCACAAAATCAAATGGAACTTTAAAAGACCAGGAATCTAGCTAGGGCAAGCACATCGTGTGCATACACTATATTAATATTTAATCCACCTTTTGCTGTCCATTAAAAGAAAATATGCATTAATTTTCATAAAATGGCAACCAATATTGCCAAGAAACATTCATTGCCGTTAAATTACGTATTGTGAACATTCTATATGAACAAAATGTGTTTTAATTTAACAATACAGTTAACTGATTATTGCAGTCTATTGCTAGACTGGTTTCAAGTACTGGTCATGTTGTGTTGGTGTAGTGGGTACAACAACGTAGTGGAGAAGTAGCTACTACAATGATGGGGTGTCCAATCCAGCTTGGCGCGATCTCTTAAACTTAATATTTCTTAAATTTATTGTTTTCATTGGTGTCCAAGAGCCTATGCCCACGATTGACCCTTCGATGTCTCATTTGTGGGGATTTTAACACTTTTTTGAATTTCTCAAAGTTGAAAAATTGCAATTTCTGAAAAATACGTTTTTGTCAAAAATTTCCCAACGGATTTTTTTCCCATTTTCATATATGTATTCTACGTCATGTTCTGGAGTAGCATACATATCATTGGTTTTATGCCATTAGAATTTTTTTCTGACTTTTTTATGGTTAAAACCCACTACGGCTTGTAATGCCACAAAATCAAATGGAACTTTAAAAGATCGGGAATCTAGCTAGGGCAAGCACATCGTGTGCATACACTATATTAATATTTAATCCACCTTTTGCTGTCCATTAAAAGAAAATACGCATTAATTTTCATAAAATGGCAACCAATATTGCCAAGAAATATTCATTGGTGTTAAATTACGTATTGTGAACATTCTATATGAACAAAATGTGTTTTAATTTAACAATACAGTAAACTGATTATCGCAGTCTATTGCTAGACTGGTTTCAAGTACTGGTCATGTTGTGTTGGCGTAGTGGGTACAACAACGTAGTGGAGAAGTAGCTACTGCAATGATGGGGTGTCCAATCCAGCTTGGCGCGATCTTTTAAACTTAATATTTCTTAAATTTATTGTTTTCATTGGTGTCGGTTACAGTCGCTCTCATAGATACAATCAAAGCGGCCATCACAACTGCTTCTGTTCAAGCGAACCAGCTCATGAATTCTTCCGGTATTCTTGAAAATACTGAAACATAACAGTGCCGGCACTACTTCCACCATGTGCGGAAATAGTCCATTCTGTGACGCGTTCAATTCCGCTTTTTAACGTTCATTTCTATGACAAACTCCCAAATCCAAGATCCAACAACAGCAAAGTATTCAGTTTCTGTTGCAATGTCTCAAAGCTGAAATTCAGAAACCCATGAATTTATAATGCAAATATACAGTCCAGTAAATAAGAGTGAAGTCGATGCCCGGCCAGCCAGCCAGCCAATCGTCGGCCAATCGTTGAAATTTTTCCCCACCGGCCAACCAATCGCTGAACAGCCAGCCGGCCAATCGTTGGACAATCAATCGTTGAAGTGCTTCCCATCCGTTTGACCAATCGCTGAACTTCTTCCCTGCCGGCCAGCGGATCGTTGTACTTGATCACTCAGGCAGTCACTCACTCACTCACTCAGCTATATTCGCGTTTATAGGGGCCTGGCCGCTGCTCGGCCCAGCCCAAAAACTATAATAGCTTTAAGTGTTGAAAAGGTATTGAAAACTTGCGTCAAGACTGGAAGTATCAAACGTGTTTGAAACGTGTCAAACTTCACTTCTTAAGTGTTGATATTGCAATTAATGATAATAGAGGTCTTCCACAACGGAGGCAATTCTGAACAGCATAAGTTGTCCTGTCAGCCAGAGTCAGCTGATAACGCTTTGGATTACATTTTCCCATTTAACCACAGTGCTCTGGGTTTGTCCATCTAATAACCAACGAATGATCCTTCCCTTGTTTGGATGCTGAGTTGTCATCAAATCTTCAAATTTTAAGTGATGATGAATGGTGCATGCTAAGCCCATTTATTCCTAAAATTGGCATGCACGGAATGACCCTCATGCAAAACACATGAAAATGGCGCATGAGATGTCATAATAGGTGTTTCAAGGCAATTTGTCAATTTAGTCAGGCGAAGTTTGAGCTTCAAATCCATGAAAAGGAAATGAGTTACCTTAGAAAGTTTTGAAAGATAAGCACAACTGCATCTCCCATTATAACGTGATGTCTGTAGTCCAAATGACAATGCAAAGAGTAAGCCTGTTACGACCCAAGACATTTTACCATTTCATGAAAAATATTAGCTCATTTTGAATTTGATGGCATCAACACATTTCAAAAAAGTTTGGATAGGGCCATGTTTACCATCGTTTAGTATCCCCTCTTCTTTTAACAACAGTCTGTAAACGTCTGGGAAGTGAGGAGACCAGTTGCTGAAGCTTTGTGAGAGGAATGTTGGCCCACTCCTGTCAGATGTGAGATTCTGACTGCTCAACAGTCCTGAGTCTTCTTTGACGGATTTTTCGTTTTAATGTTGCGCCAAATGTTTTCTATTCATGAATGGTCTGGGCTGCAGGTAGGCCAGTTCAGAACTCGCCTGAAGCCATGCTGTTGTGATGGATGCAGTATGTGGTTTAGCATTGTTTTGCTGAAATATGCAAGGCCTTCCCTGACAGAGATGTTGTCTGGATGAGAGCATATGTTTTTGTTAAACCTCTATATACTTTTCAGCATTTATAATGCCTTTCTGGATGTGTAACCTCCACATGCCATAGGCACTAATGCAACCCGATACCATCAGAGATGGAGACTGAGCGCTGACGATAAGATGGATGGTCCCTCTCCTCTTTAGATCGCACAACAGGCATCCATGGTTTCCAAAAAGATTTTCAAATTTTGATTCATCACCACTGAACAGTTTTCCATTCTGACTCAGTCCATTTTAAATTAACTTTAGCCCAGAGACTTTGGCGGTGTTTCTGGATCGTGCTCACATATGGCTTCTTCTTTGCATGATACAGCTTTAGCTTGCATTTGTAGATTGCATCGTGAACATTGTTCACAGACAATCATTTCTGGAAGTGTTCCTGAGTCCATGCAGTGTAATCCAGTGCAGAATAATGCCTGTTTTTAATGCAGTGCCCCCTGAGGGCCTGAAGATCACGAACATCCAATATTGACCTTCAGCCTTTTCCCTTTTGCACAGAGATTCCTCCAGATTCTCTGAATCTTTTGATGATTCTATGTACTGTAATTTCGAAGACTTCACAATTTTACCCACAATTTTTGATGCAGTTTTTTGCATTTTTTTTATTTTTTGAATTTCTGTCCATCTTTACTTCTCTGCCTCTCTTAAAATGCTCTTTTTATACCCAGTCATGCTACTGACCTGTTGGCAATTAACCTAGTTAGTTGCAAAATGCTCCTCCACCTGTTTTTTATCAGTACCACTTACCTTTTCAGCCTTTTGTTGCCCTTCTCCCTACAGTGTGTTGCTGCCATCAAATTCAAAATGAGCTAATGTTTTTTCATGAAATAGTGAAATGTATCACTTTCAGCATCTGACATGTTGATATCTTCAATTGTGAATAAAATGTGGGTTTGTTAGATTTGTAAATTGTTGAATTCTGTTTTTATTTACAATTTACACAGCAACTTTTTAAAAAAAATTTGGCATCTCCAAACCCACCTGAATCTGGAATGCCCCATTCAGGAACTATGTACAAGCCTTGCTCGTATGTGAGCCCTTGTTGGCAACTCAGTAGATAGAGACACTTTGCAGCCCTCCTCCGAAGCACGCACCTGACAGCCCCTGCATCTTTACGCACATTGGTTGAAACTTTCGCAACTTCAGAACGAGGGCGGAGGATACCCGAACATGCGCAAGCTCAGAATCTCATTGATGAGCGCCCAGCTGGCCAACAGGAGGCACTTGAGCAATGAAAAAGGCAACCATTTTTAATATCCCTTCCAGACAGTCCCCTTGGAATTTGCATCCCTGCAGCACGTTAGCCAATTGTGCACTGCCCTGAAAAAGCTACCCACCCTTAACAGAGTGAGTTAACCTGCCAGCTACACAGCATCCCAACTTTTTTGGAATTGGGGTTGTATATATACAGTGCTGTGAAAAAGTATTTGTCCCCTTTCTGATTTTTTTTTTTTTTTTTACATATTTGTCACACTTAAATGTTTCAGATCATCAAACAAATTTTAGTATTTGACAATGATAACCCAAGTGTCACGAAAGTAGTCAGGGGGACGCCAGATGCAGGATCCAGAAAGTTTTATTTAAACACAACGAGGGAAAAGATGGCAGACAGGCCAGGAACAAAACACCGTGCACATACACTGAACAGCTGGGAGGACTAAGGTACACTGCCCAAGGCAGGGGGAAAACAGAAGAACACACTCCTTGAGTGGCTAGGCTAAAAAACAAACACTGGATCTAAACTAAACTGATGGGAACACAGGGAGACATAGACAAGGGGTAGACAAAACGTGGGTGCAGCAAACACAAGGCTAGGGGGAAAACTCACTGACATCTATCAGTCTGGAAAGAGTTACAAAGCCATTTCTAACGCTTTGGGACTCCAGCAAACCACAATGAGAGCCATTATCCTTAAATGGAGAGAACTTGGAACAGAGTTGAACCTTCCCAGAAGTGGCCAGCCAATCAAAATTACTCCAGGAGCACATGGACAACTCATCCAGGAGGTCACAAAAGAACCCAGAACAATATCTAAAGAACTGCATGCCTCACTTGCCACAGTTAAAGTCAGTGTTCATGATTCAACAATAAGAAAGAGGCCAGGCAAAAATTACATCCATGGGAGAGTTCCGAGGCGAAAACCACTGCTGACCAAAAAGAACACAAAGGGTCGTCCCACATTTGCCAAGAAACATCTTGATGATCCCCAAGACTTTTGGGAAAATATTCTGTGGACTGACAAGACTAAGGTTGAACTGTTTGGAAGGTGTGCATCCTGTTACATCCAGCGTAAGACTAACACAGCATTTCATAAAAAGAACATCATACCAACAGTCAAACGTAGTGGGAGTGTGATGGTCTGGGGCTGCTTTGCTGCTTCAGGACCTGGACGACTTGCCATAATTGATCGAACCAAGAATTCTGCTCTCTACCAGAAAATCCTGAAGGAGAATGACCGACCATCAGTTTGTGACATCAAACTCAAACCTGCTTGGGTTATGTAGCAGGACGATGATCAAAAACACACCAGCAAGTCCACCTCTGAGTTGTTTTAAAAAAACAAAATGAAGGTTTTGGAGTGGCCTTGTCAAAGTTCGGACTTATTAACTTATTATTAACTCATTGCCAGTTAAAGCAAACGCTTGATTGCAGTTGTTGTCGCCGCAGGTGGTACAACTAGTTATTAGGTTTATGGGGTAATCATTTTTTTCACATAGGGCCAGGTAGGTTGGGTTAGCTTTTTCCCCCAATAAATGAGATCATCATTTAAAAACTGCAATTTGTACAAAACCCAAAACCAGTGAAGTTGGCACGTTGTGTGAATCGTAAATAAAATCAGAATACAATGATTTGCAAATCCTTTTCAACCTATATTCAATTGAATATACTGCAAAGACAAGTTACTTAATGTTCGAACAGGTGAACTTGGTAATTTTTTGCAAATATTAGCTCATTTGGAATTTGATGCCTGCAACATGTTTCAAAAAAGCTGGCACAAGTGGCAAAAAAGACAGAGAGTTGAGGAATGCTCATCAAACACTTATTTGGAACATCCCACAGGAGAACGGGCTAATTGGGAACAGGTGGGTGCCATGATTTGGTATAAAAGCAGCTTCCCTGAAATGCTCAGTCATTCACAAACAAGGATGGGGCGAGGGTCACCACTTAGTGATCAAATGCGTGAGCTGATTGTCGGACAGTTTAAAAACAACATTCCTCAAAGAGCTATTGCAAGAAATTTAGGGATTTCATCATCTACGGTCCGTAATATCGTCAAAAGGTTCAGAGAATCTGTAGAAATCACTGCACGTTAGCGACAAGGCCGAAAACCAACATTGAATGCCCGTGACCTTCGATCCCTCAGGCGGTACTGTATCAAAAACCGACATCAGTGTGTCAAGGACATCACCACATGGGCTCAGGAACACTTCAGAAAACCACTGTCAGTAACTACAGTTCGTCGCTACATCCGCAAGTGCAAGTTAAAACTCAACAATGCATAGCGAAACCCATTTATCAACAGCACCCAGAAACGCCGCCGGCTTCGCTGGGCCCAAGCTCATCTAAGATGGACTGATGCAAAGTGGAAAAGTGTTCTGCAGTCTGACGAGTCTACATTTCGAATTGTTTTTGGAAACTGTGGCATCGTGTCCTCCGGACCAAAGAGGAAAAGAACAATCCAGACTGTTATAGGCGCAAAGTTCAAAAGCCAGCATCTGTGATGGTATGGGGGTGTATAAGTGCCCAAGGCATGGGTAACTTACACATATGTGAAGGCACCATTAATGCTGAATGGTACATACAGGTTTTGGAGCAACATATATTGCCATCCAAGCAGTGTCTTTTTCATGGACGCCCCTGCTTATTTCAGCAAGACAATGCCAAGCCACATTCTGCACGTGTTACAACAGCATGGCTCCGTAGTAAAAGAGTGTGGGTACTAGACTGGCCTGCCTGTAGTCCAGACCTGTCTCCCATTGAAAATATGAGGCGCATTATGAAGGTAAAATACGACAACGGAGACCCCAGACTGTTGAACAACTTAAGCTGTACACCATGCAAGAATGGGGAAGTGTTCCACCAGAAAAGCTTCAAAAATTGGTCTCCTCAGTTCCCAAACGTTTACCGAGTGTCGTTAAAAGGAAAGGCGATGTAACACAGTGGTAAAAAGGCCCCTGTGCCAACTTTTTTGCAATGTGTTGCTGCCTTTAAATTCTAAGTTAATGAATATTTGCAAAAAAAAAAAAGTTTCTCAGTTTGAACATTAAACATCTTGTCTTTGCAGTGTATTCAATTGAATATAAGTTGAAAAGGATTTACAAATCATTGTATTCTGTTTTTATCTACGATTTACATAACGTGCCAACTTCACTGTTTTTGGGTTTGTATTTACTCCGTCTTGGGTTATCTTTGTCTAATATAAAAATTTGTTTGATGGTCTGAAACATTTAAGTGTGACAAATATTTAAAAAAAAAAAAAGAAATCAGGAAGGGGGCACAGCACTGTATATATTTTCTAAATTCTTATGACCTTGCTACATGCTCGTATGCTCACAAGAACTGATCTCTATACATTCAAAGGTAAATGTTTGCACATTTTCAGCCGAATACTCTCAGGGACCCTCCTTCTCAGAGGTGTGTTTGCATCATCAGTAGGGGAGAGCTGCCTTTATCGTTACACGTCACAATTGTAACGTGCACGTTTTCTCTTGATTGGTCAATGTGGTCGTGATGTCATCACGTGAGCATGTGACGAGTACCGAAATACACATGCCCGGGAAGTTGCAAGTCTTTTCATCCATGCTGCAGGGAGATATCGCCAGAGAATTTGGTTTTCCACAAAGCAAGTAAAAATTCACTCCCACAGTATTTTTTGACTACCGTTTTTTTTTTTAATGTTACAGAGCTAAAATCCTCATGGATGTCTGTATGTATATGTTCGTTAGTAGTTTGCATCGTTTTAACACATTATGATTGTTCTTTAAACAATGCCAAATGAACGGTGCGCCGAGCAGCGCAGTTGTAACACATGCTACATTTGAGACAACGGCAGACATTTGCAAGCACTGCACAAATAATTTTGCGCTGTTTGCTTTTTTGTTTGTTTTACAGAATGTCCCCACAAAAATGCACATTAAAAAAAAATTCGCTAGATGCAGAACGGCGAATATTATAATGTTCTTTGCACTGAGATGCAGGCTCAGTCCTACCTTGAAATTTAGTAAGCTTACCCATGTGATTCTGTTTGGAGGCAAATGTTATTGCAGCCTATTTTGGATTTTTGCAATAAAACTTTAAAATACAATTAGATTGTCTTTTTATAGCATAGACCGTGAAAAAATTAGTGATTTGGAGTGTTGCTACATAATTGACCCCGCAGAGGTACCAGTGCTGGTATGAATGTGACTTTTACAAAACTTGTGTCATATTTGCCAATATTCTGTGTTCAGTCAGCTGTCATTCAATTATATTCTAAATCAAATTAGGGTTGTATAAAATTTTTACTACTCCATCAGTCAAAGTCGCTAACTTTGTAGGCACAATCAATGCATTTTCCTATTAAGGAACTCACACAAACGCTCTAACTCAGGGGTGGGCAATCACGGTCCTGGAGGGCCGGTGTGTATGCAGATTTTTATTCCTATCAATTACCCTGACTAATTGAGTTAATTGATTGCATGCACAAATATAGATTTTCGCAATGATTCGATCAAAGGAAAATGTTTTATGAAGGGAGACAAGACTAGTCTTTGTTGTTTCATGATAATTTAAAGAAATGCGCATGAAACGTTAGATTTCATAAATGGTTTGGCTAATTGAGACAATCAACTAATTAAAGACCAGACGACCAGGGACAGATACGGCCCTCGCTGCCCACCTCTGCTCTAACTGGTACATCTGGTAAATTTTAATAATATACTATAGTTCTGATAGAACATTCTTATAACATTATTGGTGTTAAAGAAACTTTTAACAGTTGCCTGAATGAAATATAATTGATTTGACCTGAAAACGATGGGTTAAATACTACTTTTTAGCAGCGTTACAATTGTAACTCCTGCTGTTACAATTAAGACTCAAACGTGCTTCAGTTGTAACATCGGACAGAGTCCGCTTTCAGTCATATTACTCAAGACCTGTTTTATCAATTGAAAAACTTTAAGTGGTTTATGATAGCAGACGTGTTGGTGCTTTGCCTGAAAATATTACATAGGCTATGTAGGTAAAACAATCTCTTAGTAATAGAGTGAAAAGTGGAAAATGTTACAATTGTAGCGGCTCTCCCCTACTCCGTACTCGTAGCATGTGAAGATACCTCTGGACACGAGAATGGTGCAAGTTCTGAGTCAAAACAAATCGACTACAATCGGTGAACGCATTCAGCCTCGAGGGAAAAAATCAATTGGTCGCAACCAGATTTTCATTTCGGATTTCTGAGAAAAAGTAAAATAGGCCTACAAAAATTTCAAATCGTTTTAAAACATTTTGTCATTTTTTTCCGTCGGCGTATTCACGTAGTATTGTGAAAAAAGTTATTTTCGGAGTTGGGCCATTTCCTCTGTCAGCGCACTCGCGAACCGAATGATGAAAAAAGCCTTGCCAATGCAACTTAATTTTGCTCTTAGTGAACCAAGTTCATACAAAGGGAAAAATGGTGGGATATACTGGTCCATATGGTGGCAAAGGTTATACTTCGGGAGCAAATCATCTTGTCTGTCCTCATTTAGCTTTATATGAATTCATATCACGAAAAGCCAGTGACAGGCGGTGGAGGCGAGTTTGGTGAGGCAGAAACCTCCTCTTTGCTGGATTAGCAATATAGTTTTGTAGGACTATTCGGCAGAATGGCGGGCCAGTTTGTTTCCGCGGCGTTATTACTCAGTACATCGAATCTGAAAAGCACACTCGACAGCAGATTTGCGCGTACTTGCGTCCAGGAAGCCGAAGCAATGTCATCAACAAATATTAAAACAGTTCGACTTAGGCAGAGTTCAATGCTTAATCAATACACAATGTAGCCTATTCCTCTTTAAACGCGCGCTTTTACACCCAAACAAAAAGCGGGCGTTTATTTTCAGTCTTCTTTCGTAATCCGATCAACAAAATGTTGAAATGATATACAGAATTACCGAGAGCCGAGAATTTTTCTTAATTGATTATTCAGATTTCCAGCCTTGCAATCTCGAATTGAAGCGTATACGTGAATGAATGAATTTTTTTGTCATTATCTCCTCCATCAGTATCAGGCTTCCTATAGGCTTGCTCGTAATTGTTTTGATTGTCAATCAGGAATAGGACGTGGGAACAGGTTCACAGAATCCTGTGATATAATTTTGGGTCACTTCCTCTAGCTTCCTGTGAGAAAGTACTTGCAAATCTGCCGTTTTGTGACATTTCAAGTTCGATGTAGCCTCCTGAGTAATAACGCCGCGGAAACTTAAACAGGCCCGTCATTCTTCCGAATAGTCTAACTAAACTAGTTAATCGCCTGATAGCTAATTAAGCAAAGGGGAGGTTTCTGCCTCACCAAACTAACCTCCGACTGCACGTCACTGGCAAAAACCCTTCGCCTTCTTTCCTTCGTCAACAATTCTCTCTTCCGACTCTCCGAACCCCCTCATCAGCAGTCCAAAGCAGTGCCGCAGATAGAACTGGGAACTGGGGGGGACACGGACATGTCCTTTATGACAACAATTAGTCCTGGCTAGTTCTCAATCATTTTCCTTTATTGACGTCTTCTCCAATTATCGTAACTGGCAACTGAAGACACGGTTTCTCTCCAATTGCGATCTAACCGCGATCATGGGCTAAATTCAGTAGGCTACAGTAATGGGCTACTTGCGTGAGAGACGACAGGCTTTCAATTTTTGAAAAACGTTTATTTAAATACAGCAATTCGTCGCTCAATTCCATCTGCCAAACTGACATTTGGGTAAGGGACTAGGTTAAGTTTGGGGTTAGAAATAGACCTAGGTGTTAGAGTTAAGGTTAAGGTTGGGGAAACCAGTGACGACTCACTTAAACCAAAGTTGTTTAACGGAGATGAAATAACATTACATCTGTTTGGCAGATGGAATGACGTGACAACCCCTAAAAATGCAGCCTAGGCTTTGAGATGCACCCATTGTCAGGACAAATAGCTACCAGCTCAGGCTTCCTGGTGGAATTGCGTAAATTCAGCCACATTGGAGGGTTTTCAAGCATGAACTGTATGTTCAAAAACATGAAATGGAAACCCAACGGATGCAAGTCAGGAATTTGACTAGGACACTCCAAAGCCCTCATATTAATTCTTTTGAGCCATTCAGAAGTGGACTTGCATGTGTGATTTGGGTTATTGTCATGCTTCATCGCCTAACCGCGCTTGAGCCACACAAAGTGCCGGCCAGGCATTCTTCTGCAGGATTTTTTGGTTGAGAGCGAAATTCATGATTCCACCAATTATTATCAATTTGGTTTAGAGGCAGCAATGGAGCCCTCGAACATCTCACTACCACAACCATGTTTGAGTAATTATTTATTTATTTAAGCAATATTTTAAAAAGAAAATATGTAAGAAATATAATTACGCGTAATAAAACCAGAGTTGGAAAACACGAAATAAATATGTTGCCTAAATTAATTTAAAAGCACAGACAATTTCGACTCGAAATCCATCATAGGCTTCAGCAGTATTACACAACTGACATGCCTATCCGAGCAAACAACACTGGGACTAGGGTTTTCTGCATGCAAAGACAATAATTAATTGGCTACCGCGCCATAGTTTGATTTTTTTTTTTTTGGAAAAATGTAAATCATGTTCTTCTTGAAGTCTTTCCACCTGTATTCGCAATCAGGAAGTGACGTAAGGAAGCTCGAATTGATAGTTGCCGCTGTGGAGATTCAGGCACTCGAGAATCCTGAATGCGGTCTCTGTCACTCCCTGTCAACAGTAGGAAAACAGAGGCCACTGTCTGCAGAAACTGGTAAACACACGCTCCTTCGGTATGTTTAACTACAATTATGTCACATCGCAGCAACTGGCTGGCTTCGACAAATACAAGGTAAGAAGTCAACTTGAAATGCAATAGCCTACTTATTCGAGGGTCGATTTCGTATGACACCGTAGTCGCGTGTGCCCAAAATCATTGCTTGTTGCAGGAAATGGGTGATGAGTTCAGAAAAAATGACATTTTGGCAAAAGTGAAGCTTAGAGCGGGCAAAGCATTTTGATGAATTGATCAAGTCGAATGCGGGGTAAAATAATCGTAAACGATGTCGAAAGCTCTGCCAGCGATCAGTGCCGCTGGCGCTTAGTGTCAGGAGTTGTTGGTCACCGAGCAGCTGTTTTTATGCTTTTTCTTTGAGATGCTCAGCGGGGTAATGATGCTCTAAGATGGTTTGCTTGCCTTGTTTCAATTAAATGCTGGAATTGGAAATGGCCCTAAAACACTCCGTTATGGCAATGGCTACAGAGGTAAGGATGAGATTTTAAACTGACGTTCAATAAGTGCTGTGACCCAGTGTATTGCCATATGGACGGTAACTCCTATACTTCACGTTTATTTTACTAATTTAGCTGACGTTACAGCTTCAAAAGGTGCATATTTGCCTACTGCTATTTGTTAGTATCGACCGAAGTGTGCTTGTTTTAGCCTTTGTAATGTAATCAAGCGAATTAACACTGCGCATAATGTTGCATTCTTCATTTGATTTGTTCAAATGTTGCTATTACTACAATTTGTACATCGTCAAACTGGCCGGAACTGTGATGCATTTAGATAAGCAAGTTGCTTTGTTAATTGGCCAACTGCGTGACATTTCCGATGATTTTTTTTTTTTTTAAATGTTGCGTTTATAACAATATTACATCCACCAAGCAGGTTATTTTTTTCACCACTGTTAACCTGTTACCTGTTTACTTTGATCCGGAAGAATGAAAATACATCTGTCTAACAGGGGTCTTTGTGATATTTCTGATCAGATAACTCAAAATGTTATGGACGGTTTGGCACTAAATGTGGCAAGATAATGGGTGGTAGACGAAGGAAGAGTGGAATTAACTTTGGAAATGATCAGGAAGAAATTCTGTGGCCAAAAGAGGAGATCTGTGGCGTGGCGGAGGTATACGCTCCACCAAGGACACTCTCTTATTTTAATAGTGGGCAAGACCTTATATTGTTGCATTGAGATGATAGTATTTAAAACACAATTCACGTCCGAACAATACATAACGAGTCAGTGAACAGGCTTGTTATTAAGCATCCACCTATCCTGTACATTTTGTAAACATCGTACATGGGGTTGTAATGGGTATATATGTTATGTAAATCCTTGTAATCTATCGCAGTACAAGAATTAAGCACAGCTTTTTTTTTTTAAAGTATGTTTGTTTTTCAGTGGATTCAGACAGGTGTAGACGATTTGCTTTCTGTAATCTTGTTTTATGTTTCCTCTGCACTGTTCCCAGAGCAGTTGCTTAATGCAGAATTTATAGCCACTTTACTGTTCTCCTACTATTATACACCATGAGAAGATTAAGCAGTGGGGTGTAATCTATCACATTTGCAAGCCACAGATTGTTGCTGACTAATTTTGTTTTAGTCGGCCCTTTCCGTGTCTTTTTGTCTTCCGTCAGGGAGACATAGAAATGCACCCCATCCGCGCATGTGCATCCATCTGTCTGTCCGTACGAAAAGTGGCGTTAACAGGATAACTCAAGAAGAAAATGGATTACAGACCCCATGTTCTGCATAAAAGAAGATTAGATTATGTATGAGTTTCCTATTTAATATCAGTGACCTTGACCTATTATTTGACCTTGCAATTAGCAGTCAAATATTGGTACTTAACCTATTTTTTTTTTCTCAAACTTGATTTACAAGCTCAAAATTGTTTACTGCTGTGTCTTGCGGCATTTTCTTTAACCTGGTGGTCAAATTTTATGGATCCAGTTCCTTGCCATCTTTTACAAAATATCCACTTTCATGTTGAACAGAATTGACCTCCTGTAATGGAGAATTCCGGTGTGAAATTGACTTGGGGTGTATTGAAACATGATAACGAGTACTAACTTTTGTCTTATACCCCACCTCCTTATGCAGGCAACATTTCGAAATGCATAGCTTTTTAGCTGAAGCTCCCAACAGGCTTACAATGGTAGTGAGTTGGGCATAGCATTGCCATGCAAAGAAATCGCTATTTTTTCATCATTATCAAGGCTCAAAGTAGCTCCACACTGCATTTTTAGAATTCCGAGGGCCCTGACATTTAAATTGAGGCACTGAGAACTTAGAAAATGCACAGGTAGTTTATTAAAAAAAGACTTTATGCAAACAGTACCTTGAGGTAGTTTCCTGTCGCCTCCATCTTGAAAGTCACGATAAGTCGACAGACGAGCACAAATTAATAGACTGCAATCTGTTCCCCTATCCTTCCTATTCGTTCGTCCTCGTCAATCAACTTATCATGACTTTCAAGATGGAGGCGACTGGAAACTACCTCAAGGTACTGTTTGCATAAACAGTCTTTTTTTAATAAACTACCTGTGCATTTTCTCAGTGCCTCGTTCTCAATGTCTGGGCCCTCAGAATTCTACCAATGAAGTGTGGAGCTACTTTAAGCCTTGTTAATGATGAAAAAAATGGCTATTTCTTCGCATGGCAATGCTATGCCCAACTCACTGCCGTTGTAAGCCTGTTGGGAGCTTCAGCTAAAAAGCCATGTATTTCGAAATGTTGCGAGCGTACGGAGGTGGGGTACACGACAAAAGTTAGTACTCGTTATCATTTTTCAATACACCCCAAGTAAATTTCACACCGGAATTCTCCTTTAAGGTTATAGGGTACATATGGCGACAAGAGACCGTGGGCCTCACGGCCAGCTTGTTTTTTATTGTAGTCCTTCCTTGCTGAGCTGCTTAGTTCACTAATGACCATGTCAGAAGTATGGACCATTACTTAGCTGGTACTGGCTAAATCCAGTTTTTGTTCTAAGAGAAAGGGACTTCCCCTGAACTCTCACTGTCAGGATCCAACCCTTGAAACTGTTGCCCATCGCTAAACTGAAATCTCTTTCTTTAACAGAATGAACTCAGACACCCAACTTGCTGAGGTAATTGATAATGTTGTAGCATCACTTATTGAAGTACCCATATTAATTAGAGGTTTATTTTATTGCAGTACAGTGCAGTGGATACCAATCCACTATCAGTGTATGTTATGCAGCATCTTTGGAACAGGATTGTGAAGGTGGGTTGAATTAAGTTTTTGAACTTTACTGTCCTTTAAGCTCATCATTTACACAGTGCCATGATATGTCATGTCCATAGCTGCAGTTCTGCACATGTAGCATTCACTCAGTCTCAGTTACTCTGTCATTCAGTCTGAAAGGTCAGTTCTTGGGCCTGTTCATGATTTATGATGCTGAGCTATGCTTATCCATACCCTGAAATAGAATGTATGTTTAAACTTTGAGTTTAAGATTGAACCTGTGCTCTGCTACAGAAAATACTGCACCTCCTGTTACACTTCATTAGGTGACCCATCAGATTCTGTGACCTGTAGTGTTGAAAGAAGTGCTCTGGTCCTAATTTTGCCAAAATTCAGGCTGTGACAGACACAATAAATAAACAATTAAATGCTGCTTATGCATTGACTTTTTAATGTAATTAATGCAGTTTGTTAAATTTATTAAGCCTATAGATGACATCCCAATCCTCTGCAAAATTAAGACTTAATGAAGTCCTTTAATTACATTTGGCTGGTAATTAGGGATGCAACTATACCACTTTTTTCAGACCGATTACAAGTACCTACACTTCAACAATGTGTTTCTTCAACATGGCATTGCTTTGCATTTGCTAAAATATAACCACACGTTTTTGGGAACACAATTTTCATTCTGACATTTTAACATTCAACATTTTTCTTAAAACATGGCACTGCCATTTATTTCACTAAGATATGACTAAATGGTTATAGAATACTGAGATCAGATGGTCAAGGTGTACATCAATTATTAAATGAACATAATTAAACATTCGTTTACATTCAACAAGCAGTTTAATTAGGGGACAGAAGGAATCCATGACATCGGCTTTGTTTGCCCACACCACCTGTGTGCTTAAATATAGCTGTGACGTCTTGCCAAAATTAACTCTAACAAGCCCTACTGAAAAAAAAAAATTCAGTATTCTCTACATCACCGGGTAGGGACGGGCGAAGCATATCTTACCTGATTAAGCTGTGCACCGATTTACCGGAGAGAATGTCTCACAATAGTCACATACAATCATTTCTCTTTGCTGCGCAAGAGTAAAGCCGGGCAGACACTGTACGATTTTGGCCTGTTTTTGACCCGATTTTTGAGATGCGCGACTTGTTTTGAAGTCGGGCCGACTTCCAGCTTCATCGTGAGTAGTTTGTAGTGCAGTGTACAGGGGAGGCTGAGGGCTGATATGCTGGTCCCGACGAACGATCTGATGATCGGATGAATTTCCGATGTTTGAAATTTTGGTCAGCTCTCGGGAGTCACTCTTGCAGTTGAAGCAGAACTGCGCGTCGACTTGCCAATATCAGAGCCTTTTTTTCTCTCTATGCCTGCGAGAAGTGAGAGACCGGGTGTCAAGTAGATATAGGAAAGAGTTACTAGCACTGAAAAGTTTGGTGGGACTTTGATGCAGATTTGTGTTTTAGCTTCATATTTGTAGGTGCAGCAGCATAAAAAAGGCATTTAAATGGCTATCACATGTAATTTAAAACTAATTTTATTAGTTATTATTATTTATGAAAACTTTAATAAAAACATTGAAGTTCCTCCCATGAGGCACCAAAATGCGTCGGGGAATCTGCCTTTACGATACTTAAAATAGCAAGGATGGATTATTTAGACGTTTCGTCCTAATAGTCCTTCCCGCAAGATAACCATTTGATTCAGCAGGAAAGCTGCAAATTTAGTAACCATAAAATTACTAAACCAACAATATGGAATTTTAATTAATAATTAAAATAACCAATATTAAAGCTGCAGTCTGTAGTTTTAGAAAAGTAACTTTTTGTCATTTTTGCTATAACTGTCACTGTGTACAGACAGTATTTCATATAAAAAGTACTCTGTAATTAAAAAAAAGGCTCATTTAAACCCACCTAATGCTCCTCCTGCAATTTAAAAGAATCGTTCGGACCGACTAAAAGAACTAATTAGAGCCAGGATGGTGTCTGACAGCCGTCAAACACTGCACATGCACGCGCTGCAGACAGCCCCCTCCCCCTTCCTCCTCAGTTCACGCCAGTGCTCAGAGGGCGGGTTCAGGAGCTTAGAGCCATCAGCGAGGAAAAAAATGCCGATACCTCAGTTTTCCAAAAACCGCACACATGGCTAAGACTAGTAAAAAAGGAAGCCAGAAGAAAAAAAAGCACAAAAGAGAATTTATCAAAACCCAGGATTAAACCAGAGTGAACATCAGAGTGGATTTTTAAAAGTGGAAGAACTCCGTGATCTGAAAGGATTAAAAACTGACGCAGAGTTTGCGACTTTTCTCCTTTACAGGTAAACCCCTTGCTTTATTTGTTGGTTCATTTTTGCTTTGCAAATAAGCGAGTTGGCGTCGCTGGCATGATCACCAAACTTACCCCAGCCCTAACCAGCATCAATTCATTTTCGCTCTGCAAATAAGCGAGTGAACGTCGCTTACAAGCACAGTCGCTGTTCGAATAGCCAGAGTCTTGTAATTGTTACAGTACTTCGCAGTGCATGTGATGTTACTGTGATGTTGCAGTCGAACTAACTTTAGCTTGTTTCGGATGATAGAGCTAACGTCACTGGCGTTGTTTTATTAGAAAGCAGCAGAAAATCTCTTTATGAAGTGACAAGGCAGTCTTATCAGTTGTGTTGTTGTCCTTATAAATATATGAAACGTTTCTGTGCTCTCACAGCTAAATGCAGACATACATGAGTTACTGGCCATTCAACTGGATTCAGAACAGTTTCTGTACTCAAAAAACGGGTAACTTCCTGAAATAAGTGTGTGCTGGGTTTTTAATTAATACATACTGCTGTAGATTACTTTTCACGTCGACGTGATTTATTTCTGCTCGTTTGTTGGCAGGCGTGTCGTTGGACTTGAAAAATCCGGGGCTAATAACCCTGATTTTTTTTTTGGAAAATAATTAATCCTGGCTCATTCTAGATGGGTTTCTGTTATTAATACGTTTTTCAATTCTCGAATAATCAAGTGGCAATCGAAGACACGGCTTCTTTTCCTCATGCGATCTAAAAGCAACAAAATAATGGGCTGCATTCAGGACAGAAAAATAATTTAATTATAATTATGTCTATGCACCTGAACTCGGCGACGACATTTCAGACTTGTAAGTGGTTTCGTCCGTTTACATTTTCCAATCGGACAAATGTATATTTTTTTAATGCGAATTGAGCGACTGTGCCGCAAAAACAGGTGTATGTACTTGTCGCTGAAATTACCTTCATTCGCTGAAGAGTTACGAAATGCCATCACCGAGTGATGGTGCATAGACCTAATTATAATCTAATTATTTTTCGGTACTGAATGTAGCCTATTATTTTGTCGCTTTCAGATTGCATTGCGGAGATAAGCCATGTCTTCAACTGCCGCTTGATTATTATTGAATTGGAAAACGTGTGAATGAAGGAATTTGCTAGACTAATTATTATCCCTCGCCGCGCGATTAGCGCGAAGCGGGGATATAGCATTGGGCTCAGTCCGTACGGACACATAAAATTGAGGCGCCGGGGGATATTGGCATGTTAGTGGCAAACACTTGTCTTCAATAAAAGGAGGGATATTAGCCCCGGAATTTTCAGGTCTAATGACGCACCGGTTTGTTGGCCAGCAGTGTTGACTGTTCGCAACAGAAACGTCTCGCCTCAGCAACTTGGCTGCTTTCAAAATGTGAACGTGCAAAGTCTCTCCACAGTTGCATGCAACAGTTCGCGTGCCTTCGCGTGCACGGTAGCTTTCTAGGGGAGGGTCTGAGGAGTGCAGTGGAGAGGGAGGGGGAGGGATCTGAAAGTTGCTTTTTTCAAATTTTTGTGCGAAGTCCTCTCTCTCCTCAAAGTTACAGACTGCAGCTTAAATGATTGAAGAAAACCATTTAATTAATAATCTGGAGGAACTTTGGAGTTCTACATAGGCTATTTTGACTCAGACTCCCGCGTGTTACAGCACCAAACTGACACCAGGTTTAATAAATGAATTTATTAAACAAACAAACACAGAATATACATGGGCTAATCTACGGAAGGACCATATACAAACTAGAGAGAGTAACAATGGTGTGTGTGTACGTACAAGTGTGCGTGTGTGTGTTGGCGTGTGTGCAGGACGCACGCGTGTGCGCGATTTTGGGTGTGGGCAGGCGCATGTCCGCTCGTGGGCACGAGTTCCTTTGTCTTGGGACAAATTCTTTCAGCACGGGGGCTGCTGCACGGGGGTGGACGATGCGCGGCTGGATAAATCAATTTAGATTCAACGAATTGCGAGAAGAGTTTGCTTCAGCTCATACGCAATTTGTTTTACTAAGTGAGTTAGCATCCATACTACGGCATGCGTGTTAGTTAATTGCAGTATTAGAAAGTTAACCAGGAAAAAGATTATGCATGTATGGACAAACAATCAATGGCTATTTAACTTCATAAAATATAAAAACGGACACAGTGCAATTGTACAATTACAATAGTAATGGACAACTTAAATGCGGTACAGTTTAAGTTGAAAACCGATGAACTGCATTACTGCCTGGAATCTTCAGTTAGTCTTACTGAAGTTCATAGCTGGGGATTCCTCTCTGGGTCCATCGAATATCGCAGTTCTGGCGAGGATGTCCTGCTGGGTGCGCAGATCCGAAGTCCTGTGTCCACTTGAGGAATGCGTGCAGCTCCGCTGTGTCAGGATGTCCTTGCCGATTCGGAAAAGTTCTTTTTCGGAGTTGTTCTGTGTCCAACTAGCAGTAGCACCGGGCGTAAGCTAGTTTAATGAGATTTGTAGATCCTTAGATGCGCTAAGAGAGAGCGTGACCTCCTCCGTTGGAAGTGTGCCAAGAGGAGAGAGTGAGCTGGGTGCCATCCCTAGGTCTAAGAGTTCTGTTTCCCGTTTTATTGCTTTTAGCCTCATTTTATTGGGGAAACGTAAAGGAAGCAGGTGGTGCTGTATAGGATGTTTCCGTTTCCTGTTGACTGCATGGGAAATGTAGTTCTGTAGTCCCTTACATTCCGACATACTTGTTGCCTAAATAGGCTGTGCACAGCAAATCTTGCAGATAAATGTTTGAGATAAATGGATTTAAAGATGCTTGCTCTCATTGTCTTCTACTTCTTCTGGCCTTCTTCTCCCTCATCTTCTGCCCCTCCATGTGTTCAAACGAAACTTTATTGACAGATGTCAGTAGCCAGAACAGTCCACCAAGACCGACGAGACATGCAGTCTGAGCGCTCAGATCGTGGCAGACAGTTGGACCGTACAGTGTGAGGTGGAATTAACAACACGCTTTTTAAGCTTGTACAATGTATGCCCAGCTTTGCAAGATCATTCCTCTCTTACTGCACTGGTAACAACATAAATTTTCGCAAATAAACCCTGGTCCAGTTTTAATGAATGAATCATCAGCAGTACACGGGACGTAGAAGTTAGTACATATTATCAGAAGGCAGCCAGACTCTATGCTGAGCATGCAGCCGTGGGCTGCAGCAAAGAAAGATGATTAAGGCTACTAATAATATGCCTCAAAAAAGGTAAACTGCCCCGTTACTTCTGCGCTATGGCTCATCTGGTGACCTAACCTCCGATTTATGATCGTTTCAGTTGTTTAAATTAAATCAAAGAAAAAGAAACCCCTTTTGCGCAATTTCAAATTAGGCTGATTGAAACGCAAAAAGTTGTGCGACCAGATGAATGATTATTGTCTTTCTTTAATGAGGAGAACCTGCAACACCTGATGGTACGAAGTGTTTAGAAGTGAATATATTGTTAGGAAAGATGATTGAGTGCTAATAATGCTTTTGAATGGATTTCATGTCAACCCAATTTACAGGTCTGGCTTTGCAGTGTACATGCCCTGCAGTGGTGTAGCACTGGAACTGAAAAATTGGATAGGCACATTGCATCCCATTGAAACAATTATTAGTCCTTACTTGTTTTCTATTATTTTTCCTAATGAATAACAAATTTACTTCTCTCCAAAAACATGCCACTCTGTTAGGTATTGCTAATTCCCTCATTCTAGTAAAATGACAATCATTCATTTGTATGAGCAATTTGGTGCATTTCTGTCAGCTTTATTCAAAATTGTGTAGAGTTGTGTCAAATCTTGGTCTTTCATTTCATTTAAGCAATCATGAAACACGGGTCATATCGCCTCATGTGCCAAAAAGGTAGCACAGAAGTACCACAGCAGTTTACCTTTTGTAAGCCATATTAGTATTAGCCGAAAGTGTGTTTTGTACTCAATTAGCCCACTAGGTTCATTGATCGGCATTAGATTCCATCCACCAAGCAGACAAGCCTGAAATAGATTTCTGAATAAATCATAACTGGTGACACGACATTATCAGAAATTTTATGGATCGCCTCGCCTAAAACAGATTATGAAAATAATTCCCTGATTATGATCCCCTAGCCCTAACCCTGACTGTTGGGGGTCACGTGGAGGAAAACTTTCATATGTGAGGAAAACAAAATGGAGCCCAGAATTTCCAATGACCACATGCTGCCTGTAAGCCCCTCCCCCCCTGCAGGCCAGGCAGATAAAAGCAGTGGTCAACCAGTTTATCACTCTCTTTGCTCACTTGGCTCTTGGCTGTCTTTGGTCTCTTTTGGCTCTGCCCCCCCCCCTCCTTGGTGAGGCTCCTGGACCCCTGGGGACAGCTCAGTCTGGGGTACTGCTTCCCCACTTCTTAGCCTCCCTCTCCCGTGTGGCCCACCGCAGACTGGCCATGTTGATGCACCAGCCAAGCTGCTAGAGGTAAAACAAGCCTAGGAAGCAAGAGCTTGCTATTGAGGAGCAGCCAGCCTCCCTCCTCTTTCCACAACAAAGACACAGACCTTTCCTGAACTACTCTTTCCCTCCAGATCAGGTTCGTCCAGGATCGGATCTTCCACTGAGTAGCAACCGCACAACTTCCCTCCTCTACTAAAGACTGGTAACAACTGGGCATCCAAACCTTCTTTTTAGACTAAGACTGACTGTATGTATTGTAAAATGATAGTTGTTGTGATTGTTTTTAGGATAGTATTTTAGGACAGGGTGGTATTCATGTGTAGCAGACAGGGTCTTGCATGTAAATAACCTCCTGTATACTAACACTGCACCTTCCCCGTGCAAAACACTTTCGTCTCTTCATTTTACCTTAATACATTTAGAAATGCAACAATGAGCATTTCAGTCATCTAAACTGACTTTAAAAACACCCTTTCTTAAACTTTTATTCATTACAAAGACTTGGTCTTTGCAACAATGGGGTTCCTTCCCTCACTTCCACATGGTCAGCAAGACTCCGTTGATCATCCTTTTGTTCCCCCTCGCCCCACTCACAGACAGACACACACACACATACACCTCCCTCATTGTGGATAAAGTGTTTAGTGTAGTCTAGATTGTGATTTATTTGCTTCATTTAAATATTCTTAAAAAGACTTATGCTGTGGTTCTGTGGTTATTAATGTTGTTCAAGAGTGAATGAAATTGCCAACCTCTTCTATGTAGAGCTCCAAATTCTTCGACCTGACTATTGATGAGGTAATTTGGTAATAATTATTAATTTAATTAACAATCACTTTCCATATTAATAGTTTAGTGAATTTTGAGACTGAAGTGTTATTTATTGGCTATCGTTTATCCTTCGCTGTGAAAGGGTGGTGCTCCGAGGTAGTTATATTGATACTAAATATTCTTATTAATATCATATACTTTTTTTAATTGTCAAATTAATACAATTAGGCGAATTGCCTCAACGCGTAATGTCCACTTGTGTGATGTGCCATTGCACTCACAACAACATCGCCACTGCTTGGGCATTATCACCACAAAGGTGCCACCATTCGAGGTATTACCCCAACATTGGTGTCCTGTTCGAGGCATTATCCCGACATTGGTGTCCTGTGCGAGGCATTATCCCAACATCGGCGTCCTGTGTGAGGCATTATCCCAACACGACTAAGGTCCTTTTGGTGGATGGAATCTATACTCTACCTAGTTTCATCGCTCTTTGATCACATTAAGAGGGAAGCCGTCTTTATTTGCCAATGGATAATTTTCGGAATTGGAAAATATGTTAAAAGAAAATTGCAGAGAACAAGTTGGCTCTTATGATTGTTGAAAAGGGATTTTTCTGCACCAACCCAATTTTCAGTTCAGGCTATGTCACAGGAAGTGAACTTAACTTAACTGCAAAATTTCATCATGCTGCTCAGCTGCTACTGCGTCAACAAATCGCGTAGTCCTTTAACAGTGAGCCAGACAGACTGTTCTTGATGCGCTCCCTGCAGATAGGAACAATCATGTATGAATAGAGGTTTTACAGCCTGTTAAACTTTATTTTCTTCACCAATTGGGGGGGGGCAGGCAATTAGCAGACTTGGTTAAGTTAGCAGAAGCGCTAATTTTCTGAAAGGAAAAAGTTATCTTTGCCCAATTAATGGTCTGCGGATTAGCGGAACCGTGCCCACCACTGGTATCAGTGCTGTTGTATTGGGGCACTTTAATGAGTATGAGTATTTGTGCGGTTGGACTGATACCTCATGCTAGTATTGGTGTAGGTGCAGCCCTACTGGTAACTCCTCTTTACTTTTACTCAAGTAGGATTTTAAATGCAGGATTTCTAATTGTCATAAAGTATTTTTGCATTGTGGTACTGATTGTTTTTCGTAAAACTAAGAATTAGGGCAAGTCCTCCAATACTGTTGGTCACAGAAATTGATGGGTCACATAACACCCCAGTGGCGTATTGTGGCATCATTTTATTTTATTTTTATTTTTTTTTCTACTCTTGATCAGAGGCTGCCTTAATTGCCTTTTTAGAACTTTATGTGCAAATTAGAATGTGGGGAAAAGTCAATTGGGGATAGGCCGTTTTCACCATTCACTATTTCCCAAAGTAATCAAGATCAATCCTTCAGTGACCTGGACCAAGTATTAATTTTTGGAACATGTTATTTATCCACCTGCTTATTCCTAGTCGGGGTGGAGGTTGGCTGGAGCATATAATGAATATGTCCTGGATAATTCACCAATTAATTTCAAGGTGCACACACCATTCATTCACACCTCTAGGCAGTTTTCACTTAGTCTGCAACTGTCCTATCCTGCTTGTGTTTGGATTATGAGGAAATTGGAGTTCTTGAAGAAAACATGGAAAACATGCAAACACATCAAGCTAGGTTTATTTAAAATGTAATTCCTAAATCCTTGCATAACTCACCCTGCAGATAGCTAGGAAATTGGTCTGAGGGCAATGATAGCCTTTTCATTGGCTGGCAATTTGCAGAGGTTCTATGCAAGAAAGAACAGATAACATGTAACAATTTACCCTAGTCATTGTTCTGCTGGTATTTCCTCCTCTGCAGGAGGGTTTTCAATGACTGAATCTGTTTGAGTGGATAAATTAACTCTCTGTAGGGCTGAAACTATAGTCAAAATGTACATTAATCCCTTTGCACAGAGGAGCAAAACGTAGGTGGCAGCATCTATGGACCTGCTTAACTGATGCATTCAGTTGGGGTTTCCTAACAATATGGAGTAGATGCAAAATATTTATTCAGTATTCATGAGTAAGCAGTGTCCATAAACCATCTACATTATAGCCTTGTTAGGTCTCACCACTGTTGCCCAGGAATTGTTTGAATTAAGCTCCTCAACCAAGTCTGATCTGTGAACAGACTAACAGATTTGCCAATAATATCCATCCAGCAGTTGACAAAAATAATATTTCAATGATAAAGGTACACAAAGGTATGGAAGTATATTTGTTGGGGAAAAAAATCCACTTTCTGAAACAAGAATTCAATATGGGATTGATACTACATCACTCTACTGTCCATTAAAGCCATCAGATATGTAAAAAACACATTTTACCCTACCATTCATTAACATTTAGATACATCCCATGCAGGATTCATTGGTCAGTTATGGCCTCAAACAATCTTTCCCAGAAATACAGTCATATTAGTACCTGCTGACTTTGTACTGCGTGAAGCACAGCTGTAGTTCATGCCGACATGAAACTTCTTGGTAGTTGTCTTGTTGATTGAAAAGTGTTTTATCCACAAGAGGACAGTACAAACTTTCCATGGTAATTGAAATAAATTGATTGGGCCTCCAGAAAAAGTATATAAACCCTTGTGTAACTGCAAGTTAGGTCGCATCTTCTCCACTTTGCACATTTGAATTATGCAAGCGCCAGGGGCGTGTGTTGAGATTTGAAACACCAGGGGCTTTACACCCCAAAGACAGAACATGATTCGGTATGGATTGGAATTAATTATTGTAATTTGTCAATGGCATTATGAATTCTCACACTTGGAATAAATCAAATCCATTGTATTGGCCTAAAATTTCACATTTCAAATACATGACTAAAGCACAAACCGTATGTAATATTGGATACAGTACTGCACGCAAACATTAAAATGAAAAATGCGATTTCATGTCTTTTTAATGTAAGCTCTAATGACTCTGCTATACTGCTATTTTATAATATTAAAGCCCTCCCAAATCATTTAAAGCCAAAAAAAGTTCATTTACATCACCATTTTTTGTGGAGACATAGCGCACACAAACTGATAGTTGTTTTAAATTATTGTCCCTGGCCTCATCAGCCACTGTAGTGTACAAGCTGGATTTTTTCAGTTCAGCCACAATACTCTCAGTGACTTCAGCGCAACACTGAATCATCTACAGCATTGCCAACTTTCCCACATTCGACGTGAATTGAAGTGTCATATACACATTCCCGTGCTGTAGTCAAAAATCATTCCAGCAGTGCGTTTGTAAGAGATTCTCAGGTGGAACTGAAGTCCTTGTGCAAGGAGTTTCACATGCGTTACGGTGAATTTCACCACAAAACATGGAATGATTATGATTCCGGACGTCTAGTGCTTTCCTTCACTCAGGGGTTCAAAGCAATGGAATTGCATAAAAATGCTTTACGTTGATTGAATAATTGCTGACTACAGCAAGGGAACGTGAATGTGGCACTAAATCTCACGCCGAATGCGTGAGAGTTGGTAGCCCTGGTTACACCGATTTTTTTTTTTTTTTTTTTTTGGAAAGGTTTATCACATGCACAAACAATTCGTCAAAAGCCACACACTTGATGTTTTTAGACTTCCTAAAGAGATGTATTAGCAGAATTGACTGCTGTGTGCTCATAAATATTGAAAATCGGTTAACTCTCGTAATATCCCAAGTTTTTAAAATCAGCTCATCAAAGTTCAGCTGTGAAAACCCTCTAGTGTTAGACTATTACACCATTGTGGTTAATCAAGCTAGCTCATGTAGTGGTAGCTAGCCACAATGAGAGAAATTTTGAAGTTGACTTTTTACTTTGGCAGATGCAAATAACATGACGCATTAATATTTTCTCAAAAATGGAAAGCCTATATCTAATAAGTAAACATTACCTTTGTCGTTTTATGTTATTAACAGATTCTTTTTTTTGGTTGTGCTACTAGCTAGCTCCTCAGTGGCACATTTCAGGTGTAATGAACTTTGTTGGTGCAAAGACCTTAAACTATCTAATAAAGTTTTTGGGCTTCTGGGAGAGCTATACAGACACACAAGCGTCCCCATAACTACGGCAACTTACCAACGCATGCCGCAAATAAATTACTATATAGGCTGAAGACTCAGTGATTGCAAGAGCTCAAAGTTCATACTCATTTTTTAGCTGTAAGAAAAGACCCCGGGCTACAGTCCAGTAGCCCTAAACACGCCCCTGGTAAGCGCATTGAAAAAAAGCTAGCATATGAAAGCCAGGAGTGTTCTCGTTGCTTTTGTGAGGTAGAAAACAATATGGAGGTGGACCCCCGGGGCCTTATTCACAAAGTGCTATTAAAGTTGCTCACTAAGAATGACTCAAGGAGTAACGAGGACTTTATGTGGACTAGGAGAGCCTAAGTGGTATTTATGAAGCCTTCATATCATGCTGCAATCTTAATTTACGTACTCGTTAAATAAGATTTGGTAGAGCTGCTGGGTTCGCTCACTCGGCTAAGGTGCCGCAATCACGGAGGCGCGGGTTTGATCGCTGGTCATACCAACTGGCAGTGGTCAGCAGCTTTCTCCGAGCAGCATGATTGGCTACACGCTGCAGAGATGCAAATTGGAAAGGGACTACCAGGAAGGAATATAAAAAATCGTTGCTTTGTTTGTTCCTTGCCTTCTTGTGGCCAGCCGGGCACTCGCCAGTAAGACTCTAAGCTTGCTCATGTTCGGGTAACCTCTGCCCTCGTTCTGAATTTGCGACATTTGGAATAATAAGTGTAAAGAAGCAGTGGCTGACTGGCATGTCCTTTGGAGGAGAGCCTTGAACTGTCTCTCTCTCCCGAGTTGGCAACATGGGGTTGCATACGAGCAAGGCTTGTTCATAGTTCTCAAATTGGGCATTCCCCATTCGGATGGGATCGGAGAAGCCAAATTAAAATTAAATAAATAAATAAATAAATAAAAATAAGATTTGGGGGTCGGTTGCATTAATTCTCTGGTGTTATGCAAGCCATGAGTTATTGAGGCTGAAAGGCTCCTGTTGCAAAGTAGCTAAGTGCACAACAATCTTGGAACATAGCTGGTACGGCGTGCAACCTCCAGGTGAAGGGCAGTGTTCTCTAATTTTTTATGTCATTCCTCATTCCCCACTTTTTGGGGTGGGGGTGACGTTCAAGCCCCACTTGTCTGTCATCGACCCAAAAAAATGGTAATGAAAGACTGTACGTTTGGAATTTAATTTAGTAAAATGACAGCTAGTAATAAATTAATCAAGTAATAACATCAAATTACAAATAAGTTTTAAAATAGAGAGAACTATATGATGCGCACTCTATAAAGATGCAAACCCACTCCTCCTGTTGACCTTGACCTTTGTCCTTTGACCTTTCTACCTCAAAATGCAAATTTGGACAGGGTACCCTAGGATCATCTACCCCACAAAGTTTGGTCACCCTAGCTTCAGTGTTGGCCGAGCTGTCGGGCGGACACGCACGCACGCACGCACTCACACACGCAGACAGACGGTGCTAAACTGTATACCCACGTCGCCTCGTCGGGTATGGGTAATTATAAATTCTGTTACCACCTTGCATCAAATAACATCAAGTTCAAAAATAGAGAAAATTAAAGTGCAATTGTGTAGTAACCTTGGTTCATTTTGCCACATGTACATACACCACAGTAAACAAACAACAACCAGGTGCTTCTTTTCATGGCACAACACAATTTGCCGTTGGCTATAATGAACAATTTTTGAGAGCCTCTGCTCATCATGTGTACGCACCATATAGACTGTATTAAACAAGATGCAGTCTGAAAAATTGCCAAAACTATCCACTGCATACATTCAAACACAAAACAAATTATGAAGAATAGCTTACTTTTCGCGGCCGCGCTTGCACTTGGCTATAACTGGACGTCACCCTTCTCCCTCATGATTTACCCATGGAATGATAATAATATGGATTAGAGATTGGCGATTTTGGTCAAGATTTTCTCCAATTGGAGCGCAATGAGGATCTCTGCATTGCATGTGCATAACATTGGCACATACGTGTCAATTTTCACTGTCCTGGATTGGGCTTTGAGATTTTTGTTCATACTCAAATAGAAAGCTTAAAGCATATAAAAATATTTTAGTGAAATTTTCACATCATTCATAACCAAATTCATGAAAAAGTAGAGGGTTTTTTTGAAAGATTTTACGTTTCAAAAGTGGAACTAAGTTGACATTAAGAATGCTCCAGATCTCCCGTAAATTACGATTACGCCACACATGCTCTTAAAATCTACGAGTGGATTATGAATATCACGTAATATTCTAGGGAGTTACCTGTGGTTTAAGAGCTCATAAACCCTAAGAGGGCTTCGTGAATAAGGCCCCAGCAGTGGTTTTGAATGGGTCGGGATGGGAGGGTTCCCTGAGGCATGATTGTCAGGATGTTGAAGTCAATCATGGGGACTCTGTCGCCTCAATGTGTCAGTAGGCCTTTTGTTTGGTATGTTTCAGTTACTTAGCTAGTAGGGGTGTAACGATTCTGAATCGATTCTGTATCAATGTTTTTTGTGGCATAGGACCGCCATGTTGCGAACATCCGAGTTTTCCCTTTTCCTTTATTAAACCTGACACCGTCTTGAACGAAAGTGCCAAACATCAACGGGCATGAGAAATGCTTCTGGGAAAAAAACTAGACTGTTTCGGAGACATGGGACACGGAACCAAGTAAAGGATAAGAATTGTCTGCTTTTAAGCAATTAGGTTACTCTAATCTTGTCCCTGTTTACTTTGCTCAATTAGCAGTCAAACAGGCGATTAGCTTTTTTACTTTGCTGAATGAGTAGAGCTGTTTCTTAAGACAGCATGTTTGATTGCCGCATTCTGAAAGTTAAATGGCCATAGATTTGCAAGAACGCGTATTTGGCCATTTCGTGTGATTGTGATCATTTATAGCTCACATTCACGTTTCATTCGCTTTAATGTTTTCCACCGTGTGTATATTTTAGATGCTTGAAATCCAGGGGGATCTGAAAATAAATCTCTTTATTTTATCATTATACTGCTGCTCAGTTCACTTTCAATGTCATTATCAATGAGACTATACAATTTTCAGCTGTGTCTAGGCCACTGCTGGGCGTATACATCGGCGTAAGCAGAACTGAACATTTGGTAGAGACAAAACATTCTATTAAAACAATTATTAGCCTTGACTTATCCTAAATAATTTTTCCCAATTAACAATAAATTTTCTTCCCTCTGAAAGCATGCCATACTGTCATGTGTTACTAGTTCTCCTTGTTGAGGCAAAACCATCATTCATTTGTACTGGCAATTAGATGCGTTTCAGTCAGCCTTATTCAAAATTGTGTAAAGGTGTTTCAAATCTCTGTCTTTGATTTAATTTAAAAGATCATGAGTCGTAGGTATAATCGCCTGATATGCCAAAAAGGTAAAATGGAATTTCCAGAGCAGTTTACCAGTCATAAGGCATTGGTTTATTCTTTTTATGAACTGAATTTAGCCTCCTATTATATCATCACCCTTAAGTAGCATTAAAAAGAAGCTGTCTGTAGTAGGTGGTGTTACTACGCTTTAAAAAAAACATTGTTTTAGAATCGTTACACCCCTATTAGCTAGCTGTGTGTGTGTGTTTGCGTGTGTGTTTGCGTGTGTGTGTTTTTTTTTCTGTTTTCCATTGTTGCCCTGGATATTACAGTGTTTCAGCAAGTTAGTCACATTGGTTATCACGCACTGTTAGCCTGTGCTGTTAGTATTGAATACCGTGGGATTTTGCTGTCTGGCAATCTGTTTTAAAATTTTAGATTCAGCAGAATGCAATATCTTGGTCCATGCTATTTTATTATGCAGACAGCTCAAGGACTTCAGAAATCTCACTATCTGTTTAAAGCACTGATTTCTGTTTAATTTAAGGTAGCATATTGCCTGCTTTTTCTCGAGGGAGGAACATCATTTTTTTTTAAACAAAGTATATTTTGGATATTATATTGCAAGTGAGTTATACTCAGGGCTTAATTTTAATTTTCAGACTGGGAAGGAATACCCCCCCCCCCTCCCCCCAACTTTTTCAGATGAGATTTTAGGGGTGGCTGTACATTTGAATTTAATTACAGTTCTTACATTTTTGTATTCTTCCCCAGAGGTGGGAGCAGTGCACAAGTTCCACGCTTTTACATTTTGAGGTACTTGAGACATTTCCGTACAAATGGTTTCAAATGCATAACTGCCCCAGGCCTAAGAGTTGAAACCCTTCAATATTACAAAAATGCAAAAAAAAATCTGAAATTCATAGCAGAACTTTTTTTCTTCTTTTCTACCCAATTCATCCTCTCACAACCTCTCAGATTTATTTTGTGACCCTTTCAAAGCAGTTCAAACCAGCTCCACATTGAATGCTGCTTATGCGTTTACTCATCAGTATTAAAAATGTCACATTTAATACATCAGTCGCAGTACAATTTTCTGTAAAAACCAGTACCTTAAGACCTTACTTTTACTTAAGTAGGACTTTAGATGCAGGACTTCATTTTATTAAGTTCAGGCAAATTATTTTGAAAGAGCTCGAAACATCTGTGAGCAGCAACCTAATTTGGAGCTTACTGATTTTTTCAGTCTAATTTGTTATGTTTAAAAATGTTTTTACCTGAAAATCCTCATAATATAGAAAAATAAGCACAATAGGCTATAATTTCTTGGCACAGCGTGGGGAAGGCAACGCAGTGGTAATTTCGTCCGGTGCAGCCAGCGCAGTGGTAATTTCGTGAGGTGCAACACCGTGCGCAGCCACTTTGGCAATTTGGTGGACAGAGGGGCGCTGAGATGGGTGTGGCGGCGTAGCAGGGGGAGGTGTCGCACACATTCATAATGACGCAGTGACAATTTCGTGGAGAGAGAGATGTGTGCGCATGTAGGCGTGAGTGCGTGTGTAGGCTATGTGGGTATGTGTCCTTCAGCTGCTTTCACACCAGACGCGAAACAAATTATTCGCACGACTGATTACATTCAAAGTCAATGCAAAGATGTGAATACACACGTGTATTCGTGTCTTTGCATTGACTTTGAATGTAATCTGTCGTGCGAAAAATTATTATCGCGTCCGGTGTGCAAGCGGCTTAATACTATTATTGTCATGTAGGTTTTATCGTTTTATTGGGGGAAAAGAATACAGCCTGATTGATATGATCTCGTACTGAGTTAAGATCAAATATTGAAAATAAATGTGTAACGTTTCTTGCATTGTTGTTCATGCATGTTAATCCCAAAATTTTAAGCAACAACAGGGTGTCATAATAGGAACACGCTATCCATCGTTTCTCTTCCTAGTGATGTAGGCAGAAGAAATGGGCAACCGTCGTATTTCATTCCAACCTCATAAGTTTGAATGATCTGACCTAGTTCCGTTTTGAAATTCCATTCAAGTTCGCCAATTGTAATACAAAGTAATTTGCGAATGCCATAGCTAACTCATATTCATAATGCTTATTATAGACGTAAGCGGAGCAGAAAACATGCCTGAGGCAGCAAAGTAAAATGCAACATTAACGCATCATGCCGATATAGGACAGAGGCTTCTTTTATTCCAATTTTAAAGGTGAGGAGAGGAGCTCATTTGATTGGTGAAGATTTGACTTGGCTGTGTTTAATCCACTCAGGCCTCCTCTCCTCCCTCTGGCACTTGTGCCGGCAGGCGGGACAGAGGAATACTTGCGCTGGGCACAATATTGCAAAATACGCCTGGATACTCCCCGTTGGCACGGCGCTCACCTCATTTGCCGCACCTGCGCCTGGTCAACGAATTTAGAGCCCAATATGTTCAAGGTTTTATATTGTTCATGGCACAATGGATATGTCCATAAAAATGAGGCTTAAGATGGTAAATAACTGCTCTCAACATGGAATGCAGCTAATTAAGACTAATTTACTGCTTTTTAAAATTCTACGACTGCAATAGTGGTTGGAACAAAAACCAGCATTCACAGTGGAGCGCCAGGACCAAGTTTGAGAACCACTAATATAAACAGTGGTGGAAGAAGTTCTCAGATCCATTATGCCAGTAAAAATGTCAATACCATAAAGTGAAAATACTTAAGTAGGATCTTAAATGCTGACTTTTACCTGTATTTAAGTAAAAGTAAGATATTAAAGTACAGGCTTAACAGAACATTGTACTGTGACTGATATATTAAATGAATTAACATTGTCAATACTGATGAGTGAAGGCAGAAACGGCATTCAACGTGGAGCTGGTTTGAACTGCTTTGAAAGGGTCACAGAATAAATCTGAGAGGTTGTGAGATGATGCATTGGGTAGAAAAGAAGAAAAAAGTCTGCCACATAAATTTGGATTAATTTTTCAGATTTTGTCTTTGTATTTTTGTAATATTGGAGAGTTTTTTACCTCCTTGGGCCTGAAGCAGTTATGTATTTGAAACCGTGTGAAGGAAAATGTCTCAAATACCTTAAAATTGTACTTCATTACAGTTCCTGAGTAAATGTACTTTGTTACTTTCCACCACTGAATATAGAGTTTATTAAATGGGCATCCCTTTTTTCCACTCAGGAGCTGGTGTAATAGGTAGAGTCTCTTTTTAGATTAGTATTTGCACTTTTATATAGAATTTGTGATGTGACTGGTGACCATGTATTTTGCTTCATGGCTTGCTGGATGGCATAGGATACCAAATAAAATCACATGGTTGAAAGGAAAAACTGATGAACTCTTACATTTTCTTTTGCAGGTTGTGCCCTTGTGGATTGCTCCAAATTTATTAACATTTACTGGTTTCTTACTTATTTTAATGAACTACCTCCTGCTATCATTTTATGACTGGAATTACACAGCATCAGGTAACGAATTTAGTCTGTATAGTGTTTTAATTTATCAATAAGGATAAACATAATGCAAATCCTCTAATATCTACTAAGCAGGCCCAGCGTTAGAACAGGGAATTGGCTGGACACAGACCTGTCCCTTTATGACGATTAGGATTGTCCTGGCTAGTTATCAATTATTTTCCTTTATTGATGCATTTTCCAATTATTGTAATTGGCAACTGAAGACACGGTTTCTCTCCATATGCGATCTAACAGCGATGAAATTGTGGGGTAAATTCAGTATGACTGAGAACTAGGGAGGAAAAAACATCTGTTTTAAACAATTATTAGTCCTGACCTGTTCCCAGTCATTTTCATGATTAAAAGAAGGTTCACTCCAAGAGCACTTAACAGGCGTTGCTTTTTCTCCCCGATTAGGTAAGACGACAATCATTCATCTGGACACGTAGGCTATTTGCTGAATTTAATCAACATTATTCAAAATTGCACACCTGCGCAAATAGCTTGAGCCGCATGCTTTTTATAGCCTATTTCACTGGCGAGTGCCACTTTTTTCACTCAATGCCGAGAGTAATTTTGAATAACGTTGATTTAAATTAAGCAAACATGTCTAGATGAATGATTGGCGTCTTACCTAATCAGGGAGAACTAGCAGCACCTGTTAAGTATGGAGTGCTCTCGGAGTGAACCTTTTGTTAATCATGAAAATGACTGAAAACGGGTCAGGGCTAATAAATGTTTAAATCGGATGTTTTGTCCACCCCAATTCTGTTATACTGAATTTACCCCATGATTTCATCGCTGTTAGATCGCGTATGGAGAGAAACTGTGTCTACAGTTGGCAATTACAATCATTGGAAAACGCGTCAATAAAGGAAAATGATTGAGAACTAGCCAGGACTATCCTAATTGTCATAAAGGGAAATGTCTCTGCCCTCCCAATTCCCTGTTCTAGCGCCAGGCCTGCTACTAAGTCTAATTAAATGAAGTATGTAGGGCATTGTTTAAATATTCATGGCATGGAACTCCTTTGCATTGTACCTTTTATAAATATTATCACCATGACCCGAGGTATGGACTTTTCATGGACTCATGTTGTAAATTTACCTGATGTGGAATGCATAACACATGCACTCAGACAGAAATAAGTATTTTTAGTGTATTCTTTCAAACAGTTCCTGGATCACAACATATTCCTGACTGGGTGTGGAGTATTTCTAGCTTGGCTACATTCTCAGCATATGCTTTGGGTAAGAATGAGGATAAATGTTGAACTGTCTGTTCATGGGACACAATTTCTTTCTATAGTTTTCAAAATGACGCATCAAATAACCTGGCCAACTATGCAGGCCCAAATTTAGATAATTTGTATTTTACATGAATCATGTCAATGTGATGGGTAATCCATTACCAAATAATTCTGTGTACCCTCTGACAAAGGCTAAAACATATTTTTTTCTTTTCTTTTTTGTTTGTTTGAGAAGTGCAAGTTTTGCACAGTTTGTATTTGAAAAGTTATAAATGCAAAATTTTTCCACTCACAACTGTTCAAGAATGTATTTACAATATATACTCAGCGCCATTAAAAACGCACAGGTGAGGTATATACTGTATTTGCGGCAAATTGAAGAATCGATTGATTTTTATTGCTTTTCCAGTGAAGCACGAGAGGAAATAAAGAAAAGCGTGTGGTATTGTAATCCTGACGCGCACCGCGTGCACGTGCCAAGCACTTCAGTAATAACAAACATTGAGCTGTTCGTGATGTGTGCAGTTACACTACACTTATTCTTTTTGGTGTGGTCAATAGCCTACATAAAGCCAACAGAAAAAAGAAAAATGCTTCTGCATCAAGAAAATGGAACGGCTTGTGACACAGGAGAGAGAAAAAGAGCCTTTGGCATGTTACGGGGAGATCGCAGCCACCGAAAGGTGGTGCGTCACCATTCAACAATCAGTTGGCTGTCTATCCGAAAATGGAACATAGGCACTGTCACTGACCGAAGCCGCTTAGGGAAGCCACGAGTCACGAGTGGCAGCTCAAGAGCGCCACATCTGGTTACAGCCTGTACGTGACAGATTCCAGACAGCAACCAGAACTGATCATGAGATGAGGGGTCCGAGACGATTGAGGGTGAGCGCAAGTATCGTTTGACACCGTCTATGTGAGCAACACATGCGTGCACACGGGCCCAATCGATTCTTCAATTTGCCGCAAATACAGTACATACCCCACCTGTGCATTTTTAATGGCGTTGAGTACATTATGCCATTTTAACACATAATATCAATCTTAAAAGCTTGTTTATAGAAGAACAGCAGATTTGTATTAACATGTATGAAATCTGCTTGTCTCGCAGACTCCATAGATGGTAAACATGCTCGTCGTACCATGTCCAGTAGCCCCCTGGGTGAGCTCTTTGACCATGGCCTGGACAGCTGGGCTTCCTCTATCTTCTGCCTCTCCCTCTTCTCTGTGTTTGGCATCATGGCAGAGAACAGTGTCTCAGCATACACCTTCTACTTTGTTCTTTGTGTCATCCTGCTAACCTTCATCATCTCGCACTGGGAGAAATATAACACTGGTGTTCTCTTCCTCCCATGGGGTTATGACATCAGCCAAGTGGTGAGTCTTGCCACATCCCCTTCCAAGTTTTAAGTTTTAAATTTTGACGATTAACACTAGTGGAATTAATTTGCCTTCCTCCCTCAAGGAGGGAGGGATTATGTGTACAGGATATACTCAGTCTTGGAATTGCTGTTCCTCTGGCACAATAGGTGCCTGGTGCTATAAAATGCTCTTGACTACCTAGTTTCCAGCGCAAAGTATGACTGAGGGACTGTGGAGTTAAAGGGGCTGTATCAAAGCATGCATATAATGCAAGCCAAGTTTCGATAAATCTCAGTGAAGTATAATCTAATGCATATGCCAGTCTGGTCTCTCAAGTTGGAAGGATGCTGTTGTGACAATGTTCACTCTTTAAAAAACACGAGGAGTTTTTTTGAACAGTGTTCTTTCGCTGTAAATTAAAGGTTTATTACAAGATCAAGTGAATTAATTGGGATACTAGCCCTTTAGAAAATAATAAATCTAGGTATGAACAAAGCATCCAATTCCAATGAGCTTGTCAGGAAAGGAATGAGTCACTTCTCAAGACAGATATGATTTACTTTTGGAAAACCTGAAATGATTGGTTCAGCTATCTCAAGATGATGGCTGACATCGCAAAATACATCCCATTTGTGTATTTTATTGCGATTTGTATCCAGGCGTGTTATTCGGATAAAAAAGGATCTGTTCTGGCCATTGCATTTACACCTAGTATTTTTAATGTTTCTTGTTATCCTCATTGAGGCTGTATCTTTGTCCTCCAGAGCAAAACATGAACAAAAGAAATTTGAGGTGGCGGAAAATCTGCTGGAAGTGTCAACAGGCAAATCTGAGTGTAACCTTCTGTAAAGTTCAAAGCATTTGTTCACTAGCTATTTCTTTATCTTGTAATCTCGTATGATATTGTTAGCAACATGATCTTGTTATCACAACAGCCCAATTGCATTTTGAATGTTAGCGTATGCAGGATTACTCGCCTTTATTGTTTAACCCCCTTGCTGCTAGCGGCCATAACCCTAAATGCAGGTGACTAAATGATGCAATAATTGTCATTTTTCCGGGAGCGCATAACAGCATTTATGCATAACAGCATTTTGACTATTCATGTGGAGATGGTCCCCTACAACAATTCAGCAGAGTATGTGAAACGGTTGAATACATGTTGCATGAATAATATTCTCATAAAACCTGATGTGCTTTCAAACTGGCTTATCTAGCTCCAGAAGCAACCTGAGAATTTTTAAGATAAGATAAAATGAGACTTTATTATCCGAAGGAAATTCTTTTTATAACAGCTGTGTTCTCAGCACAAATGAGAAACAGAAATAAAAACACAAGAGCTAAGATATTAACAACAAAAAAAAAAACATTTAAGACACCAGGCACAATTAACTAAAATTTAAATGAAAAAGAATAATAAATCATTGAATCCTTTTTCTTAATTGATCAGGCCGTATAAAAAATTATTTGGTTAGGGGCAGGAAAATAGTTCTTTTTTTAATTTTATCGAAAGTTTGGGATTCAAATAGCACTACAAATCTAAATCACTCGCACATGTATTGACATAAGGTATCAAATCTGCCAAACCCCTATGTGGTGCAGAGATTGAAAGCTCATCATTTGTTAGCCCTCCAGAAAAAATGCATGAAGTGAAAAGCAGAGCCGAATCCAGAATTCCCCATCTTTGCACATCTTGTCCCCTCAAATCTTCCTCATGCCTGTGAAGAGAGTTGTACTGTAGCTACAGTCGAGTGCAAATTAATTGTATAAAGGTGCTAGGCAATTGTATGAGCTGAATGGAGTGAAAATAGCCATGTCAAGTGATGGACGTTTTTCATAACCACCTCAAAGATCATTGCATAGTACCTTGACTTGTATGATGCAACTACTGTGATTGCATCATCAACACACTACTGTAATGGTGTTGAACTGGCCTGGTGATTAACCTGACCTCAATCCCATTGAGAATCTCTAGTTCATCAAGCCAAGGCTGCAGCAAAAGGACTGCACCACAAGAGCCAAAGTCATCGATGCAGTTGTCCACGTGTGGCATCATGGCGAATAAATCAAGGAAACTTGCAGAAACCTGGTCTGCTCTATGCCAGAACAGGTGGAACAGCTTATTATGAACCGTGGAGGACACATCTCATACTGGATGCTTAAAGTAATAAGAAGCCTGAAAACCTTTTGTTTAGTTTTTTCCCACTCCAGCCTGCTGAAATCCAGTTAAGTTGCACAAGACTGTATTTAATCCAATAGGAGACGTTTTCTATCAAATGGTGCGTTGCTTTTTAATTAAAATCTCGTTCTTGAGGGATTATTATCTGATGCTTCAAGGCATCTTGCTTTGTTAGTTTTTTTTCAACCCATTACTGTGCGCTGATAAAATCATTCAGACTGGAGAGTTTAGAGAGTTTAGGCCAAATTCTTTTCTCTCCTCCCAATTTTGCCAATTTGCTAACAATTCTGTGGTTAAATTTCCAGTGTTTAACTCCGCTGTGACAACAGTCACAGTCAGTGGAGCCTTTCTAATGCCGAGTTGTCCACAGTCCATCTGTCTGGCATCAACTTGTCACATCAAATCTGAATATCTCAAAACAGTCTGATTACTTTTTTCAAAATTTGGTGTGAGCCTTTCTTATATTCTGAATATTCACTCTGAAAATGAGAAAATTCTATGTCCCAGATTTTGAGAAATTCAGCATTTTGGACTTTAAAAATCAGTGTTTGTTATCATTTTTGCAGTTTTTCATTCATATCTCAAAAACTGTCTGATAACCTTTTTTCCCCTCTGTGACCAAAGTCAGCTGTGTTTCTAATACCGACTTGTCCGGCGTTCATCTGTCTGTCCATCCAGCGGCAACTTTTCAATTCAAATATGAATATCTCAAAAACTGTCTGATAACTTTTGTTCTAATTTGTTGTGAGCTTTCTTTATGATATTCTGAATATTCACTGTGAAGATTAGAAAATTCTGCGTCCCAGTTTGAGAAATTCAGCATTTTGGACTGGAAATCAGTGTTTGTGCTCATTTTTTCAGTCTTTCATTAATCTCTCTAAAACAGTCTGATAACTTTTTCTCTAATTTGTTGTGAGCCGTCTTTATGATGTTTTGATTATCCCCTGCAAAATTTAGAAACTCCACGTCCCTGTTTTTGAGAAAGTCAGCATTTTGGACGTAGAAAATCAGTGTGTGCTCATTTTTTTCAGTCTTTCATTAATATCTCAAAAACTGTCTAAACTTTGTGTCTAATTTGTTGTTAGCCTTTCTTATGATGTTTTGAATATCCCTTATGAAAATGAGAAAATTCTATGTCCCTGTTTTTGAGAAATCCCGCATTTTGGACTTAGAAAATCAGTGTTTATGCTAATTTTTTCAGTCTTTCTATAACCCCTTTGCGCAGAAGCCAAATTTAGCTATTTATGGGTTGCCCAATTTGATGCTTTATAATTCAAGATTTAAGCTTCATAAAGAGGACAAATGTGGCTCAACACAGCATTTAGAATGACATCATATTTCAGTTTATTTTCATGATTTTGGTGGAGAAAATGGGCTGCAAACGTAAAAAATCTTCAGGAGAATTCACCATTGAAATTGAAAAAAAAATAATTCTGAGGATTGAAAAATGGCTGGGGGTTGAAACAATACATTTCTGCGATGATAAACTCCTAGACCACAAGTACTCCTCATCTGAACATATCCGCTTTTTATAAGCCAAAAAGATGGCTATCCAGGTGGCTCCTCAAACTCCCAGAGCCTTGAAAATGGCGCACTTTCAATTCATAAAATAATCATATTTTTAATGCAAATCAACTTCGTGCTCGTGAGGTTCGATATAATAGGATGATTTTCTGGTTGAATTTAGCATGAGTTTATCAATATAGGCGCAGCTGGACATCAGTGGTCACCACTGACCTCTCCAAACCAAAAACATAAAAGATAAAGTTCAGAGTCTCCTCCATTTAGCAAGCAAACATACTCATTAGAGGAACTGCATATTTTACTGTCAGAATGTTCACGCAGGCGGAAAGCTTGCTGTTTACAATTCCGATCATCCCAGCAAAACACAAGCTGTAACAATGTTCACACCCACTATGTAACAAGTATAACTCAGGTCACAGTAATAGCAGTTTGCACTTTAAGGGCTCTAATTTCTTGGACCAGGCGCAGGGGCGGCGCAGGCCAACGGGGTGTGTCCAGGCGTATGTTGCAATTTCGTGCCCGGCGTAGCCTGGCGCAAGTACTCCTCTGTCCCGCCTCTGCCCCGCCTTCCAGCGCAAGTTGGCAAAGAAGGCGTATTTGGGTATAACTCAGCCGAGTCAAATATTGCTCATTGGCAAGAGAAACGATGGATAGCGTGTTCCTATTATTACAAACTGTTGCCGCTTAAAATTTTGGGATTAACGTGAATGGACAACAATGCAAGATACGTAACACATTTATTTTCAATATGTGATCTTAACTCAGTACGAGATCATAGCAATCAGGCTCTATTCCTTTCCCCCACTAAAAACGATAAAACCTAAGTGACAATAATAGTAGCCTAGTATTAAGCCGCTTGGACACTGGACGTGAAACAAATTTTTCGCTCGACAGATTGCGTTGAAAGCAGTGTCTTGTGTCCGAAAGTCTGACAGGGTTTTAATATATCTCCGTGTCCGACCGTCTATTATTGTTTTTATTTTCTTCAAATCTACTGACTCTTTTAGATATTAAACGTGAATGTTTTGATAAGAGGGCTCAGTTCTTCAAGATGAGTACCGAGAATTTCAATCAATGTTTCTGTTTTAGCTACTCAATAAAGCAAGTCGACATTGGCGCGAGACAATGAACAATGTCTCCGTGTCTGACAGCCAAAAAAAGAAAAAAAAAGAGGACGATTAGAACAGATTGATAACGAAATAAAGAATAAAAAGAGCATTTTAACAACAGAACATCCAACAAACTCTGCGATTAATTTATTTGCGGGTCATCTTTTTTGGAAGTTCTGTTGGTTGGTGATATATATGTATTTTTATTCTTTATTCCATTATAAATCTGTTCTCTGATTGCAAGCAGTATTTTATCTCTGCTGTAGAAATAAAACTTTCCAAAGAAAGACCGAATAAAGACTGTTGTCTATCTTCAAAGGAAGAAAACAGACGAATTAAAAGACCAAGAAAAGTCGATAGCATTGACTTGGTCTGTAATCAGTCGTGCAAAAAATTTGTTTAGCGTCCAGTGTGTATGCGGTATTGCCGAGCATAGAACGTAAGCATTATATACGCACTGCCTGATGCCGAGGCAGTTTGTGGTTGGCTGAGAAAGATGTGAAGTCGTTGATTTGCATCATTGATTCAGTTGCGTTGATTAAGTCAGGTCGAGTTTCCATCACGAGTGCCAACTGCCTTTGATCTGACATCAGGACAATCGATATAGATACTATAATTTATGTGCTGATTCAGATAGTTACATTAAACAGTGGTTGCTGTAATTATTTACTGTATTGAAATGTGCCTGACATTCTGGAAACCTCGCTCGTGAGGTTTCGGTGACGTGTGCGCTCTGTGCGCCGGTCAGCCAAATTACCACTGTGCAGAAAGTGAACCAGGTTGGAGCTGGCGAGCTTTCTGTGCAACTGCAGCGAAGACTTTTTCAACGAAATTGTCACTGCGTCTTGATGAATATGTGACATCTCCCCCTACTACGCCGCCACACCCATCTCGGCGCACGTTCGTCTACCAAAGGCTGCGCACCTCACGAAATTACCACTGCGCAGGCTGCGCCGGACGAAATTACCACTGCGCGGGCTGCGCCGGACGAAATTACCACTGCGCGGGCTGCGCCACGCTACGCCACCTGCGCTGCGCCAGGAAATTAGAGCCCTAAGAGCAAAAATGCAAGGCGTTCCGTTACATTTGAAACATTGAAACGTTTTTTTTTTAATCAAACTTTAATCAAACTTTAATCGAAGTTTTTTTCTTTCCCTTGGATTCTCTGAGAAATATTGGTGATGTGCAGAAACATTAGTTTCATAAAAAATGAAATAATATACACTTGAAAGGTGTGGAAAATTACAGTTTAAGAGTGTAAAAACACAGTCAGATGAATAGGATACAAGTAGATGCATAAATGATTCAATTGATTATATTTTCAGGAACAATTTATGATTTTACTGAACAAATATTGATTAAAGCTACAGAAATCAAATGCAACATCTGATTATGTTCTCAAATCAACTAAACAGAAGCCTGCTTACTAATCAAAGTTACAGAAGCCTACTGCTTATGTGTGAGCTGCTGATGCATGTGTGAATGGAATTACTTGCATGTGTGTGTAACTGTGTGTGAACTGCTTGTGTGTCTGTGTGTGACTGCTGCTTGCATAATATGGTTATTGATGATGACTATTGATTATGAACATGGGAACTGAACTACTGATGAATATGATGAGAAATATTGAAATATAATCCTCTACAGAATTTCCATGAGAGCTTGTATGAGGCTCTAAAAGACAGCTAAATTCTTCAACCGACATATCTACGCGTTAAAATTGTGCGTTTTTAATATCTGATGACTGAAATTGATAGTAGAATGCCATAGTGTCAATATCATGGCAAATTTTTGCCTCAGGAAACTGATTTCTTTTTTTACTACTTGGAATACCATTGAGTCACTGTAACTGAAGTGTTTGCCACAGAGGACTGGCTTGTGAATATTCAATAACTGATACGGGGGTGCCATCTCATAATAGAGTAGTGCAACTGCTTCCATAAAAAGAGCTGCTCTATGTCCGCAGGCGTCTACGTCTACAGAAAGGTGTTAATGTGTCATGTGTTAAATATTGCAATAGTTTTCAAGGATTTCTGAAATGATCTTATGACATGGACATTTCAGTCATCCTCAGTGGAGCTCTCTAGGTCGACAGGCCTCTTGTTATTATAAAGTGTTCAAACTTAATTCAGAAGTAATCATAATGCCTGGCGAAGATTCATACGAATGAGAAAAATAGTATGTCGTTCTGCTGATGAGTTTTTAATTATTTTCATTGTGTTATTCTATTCATATTTGTAATTTTTTTTACAAGTATAAAAGACAACTCATGGCTTGCTTTTTGAATCACTAATATTCCCTAGTATCTAACATAATCGAGGTTGCTCCGATAGTACCAGAGCAATAGTACAAACTCGTGTTATGTCTGAAATGAACATTAATTGTTTGTGGATTGATTGGAAATGGTGATGTACATGTACATCACCTTGCCACTGCCATAGAATTGTGATCATAAATTTTAGACTATCACATAATGTATGACAGAGAAAGATTTCCTTGGCATATATTGCTAATACAGAGGCTGCAGGGATGAGTTTGCACTATTTTGCATTTTGGGGACTATGTCGTATCACATGGAAGAATAATACACATTTTTAACGCAGATCCGATTGCATTTCTATCACAAGACATTGACTCCATGCATGAACGTGTTTTTTCCCTACCCAGGTAACACATCTGGACACAGATCGCATTTTAATACCAGGTTTAAATGGGGTCATGGTAAAAGATATCCATGAGCCCTCAGGGTCTTTGATGGATATCTAGCATAGTAATGATCCTACTGAAGGTCATATTTACTTTCAGTTTATAGAAGGGCTTCCAAACCCTGTTTCTGGAGGTCTGCCTTATTGATCTTCCTTTAAATCCCAAATTGGCACATCTGCTCCTAGGGATTAGTACCTGAAGGGGATTTTCAGTTGTTGAAAGAGGTGTGATATGAATGGGTTGGAGTGAAAGTGTTAAGTCTGGTAGATATCTTGAAACAAGACTTGGATGTCCTAATTTTAAAAATCTTCTGTTTTAATGTTCTTATTATCTTTTGCAAATCACAAGTATATGATGGACTGAATGTATTCATGGTTGCTAATTAGCTGGACGTAGGACAATAAATAGATGCTTTCCATTTTTTTTTTTCAACCATGTGCTAACTAACACCATGACAGGGTTGGGAATGAACCAATATGACTTGTGCGCAACATAAGATCTTGTCAAAATACTCTTTTCTGAAGTTGATTTTCCTTCCCTTTTGCAGACACTAATAGTTGTGTTTCTGCTGACGGCAATAATTGGCGTAGATGCCTGGCACCAGCCTTTGTTCCTCGGTTATCTCTTTACGGATGTATTAATAGCCATGGTCATAGGTAAGTCTTAATATTACCCTCCATGCATATGTCCGTGTGTTATTAATAGTTTAATTTCACCAGTAGCCTGCTTTCTTTGTTGTCACTGCTATATTTTCTTTTGAGGTAATTCCCAAATTTGAAATATACAGCCAACACTTTGAAAAAAGGTAAAATTAATTTTTTGGACTTCATACATTGACTAACAAGTGAAACTAAGCAAGCCAATGCTTTGGGCTTAATGTACTATGTGTTAGTTTTTTTCTGAAGAAATGCACAAACAATAATGCACAAACAAGCAATGCACAAACAATACTTAAAATTCTTTAAAAAAATTATAATGGAACTCTAAATTACATGTGAGAAATACTGTATGATATTAACATACCAATTGAACCAACCAAAATCATTTACTGATTTTATTAAAAATCAATTTTCTCCAAATCATGGTCTCGCAATTAATGGCCCCCTGAGAAATTATTGTAAATAAGATGAACAATATTGGAATTTGCTTGGAGTTTGCCAGACATCATTTAAATTTTGACTGGAACAAGATACTTTGGTCTAATTAGAGAAAATTGCACGTTTCGGTCAGGTACACAGTTGGTATGTTTGACGTCAAAAATCTATGACTCATAGAAGTGAACAACGGTAACTTAGATTGGATAGACGGCATTGGCGACCCGCAGCCAATGATAACACATGATGTGACGTCTGATCACATGATCTGCACTGTAAATTCGCAAAATCCGTCACTTTGTCCAGAGAAGCCCTACAGCGGTCAAATTTGTTAATTGTTGATAAGTCCTGACAGCTTCATTAACATAAAACACGCTGAATTGTGTGAGAGAAATTTACGCTGGTTTGCTTAAAAACTCTGATCAGATTAGTGTAGCAACCCTCCAGACTAACTTTTGGACCTAGGAGTGCATGCGCTCCCAACTTGAAAAAGTTGGGCTCACAGGCCAAAACTGTGGTCAGACTGGTCACGCAAAGTATCGTAATTCTTTTCTGAATATTTTCAAGCCCAAATAAAGATACCTGAACAGACTAACAGTTGTTGCTGCATTTATTTAAGAAATATTATCAGAAAGCACTTTGTGAACTGAAAAGTAGATATTGATGTTCACAAGAATGTTTGAAAAATGTATAAATGCAGTTATCATTTTGGAGAGTTATCATACAAGTCTAAATGTATGTACAAGTCTCCATTTCCCCAAGGGACAACTTTTCATCAAAACCTCCCTTGAACATAAAATGATTAATTCATAGAAAAATTATGGCCAAATTTAGATGAACACCCCCCTAAAACCAACATATGGGGCTAAATCAATGAATAACTCCCAACTATCACAGTGCTAGTTCTAAAATTTATAACTGTTATTGTTGCTGCCATCCCAAGGAACAATTTGACACCAATGGCTTAATTGTTTTGAAAATATGATACCCAGGAGGAATTGAAGCTGTAAAAAGCATAATTTGGCTACATTTTTTTCATCACAAATTGAAAGTTTAACATTAAAATTAATATACACTGCTCAAAAAAATAAAGGGAACTCTTAAACAACACATTGTAACTCCAAGTCAATCACACTTCTGTGAAATCAAACTGTCCACTTGGGAAGCAACACTGATTGACTATCAATTTCACATGCTGTTGTGCAAATGGAATAGACAACAGGTGGAAATTATTGGCAATTAGCAAGACACCCCCAATAAAGAAGTGGTTCTGCAGGTGGTGACCACAGACCACTTCACAGTTCCTATGCTTTCTGGCTGATGTTTTGGTCACTGTTGAATGCTGGCAGTGCTCTCACTCTAGTGGTTGCATGAGACGGACTCTACAACACACACAAGTGGCTCAGGTAGTGCAGCTCATCCAGAATGGCACATCAATGCAAGCTGTGACAAGAAGGTTTGCTGTGTCTGTCAACGTAGTGTCCAGAGCATGGAGGCGCTACCAGGAGACAGGCCAGGGGGAGGCCGTAGAAGGGCAACAATCCAGCAGCAGGACCACTACCTCCGCCTTTGTGCAAGGAGGAACAGGAGGAGCACTGCCAGAGCCCTGCAAAATGACCTCCAGCTGGCCACAAATGTGCAATATGTCTGCTCAAACGGCCAGAAACTGACTCCATGAAGATGGTATGAGGGCCCGACGTCCACAGGTGGAGGTTGTGCTTACAGCCCAACGCCGTGCAGGACGTTTGGCATTTGCCAGAGAACACCAAGATTGGTAAATTCGCCACTGGTGCCCTGTGCTCTTCACAGATGAAAGCAGGTTCACACCGAGCACGTGACAGACATGACGGAGTCTGGAGACGCTGTGGAGAACGTTCTGATGCCTGCAACATCCTCCAGCATGACCGGTTTGGCAGTGGGTCAGTAATGGTGTGGGATGGTACTTCTTTGGGGGCCGCACAGCCCTCCATGTGCTCGCCAGAGGTAGCCTGACTGCCATTAGGTACCGAGATGAGATCCTCAGACCCCTTGTGAGGCCATGGGCTCTAATTTCTTAGCGCAGCGCAGAAGGCTAAGTGTGGCGCAGCCCACGTAGTGGTAATTTTGTCCGGTGCAGCCCGCACAGTGGTAATTTCGTGAGGTGCAACTCCGTGCGCAGACGAACGTGCGCCGAGATGGGTGTGGCGGCATAGTAGGGGGAGGTGTCACTTATTCATCAAGACGCAGTGACAATTTCGTTGAAAAAGTCTTCGCTGCAGTTGCGCAGAAAGCTTGCCAGCTCCAACCTGTTTCACATTCTGTGCAGTGGTAATTTGGCTGACCGGCGCGCAGTGCGCACAGTCACCAAAACCTCACAGGCAGGTTTCCTGAATGTCAGGCACATTTCAATACTGTAAATAATTACAGCAACCACATTGGCACATAAATTATAGTATCTATATCGATTGTCCTGATGTCAGATCAAAGGCGGTTGGCACGCGTGAAGGAAACTTGACCTGACTTAATCAACGCAACTGAATCAATGATGCAAATTAACGATTTCGCACCTTTCTCAGCCAACCAGAAACTGCCTCGGCATCAGGCAGTGCGTATATAATGCTTGTGTTCTATGGTCGGTAAAGCCGCTTGCACACTGGAAGCGGAACAAATTTTCCGCACGACTGATTACAGTCAAAGTCAATGCAAAGAGCTATCGACTTTTCTTGGTCTCTTTATTCGTCTATTTTCTTCCTTTGAAGATAGACAACAGTCTTTATTCGGTCTTTCTTTTGTAAATTAGTCAGATGGATCGAACAGATTCACGCTTTATTTCCTCAGCAGAGATAAAATATTGCTTGCAGTCAGAGAGCTAATCGATTCCATGACCATTGACAGTGTGAATAAATTATTGCATGCACGATCAAGACTGTCCGACGCGAAATGCAAAATACTCCATGTCCGGCACCCAGCAAAAAATAAAAGTATTGATATGAGAACAGATTTATAACGGAATAAAGAATAAAAATACATAGACATCTCCAACCAACAGAACATCCAAAAATAAATTAATCACAGCATTCGTTGGAAGTTCTGTTGTCAAAATGTTACTTTTTATTCTTTATTTCATTATCAATCTGTTCTAATCATCCTTTTTTTTTTTTTTGGCTGTCAGACACGGAGGCATTGTACATTGTCTCGCGCCAATGTCGACTCACTTTATTGAGCAGAGCTTAAACAGAAACATTGATTGAAATTCTCGGCACTCATCTTGAAGAACTGAGCCCTCTTATCAAAACATTCGTGTTTAATGTCTAAAAGAGTCAGTAGATTTGAAGAAATTGAAAACAATAATTGACTGTCGGACACGGAGATATATTAAAGCCCTGTCAGACTTTTGGACTCAAGACACTGCTTTCAACGCAATCTGTCGAGCGAAAAATTTGTTTCTCGTCCAGTGCGCAAGCGGCTTAATACAAAACCCAAAACCAGTGAAGTTGGCACGTTATGTAAATCATAGACAAAAACGGAATACAATGATTTGCAAATCCTTTTCAACTTCTATTCAACTGAATACACTGCAAAGATGAGACGTTTAATATTCAAACTGAGAAACTTAATTATTTTTTTGCAAATAATCATTTGAACTTAGAACTTAGAATTTAAAGGCAGCAACACATTGCAAAAAAGTTGGCACATTAGAGCCCCATATGCTGGTGCGGTTGGCCCTGGGTTCCTCCTAATGCAAGACAATGCTAGACCTCGTGGCTGGGGTGTGTCAGCAGTTACTGTAAGACGAAGGCATTGATGCTATGGACTGGCCCGCCCGTTCCCCAAAACTGAATCCAATTGAGCACATCTGGGACATCATGTCTCAGTCCATCCACCAACTCCATGTTGCACCACAGACTGTCCAGGAGTTGGCGGATGCTTTAGTCCAGGTCTGGGAGGAGATCCCTCAGGAGACCATCCGCCACCGCATCAGGAGCATGCCCAGGCGTTGTAGGGAGGTCATACAGGCACGTGGAGGCCACACACACTACTGAGCCTCATTTTGTTTTAAGGACATTACATCAAAGTTGGATCAGCCTGTTGTGTGTTTTTCCACTTTAATTTTGAGTGACTCCAAATCCTGACCTCCATGGGTTAATACATTTGATTTCCATCGATAATTTTGTGTGATTTTGTTGTCAGCACATTCAACTATATATTATATATATGTAACTATGTAAGTATTTAATAAGAATATTTCATTCATTCAGATCTAGGAGTGAGCAGTGTAGATCCCAAAATGATCCACCCTAAATATTTGGTAAAAAGTAGGCGCAGTATGCTAAGTTCGTCCACACAGTTTCAAGAAATTCTTTCACCGGTAACAACGTAGTGGGACTGCTTATTATAATAACAGTGGTGGTTTTAGACAAATTTCAGTGGGGGGGCCCAGGTGGTGCCAGTGTTTAATCAGAGAGGCACATTAAAAACAACAATGATGGCCCTAGACATGGGCCTGCAGCTGAGATGTGCTGCAACACCACTCACTCCCTGGCTCTCTAAACTTTCCAGTGTGAATAAAGGCAAAAAGCAACAACAATGATATTAATGCATTTTCTATTTTGCTAAAGCTATAAAATAATGCAGAAGATTTTTTCATAAGACGAAAATGCATTGACTGATGGCCATCAAAAGTGGAAAATAAAATACAACATAATATGTGAAGTATCAGACAAATCAAACGGCTTATGCCCTTAAGAATGGGCGACTCGTTCTAAGAAAAGAAAGCTCCTCATCAGTTATTGGGCCTATCAGAACCACAGCAAACAAGTAACATTTGTACAAACTCGTCTGTATTCATGGCCACTGACTTGAGAGTCCAGTCTTCACACTTATTTACAAAATATGCTGCCAGTGCCTGAATACATAGCAGCTCACACAGGTATGCATGTCATGCTGACTTTCTGGTAATTGAAGAGTGATAGTTCTTCAATCATAAATCAAAATTACGAATATACAGTAGGCTATCTGAATTGAAGCTAGATTTGAAAAGGTGTTTATTCATACAAATGCAAAAAAATTAGTGCTAACAAAACAACTGGTTCTAGTTACTGTAATCACAATGAAATAAGTTATCAACATAATCATAAAACATGCATATATACACCCTCCAGTCTCTCAGACACAATGCGACATTTCCATTTATGGAAGCCAATATTACTGTGGAGTGATTGATTGAAAACATGAATGGGAAAAATTCTGCCGTCAACTGAAATATAATCATAGGTTTGTGAATTGCACTAATACTAGGCAAATATTGCCATATAAGCGATTTATTTGGTTTCCTGTAATTCTAAATTTTTTGTTTTACTTGGGGAAAAAAAGGAGGCGATATTACTTCCTCGTTTCATGACAGTCTTAGAAGAAAAAAAAGTACAGCGATGCAAACATCTCATCTCACAAATAACCATCCCTACATAGCATGGGCAGATAGGCTACCATTGATTACTTTACTTCGTAGCCTATTATTTTTCAAAACGGAATAGCCTAGTCAGATGAGGTTAGTGGTTAACATCACACCATCGTTTGAAACTTTTCATTGGTACTTTGCTGAGTGTGATTTGTAACGTAATTCTAAGAGACATTCACAAACTTGACAACAAGCTTTTGTTGCCGGAATGGGGTACACAATGGGGTTAGTACAATGGGGTTTAGCTAACCTTCGTCTCTTGCAACTGGTTGTTCTTGCTGGTTGCCGCGCTCATGTTCCAATCCCAGCCAATGTATTGAGATCAGTGAAAGCAAACGCAGGTAGCCAACACACTTTAGTGCGTCGCTCTAATCAGTCCGTGTAGAATGTTGAGAGACATTAGGTCCGGTTTTGGCGCTAGTGCATATCATCGTAAAAAATATACAGTATAATTATCTTGCCAAAAGCGGAGCTGGTGGTAATGGTAAATTGAAATAGAAATGGTGAAATGTCTAACTTTCAAGATCTGATTTGTTTTTTATGTTGGACTATGAAGAAAATGTCAATTTATGAGATTTTAAAATCATTGCATTCTGTTTTTATTTACATTTTCCACTGCATCCCAACTTTTTTGTAATTGGGGTTGTATATCTTATTTATTTTGTGACATTTTCTACATTTATGACTTGGGGACACAGGGTACTTTAGGATCTCTGGCCGACAGTCGCGAAATTCGTCATAAATGCACCAAGTCCCGCGGCAATGTCGACTCACTTTATTGAGCAGGGTTCGAACAGAAACATTGATTGAAATTCTCGGTACTCCTCTAGAAGAACAGAGCCGTCTGATCAAAACATTCACATTTAATATCTCAAAGATTCAGTTGATTTTCAGAAATTAAAAATAATAATCGACTGTCGGACACAGAGTTATATTGAAACCCTGTCCGACTTTCGGACACGTAGACACTGCGTATATCGCAACCATCCGACTGTCGGACACAGAGTTATGTGAAAACCCTGTATGACTTTTGGACAAGTGGATACTGCGCACTTTTTAGCACTTTGAATGGTTGCGAAATTAGAGCGGTAAATCCTTGGCAAGAATTTGAGTGATTCGAGTGGGGTAGTGTTTCCTTCCCCCTTGTGGCCTCCTTTCAGCCCTGGTGTCTCCCTTGGGCTGGGTCCGTGCTGTGCGCTTCACTTTTTTAATGCATCACACACCAGCTTCAGGAAAAGAACAAAACAAAACAATAACAAATCAAAATAAACAAATAAATTAAAAAAAAAAAATAAGAATAGGGCAAGTGGGGCATGCATGTGGCCGCCGGTCTTAGGGCGGGCCCCGCAATGGAATATCAACATTGTTTTTAATGCACCACACGTCCAGACATAGTCAAACACAACTATACATATATAGGGCAGGTGGGGCTTCTGGCAGGGCCCTGGGGTCCTGGAGGTGGAGGAGTTGGCCATGAGGGGAAGATTGGTGGGTGACTGTGGGCCAGTACCGCATTGTGTAGCCTGCTCCGCTTACGTCCCATAGCAGACATGGATGGGATCAGCCTGCTCTGTGGCTGTGTGGGGATCTGAGGCAGACCCTTATTTCAATTCCTCCAATTGTTCACTATTATTATTACTATTATTATTATATATTATTATTATATTACTGTTTATTTAATCTTTCTTCTATTTGCTTATCTTATTTATTGGTTTGTCTATTCTCTCTTTTGCCCCCTCTCTCCAATGCCTATGATGACAATGATGTTATTGATCATTACTGCTTTTATGGTTATTATTATTATTATTATTACCATTATTATTACTATTATTATTATTATTATTATTATTATTATTATTATTATTATTATTATTATTACTATCACTATTATTATTATTACTATTATGTCTGTCCCTACCATTCATATTTGTTGCTCATTACGTACTCTGCACGCATACACACACCCACGCATTCATGCACCCACAATCACTGATTGTTGTTTCTTCATGTTCTACATGTCTCTATATGTATTCTGTTTTCTTGGACAATAAAAAGAAAAAACCCTTGGTATTGGAATGACATGCGCGCGCTCCCGCGAAGGGGTTGCAATCTACGGCAGGGGTGCATGGAGTATTTTGTATTTCACGTCCGACAATCTTGATCATGCAAGCTATATTTCATTCATGGTCATAGAATTGACACTGACTACAAGCTCCATTTTATCTCTAGTTTGGAAATAAAGTGTGAATCTGTTCGATCCATCTGACAAATTTTCAAAAGAGAGATCGAATAAAGACTGTTGTCTATCCTCAATGGAAGAAAACAAGCGAATAAAAAGACCAAGAAAAGTCGATAGCTATCAATTTGCATTTTGTGAAGGTAGAACGCAAACATGGCCCAGCTGTTTGTACGTCTAATAATTGCTGGAATACTTGAAAAATTAAAACTTTTATGACTTTGGGACACGGAGTATTTTAGGATCTCTGTCCGAAAGTCCCTAAATTCGTCATAAATGCACAACGTCCTGCGCCAATGACTCAATTTATTTAGCAGAGCTTAAACAGAAACGTTGATTGAAATTCTCGGCACTCCTCTACAAAGTAGGAGAACAGATCCCTCTGATCAAAACATTCAGGTTTTATATCTAAAAGATCAGTAGATTTTAAGAAGTTAAAAACATTAATCAACTGTCGGACACGGAGTTATATGAAAACCCTGTCCGATTGTCGGACACGTGGACACTGCGTTACCCAAAAGGGCAAGGTAATAACATAAGGCCAAAGACAAAACCATACTGCTAATATATGATGATTATTTGCTAAGATTTTCCCTCGCTAACGTTAGCTTGCTAGCTGGCTGCTAATATAATAATTTAAAAAAAAAATATGCGATTACACACATTGCAGAATAACCGGCCATCATCGCATAATCCGTATGTGAGCCATTCGGTAAGTCTACCTATATTAACAGTTTACTGAACCTCCATTATACAATCATTTAGCTATAGATATTAGTACAGGCAGTCTACACTCCTATTGACATTTAAGCTGACCAGCAGTCAGCCGGTTTCAGCATGATGGTGAAGCAACCTGAATTGAAATCCGTGTAAAATAACGATTGCTCCCAACTACGTCCCAAGAATTTAAACGAACAAGTTGGGGGCAGACAGCTCGCAAAGTATAGCCATCTGCTAGGTTCCTGCCTGTGACAAATAGGGTCTGGCCCAGGCACGGTGTTCTGGGTGGACCTAGGCCCACCCACTCATCTACAGGCCCACCCTAAACATAAAATAATAAAAATGATATTGTTTTAAATACATTCCATGATTCAATTCATTAATGATTAAAGTTTGTTAATTTTAAAAATGATTTTAAAGTGTTGGTTATGTTGACACTTTAACCGTGGTCAACATGGCCGCTTTTAAGGAGATGCACTGCAGCGCAGCCTGCGCGTATAAGATTCCAGAGCGCTCCTCTTTGGTCAGAACCAAGGAGAGCCATCACGGATAGGTAGCCTATGCACTGAAACGTTAAAAAATGCAACAAAATGAAGTAACATTAGCAACCAAATTCGATATAAAAGAGATAAGATAGTAGTACATCAGCCATACGTTTTTAGTAGCTAAGTGAAGATTAAATCCCAGACCAAAGATTCGTGAGGAGACGTGAGGAGTTGAATCTTCCGACTACTTGCGACACACCGGTCTGCGATGTTCTGAAACCTGGTAGTTCACATCGATGCGACGAGATGAGAGGATGTATCGTTTCCATAGCACTGACTCTCAGCGCTTCCATTTTAACTGCTGGCTTTTTAGGCCTATTTTCCTACTGTTGACAAGTTAGGGGCAACAGTTGCATTTCGGCTATTAAGAAAACAGCGAGGACAAACAAAAAAGAAAGAAAGAGGCGATAATTTGAAGCTATCCATGGCCGTGGCTTAGTCAGAACTTAAAGTTGGATGGGCTTTAAACCATCTCTTTAAAACATTTTCCCAAAAAATCTTTACCTTAGCCATAACTTTTGATTGGTCAGAGATGGGCCTTTGATACTTTACATGTGTATCCCTTGTCACGAGACCTTTCGGATGAGGTCATCGTTTTTGACCTTGTGACCTTGATCTTGGCATAGGATGCATTTTTAAAAAAAAAAAAAACTAACCTTGGCCATAACTTTCGACTGGTCTGAGATAGGCTTTTGTTACTTCACATGTATATCCCTTGATACGAGACCTTTCAGATGAGGAGGTCATTTTTGACCTTGTGACCTTGACCTTGGTGTAGGAAGCATTTTCTGAAAACGTTAACCTTGGCCATAACTTATCATTGGTAGGTGGTAGACCTTTGATACTTGACATGTATATCCCTTGGCATGTGACCTTTTGGATGAGGTCATTATTTTTCACAATGTGACCTTCACCCTGACGTCATTTTGATTTTGCAACAGTTTCCAGGAAAAGTTTTACAAATTTTATTCAGTAATTTAACCCTTTGCAAGTCCAAGCAATTCCATCTGGTCCTTTTCCATATTATAAATCCAAACTATGTTTATATCCGGGGACATCAGTGTTTCACCAACACATCTTGTTTTAAATTAAAATAATTTGTCGAGACGGTTAACATAGCTTTTTTTTCCTGTTTGCATGCTGAAATTACATAATAATATTTCAGTAGAAGTCAAAGTAGTTATAATTTTTCAGTTTCAGTGGTATTCTCAACAGAGACTCAACTAATGTTAGTTTCCACTGTGCAAAGTATAGCTACACAGTATGGTATTTGCCATTGGGTAGACCTCAGAAGGGATCCAGTAGCGGTACTTTCCGCTTCTTGGAAGGCTGCATTTTCAACAGTCCTCCCTTAATTCCATCCGTAAAACTGACCTATAGTGTAGGGGACAATATAGATTTAGGGTTAGGGGATAGAGCCAAGGTTCAGGTTTGGGAAAGAACCGCAACTGGATCCCTTCTGACGTCTACCTTGCCATTGCTTCTCCCGGGGATCCTTACTTCCTTCAAGCTAGCTTGCGGCTCCTCCCACCTTCTGGACAGACCAAACACTGCTTACTGACGTAAAAAGCGTCAGTAGATGTGCACCTGTATTTCAGTATAGCACGGGAATGTTTCCACAGACACACTCATTGCTTTACCTGGCAAAGAATGAAATACAAGTGCTTTCATTTGTGGGTCAAAGACACAATCATTGTTGTTTTATCCCCCCTTTCTCTAGGAGACACTGACTTAACAGAGAGTAACAAGACAGAAATCTTACGGATTACCACTTAAGAGGAAAAGACTCCATGCGGTTATCCTTGCCAGAGGTGGTAGCACCATGTACTAAATGAAGGGTGCTGGTTATTATGAAAATTTGACTTCATTGAAATTTATTTTGTATTAAATGATTGTTATTATTTAATATGAAGAAATTTCACATGCTGGTTTATTGTGTTTCTCTATAATTTATATTGTTCATATGTTTTCTTGTATTGGGTTACTTCATACCAAATGGATCAGTTTTTGGAAAGTTAGCAGCACACAGTCTCAGAAAAATTTGAAAAAAATCATGGGTGTTTCTGCCCAATTTGGTCAAATCCCAAATCTTAAATTCCTACTCCAATTTTTCATGGAGTAACTGCCAATTTAAGGAGGTGGTGTCTTGTATCTCATGAATGTAGCAATGACTTCTGAGCGGTTTTAAGTTTTATCATGAATTCTAGTCTTAAATAAATGTTATCAATGTAGAAGATTGATGCATAGCCCTGTCTGACCTGAGAAGTGAGGCTTATGTCGATATTTTTTTTTCCCCCAAAAAATTATTTCTTTTACGTGTTTCACCTGAAAAAAAGCTTGCCATCATACCTGTAACATATAACACTTGCAATGCACCCCTACACACACATTCTTTTCATGTTTCTGACATAAAACATACCAGGCTGGATGACAAATTCAAACACAAATGAATACAAACAGCATCTGTTATGGCCCCAATTTGTTATTACATTTACGACAGCAAGGGATGACAGACACAATTTTAGAACTTAAACACATTTAATTAAACATAGACTTTTAACTAATCTACTATCTACTCTACTGACCAAGATTGATATATACAAGAAAAAAAATATTTACAGTCCCTTTGGTTGGGTTGCATGGTGACGTTACCGGGTGAGGAAAATGCTCCAACACAGGCAAAAATCCACAAAAAGCTTCACAGGTCTTGAAAAGAGTGACAGGTCTGGTCAAATGTATCCTTCTCCTTGCAATTTCTCCTACTACTTTACTCTCTCAATTTTTCTCCTTATATACTCTTTTGCAGACCCCTCCCACCTTTTAGACTATTTTTAAATTCTCTGGGACTTTCCATCTCAGACATGCCCAGGACATGCCCAAACCTAGCTCCAGTCTGGGCTTAACAAAAGAAAATGTCAATACTGCCATCTAGTGGCTTCTATTCACATTACACATCTTAAAGTTAAAACAAAAAAATGCCTGAAACTTCATCCAACCTGACTGGGGCTCGGTCGATTGCTTTGAAGTATCGAACCATTGATCCTGACATTCTCATTCAAATTCAAAATTTAGACTCGAATATGGTGAGTCGAGCAGCTTTTTTCCCACGTCATTAATTCATTCCGTTTAAACCAGTATTTTTTTTTTCCTGCACAATTGGAGATGAATATTTTGCTACATTGTAATCCAAATAATACCAGTCTAATTGCATTGTCCTACAAAAATTATTAGTAGGCCATTATCTGATTTTTAATCCAAACTTTTTAGTTCCATTAACTCCAGATCATTATAAAACAGTTAAAATTCCAAAAAAGATGGAAGCAATAACTCTCTGAATTCACAACATATTTTTATCAAACAAATGATTCTTCTTCAGTCCATATTTGTCCCATCAGAACCACATTTTCACTGCGTGTAGTGAAAAGGCAAATTTGCTCTCCCACTGCCATTGACACCTGACGCTGTCTAGCTGCAACAGCCGTAAGATTTTATTTATAGAACTAAAGTAACTAAAAACATCAGCTTCAAGAGTGTTATCCTTGTTAGCCGATTAGGATTTCTGGGGCCCTCCTCTCTCCCCTCTAATGTCTCATGGTGATTCTGGCTGCAGAATCCTGATATATGGGCCAGACGGCACCAAAACTTCAAATTTCAGCTTACTATCTCTTATTACAAGAGAAGTTAAAGGTAACAAAATGAAATTACAAATTCACACAATTCAATTTGGCACCCAAATTTCAAGAAATTTTCACACAAAAACCATCAGAGATCTTGACGGGAACTTGGGATTCTTTTGTTTGGTACCATAAAGGAAAAAAGTTTGAGCAAAATCCGAGAGGTGTCATGTACAAGTCACCTCAGTATTGGCTGTTTTGACGTGGAATGACCCAACCTTTTACTTTGAAAGTTTTGGAAAAGGTGGTAGCAAAGCAACTTTTAGAACTAGTGGAAAGTAATGATATTTTTGAGAAATTTCAGCCTGGCTTTAGACAGCAACACAGCACAGAAATGGCCCTCCTCAGGGTCACAAATGATCTCTCGATGAATGCTGACTGGTCACTGCTCATCGTTGGTGCTGTAGGAGATAAGTGCTGCCTCCAATACGGTTGATCATGTTATCATGATTGACAGGCTGAGAAATTGGGTTGGGCTCTCTGGGATTATAATGAAATTGTTTTTCTCATATCTGTCAAGCTGAAAACTTTTGGTTTCCCTTGGTGATTATGTATCATTGTCTGCACTGCTCACTTCAAGCTTACCTCAAGACTCCATACTTGGGCCTATATTATTTTCTATTAATATACTACCTCTGGGTTTGATTTTTCGTCTGCATAAAATATCTTTTCTTGCTATGCTGATGACTCGTGGCTATATCTTTCAGTGAAACCTACTGATTGTAGCAATGTGTCGGTGTTGCATGACTGCTTCGCCGATGTTCTGAACTGGTTGAAATTTTTTTTTCAGGTAAATTCAAATAAAACAGAAGTCATGATACTTGGTCCAAAGTTGGTGTCAGATAAAATTTAATCATCTCTAGGACCTCTTGCATCAATTATTAGGCCCTTTTCTCAAAATTTTGGTGTGATATTTGATACTGAACTCAAATTTGAGCTCCATGTTAAGAAACTCCTACAACCATGCTCTTTTCAACTCTGTAACATTGCTAAAATTAGATGAGGAGGGCATAAATTTGTGTGGCAAAGAACAGTGCCCATGTGGAGGATTAAGTGTGTTGGAATCCATTGACATTTGAAGTGTCTGCCTTTCAGTTAAAGTCCTGAAGTAAAACTATCCCAAGGTTGACTCATTGAGCAAATTTTGCAGTTCATTTTCAGTTTCTCACTGATATGTGAAATGTTTGTATTGAGGGTAGGGGGCTAACATATAATTATTTTTTTTTTCCTGTTTTATGCATGCAAGTAAAACACCAATGGAATTTGTTATCCATGGTGATAGATCTCAAATTAAACCTTGCACTTCCATGAGCAACAGACTTTTATTTTGCAAAATTCAAATTGGTTGTGTTCACTGAAGCTTGAAAACTGAACCTCGACACTGGTGTCAATTAAGGGAAAATTACATGGTCTATCAACAGTCTTCTTTTTTCTGATACACCCTGTATAGGCCTGCTTCTACTGATTAAAGGCTATTATTGTACTGGTGTAACTTTGTGTAAGTCTGCTTTAAAATCTTAATTCTTCCTATTTTGCTGGTTAATTCCCTACTCTTTTTTCACCTTGTTTTTTTTATTGCTTTCATGTACACTCAGCGCCAATAAAAAAACGCAGAGGTGAGGTATGTGCTGTATTTGCAGCAAATTGAAGAATCGATTGATTTTTATTGCTTTTCCAGTGTGGCTCGAGAGGAAATAAAGAAAAGTGTGTGGTATTGTAATCCTGAGGCGCACCATATGCACGCGCCAAGCACTTCAGTAATAACAAACATTGAGCTGTTTGTGATGTGTACAGTGATACTCGTTGTTTTTGGTGTGGTCAATAGCCTGCAAAAAGTCAAAAAAAAAAAAAAAAAAAAACTAAAAATGTGACTGCATCTAGAAAATGGAACGGCTTGTGACACAGGAGAGAGAAAAAGAGCCTTTGGCATGTTACGGGCAGATCTCAGCCACCTACAGGTGGTGCGTCATTTGCACTGTCACAGTTCAACAATCAGTCGGCTGTCTATCCGAGAATGGAACACAGGCACAGTCACTGACCGAACCCACTTAAGGCAGCCACAAGTGACGATGGTAGCTCAAGAGCGCCACATCTGGTTACAGCCGGTACGTGACAAATTCCAGACAGCAACTATAACTGATCATGAGATGAGGGGTCTGAGACGATTGAGGATGAGTGCAAGTACTGTTTGACACCGTTGATATGAGCAAAACATACATGCACACGGCCCCTTTGTTTGTATTTTGTCTCAATCTTTTTTCAGCTTTTATTTATTTTATTATTTTGGGGGAAAATATCCATCTCTTTATTGGCTACAATTAATCCTAGCTAATTCTAGATGGTTTTCCTTTATTAACACATTTTCCAATTCAAGAGTAATCAAGTGGCAATTGAAGACACTGCTTCTCTCCCCCATGCGATATTACAGCGACAAAACAATGGGCAACATTAATTTCAGAAAAATAATTGAATTATAAATCGGTCTATGCACTGGCACTCAGCAACGGTAATTTTTTTCCAGCGAGAGGGGTATTTCAGAAATCTTTCACAAATGAAGGTAATTTCTGCGACAAGTACGCACACCTGTTTTTGCTGCACAGACACGCAACTTGCTGTAAAAAATAGACAGCAGTCCGATTGGAAAATGTAAACCGACGAAACCACGTACTTGTCACCAGAATTTCCTTCATTCGCTGAGGAGTTCTGAACTGCTGCTCTCGCTGGAAAAGAAGTTGAATCGCTGAGTGCCGATGCATAGACCTAATTTTATTTTTCTAAAATGGGATTTTGTTCTATGCTTCATTTCAGACGGGAGAGGGAGTTAGAAGTGCCTGGCGAAACACTTTTTTTTCTTTTCTTTTTTTTTTTTTGAAGTTTCCATCACAAAAGGGGTAGGCTTGATGTTTTTTTTTGTTTTAATTACATTCCAAACATTGACTGTTGACATATTGTTTAATGTCAAATAATAATAATAAAATAATTCATGATTAACTAAACAAAAACAGATCCTCCCCTGTCTGGATTTGACCTCATGCATGAGCAATTTAACTTCGTCTTCAGAGAAACGTGGTGATCTTCCTCTCTCCATCACAGGTTTCGGTTTGAGGATTTGGGATAGCGCAGCCTGCTCCTAAAGGCAATGGCACCTCGTACGCTGATTGGTTTAACTGGCATAACGCCCAAACCACGCCTATGCATAATATAACGGGTAGCGCAGGTGTTTTAGGGGTATAGGCAGGTGTGCAAGATAGCAACTTTTGCGTGTCAGCGCCTCTTACGCAATGCTAAATACCCAAATAACAGGTTTAGGGACTCTAGCGTAATATAGGGCCTTTAGAGTCCGTTTTCTGTGGGGTTCCGATAATTGCCCAGCTGTCAGCAGAATAGTATTTTGTTGATTGCAGCAAATGTTCAAAACTGATTCAAAAACTAACTGGTGACGCCTGTCCAATGTACTCCATTGACGACCAAATGCTAATCAGCGCAATGCCTCAAATATGAGTCTGTGTCACGTACCGTGTACGATCACGAAGCAGACAGTGTTTTTGGGGCTAATAACGTCAGACATCGTCCTCACTCTCTGTGTGCGTTTCCGTTACCCTTCAAAGTGTGCAAAATCTAAATGGCGAAATAAAAAAAAAAACCTGGCTAATAATAATAATGTTGTTGTTGTTTATTATTATTATTATTATTATAAGCCATCCTACTACATTGTTACCAGTGAAAGGATTTCTTGAAACTTGGCATACTGAACATAAAAGTCCTTCATACTTTTTACTAAATATTTAGGGTGGATCACTTTGGCAACTAAATTTTAATGTTAAACTTTCAATTTTTGATGATAAAGTGGAGCCAAATTATGCTTTTTATGGGTTCAATTCCTCCTGGGTCTCATATTTTTTTGCCATGTTTGGTGTCAAATTGTTCTTTAGGATGGCAGCAACAATAACAGTTACAAATTTTAGAACTAGCACTGTGATAATTGGGAGTAATTCATTGATTTATCCCCATATGCTGGTTTTAGGGGGGTGCTCATCTAAATTTGGCCATAATTTTTCGATGAATGATTCAGTTTATGTACAGGGGAGGGTTTGATGAAAAGTTGTCCCTTAGGGAAATGGAGACTTGTACATACATTTAGACTTGTATGATAACTTTCCGAAATGATAACTGCATTTGTACATTTTTCAAACATTCTTGTGAACATCAATATCTACTTTTCAGTTCACAAAGTGCACAAAGACATTTGGACAATAAATTGAATCTTGTATGACTGTACCAGCCCATCTGATTACTGAAGACTGGGAACATGTAAGTAATGTATTTGAAATGGTTAAAATGACAATGTCACACAGTGGCAAATGAAGCACAGCAACTTGGTGAGTTTGCTGAAGCTTTCAAGACACCAGAGTATGAGATGGTCGCTAAGGTTCATGACAACACAGCCAACATGATTGTCGGCTTCTAAATTGGTTACATACCTGTGTGGAAAAAAAATATAAAGTGTAAATCTGTTATTTTGCTTTATTACCTTGTTTGGAAAAAGTAAAGTTTTATTTCTTCATTTTCTAGATGGGCCTCAGTAGGCTTTGCGTTATGCACTCGTCCCTTTCATAATGAGTCCATGTCTGTCACGTCACTCATTGATACAGTCAGATTCGATTTTAACTGTAGAGAAATTTTTGAGCGTGGCAGGACCCCCACATGCATCTTTATGAGAAAACACTACTATCTACATTTAACCAATATTTATACCTCTGATTTTAGGCATTGGTTTGTTTAAATAAACAATTTGACAAGGGCGCAGGGAGCAATTTATGTTTTCTCCACAAAAGAGTTTCCAAAAACAAATGGGATCAGTTAATGGCCCCTTCCCGCCGTGCCGGTGGGCTTTTTGAACTGCGCAACGAACATCTATTGATTAAAATCGATGAACTCTGGCTAAAATTTATTTAATGACATAAAATCTCATATCACGCTATGTTAATTGACCTTGTTATCACCATAATTACCTCCGCCAAGGAGGTTATGCTTTTGCCTGGGTTTGTTTGTTTGTTTGTCTGTTGGTTTCCAAAATAACTCAAAAAGTTGTGGACAGATTGTGATGAAATTTTCAGAGGAGGTGGGTATTAAGTCAAGGAACAGGTGATTAAATTTTGGCATATCTAGGCCAAAGTACTGCTGAGATATTCGCCAAAGTTCAAGATTTCAAGTCATTCCAATGGGCCGGAGTTCCAATCGCCGTGCTTTTGGGTTTTGCTGCCCCCCGGCGGAGGTCTGCGCTCTCTGAGTGCTTTTTGTGTCGCCTGCGAAGCATAGCGGCACATAGGGATGACTTTGTCCGGCGTCTGTCTGTCCGTCCGTCCGTCTGTCCGGTAGTCACACTTTCAGTTGGTAGTCACACTTTCACATAAGCTTCGCAGGCGACACGTGTTCACCTGAACATTCTAGTCTAGTTTGACCTTGGATGCTGAGATTTTGCTGAGAGAAATCACAACGTAATCTAGAACAACAGTGTTGATCATCAAGAGCAAGCTGAAAGCTGTTCTGAAGAAATCTGAGGGTAAAAGTTGCACCTACTACAAGTGTATGGTTTAAAACCAGATGAAAATTGTCTTATGGTTTAAATGGACAAAACGGGTTTTGGCCTATAAGCACCCAAATTCACTGTTAAGAATGGATCTGACTACTGATATTTCTATGAAATATGTGATCTTAACTTATATTTAGGCCGCTTTTCTTCATCACATGTAGATTTTGGGAAATTGCACTTATGGTTAAACTTTCTTAAACCTGACTGTCATTCTTGTTTGACACTTCAGTCTGTGGGCTCTAATTTCGTAGACCAGGCGCAGGCGCGGCGCAGGCGCGGCGTACGGGGGGTGCGCCGCGCCAACGGGGTGTGTCCAGGCGTATGTGGCAATTTCGTGCCCGGCGTAGCCTGGCGCAAGAACTCCTCTGTCCCGCCTCTGCCCCTCCTTCCAGCGCAAGTAGGCAAAGAAGGCGACACAGCCGAGTCAAATCTTGCTCACTGGCAAGAGAAACGATGGATAGCGTGTTCCCATGAATTACAAACTGTTGCTGCTTTAAATTTTGGGATTAACATGCATGGACAACAATGCAAGATACGTGACACGTTTATTTTCAATATGCGATCTTAACTCAGTACGAGATCATAGCAATCAGGCTGTATTCCTTTTCCCCACTGAAGACGATAAAACCGAAGTGACAATAATAGTAGCCTTGTATTAAGCCGCTTGCACACTGGACGCGAAACGAATTTTTCGCTCGACAGATTGCGTCTTATGCCCGAAAGTCTGACAGGGTTTTAATAAATCTCCGTGTCCGACAGTCTATTATTGTTTTTAATTTCTTCAAATCTGCTGACTCTTGTCGATATTAAACGTGAATGTTTTGATAAGAGGGCTCAGTTCTTTAAGATGAGTACCGAGAATTTCAATCAATGTTTCTGTTTAAGCTCTGCTCAGTAAAGCGAGTCGACACTGGCATGGGACAATGTACAATGCCTCCGTGTCTGACAGCTAAAAAAAAAAAAAAAAGGACGATTAGAACAGATTGATACCGAAATAAAGAATAAAAAGAAGCATTTTAACAACAGAACATCCAATGAACACTGGGATTTATTTTTTAGCGGGTCATCTTTGTTGGATATCCCGTTATAAATCTGTTCTCATTTCAATACTTTTACTTTTTGCTGGCTGGTGGACATGGAGTATTTTGCATTTCGTGTCGGACAGTCTTAATCGTGCATGCGATAATTTCCTCACATTGTCAATGGTCATGGAATTGATTTGCTCACGCACTGTTTTATCTCAGCTGTGGAAATAAAGCGTGAATCTGTTCGGTCCATCTGTCTAATTTTCAAAAGAAAGACCGAATAAAGACTGCTGGCTATCTTCAACGGAAGAAAACAGAAGAATAGGCTGAAAAGACCAAGAAAAGTCGATAGCTATCAATTTGCATTCTGTGAAGGTCGAACACAAAAATGGCCAAGTTTCCACGTCACGGAATACTCGGAAAAATTAGAACTTTTATGACTTTCGGACACGGAGCTATATTAAAACCCTGTCCAACTATCGCGTCTTTGCATTGACTTTGTCTGTAATCAGTCGGGCGAAAAATTCGTTTCGCGTCCAGTGTGCAAGCGGCTTTAATGAGCATAGACCGCAAGCATTCGATATATATATATATATATACAGTTTGTGGTTGACTGAGAAAGATGTGAAGTCGTTAGTTTGCATCACAGATTCAGCTGCGTTGATTAAGCCCGGTCAAGTTTCCATTACGCGTGGCAACCGCCTTTAATCTGACATCAGGACAATCGATATAGATACTATAATTTATGTCCTTATTCAGATAGTTACATTAAATCGTGCTTCCTGTAATTATTTCTTGCATTGAAATGTGCCTGACATTCTGTAAACCTGCCTGTGAGATTTCGGTGACGTGTGCGCTCTCTGTGCCAGTCAGCCAAATTACCACTGCACGGAAATTAAACCAGGTTGGAGTTGGCGAGTTTTCTGCGCAACTCCAGCGGACACTTTTTCTACGAAATTGTCACTGCGTCTTGATGAATATGTGACACCTCCCCCTACTACGCCGCCACACCCATCTCGGCGCACCTTGGTCTACCGAAGGCTGCGCGCCTCACGAAATTACCACTACGCGGGCTGCGCCCTACGAAATTACCACTGCGCGGGCTGCGCTTCGCTACGCCACCTGCGCTGCGCCAGGAAATTAGAGCCCTGTGTGTCTAATCTCCAACAGTAATTTTTAATAGAATATTTTGGCGGCATAATGCAAGCATTTCAGGTACGAAAAAAACATTTAAAAAAACATTCTCGCACACACATCAGGTGTACAAGAATTGCTTGCTGCTTTGGAATGTAAATGATTGACTGCTTATTTGCACTGATCGACGTTGTCTTACATTATCTGGATTCTTTGAAGGAATTGTGATGTGTGGCTTATTTATGTCTGTCTACTGTACATCTATAGTATTAATCTATCCATTTACACACCTCATGACTTTTTTCCATATTTATTTGTGACTATTTATACACAGTAAATTATTTACCTTGTCTGTTTATACATACTATGGTAAATTCTCTTGATATCTCCTCTTTGTTTAAATCTAATTACCATTTATCCATCCATTTACACATCTTATGACTATTCATTCATATTGATGTGTGAATATTTATACATAGAGTAAACAATTTATATATATATAATGGTAAATTATCTTTTCATGAATTTAAAAAAAATAAATAAATCATCTCTGCCCCTAGTGGCCAAAGGAAATGACACGCATGGTCTGAGTTGTCCACCTGATGTGAATGGAGCTGTGATTAGGCTGTTTCTGGCTTCTTTGTTACACACCCTGATGAAGGCTGAAGGGCGACAGGCGTTGGTGTTCTTTTTTAATGCTGTAGCCCATTAATAAAGACTTTTTGGATTTTTGTGAATCAAATGAGTGCCTTGGACTTCAACTAAGTTCCCTTCCAAGAGCACCAGTTTTTTTTTCGAAGGATACAAGCAGCGCTCCACCAAACTCTTCTCTTGCTGTACAAAAAAAAAAGTTTTTAAAAAAAAAATATTAGTATTTGTGCATCTTTTGGTTAAAACAGGATTTCAGAGGACATTTTCTTTTGGATCACCGAGAATACACATAACACACTAGACTATCGACATAATGCTATTATACACCCTATACATGTCTTCTCGGCAGACCCAAGAAGCGGTACAAAGACATGCTGAAGGAGGCCCTCAAGCTGTGCGACATTCCCCATTCCACCTGGGAAGAGACCGCCGAAGAACGCCTGGCGCTTTCTTGTGAATTCGGGCGCTGCAAACTTCGAGGAGCAGCGTATCAAGGCCAAAGAGCAGAAGCGCTAGCGAAGAAAAGACCGCGAGAACTCCACCACCCAGCCTGGCTCAGCCCCTAGTTTTCCCTGCCCCCACTGCAGTAGACTATTTCGAGCGAAGATTGGCCCGATCAGCCACCTCCGCACCCACCCCAACCTAGTGTGATCTGAAGTCATGGTCATCTTCGCCTGCGAAGGACGAACATCATCATGTCTTCATGAAAGGATAAATAAAAAATAGACATAAGAACTATACAACCCCAATTCCGAAATAGTTGGGACGAAGTGTAAATTGTGAATAAAACCAAAATGCATTGACTTTCAGATAACTTGAGCCAATATGTTATTTACAATTGAACATAGTTTCATTTCAACATTTGAAATATTATCTGAGACAATTTACATTTTTATCCACAAAATGAGCTTATTTCAAATTTTCTGGCTGCAACAGCTCTCAAAAAATTTGGAACACTGGCAAAAAGAGCGGAAAAAGCAATTAATATACAAGAGAATTAGCCGAAAGAACATTTAGTAAGTAATTAAATTAACTGGCATCAGGTATGTAACATGATTGGCTATAAAAGGGATGTCTTTGAGAGGCTGAGTCTCTCAGAAGTACAGATGGCCAGAGGCTCTCCAACCTGTGATGGCTTGCGTAAAAAAATTGGCATTGATAGTGCATAACATCATCAAAAGATTCAGAGAAACTGGAAAAATCTATGTGCGTAAGGGACAAAGCCGAAGACCTTTTCTGGATGCCCGTGATCTTCGGGCCCTCAGACGCCACTGCATCACTCACCGGCATGATTCTGTCACTGACATTACTAAATGGGCCCAGGAATACTTCAAGAAACCACTGTCTATAAACACAGTCTGCTGTGCCATCCACAGATGCCACCTAAAACTCTATCATGCAAAAAGGAAGCCATTGTTGAGCATGATCCAGTCGTGCTGCCGTGTTCTGTGAGCCAAGTCCCATTCAAAAAGGACTGTAGTAAAGTGGCAAAGTGTCCTGTGGTCAGACAAGTCCAAATTTGACATTCTTGTTAGAAATCATGGGAATCGTGTCCTCCAGGCAAAATAGCAGAAAGACCACCCCTCCTGTTATTAGCGTTCAGTTCAAAAGCCAGCATCTCTGATGGTATGGGGATGCATTAGTGCATATGGGGTGAGACACTTGCATGTTTTTAAAAGCACCATGAATACTGAAAGGTATATAAAGGTTTTAGAGCAACATATGTTCCCCTCCAGACAACATCTATTCCAGGGAAGGCCTTGTGTATTTCAGCAGGACAATGCAAAACCACATACTGCAGCTATTACAATAGTTTGGCTTCGTAGTAGAAGAGTCCATGTGCTGTACTGGCCTGCCTGCAGTCCTGATCTTTCACTGATTGAGAACATTTGGCGCGTAATTTAACGAAAAGTCCGTCAAAGGAGACCCAAAACTCTGCAGCAGCTGGAAGCCTGTATTAAACGAGTGGGATCAAATTCCAATGGCTAAACTCAAGAAACTTGTCCCCTCAATGCCCAGACACCTCCACTCTGTGTTTAAAAGAAGAGGATATAATATCTGAATGAAATACTGGCTGGTGTGATTTGAAAGTCGTTGCGTTTTGATTTTATTCGCAATTTACACTTTGTCCCAACTATTTCGGAATTGGAGTTGTAATGTATAAAATAAAACTATACCCAATTCCACTTTTAAGTTGCATATGGCAAAAATGGCTATTTTTGACCTTTTATCCATCTTCCTATGTCAAAATGATTAGGAAGTGTTCTTCTGACACAAGCACAAGTACAGTGTTTTTATTTGCACTCAATGAGTTCTATCCATTTTTTGAGGATTGACTGCCCAACTTAAGCTAGTGTCAAGATTTTCTGGCCATTGGATATGATTTTAGGGGGGTGGTTCCCATGCCATGAGCCTGATCCATATTCATCTAGGCAAATACCTGTTCATTGACTGATCACTGCACCAGTGAGATGCACAGATAATGATCTGACAGAGAAACCCATGGGATAATAGAAAAGGAAGCAAAGCCTGCACACTTTCTCCATGCCACAAGATCTTTGTTAAATACGGTCAACGTTTCAATCTTCGTCAGGTCATCATATCTAAAAATGGAAAACACACCCATACTTTTCCATTGTCCACACCAATAGGCTGATGGGATAAATTATAATCTGTGTGGTTAACCATCCAAAAAACCAACAATGGTAAAAGTGGATTCAAAATACTCAATAGAAGGAATACGGAGAGGAAGAATGAAATACAAGCAGCAATTCTGCCCTGTTAAGCCAGACGGCAGTATCTGCCAATTTCTCAACATGGGGAAAACCCACCATTGACCCTCTACAGCACCAGCTCCATCTATTTTCAGTAGAGATTAGCCTGGTCAATAAACATGTGCAGAGTTTTTGCATGTGCAAGTTAGCAGTATCTACAAAAGTAGGGCAGGAGGTGAAACTTTAAGGCCAATTTTCTGTTTCACTGTTTAGCAGATACTGCCATCGATCTTGACAGGGAAGAATTATACACTGGTGTCTTATGCATCAACATATGCAAAGAATGCAAACCTCAGACCATATATTAAAGTGCAATGCAACTGCATTAAATGATGCATTTCCATTAAAGGGTGCACACTCCATTCTCAAAATTCTCTCAGAAAATGTTTTCTCATGAATGCCCTTTTAAAACATGTAATGCAAATGTTCTAAATGGTACCCTAATTAGAGCAGGCTCCTCACAGTCTTGATAGAAATTGATATTTTTTGTCAACTGATGACTGGCTGCTGAACAACTGTCTGAAAGGGTCTTTTTTGCATACTATGAGAAATCTGAAGTGTTCGATTCACTTTATTGAGTGGAACCGTAGTTGGGCTGAATGGCCCGTTCTCGCCAGTCATGTTAAGTTATGTTTTGTTTTGTGAAATGTGTTGGATGATTCTGATTCTGTAGTGTTCAGATGGTGTATTTAGTATTCAGCCACATTGAGAACTCTTGACAAGCATTCGATGACGACACACAGCTGCTGAGCAACTGCATTTGCTGGCAGTACATACAATCATTGATGATGCAAGAATTCTTTAGTGGGATGTGTCAGCTAATGATGACAGCTTTCACTGATGGCATGAGCATTGACCCTCAGCACGGGGACTTGTCTCTTTTAACAGGCTGCTGTGCCTTCCTGTCTGTACCACAGACCTTGTACAACATCTATCTGTGAGTAACCTTAATGCATTCATCTTGCTCTCCTCAGTGTGAGATTCTGCTGCACAATACAATGCAAATATACTTTGTATGTATGACCACAGAGATGTTTTTCAGCATAATTTTTCTAGATATTTGTGAACGATAAAGTGCTGTACATTATCTAAAATCTTATGTAAAATACTGGTTAAAATGATTGTCTAGTCAAATATTCATTTTCAGCCTTGCATTACAAAATACTTACTTTGGCCCTTTGCTCCTCCCGGAGCATAGGCCACCAACAATAGCTCGCCATTCTCCTTTGTCCTGCGCTATACCTTCAAGTTGTTTCCATGTGTGTCCAGTCCTCTTAATGTCCTTTTCAAGCTCTCGCTGCCAGGTGTTTCGTGGTCTCCCTCTCTTTCGTTGACCTTGGGGGTTCCAGTTCAGGGCTTGATGGCCAATGCTACTAGGTGGTTTGCGTAGTGTATGGCCTAGCCATCTCCATCTCCTTCGTCGGATGTCTTCTTCCACTGGAGTCTGCTGCGTCCTTGCCCATAGGTTCTCATTACTGACGATTTCTAGCCAGTGGATTCTTAGGATTCTACGTAAGCACTGATTTATAAAGGTCTGGATCTTCTTCATAGATGCCTTAGTTGTCCTCCATGTTTCTGCTCCATACAACATACTGACTTTACGTTTGAGTTAAACAAACGTACCTTGGTGGATGTGCCGATTTGTCTGGAGTGCCATACCTTTCTTAGCATGTTGAATGCTGATTGTGCCTTGCTAATCCTAGTTTTGACATCTGCGTCTGTTCCCCCACTTTTGTCCATTGCACTGCCCAAACAGGTAAAAGACTCAGCTTCCCCCAGTTCCTCCCCTTCAATTGTGACTGGTTCATCAGTGCCTTCATTGATCCTCAGGATCTTTGTCTTCTGTTTATTAATCTTGCGACATGAAGTGCTACATCGTCCGCAAAGTCCAGGTCGTCCAACTGTGTCCACAAGGTCCACTGGATCCCATTTCTTTTCTGGTTTGTGACAAGTCTCATGATCCAGTCTATAGCCAAGATAAACAGAAAAGGTGACAAAAGGCATCCCTGCCTTACCCCGGTCTTAACCTCAAACTTTTCTGTTAATTTCCCTTCGTGAACCACTCTGCAAGACAGACCCTCATAAGAGTTTCGAATCAAGTTGACAAACTTCACGGGTACACCATAATGTCGAAGCAGCTTCCATAATGTCTCCCTGTCTAGGCTGTCAAAAGCCATCTCGTAGTCAACAAAATTTACATAAAGGGAGGAGTTCCATTCAGTTGATTGTTCCACTATAATTCGCAGTGTTGTGATCTGATCAGTACATGACCTGCCTGGCCTGTAGCCAGCTTGCTGATCCCGGAGGGTGCGATCTACCGGTCCTTTCAACCTTTCCAAGATGATTCTGTTCAGTACTTTCCCTGGGACAGACAGGAGTGTGATTCCTCTATAATTTGAACATAGGCTAAGGTCTCCTTTCTTGGGGATCTTCATCAGGAGTCCTTTCTTCCACTCTAAAGGGATCTCTTCCTCTTCCCAGATTTACTCAAACAATCCATAGAGTATCTCAGCTAGCATCTCTGGGTCTACCTTGAGTGCTTCCGCTGGAATCTCATCTGCCCCTGCTGCTTTGCCATTCTTCAGCTGTTTGATGGCCTTCCTGTTTTCTTCCCAGGTGGGCTTGCCACAATCAATTGGCAGGTCTTCTTCAGCTGCGGGGATGTCAAGTGCGTTAGCTGGAGCTGGCCTGTTGAGAAGCTCCTCGAAGTGCTCTGCCCATCTGCTTAGCTGTTTATCCGCACCTACCAAGACAATTCCGTTCTTATCTTTCACTGGACGTTCTGTTCGTCCAAACTTCCCCGTAAGCTTCTTGGTTATGTCATACAGCTGTTTCATGTTCCCACTTGCTGCCGCCTCCTCTGCTTCCTGTGCCATTCTATCCACAAAGTTCCTCTTATCTGTTCAGATTTTTCTTTTAACTTCACTGTTCGCTTCGGCATATTGTTCCTGCGCTTCTTTCTTTGCTGCCCTTGTTCGGCAGTTGTTAATTGCTGCTTTCTTAAATTTCCTTTCCTGTATCTTCCGGAATGTCTCTGCCGAAAGCCATTCCTTCTGTTCCGGTTTTCTTCAACCCATCACTTCTTCGCAAGCATAGTTAATTGCCTCCTTAATGTCCCTCCATTGCGAATTAATATTAAAACCCTCATCGTCCTCGTGCATCTCCTGTAGGACTTGGTATCTGTTGGACAGTGTTACTCTGAATCTCTCTGCTGTACTTACATTCCTCAGGAAATCCACATTATATCGTGCTCTTCTTCTTTGTTGACCTGTCTCATTCCTTCTCAGCTTAGGCTTTAATTTGGCAACTACCAGATGATGATCCGATGCAACATCTGCTCCTCTCTTGACCCGGACATCTCTCAGTGATCTTCTAAATTTCTTTGCAGTACAGACATGGTCAATCTGGTTCTCTGTTATAAGGTCCGGGGACACCCATGTTGCCTTGTGTATCCTCTTGTGCGGAAACACACTGCTCCCCCAATTACCATGTTGTTTAAAGCGCATGCATCTGCAAATCGTTCACCGTTTTCATTCATCTCACCGAACCCCTGTCTTCCCATTACTTCATCGTACCCTGTATTATCCGGTCCAATCTTGGCATTGAAGTCGCCCATCAGGATATTGACATCTTGATCCCTTAGCCTACTGAGGATGCCCTGCAGCTGATTGTAGAACTCATCCTTCACCTCCTCACTCTTGTCATTTGTTGGGGCATAACACTGCACTACATTCATCCTAATGTTCTTCCTCACTGTTCTAAAGGATGCTGTTATGAACCTTGGTCCTCTGGCCTCCCAGCCAATCAAGGCTTTTTGCGCCTCTTTCGTCAGCATGAGTGCTACGCCTTCCATGCGAGGAGCACTGCTCTCTTCATGTCCAGAATACAACACCATTTCTCCTGTTGTCAGTCGCAGTGGCCCTGACTGCTTCCACCTGGTCTCACAATGTCCCAGCAGCATAAGGTTGTAATTGTGCATTTCTCTCGCTACCTGGGCTGTCTTTCCTGACTCGGACATTGTTCTGATGTTCCATGTTCCGATGTTTAAGGTTTTTCTGGTCGTCAGAAGGGTAGTCAGTGTTGCAGGTTCCTTTCGGCTTTCTCTGCAACTCTTCATACACCTTTGCGAGGAAAGCCCTTCTTCTTCCAGAACTTGTAGAGTTTTTTGATTCATCATTGGTGTTTCTGTAGCATAACAAAATGCTGTGTCACATTTCTTGGTCTTAAAAGAAATGCATGAAAGTTGATTTGATCAATGAGTTGCATCATTCAGCGCAGTAAGCCTTCAAAATAAATGACAATAGCAGGAAGTAAGACATTGAACTAGCGAACTAGCAAATTAGCATCTTGGACCTTACATTGGGCTCTAAAATTATTGGCAACCCAGACTGGCAATGCACAAACAATTAAAAAAAAAAAAGAAGAAGAATTTAAAAAACATTTAATAAATATATGTCTATATACTCTCAACATACAGGTGTGGCCAGTTTTCATTAATCATGCATACCTGTCAACTCTCACGCATTTGGTGTGAGTTTAAGTGGCATTTTTGTGTTCCTCTTCTGTAGTCAGCAGTTATTCAATCAACACGTTTGTAAGAGTTTCTCCCATGTAATTGAAGTCCTTGGGCATTGAGGGGTTGGAAGCAATGGAATTGCATAGACGTTTCAAATGATCTTACTTCATTCTGGCCACATCTGATAATGACAGTTTTTAGAGTTTCTGTAATGTCAATTTAAATGAATTATTGAAAACAGGTTGTGACCAATCATTCATTTGAAGGGATTGTTCGAGCCTCCCCTATTGCCAGTTCACGTGCTGCCACCGATTTTTATATATATATATATATATATATATATATATATATATATATATATATAATATTATTTAATGCCATTAAAAACACAACGGTGAGGTATGTACTGTATTTGCGGCAAGCTAAAGAATTGATTAATTTTTATTGCTTTTCCAGTGAGGCACAAGTGGAAATAAAGAAAAGCACATGGTATTGTAATCCTGACGCAGCCACGCTAATGTGCCAAGCACTTCGGTAATAACAAACATTGAGCTGTTTGTGATGTGTACAGTGACACTTGACTTGTTTTTTTACGTGTGGTTACCCAAGGACGCACCACCTCTCGGCGGCTGAGATCTGCCCAAAACATGCCATTAGCTCTTTTTCTCTCTCCTGTGCCACAAGCCGTTCCATTTCCTTGATGCAGTAGCATGTTTTGTTGGCTTCATGTTGGCTATTGACCACACCCAAAAGAACAAGTCAAGTATCACTGTACACATCACAAACAGCTCAATGTTTGTTATTACTGGTGCTTGGCGCGTGCACATGGTGCGCATCAGGATAACAATACCACATGCTTTTCTTAAATTCCACTTGTGCCTCACTGGAAAAGCAATGAAAATCAATTGATTCTTCAATTTGCTACAAATACAGTATATACCTCAACTGTGCATTTTTAATGTTGCGCCTGATGGCTGTTTTTTGGAGACTTTGTGACCCCAAGATGCGACCATTTGTTGCAATTCTTTAACAGTGAGCTTTGGAGAAATTTTCATTTCTCTTACCATCCTCCTCACTGTGCAAGGTGGCAAAATAACCTTGCGTCCTTGTCCAGGCTTGTTTACCACTGTTCCAGTTGTGTTAAACTTCTTAATGATTCCTCAGACAGTATATATGGGCAGATGCAGGCGAGTGGCTATTTTCTTGTAGCCATTGCCTGACTTGAAGGTCGACACACATCTGCCTTACTTGAATGGTGTGTTCCTTTGTCTTTCCCATGTTGAAGAGTGGATAAGAGAAATGGCCTCTGTGTTACGTCATATTTATACCCCAGGGAAACAGGAAGTGATGAATTATTAATTAAATATTCCTAGATACTCTGATCAACATTGTAAACTACTGTAGAAATGACAGAAATACTTCAATTACATTTAATTCCTAGGAATTGTTAGGTGTGCTAATAATTGTGGAACAGGTGATTTTAATGAAATTCACTTGAGTTGAAGGTTACATTCTCTACAATTTCCAGTGTGAGAGTATGCTTCTGCAATAAAAATTAAATTTATTTTAAGGCTTTAAACACATCTTAACCAGGGGTGCCAATAATTATGGAGGGCGCTGTGTGTGTATATATATACACACACGCGCACGCGCACGCACACGCACACGCACACACACACACACAACCCTATATGTACACAACCCCAATTCTGAAAAAGTTGTGACAAAGTGTAAATTGTGAATATCAAAAAGCAAACGACTTTCAAATCACACCAGCCAGTATTTTATTCACAATAGAACAGAGATAACATACTATAGCAGATATTGAAACAGAAATTTTACAAATATATCTACATAATGGGCTCATTTCAAATTTGATGGCTGCTACAGGTCTCAAAAAAGTTGGGACAGGGGCCTGTTAACCATGGTGTAGCATCCCCTCTTCTTTTTAACACAGAGTGGAGGTGTCTGGGCATTAAGGACAGGGCCGGCCCTTGCCTATACGATTGCCTAGGCAAAAATCCATCCCTTTATTGGCAACAATTAGTCCTGGCTTGTTCTTAATAGTTCTCCTTTATTAACATGCTTTCCAATTTAAGAATAATCAAGTGGCAATTGAAGACACGGCTTCTCTCCCCCTATGCGATCTAACAGCGACAAATGGGCTACATTCAGTTCAGAAAAATAATTATAATTTGGTCTATGCACTGGCACTCAGCGACGTAACTTTTCTTTCCTGCGAGAGCGGCATTTCAGAAATCTTCAGGTAATTCTGGTGACAAGTCCGTGGTTTCGTCCGTTTACATTTTCCAATCGGACAGCTGTCTATTTTTGACTGCAAGTTGCGTGACCGTGCAGCAAAAACAGGTGTGCGCACTTGTCGCCGAAATTACCTTCTTTCGCAGGGGAGTTCTGAAATGCTGCTCTCGCTGGGAAAAAATTACCGTTGCTCTGTGCCAGTGCATAGACTTATTTATAATTAAATTATTTTTCTGTACTGACTGTAGCCCATTATTTTGTCGCTGTTAGATCGCATGGGGGAGAGAAGCCGTGTCTTCAATTGCCACTTAGTTAATCTTGAATTGGAAATAGTGTTTATAAGGAAAACCATCTAGAATTAGCCAGAACTAATTGTAGTCAATAAAGGGTAGGATATTTTACTCCAAATTTAGCCGTCTGGCACCGGCCCTGATTAAGGAGACAAGTGTCTTGAGTTTAGCCATTGGAATTTAATCCCACTCTGGTTTAATATAGGCTTCCAGCTGCTGGAGAGTTTTGGGTCTCCTCTGATGGACTTTTCTTTTAATAACACGCCAAATACTTTCAGTGAAAGATCAGGCCTGCAGGCAGGCCAGTTCAGCACACGGACTCTTATGCTACGAAGCCATGCTGTTGTAATAGCTGCATTATGTGGTTTTGCATTGTCCTGCTGAAGTACACAAGGCCTTCCCCGGAATAGATGTCATCTGGAGGGGAGCATAATTTACTCTAAAATATTATATATCTTTCAGCATTCATGGTGCTTTTTAACACATGCAAGTGTCCCACACCATATGCACTAATGCATCCCCATATCATCAGAGATGGTGGCTTTTGAACTGAACTGGTGGTCTTTCTCCTCTTTAGCCCAGAGGACACGACGCCAATGATTTCCAACAAGAATGTCAAATTTGGACTCGTCTGACCACTGGACATTTTGCCACTTTGCTACAGTCCATTTTAAATGAGCTTTGGCCCACAGAACACATTGGCGTCTCAGGGCACAAAGATCACGGGCATCCAGAAAAGGTCTTTGGCCTTGTCCCTTATGCGGAGAGATTTTTCCAGTTTCTCTGAATCTTTTGATGATGTTATGCACTGTGGATGATGAGACCTTCAAAGCCTTTGCAATTTGACGTTGAGGAACATTGTTTTTAAAGTTTTCCACAATTTTTTATGCCCCCGTAAACAAAGTTTCGGGGGCATATAGCTTTTCACCTGTCCGTCTGTCTGTCTGTCTGTCCGCACTTTGCCATGGCTATGACTTTTGATCGGCTCATGATAGGACCTTGATACTTGTCATATTCATTGCTTGTGAGAAGGCATTTCAGATGGGGTCATGACTTTTGACCTTGTGACCTTGATCTTTGAGCATGACGTTTGGTGACAAAAACTTTAACATAGGCCATAACTTCTCATTAGCTAGTCATAGGCATTTGATACCTGGCATATGTATTCCTTTGGATAAGGCCTTTCTGATGAGGTAATGAATGTCGACCTTGTGACTTTCACCTTTAACCTTTGATTGACTCGTGATAGGCCTTTAATGGTTAGCATGTGCATGTATGCACGGGGGCATCAGTGTTTCACAAACATATCTTGTTTAATGCAAGCCTTCACAGGTTGGAGAGCCTCTGGCCCTCTTTACTTCGGAGAGACTCAAGAAATGTAAAATGTCTCAGTTTGAACATTTGAAATGTTATCTGTGTTATATTGTAAATAACATGTTGGCTCATGTGATCTGAAAGTAATTGCATTTTGATATTATTCCCAACTTACACTTCATCCCAACTATTTCAGAGTTGGGGCTGTACTTGACTCACCTCACAGCTGTGTTAAACACAATAGCAGTACAATGTCAATAACCTGATGAACCACTGTTATTAGGAGTTGTGGAATTTTTGCATGGCAAGTAATTTAGCTGTGGATTAGAGCAATAGAGAAAAACAGATTCAACTGTCATAACATGCTCACTGCTTGTTTTAAGAAATGGACTCATTCATTGAAAGGAGCATGTTCACATAATAGCAGTGTGGAGCAGTTTAGTTCGAGAATTCATTCATTCTGTGTAGAAACAGGTGTTATTACTTGTTGTTTATCAAGGAAGAAGGGAAGCAAATGTTTCACACATTGTTACTAAATATATTTTGTTCTGAATCGTGAGATAAAATGGGCCATTCTAAACCTTGTTTGGAGGAACAATGTAATTTGATTAAGAAGTTGATTGGAGAAGGGGAAACAAAGAAGTCCAGTAAATTATAGGATGCTCAGCTAAAATGATCTCAAATTCTTCAAAATGACAGCAAAAGCTTGAGACACTTGGAGGGAAATGAGCGACTACTGTTAAAAGATCAAGCAATTGTCAGAATGGCAAATATTCAGCCAATCATCACCTCCAGAGAAATTAAAAATGATATAAAATTACCTGTAAGTGCTGTTACAGTCAGAAGATGTTTGATCCAAGCTAAGCTACCAGCAAGACGGCCCTGTAAAGCTCCATTGTTGAAAATACGGCATGTGCAGAGTCAGTTAAGACACATCAATTGGCCCGAAGAGAAATGGCGTAACATTCAGAGGACTGATGAGAGTAAAATTGTTCTCTCTGGATCTAGTGGTCATAGACAGCAGGTCAGACGACCCCCAGGTACTGAATTTAAGCCACAGTACACAGTGAAGAAAGTGAAGCATGGTGGTGCAAAAATCATTGTACGGGGATGTTTTTCATACAATGGAGTTGAGCCTATTTATCGTATATCAGGGCTTATGGATCGGTTTGAATACATCAGAATACTTGAAGACATTTTGTTGCCATATGCCGAAGAGGAAATGACCCTGAAATGGGTATTTCAACAAGACGACCCCAAACATGAGTAAATGCGCAACATCTTGGTTCCAGACAAACAGGATTGAGGTATTGGAGTGGCCAGCTCAATCCTCTGACCTCAACCCCTCTGAAAATGTGCGGGGGGACATAAAAAATTCAGTTTCTGAAGCAAAACTCAATTTTTCACCTGTTTCTCGGTGCTAGAGGTTGGTTGACTCGATGCTACACAGATGCTCAGTACTTATCAAAGACAGTGATTATGCAACTAAATTTTAGTTCAGTAATTTAAAGTGAAGTTCAGTCTTGAGATAAGTTTAGCATTTGAATTTGAAGAGGAATTGTTGACGCTGCTGGTTTTTTGGACAGATTAATATTGCTTTTCTTTGCTTCCTGTAAAAGAATAACAGACTTGATAAAATTTGTCAGTGCTTTGATTTGGAATTGAATGTGTACTGTTTCTACTACATTTGAAAAAGGGAACTGAAGGCAATATTAATAAATATTTGTCCTTTTATTCATATTTTTTAATGTACAGCTATTTTTTAACACAACTGTAGATGTTGTCAGAGTTGGTTTTTGTGTCCTGCAGCGCATACATGAGTTGTTCCTGTTTGGTCATCAGTGGGCTTCTGAATGAGGTTGTGCTGTTTCTTTCTCCAACAGGGCTCACAGGAGGGAGACGCTTCTCAGGACATCCCTCTATGAAGGGCTACTGCCCCTGCTCTCTCCTCTTCTTCTTTTTGCTCTTCTCACCACCTGGGTCCTGACGTCACCCTCTGAGATTCTTGTCCACCATCCCAGAATATTCCTCTGGATGACTGGAGTGGCCTTTTCCAATGTCACAGTATGAAACCTTTATTTACCATCAATTCAAATCGTCGTCTAAATTATTTTTCTCAGTGATTCTCGGTCAGACATCCACCAGATTTATATCACCATTTAATGCATGTATTCTTGAGAATGTATGGATTAAATGCTGCCTTAATTTATTCCACATTGCTCCATTTTAACCAGACTATCTTGACAATTCAATGAAATGAGATTAAAAGAATACAAGCGTAGTTTGGTCCCACAGTCCTTCTGTCATACTATATAATCCATTTTTATAGTTTGTCTTGTAGTCGTATCCTTTCTGCTGATCAAGGTGCCTGTTTAAACAAAACCGGTTTTGGAGATCACAATACAAAATAATTCTGTTTGTGAACAAGTCAATAGGCCTATATGTGTTTTTCTTCATATGTAACTGGTTGCCTATCTTAGCAATATGAAAACATTTATTTTATGTTTACCACCCTTTGGCATCACTGGTCTGCGCTTTCCTTGCACACGAGACCAAGGACACAATTCTCTTAGTTTGAGAAAATCGTACATCCTGGTTTGAATGTACTCCTCATTGATTACTTTTTGGCATTGCTGTCTCTGCCAGTGCTGTAGTCGAGTCACCAAAGCTCGAGTCCGAGTCAAGTCCGAGTCCTCGGTGTTTGAGTCCAAGTCGAGTCCGAGTCACCAAAAAGAAAATCCGAGTAGAGTCCGAGTCCTCTAACCTGAGTCGAGTCCAGGTCGAGTCCTCAGTACCTTAGCCCAAGCACTAGAAAAGTTCCCCGAGCCGAAGTCTGAGGCCTCAATACTGAGTCTGAGCCAAGAGGCTCGATGCTCTTCAGCTCTCCACTTTTGCAAAGCCTGATCACATCTTCCACACACGTACGAATGCATGCGAATGCTGCTATTGTTTGCACACGTCAAAGAAGAGCTTGCAGTTGAAGCCTGAAATCAGGTGATCACTTCATCACTGATTTTTTTTTTTTTTTTTTTACAATAGCTGCTTATTAAAGTCGAGGAACAATGCAGGATATTTGCTTTATGGATCATTTTTCACCTCAATTTAACTGCTTTGGACGGTTATGGTTAGATGAATTGACTTGTCACTTGTCATGGGGAGAGTGTCTGTCCTCCATGTAGTGTATTTTGGCTTAAAACAAACCCTGCTCCAATCCGGTGCACGCCTACTTGAGCTACCACTTCAAACAACAAGATGCAACGGATAACCTGGTCAGCATCACTGTTCTTATATATATAGATCAGTGGTCAGCATTCATTCTGCAAATAGCCTACAACGCGCACAATCTACCGCGATCGCGCTCACTTAGGAGACAGGAGTTTACTAGCAGTTGCGATTATTCAATAATTGATCCTGGTCTGCCATCTAGTGATAAAATATTGTAACTGCGCGCATAAATTTGCAGCTCCACGTCCACTGGCGGACACATCTGCACACCGTTGTTCTTCTTGAACACGCCAAATCCAGATAATCCGTAAATGATGAATTAAATTAGTATTTTGATTTGAAGCGAGTAACAAAGTTCCCAGTGTCAAAGTAACGGAGTAAGAGTATCCGGGCGACTAACATGTTTTTTTTTTTGGAGAGTTCCCCCAGCGATAAAATCCCTACTACACCACTGTATAAATATGTACTAAATGCCGATGTTTCATGTAAAATATGGGCGTTACCCATACTCGGGTCGGGACACTTGGATTACAGCGGACGAGCAGTATGGAGGAATATTACAAAGTTTTTGTGGACTTTTATGGACCTTTTTGTGCCGGACACTATCAACTCTCCTTATAAAGATTGCGGTGGACAGTGAAAGCCCCCCGAATCTCCAGCTGCATTTAGAAGGATAAAAAATTGCTCCAGTGTTGCTCAGCATGAGGGTGAGTCGATAATGAATGTATTTCACTTTTTGGGTGAATTATCCGTTTTACCAAACATGGTGGAACAATTGAGTAAGTTAAGAGGCTAAAGTTGTCGTTAGTTAGCAGCTAACTTATGACGTAATCAACAGTCAAAGCACTATTAGCATTAGCATCACTATCTACTCACTTGGCTGGGTGCATCCTTGACAGATGTCTGTTGAAGTATGACGTTTTCCCTGTCTTCTCTTCAATTGTTCTTCTGCATAATGAGCAAGTTGCTCTGCATTAGCCAGCATTTGTGGGGAAATCTTTAAATGCGAAGCGTACAACCCGCGGCGCCTCCTTCCACATCCTGCCGCTTCTTCGACATCAGAGTGTTCACGTGAACGCGCATGCAGGTAAACTAACACACATACCCACCGTGGGCTGAAGCTGATATGAGGATTATACCAGAAGAAATTATATTTAAAAAATAATAATAAAAATACAAAGGATTCAATTATAAATAAGCTCGAGTCCTCAAAGTCCTCCCCCGAGTCCTAATGCAGCTAGAGCTAGAGTCCGAGTCAAAGTCCGAGTCATCAGCGCACGAGTTCGAGTCGAGTCACGAGTCCGACATTTCTGGACTCGAGTCGGACTCGAGTCCGAGTCCTGGACTTGATTACTACAAGTCTGGTCTCTGCATTTTATTTATGCTGCTCTTAAGTTTTTACTAATGATGCACTGCTTGTATACGTTGGTGCGGTGTTTCCCAACCTTGTCCCTGGAGCACGCCTATTTTGTACCGGCACCGCTCAAGACAGGATCAGAAAATCTAAACCGGAGTGAGGATCGATCCTCACTCTGGTCCAGATTTTCTGATCCTGTCTTGAGCAGTGTCAGTATAAATTGGCAATTTATCCCTGAAGATAATTCCAATTTGGAGCACCCCTGCCCTGTACTTTCCATATGTCTCCCTGATCTTACTCAGTTCAGCTTTTCAAGCTCTCCACTTTTGAGCTGATCAGCAGAATCTGATTTGTTAAATCAGAGAGACTTGTAAAATGTGCTGGGCAGGGGTGCTCCAGAGCAGGGTTGGGAAACAGTGTTAGTGTATTGTCTCATATGTGCATAGTTTGATTCATACCCATTTATTCAAGTTAAGAACAGCACAGTAATTCCAGTATTGCAAGGAGTACCAGACTGAAGCAATTATTTCTGCCAATCAACTGACTTTAGTGTTGAAACTGTAGACATCTAGGGCCCTATCTTACGCCAGAGTCCCTAAACCTGTTATTTGGGGATATAGCATTGCGTAAGAGGCGTTCCCCTGCGAAGGTTGACATCTTGCCCACCTGCCTATACCCCTAAAACATCAGCGCTACCAGTTAAATTATGCATAGGCGATAGACAGGGAAGGATCTGTTTTTGTTAACTTAATCATGAATTGTATTATTATTATTATTATTATTGTTATTATTATTTGACATTGAAATATTGTTCAATGTTTGGTATGTAAAAAAACATCAAGTCTACGCCTTTTGTGATGGAAACTTCAAAAGAAGAAAAAGAAAAAAATGTGCTTCGCCATGACCTTCTGACGCCCTCTCCTATCTGAAATGAAGCATAGAACAAAATCCCATTTTAGAATAATAAAATTAGGTCTATGCACTGGCACTCAGCAGCAAGACTTTTTTTCCAGCGAGAGCGGCATTTCAGAACTCTTCAGCGAATTAAGGTAATTCTGGTGACAAGTACATGGTTTCGTCCATTTACATTTTCCAATCGGACAGCCTTCTAATTTTTACAGCAAGTTGCGAGACTGTGCCGCAAAAACAGGTGTGCATACTTGTCGCCGAAATTACCTTCATTTGCAAAAAAGTTCTGAAATGCCGCTCTCGCTGGAAAACAATTGCTGTTGCTGAGTGCCAGTGCATAGACCTATTTAAATTATTTTTCTGTACTGAATGTATCCCATTTGTCGCTGTTAGATACGCATAGGGGGAGAGAAGCTGTGTCTTCAATTGCCAAATGGGTAGGACCCCCCATACGCTTTCCCTTACCTGTGTGGTCAAGATAGCAATTGTAGGGAAAGCGCATAAACACGCCCACGGGCACACCTCCAGGCACAAATAAAGGATTCGGCATAATGTATAGCAGGTAGTGTGGCCCCAAGATACTGTTTTGCGATAGTGGAAGCTGCTAAATGCGTAATTCACAGGTAGCGAGTAGTGGCAACGGGTAGGGCAGTGTGAAAGACAGAGCCCCTAGTCTCTAAAACTAACCATTTTTTAGGTAGGTAATTAAGGTAAGTCAACGCAATTTATGATGAGTCAAACCTGTGAAATGTTACTCTTGTGATTGTTTTTAGGAAAACAGTTTGTGAAGTGCTTGAACACCTGTGTTCAGAAGCCTAAATACCCGCTTATTGATCAACCAAAGTCTTGATTTTGATCATTAAAAACTCTTCCAGGAATGTCACAAAATAAGCACAATATAAACATTGGGCTTTTAAGCATCATGGAATGCAAAGCCATTTCTGTGAAAGTGGTTTAAGAGGGTGAAATGTCTCTCTGGCCTGAAAGGCAATTCATTTAAAAAAGTAAAAAATCTTGTTAACTCTGGGATTCTAAGTGTGGTTTGAATGAAAACCAGCATACAGTGGGTCCCCAGGACCAAGCTTGCGAACCCCTGATAAAAAGCTGCTTGTTGCAAAATGAATTTATGAATTCAGTACTCATCTCAAAAGAATTGTAACTTGACATTATCCATTTGTCACATTCACTTGACTCTATCTCAACCGTAACGTAACTGAAATGCACATAGCACCTGATAAACTGTGGGGGGGCAGTCTTTCCAGCAGTTCTTGTCTGCAGATCTCCCTAGACACACTACATGGGGTGAAATATTCCAAATCTCAGGGAATCTTATATATGGCATCTTATAGATATATAGGGTACATGTAGGAACAGACAGTAGGAAATTCTGTATATGCACACAGAATCTGCTGTGGCTGCCAAATACAAAGGCCAGGAGTGACACAGCCATCTTCTGTTAACAGACCGCACTGTGTCACTCCAGATTAATACATTTGGCAGCCACAGCATATTCTGTGTTCTTATACCACGGTCTTGGTGAATACTCTTTTATGATTGGCTGGCAGGTATGCATTAAAATCGTGGAACCGCACAGGTAGTTCGGCCTACGGTAGTTTCTCAGTTCAAAATTCATCTGCTCGTCAGCCTGTAATTATTGCTATGTTAGAGCACTGGCATTTGACTGGGTATAACAGAAACCTAGCTACTCCTTTATCTCTAGTAAATTTGGCGGCATCAGATAAGTTGTGTCTTGTGGGGCAGTTAACAATAGGTACTGATGATGACTGTAAATATTAAAGCAGCGAAGTAATCCCGCTTTATTCATTAAACAATAGTAATTGTGTACGATTGCAAAGGAAGCCAATACGTCCACGTATCAACAGCTGCTGACAGTTTGGTAGCTACATGCTGTGACAACAGCGGATTTCAGCTCGCTGGCTCCACTGAAATAGTCATAAGTTCATTGTCATTGCGGGTAGCAAGTTAGCTACAGTCTGCATAATCGCGCATATTTTTGTGTTATGCATAATCTCCGTTTCAGCTGGTGTCCGTCTCTAAATCATTAGCTGGTAAAAGGATGTTAGCCTGTGCAAAAAAATTCTTTCACCATGAAGGTGAGCTGAACTAGTTGGCGGGTTTAGTTCAGCTTGGCCTATAGTATTGGCTATGAGAAGACGCGGCGCCTGTTTAATGATGACCAGCTCGTTTTTTAAGCGCAAAACTTTCACAAAAAATTTCTGAATGCTTTGATTTGATATTGCTGGCAAATGACAATGGTATAAGCGGGATAATCAACTCGTAAGTGTGCATTACACGGTTTTAAGGCACTTTGCGGAGACAGCCCCCCTCCGCTTCGCGTTGGGTGGTTATTCGCCTCCGTGTCCTGCCTCAAAACTGTGTAATGCACACCTATGAGTTTATTATATCTTACGTGTACGGTATTCCTTTTTGAATGATATTCCTTACATTTACCCTAATTTATTTTACGTTATTTCTATTTTTATATCACAAGGGTGGCTGGATCTGCACAAATAAGTACCACAAATAAGCCATTATTTATTGGGTTCTATGCCAAAACCGAGAAGGTAAAATCCTGAATGGTACTACTGTTTTAAATTAATTTTCCCAGTCTCTGTCACTCAGATCCTGAGTCATAGAGCCCTGAAAGGGGGTTATCCATACAAAGGCAAGGATTGGCTTAATTTGGAATTTACATAGAGGGGTCAAAGTTAAGATTGTTCTCATTTATTTGGCTGTTGAATAAAAAAAGTGGAAAAATAAACTGGCGACGTAACATAGAAGGACCTCCAGTTAACACTGCTTTTCTCAATTTACATTCTCTTGCTCATCAAGTGTAGACTTATCATTTGCCAAATGACCAACACGAGGACAGAGGCGTTCCATTGGCTCCTGCTTCCTTTGGTTGGAATCAGCGGTGGAGTTGCTGCAGGGATTCTCGAGGAGAGTGAGGTCTCCTGCCTTTTTGCATACAGTTCCCTGGTGACCATGGCCCATGTTCACTATGGGGTGTGTGTGGTGAGTGTTCTTTTAGTACTCCCATTTGTCTCAAATACTGATGCACTAAACAATTATACAGAAAGTTTGTGACAATAGCAATGCAACATGTGGCCGAAAACAAGTTCTTCATCCCATCATGGTTCATCACTTGCCTAGAAATCCTAGTTGTGGATTTCAATCAATTATGAACGCAGAGATGAAATAGAATCACGCCGCTCAGTTTGGTCTTAGTCTGGGACAACTACAGAAGCTCCATCCCTTGAAAACTGCCAGTTATAACAAGCATGAAATACTCAAATCCCCTGCATCGGGGTGGTTGATATTGTGATGTGGAAACAAAACTCGATCGAGGAATGGACAGGACGACGGATGGAAGCATGAAAATAATGTTTTATTTATATAACGCCTTTCTGAGAGCCAAGGTCTCTTTACATGACACAGAGAAGAGACATTTAAACAAGGCAATACAAACATGATACATGATTACAGAACAAAAAGATCAATTTATAACTTGGGAGGACAAAAAAAAAAAAAAACAGTCATCAATAAAATCAATAATCATCAATTAATTTTAAGAGGGACAGCAAGATTGATAGTTCTGTCTAACAAAGTGGGTTTTTAGTTCTGAGTTGAATTCAGAAATTGAAGGTATAGCTTGAGGATTGTAAGTTAATGAGTTCAAAAGTTAAGAATCCATGATGCTGAATGCCCTGCCACCCATGCTGGAGCCTATATCTGGGGCAAACCAGTGAACCGAAAGCAGAGGATCGAAGCGCACAGACAGTAATATATGGTTGTAAGAGACTCAATGAGATATCGAGGGGCAAGGTTATGGAAGGCTTTGAATGTTAAGAGAAGTATTTTATTATGAATTCTGGATGATATGGGAAGGTAATGCAATTTATGGAGGATGGAGGTAATGTGAACTGATCTTGTTAGAATTCTGGCAGCTGAATTTTGAACGTAGTGCAACTTTGTGGGACTTTCAGACAGCAAACCAGAAAGGAGACTGTTACAATAATCAATGCAGGAGCTGATGAAGGCATGGAAGAGAGTTTCTGCATCTTTTGAGGAGATTATGTGACGAAGGTACGCTATGTTGCAGAGCTGAAAAAAGGCTATTGAGCAGGGCATTAATATGATTCTCAAATGATAATGAAGGATCAACATGACACCCAAGTTGCAGGCAGGTTTCAACAGGTTTGATTGGGGCTCCATCAATGAAAAAAACAGAAATCACAGTGTTTATTGAGTCTTAGGACCGACCAGGGCGGTGGCTCTATAGCGCCACCAAACACGCGGCCCTTTTGGAACGCACTTGCTCGGATTCTCAAGAAATTCGATAGGGCCATAGCAGTCATAATACATTTTTTTATCAATTTTTTTGCCCCGCAGGAAGTGAGCTATGAGCCATTTCCTGCGTTTTTTCAGATTGTACGAACGAATTTTTGAGGGCCTTATCATACTCGAAAACTCACCAAACTTGGCTCATGGACTAAAAATATTAAGTTCCTTGATTCAATATCTCATTTGGCACTGGGCTCTATAGGTGGCTCTATAGCACCCCCTAATACATAATTGCATTTTTGAGGGCCTCAGCATGCTCGAAAACTCACGAAACTTTGCAAACATATTAAGCCGCTCATACTTTTAACTAGGCTATGAGGATTACAGATTGATTTGGCAAAATTGCATTACAGCGCCACCTAGAAAATTTCAATGAAGCAGCCCTCGCAGCGTGTTTAACCTACATGTACGAAATTATGCCAAGACCTAAAAAAAGGTCTCTTGGTGCCATGACCTAGACTCAACAGGAAGTCTGCCATTTTTAATTGAAATTGCAACTTTTTTGGATTTTTCGCCATTCGCAGGTGTCGTACTTAAACAAACTCCTCCCAGAGTTTTTATCCGATCAACTTACAATTTGGCAAGTAATATTTAGAGACATTGCCAATGTTAAATTGCGAAGCTTTTTTGGATTCATTGAACGATGAATCCGTGGCGACGCAGTGAATTTCGATGTCGGCCATGAAACAGGAAGTTGGTTTTACTCCCACATACTAGCTGGGATTTGCCTGAAACTTTCCAGGCTTCATAAAAGTGTCCTATCAAGTATAAATATATGCTGATATTCGATTGGGAGTGGCCAGGTGGCTCCACGGCGCCCACTAGCCACGGCCATGTTAAGATAAAAGACCTTGAATGTTCATGAAATTTGGTGAGATCATTGCATTTGTCTTGCTGGGTAATGGTAATTTTTTTGAAATTTTTTGGCAAAACAGGAAGTGAGCAATGGGCCATTTCCTGCGTTTATCCAAATTTTACGAATACATGTATGAAGGCCTTAGAATGCTCCAAAACTTGCAAAAAGCAGCCCAAGTTGCAACTCTCTTATGTTCTTTGATTTGCTACACCAAATTGCACTTAATGTGGCACGATGCCTCTGTGGCGCCCCCCTAATCATTTTCTCAAAATAAAAACCATTTTGAGGGTCTCAACATGCTTGAATATTTTCAAAAATCAATAAACCCATGGAGCCCAATATTACGATTATGGTATATGTTTTGCAGACAGGGAAGCCAAAATGGAATCATAGCACCCTACAGCAAATTTTTTTTTTTTTTAAATAAATTTGGCATCTCCAATCCCACCCGAATCTGGAATGCTCAATTGGGGAACTATGTACAAAGCTTGCTTGTATGCGACCCCTTGCTGCCAACTCAGGATAGTGAGACAGTTCACGGCTCTCCTCCGAAGCAAGTGCCTGTCTGCCACTGATTCTTATACACTCGTTGGTTGGTTCAGAACTAGGGCGGAGGATACCCGGGCGTGAACCAACCCAGAGTCCTCCTGACGAGCGCCCGTCTTGCCAACAGGAGGCGCTGGAGCAACGAACAAAGCTGTTATTGAAAACCCAGATCCGGCAGTCCCTTCCCAATTTGAAACCCTGTAGCGCGATCGCCAATTGTGCGCTACTCTGAAAAAGCTGCCGACCCCTGCCGGTGGGTACGCCGGGGCTCGAACTCGCGACATGGTGATCACCTCTGCACTGCGGAGCAGTGCCTTAACCGTGTGAGCCACCCGGGAGCCGCCTACAGCAAATTTTTGCACTCCCCTCAGGAAAGCATATTGTATACAGTCTAGTAGTGTCCGATGACTGGAATGGTCACCTGCACCCATCGACATCTCGCCACCACCCCAACGTGCATGAAGGGTGCGAGGGCCCTTTCAACGCTGCTTGCAGCTTTAATTCTGAATTATTTTCCATTTTTATTTGATCTTTTTTTTATTTTTGCCAGTACGCCCCGCGGTACATTGGGTCACGTGATTTTATATCGGTTGAACTTGTTGATGGTCAAGGATTCTGTCTAGAATGCAAGGAGTGCTGGACAGAAAATTTCTGCCATCTCCTAACCTGACAATCTGCCTTCCATGAGCTATAAAGCATAATACACATTATTCATGAATTTTCTCCTCAATCATTCTCCTACCTAAATTCATTTTGCTTTCTACCTGCAGCTAAAGTACCGCGTAAAATACGGGGGACGAGGCCAAGGGGAGCTGAATAGTGGCGCGCAGGAACATGAGTGACGACCGTCTGGGTTGCAAAGCTGTCTCATCTGCTCAGTCACGATCACTTTATGGATCAAGAATCCAACTCACCTGTGACTCACCTGACAACTGAAACTCACACCTACGCTAATTCAACTCCAATTATGTTCTAGTATTAATTAATAATCAGTCATGCCAATAAACATAAGAGACAGATGACACAAGCCCTTTTGTAAAACAGAGCATAACTTTTCCTTCATAATTAATAGCAAACGATAAAAGCTTCAAATTTCAGAGCCCTTCAGGACCTTGGACAAAGAGAAATCCCAAGCCAAGTATTAACACAATCTGAAATGCTGGTTTGTCAGTTTGTTGGGTTATAATCAATGCTATCAGTGCTGATGTCAGAGCTCACTGCCAAATATTTGCAAATTGGTAGTTTACAGAGATATAACTATAAAACGAAGTGCCAAAAATCCCTGCGTACTGATGGGTTTAAGTCCATGCATCACTTAAGAGTTGAGACCATTCTCAAAAATACAACGAATCGCTATTTTTTTTTAGATTCTGAAAATGTGAGCAATGCTCTGATCGTCTAGTACAACGTCGGCCGATTTTCAAAATCTAACGCCAGACAGTCTGGACCTCGATCGCAATAATTAGCTTTTTTTTTTTTTTGTGCAATTAGCACTTCTGGAAATCGCCGTTGTCATCATTATTTTTAATATCCGTGTTAGTCGACACCTAGCTCAGTGGTTGCGTGTTGACAGATAGAAACATCGGAAACATAAGTTTACATGAGTGATTTCAAATTACGCCATGTATTATATTATCTCTCCAGAAGTTGACCTTTGTCCGCAATGCGAGCACGAACATATTTGCAATTTATTGGCGAAAGAATTACTTATATAACCTATACCAATATCGAATGAAATCAACTCTCAAGCTTAAACCAGGAGCAGTGCCACGCAATATGCACAAAAGGGATTTTGCTGGACCAAGTTCCGAGAAGCATGAAGTACGAGGGGCAGGTGAGAAAAGGAAATGGATCAGGGTGAATCGGTTGGTTTGTACTGTTTTAGCTCACGCCGGCTTTTTCCAGCTTGCTGGCTGGGCGCGGGCAGGGTAGGTGGCTGATGGTGCAGGGCTCAGTGCTCACGGTGTCTCTTAGAAAAAAGAGATTTGTGCTTTGTACAGTTAACTGTTGACAGATATAATTCTGATATTATTACTGTTTGTTTATGAATGTAGTATTGAAAGCATTCAATGGCTGAACACGACTGTAATTATGGGCTGTAGCATAGGCACAGCAATGAATTTCACTCACACCAGAAATCACCAACACAATCCAGGACTGATATGAATAAAAAAAAAAAGAAACACTGCAACCTCAGAGTCGGCCATGGCTAGTTCATTCTCAAAAAAAAAAAATTGCGCCAAAATTTCAGAGGCTACTCCAGCAGAAATGGAAAAGAGAATGGATGGGACAACAATACAAGCAAGCAGTGTGAGCAATGTCAATCAATGACGTTACCGCGATTATGCAATCCTGTCTACACCGGCAGCATTTTTTTTAGGGGCGTTCCCAATCATAAAAATCGTTTTATTTCATAAACCCGACATTTTACACAAAAATAAATGCAAAAAAATTGTTTTCTTGATATGAAATTCCCATAGTCGCTTCAAATTTGAATATCACTTTTTTTTGGCGAAAGAAAAGCTTCATCAGGGGCATGTTCATCTAGAATTTTTATTACCTTCGCCACGAGGTTATGTTTTGCTTCCGTTTTTTTATTTATTTGTTTGTCTGACTGTTCGCAGGATATCTCAAAAACGGCTGCAAAACCAAACTTTGCAGGATGTTGGAGTAGCACAAGAGGATATAACGATTAAATTTTAGCATATCTAGGCCAAAGTACAGCTGAGATATAGGCCAAAGTACAAATCCAGCTACACTATACCGATCATAATTGCTGCACATAAGTTAACCAGAAGCGTTTTAATTAGCAGAGCACGCAAACTAACATCCAGTAGCTGATAAGCGGTCATGACGTTGAATAGAATCTGTCGCACGAAAAATTTGTTTCGTGTCCGGTGTGAAATCTGCTTGATGTGCCCATAATGCCTGTATTCGCGTCTTTGCATTGACTTTAAATGTAGCTAATCTGTCCTACAAAAAATTCGTTTTGTTTCTGATGTGAAAGCAGCTCGGTTATGTTATGAACATAATACAGGTTTTGCAGACCGTAAGTTCCGTTAGTGCGGACGAGTTGCTTATGTGGAGCTAGCGAATAGATCACTTCTACAGGAAAGAATTACCTATTTAATCTCCGCCTTTTTCGGCTTTTTATTTGCCACAATAATTTCTAAAGGGATATGAAATTATGTCAAGGTAGTGCAGAGAAATCATTTGTAAACCGGGTGAGCTTCTGCGTTTCGCATTGCTTTCATGGTAGCACCAGAGAGCTTGCTCAGACATTTGTGATCCCGGTCACGGATAAGTGAAGCGATCACTAACTGTAGTGGCTACAATTGGGCAGTGTTACGATGAAACTGCCACATTGATGCTTACCAGTGTAACAAGCATACCGATTAGAATTACTGCATATAAGTTAACCAGGAGCAAACTGTTCTGTGGTCAGATGAATCAAAATTGAAAATTATCCATTGCTGCAATTTAAAAAAAAAATTCATCAGACAGTTTTTGAGAAAATTGCAGCTTCGTGCCATTTGATGGCCAAAAAAATGGCCATTTGAGACGTAAAAATGGCCACCAAGTCTAAACAAATGATTCACTCAAAAAAATTTTTGCTCGGGCATTAACTTGATGACCCATTTGATCACATCCCCAAATAAAAAAAAAAAATTCCATCTGACCGTTTTTGAGATATAACCTAAAAAGTCAATCAACGCGTTTCAGCACTGGGCCTTCCCATTACCTCTACCCTTCCCTAAGAGCTCCTGTTATCCATTGCACTTGATGAGTGATCCACATAATGCTTCATGTTTCCTTATGTTATGACTTGGAAAAATCACAACAAAGAAAACTGGCCAGTACAACTAAAACAAATTTATTCTTTACAAAAAAAAGTTGCACAAAAAATATCCACTATTTAAATTCTCTAATAACACTCTGCCACTATTTAACTGTTGCCAAAACAAAACTCTGGTCTGCTCTCTTCTGCTGTCTGCTCTCTTTGTTGTCTGTCTCTGCTGTGCTTAAAATCACAGCCTTTCTATAGTCTAGCAACCTTCCAGAAAGATCCACAGGACTCTAGGGAAATCCCGCCCCCTCCAAGCAGGAAAGTGCCAGAAGCCTCCAGAAATCACCAGACTTTTCTTAATGATTTTACAAGTTCGCCACCAGATGGTGCCAATGAACAAAATAAATATAGCTGACCAGCAGGGCAGCAAAACAGCATGTAACAAATCTTCATTTACAAATGGAATATAAAGCTGTACAAAAATTTATCATACATAACACCTCCCCTCTTTAAGAAAAGAAAGGTTTGCTAAAAGCTTTCTTTTGTTAAAATTAACACAGTTTTATAATCAGAACAATCTTGAACTTTACACAAACGTATTATTGATCATGATAACAATCATATACATAACAAACAGTGTAAGTCTCACAATCAAATAGAAAAGTAAAATTACGTTTTTCACAATCACGAAAAGAAATAAAATTACATGCGTGAAAGTGTATCTGGGATTACATTATCTTTTCCCCTGATGTGAGAAATGTCCAAATCATACTCTTGCAAAAGTAAACTCCATCTCAGTAATCTTTGATTCTTGTTTTTGATCTTGTGCAAGAATGTGAGGGGATTGTGATCACTGAAGACCTTGATGGAAGTAGCTGAACAAGTCAAATAGACTTCAAAATGTTGTAAAGCCAAAACAAGTGCCAAACATTCTTTTTCAATTGTTGAGTAGTTTTTCTGATGTTTATCAAACTTTTTGGAAAAGTAACAAACAGGATGATCTACTCCATCAGTGTCTTCTTGCAGTAAAACTGCACCTGCACCAATGTCACTGGCATCAACTGCCAACTTGAACTCCTTTTTGAAATTGGGAGATAAGAGAACTGGTGCATTTTTGAGAATCGCTTTCAGCTGGTCAAATGAATTTTGACATTTTTCATCCCAAACAAATTTTGCATTTTTCTTCAGTAAATTTGTCAAAGGTTCAGAGATGATAGAGAAATTTTTACAGAATTTTCTGTAGTAGCCAGCCATCCCTAGAAATCTCATGAGCTGTCTTTTAGTTGTTGGCTCAGGAAATTCAGTGATAACTTTGACTTTTGCATCAACTGGTTTGACTTGACCCTGTCCTACAACATGACCTAAGTAAACAACTGAAGCTTTACAAAAGTCACTTTTTACAAGGTTGATAGTCAGCTTGGCATCACTCACTCTCTGAAAGAAGTTTCTGATGTAGGTGAGGTGCTCTTGGAAGCTGTCACTGGTGATGATAAAATCATCGATATAGGCCTCACATCCTGGCAGTCCAGCAATCACTTTGTTTACCAGACGTTGGAAGGTGGCTGGAGAATTTTTCATTCCAAATGGCATGACCTTGTATTGGTATAATCCATCTGGCGTGACGAAGGCAGAGATCTCCTTTGCTCTCTCTGTTAGAGGGATCTGCCAGAAGCCCTTGAGGAGATCAAATTTTGTGACATACTTTGACTGTCCAACTTTGTCAATGCAGTCATCAATCCTGGGAATAGGATATGAGTCCGTTTTTGATAAAGCATTCGCTTTTCTGTAGTCTGTCACCATTCTATATGTTCCATTGGGTTTGGGAACTAGGATGCATGGAGAACTCCAGTCACTGTAACTTGGTTCAACAAAGTCATTTTCAAGCAGATATTTGACTTCTTGTTTAAGGTATTCCTGCTTCTCTGGATTCATTCTGTAGGGATGCTGTTTTACAGGCTTGGCATCGTCTTGTAGGATGACATCATGGTAAACCAAATCAGTCCTTGATGGAACGTCAGGGAAAATGTGACTATATTCAAATATGAGCTGCTTTAGCTGCTGTTGTTGAAAAGGGTCCAGGTGGGACAACTTGCTGTCAATATTTTGAAGAATGTCTGAATTTTCAAGTTTGACTGGACCAGGTTCATTTTCTAAGGGGCAGTCACAATCTTCGGAATTTTCCAGTTCAACTGTATTTACCACATTGACTGGCTTTTGCTGTGTCTCTCTATCAATGTATTCTTTCAGCATGTTGATGTGACACATTTGTTTTTGTTTCCTCCTTCCAGGAGTTGAAATTATGTAATTTAGATCACTGACCTTTTTGAGGACAGTGTAAGGGCCGAAATATCGGGCTCTTAGAGGGTTTCCAGGAACTGGCAAAAGTGCAAGAACCTTGTCACCAGTTTTGAAACTTCTATCTTTTGAATGAAGGTCATATCTGGCTTTCATTTTGCCCTGAGCTTCTTTGAGATTAGACTTAGCAAAGTCACAGGCTTTAGAGAGACGATTACGGAAGTCAGAGACATACTGAAGCAAGTTCATTGGGACATCATCTTCAGCGAGCAACTTTTCCTTCAGTAGCTTCAGAGGTCCACGGACTGTATGCCCAAAAACGAGCTCAAAAGGACTGAACCCAAGAGACTCCTGAACAGCTTCACGGGCAGCAAACAGAAGAAGATGGACACCTTCATCCCAATCTTTCTCTGTGTCAAGGCAGTAGGTCCTCATCATGTTCTTCAGGGTTTGATGGAACCTCTCCAAAGCACCCTGACTCTCAGGATGGTAAGCTGATGACCTGTATTGTTTAATACCAAGCTCATGCATAACTTGTTGAAATATGCCAGACATGAAATTTGATCCTTGATCAGACTGAATAGACTTAGGAAGACCAACAAAGCAGAAAAACTTGGTAAGAGCCTTGATGATAGTCTTCGCCTTGATATTACGAAGTGGAATTGCCTCAGGAAACCGGGTGGAAGCACACATGATAGTCAGTAAGTACTCACAACCAGACCTAGTCTTCGGCAATGGTCCAACACAGTCAATGATGATCCGACTGAAAGGTTCTTCAAAAGCGGGAATGGGCTTAAGTCGAGCCTTTGGAATATTTTGGTTCGGCTTCCCTACCATTTGACAAGTATGACAGGATTTGCAGTACTCCTGTACATCAGACCTCATAGAAGGCCAGAAGAAGTGGTTTCTGACACGTTGAAGGGTCTTCTTGATACCCAAATGACCTGACATAGGATTGTCATGGGCCAGACTAAGAGTTTCTTGACGGTACGGCTTTGGAAGAACAATTTGATGGGTGATCATCCACTCTTCATCTGCAGGAACATCGGGTGGACGCCACTTTCTCATAAGCACACCATTTTTGTAGTAAAAACAGACAGGAACTTGAGTAGCCTCTTGTTCACTTGCAGCCTGAGGTAGAAGATGCGCTAGATCACGAGCTTGTTGTTGCTCATGAATAAGTTGTTTACGAGACAAAATGTCATTAGAATGACCTGACAAGGACAAGTCTGAAGATTTCCCAGACATCTCAGGACTGGAAGGTTCCTGATGAAAAGACTGCCCAATGAAGGTGTCAGCCAGGTTAAAGTCCAGGTCAGCATCATCTTGAATAGCCTTTTTGGCCATAGAACGAGTAACTGCACATGAAGGATAGAGGTCTGGAATTTCCTCCTCTATAGAGTCAGATTCTTGATGAATCAAAGGAGTGTCAGTTACAATAGGGTAGGGTACAACCTTATCCCCAGCAAGATCATTACCAAGAAGCAAATGAATGCCTTTGAAAGGAAGAGAAGACCTAAGACCAACAGTAACAGGCCCAGAGACCAAGTCTGATTTGAGATGAACATTATGGAGAGGTACACTTGTAAAACCACATTCTACTCCTTGAATAAGGACATTAGCCTGAGTAGACGATTTGTCCGAGAAAGGCAGAGTATCTGCAAGAATAAGAGATTGGGAAGACCCAGTATCCCTTAGAATTCGAACAGGAGCAGATGAGGAAAAATCATGTGAAAGTGAGACAGAACCATCAGTGATGAATGGCTCAAAACCCCCCATAACCGGATCAGACACAGAAGGTAGAAGATCAGGTGAACTGACCATTGATACAAGAGATTCTCTCTTTGTCAAAGCAGTTGGCTTGGTTTCTTCTCGTTGTTGTTTTTTCTTGAGAGCATAACACTCAGAAATAAGGTGACCTTGCTTTTTGCAGTAATGGCAAGACACAGAGCGTAAAGAATCAGAGGATTGCTTCTCACTGGAAGGTTTCCTTTCAGAAGTGGCCTTAGAATCATTAGAAGTGTTATTAGAAGAAGTCTTTGACTGAAACTTGCTTTGAAATTTCGAAAAAGTGGATTTTTGGACAAAAGAAGACTTGTGAGTCAATGCATAAGTATCAGCTAGCGTAGAAACATCTTGCAAAGTAATGGCTTGTTTTTCTTCAAGGAAAGTCTTAATATCAGGCTGGACACACCTTTTGAATTCCTCAACCAGAATAAGTTGCCTCATTCTATCAAAATCTTTTTCAACTTTCATGGAATTACACCACTGATCAAACAACTGTTCCTTTAACCTGCCAAATTCAACATGAGTTTGACTGGCTTCCTTGCAAGAATTCCTAAATTTTTGCCTGTAAGCCTCAGGGACTAATTCATAACCCTTCAGAATGGCAGATTTGACAAAATCATAATCAGCACACTGTTGGACAGATAACTGGTTATAGATTTTTCTAGCTTTACCAGTAAGAACACTTTGTAACATCATTGTCCAATGCTCTTTTGGCCATTTCAAATTTTCAGCAATTTTTTCAAAATGGGTAAAGTATTGGTCAACATCATTTTCTAAGAAAGGAGGAACAAGTCTGATATGTTTAACCACATCAAAATGATCAGAAAGTCCAAATGATTTTGGAACAGTACCTGCTTCTATTTTCTTCATTTCCAATTCGAACTGCATCCTTTTTTCTTCTAGTTCTTTCTCTTTCTCCATCCTTCTTTCTTCCATCTCCATCCTTCTTTCCTCCATTTCTCTTTCCTTCTCCAACCTTCTCTCTTCCAGTTCTTTCAGGCGTAGCTGAAATTCAAGTCTTTGCAGCTCCGTTGCAGGCACTTCCACAGCTTTAATTAATTCTGCTGCTTCTTCCCCAAAGATATCTTCATCGATGAAGTGTTGCACCAAAATGTTGAATATTTCTTGTTTCTTCATTGATGACCTCACATCAGATAATCCAAGGGTTGAGGCTATTTGTAGCAAGTCCTTCTTCTTTGCCAACAAAATTAATTCCTGGGTTGGAGTTTTCAAAAAACTTTCCACATCAAATGTCATGATTGCTGGTTTTTTAACTAGTCAAAAGATTTAAAATAATAATCTTCGGTGAATCCAATCTCGGTGGAACCTCCAATTTGTTATGACTTGAAAAAATCACAACAAAGAAAACTGGCCAGTACAACTAAAACAAATTTATTCTTTACAAAAAAAAGTTGCACAAAAAATATCCACTATTTAAATTCTCTAATAACACTCTGCCACTATTTAACTGTTGCCAAAACAAAACTCTGGTCTGCTCTCTTCTGCTGTCTGCTCTCTTTGTTGTCTGTCTCTGCTGTGCTTAAAATCACAGCCTTTCTATAGTCTAGCAACCTTCCAGAAAGATCCACAGGACTCTAGGGAAATCCCGCCCCCTCCAAGCAGGAAAGTGCCAGAAGCCTCCAGAAATCACCAGACTTTTCTTAATGATTTTACAAGTTCGCCACCAGATGATGCCAATGAACAAAATAAATATAGCTGACCAGCAGGGCAGCAAAACAGCATGTAACAAATCTTCATTTACAAATGGAATATAAAGCTGTACAAAAATTTATCATACATAACACTTATTTTTGATCAAATGTTTGTTGATTGACTACAGAGGAGTCAGGAGGATAGGCGGGTTTAGTAGAGATGAGAGGATCCTGTCAAGGGAAGGGCCTTCCCAAGTAAGTGACCTTGTCAGAAACTCGCATTTGCTTAGCAGCCTATGATTTTGCCCATTATAAATGCAATAGTCACTTTTCCAATGAGGAGAAGCAGAGTGTACTGAATGGACTAGGAAACATTAGCCATATCCACAAAGCCAATTTGGAAAAAGGCTTCTTAGATATAATGTGAAGTGCATATGAGGTATCCCCGCTAATGCTACTCTCCATCTGAGGATGCAGCATACTGTTGCATATGTATATTATTCAATGACCAAAAAGGGTCAAATGCCACATTCTACACAATCTACTGTGAATTCCCAGTGAGCTTCATGATAATCTTGCTCCAGTGTCTTTAGCTAGATAACTGTCCTCAGTCTGCTTTGTGATGTGCCAGCTAGATGTGCCAATTTTTCAGATTTTCTTTTTTAAACAATGTAAAAGCATAACTTGGTGAGACATCTGTTCTATGGCTTTTAAAAGCAAAAAAAGCAGACAAGCGCTGTCACGCACGCGCACACACACACACACACACACAATGCACATATCATAGGTTCAGTTTTTATTTGAAAATATATGTGCTGTTCCCCAAACGTATGTGTCAAGTATTTATGGCGGGGAGGTGGGGTGCACCATTTTTGACCTCTTCCTGGCTACTGCCTTAATATCCAAGTTTTCTTGCGAATCATTGCATGGGTTAGGAGTCCTGGTCCAGAAAAGAAGTGTGACTGACAGACAAATGTGATGGTCGGACACATAGAAGGATAACACTCGTTTCTATATCCCTTTCCACTTCATGATTTGGGATGGCAAAAGTGAGTAGGAAGATGACAGACTCGTCTTCGGCGACATGTTGAAGACCTAAGATTACTGAAGTTGCCACTCTTTGCATCCTCCCTGGAGCAAAGATACTTGTAATAGGTTTGAATTGTTCCAAAATAATTTTAACAACCACCAGTGCCATTTACTGTGACTGTTCTCAGTACATCAACCGTAGGTCCTTCTGTAAGGATGCATCCTCATGTTCTATTATTGAGGGGTGGTGCTTTTCATCCGCCTCACTCTGGAATGCTGAAATGCATGGGATATAGCTGTAACATTATTATGACAATGTTATTAACGAACCCTGAAATGCCCAGAATATAGCAGCAACATTAACCCTTAAATGCCCTACTATAGTAAAAGTTGAAAGAAAAATCTATTTATTCTGTTAATATGTCCTGGGGAGGGGCTAATAACAACAAAATAGACATTTTTTATTTTTGGTGACCTTTGACCTCATTTTAGTTTTGTGACATATGTCACTCTAACTTTTTAGGATATAAAGAGAACTTTTGTCCCTCATTGTTTTGGTAGTTGAAATTTAGCTTGAAGTATTAGGCATAGCTTATTTTTCTTGAGCTTACCTGTTTGTCTACTTTATCCAGTGATGAATGGGTGCAGATCTATCCTGTGGATTCCACCATGGGGGTGGCCATATTGGAAAGGTTAGCTGGTGCAGCCAGTGTAGTGTCAGTTCCACTTTTATGCATCAGATGGCAGCACTGATGGTCTAAATATGTCACTATGGGCATTGGGTTGCAAAATTTATGTGGGGTCAATGGTTTTGACAACCCCCAAAATCGTGTGACAAATTTGTCACAGGGGGCACTTAAGGGTTAAAATGACAATGTTGTTAATTTATAATACTGTTATTTTAACATTCATACACTTCTTTTATTTTAGGGGAAACAGCTGAGTGAACATTTGAACATTTACATCTTCTCTTTGGGTGAACGGCGTCAAGAGTAACTTTGCCCTCAGACGAAGCACTGCCACAAACACTTCAAGCTCTACAGTTGCAAACTTGAAGACATCAAAATTACTGTACTTTACAGAACAAAGGTGTATGGAATTGGGCAGGTTTGAGATGTGCCAGAGGAAGGCGTTTTGACTTCTCAGGTAAGCTACTAAAAACAGAAGACAGTGGACTGAAGTGGAATGTACGTTTGCATATCATAAATTACATTCTGGGATTTGTAAACTGGCACATCTCATAAGCTTATGTCACTAATCTTGTAAAATGAAAAATAATAGATTTGGGTTACAGAAAAAAAAACTCAAATTCCTGATGAATGTTATGGTGAATTACACTTCCATTTATTGGAATTCATACCAATTTATGGATGGGGCGAATGGACTCCGACTGAAACACCTGGCCAAGAGGATAAAAAGTTTACAGTTTTACAAAGCCAGGTGGACAGTTCGAGAATAAACTGGTCCAAATGTGTCTTGCACATCTGCATTTAATATGCAGCTTTTGTAGTGCAATTACTGAATAATACCAATGAATGCGCGACAACGACAGGCTGAACCAAACCATGTTTTTCCATTACTCAACAGAAAAAACAGGTAAATGGGCTTGGTTCACAGTTTGAACAAGCAGTTGTGCTGAGAATAGATAAGGCACTGAATTGTTGTGGAACTGCAACTATTGAAAAAAACTTGTAGATACTGCAGTTTAGTACACACTTTATTTCAGTGGGGAGCCATTTACCCCTCTCCCCCCAGTAACTTGATTTTCTGTCGTTTAAGACAGAACACCTCCCCACCATGGATGAGATGTAGTTCTCAGTTATGTGGTAGAGGAAGCAGTTACGTTTCTTCCGACAAATATGGGTGTTGCGAGATCGGTGAATATTATCAAAAATGGTGGCGCTGAGTGGCAACTTAAAAAAAATTCCGGTGGGTAAAGCGTAAGATTTGCTGCGCTCCGATTGGGTTACTACATCCTACTCAGGAACTTCATCAGATTTTAAATCGGTTGCGTAAGTATAAGTGATTAACTGTTTATTACATTTATTTAACACACTGTCTGGATTCAAAGGTTCTTTGAAAAAAGCTATTTGCACTTAACATCTTCCAGGGTTGAGAAATTATATTTATATAATTATATGATCTAAAACAAGTATGACAAAACTCAAGGGCAAAAATAACTAATTGACTAATTAGTAACTAATAACTATTTAACAGAATTTAGCATTAGAAACTCGGCTTTAACTAATTGGCAAAGGGTTTTGAGTCCTGTTACTGGGCACAAGTACTATAACAACTGCATATTACATTCCATTGTGAGGACTCCATAAATTCTGTAATGCAGAATTTCCTGCCATTTTCTGGGAAAGTTGAGGCCTAGTTCTCATGATGGTACTTGTCATGGATAACAGAGGTTCCCAACGTTAGACCTGGGACCCCTTGTAGATGCTAGTTTTTGTTCCAACCTAAATTGAGATACCAGAATTTTAAGTTGTTAATCGCAATATTTACATTTCAAAGACTATTTACCTTTATTATTTTAATTTCCTTCTTTTTTGTCCCCTAATTTGGCATCTCTAATCCCATTCTGGAATTTCTGTTCAGCGTACTTTGTACAGGCATGCTCGTTGGCGATTCATGCTGCCAACTTGAGAGCAAGATGGTTCATCGTTCTCCTCTGAAACCGCCTGTCAGCCACTGCTGCTTTCAAATCAAAGCTTGCCAATTCAAAGGTTCCTACAGGTTTCAATAAGTAAAATTTTAGACTTAAGACCTTTTTAAGGCCACTTGAACCAAAATGTAATGCTCATTTCATTGCCTATTTCACGGTCATACCGGCAAAAAATTAGTAGTCCCAAGAATTTAAGAAAATGTATTTATTCACATCAGCAGATTGCACACAGAACTGTGTGTGTGCGCACGCGCATCTGAGCGATTCCAAAAACAGATCCCTCAACAATAATCAATAGATGTCAAACAGATAAATAGAACATTATAAACTGAACAAAACAAGTGGAGTCAATTTCTCAGCTCTGCTCCCATCGCCAAAATCTCCTTTTAAATGTGCTCAATCTCAGCCATTTTCTCCCTGCTGCCTCCCCTCAGAATGTTGGACTTGGAGATGAGCTGAGCCATCTTGCCGCCTGCCTTCCCTCCCTTCGGCTTCTTCAGCCAACCTGTCTTTTGTCAGACTTTCAGATACCTTGATAGATCAGATAGAAAGACATATACAGATGGATACCAACTTTATTTCTCCTCAGAGGACAAAGTCTTGTCAACATGGCTTCAGTGCAGAAATACAAAACAAAGACAAGAACAGAGATACAGACAGTACAAACCTCTTGGAGGGTTCTCTTTTTTTTTCTTTCCTAAGTTCATCCAGGTAATCCTCCACAGCCTATCTTTTCTGAGCCTGTGCCTCAGCCTCCCTCTTCCTTCTCTCTGATCTAGGTGGACACGGTACCTGGTCCTTGCTGCTGCTACAGAAGTTAGTAGCTCCTTAGTAAGTAGAAACTGGGTATAGGGATCAGAATCGAGAACCACAATCGTTAAAGGAGCTATATGTAAGTCTGTGGCCAAAACTGGTGGTGCAATCACATTCAAAGTAGTGCAGAGCGCAGTATCCCCTCCTCCTCTCCACTAGACGAGAGGTTGCCAGCAAGGTTGCCGGATCCAGCAAGATCGTCTACTACACGGAGCTACCATGGCTACGTTTCAATATCACCAATGATTTGCTCTGACAGGGTTGTGTTCAGTTCAGTTCAGTTCAGAAAAGATTGAGACTAATGACTAACTGACTTTTGCAATGGTCATATTGGTCAACTTGCTCTTCACTCTTCTGTGTGGATAGCCCACTAAAGTCCATTCTGTAAAATGCGTAAAGAATGAATGAGGACTCATTTGACCAATGTACTGTCTCACTTAATTTCATATTGCCATAATGGCTGTGCTAATGTTGGAACAGTTTGCACAGCGTCTCAGCATAAAGCCACAGAAACGGACGAATAATGCATTGCTAATATTAGCAATGAAGAGCCACGGTTTTTATTTCTCAAACTATTTGTTACCTAGTCAATTCAATGACCCACCTGCATATGCACCAACGTACCATGAACAAACATACATAACGTTATTTGACGGTAGAGAATATTTGAATTAAATTAAATAGAATTAAGTGAGCCAAACTCAGCTGAATCTTACCTGCCCAGGAGAAAATTAGCAACTTCGGCATCGGTCTTCAAATTCTTCTCTGCTTTCAGCCGTCTCCATCTTTCAAAGGCATGTCCGATACAGATCCTTGTTTTGTTTCTTTGTCACGACGTATTTCGGAATCATAACGAGGCCTTTTAGGTTTAGTAATGTTAGACATTTGTGCTCTGGAACACTGGTAGCTGCAGCTCAATGGTAACTGGCAATGTGGATGCCGAAATGCTCCTGGCTTCATGATTGGGAGATAGGTGGAGGGCGGCGCAACAGGCCAAAACACAAAATGTCAACATAAACATTAGTTGTGGCCTGCAACTTCACTTTTGTAATGAGAATATTCTGGCTGGACTACTATTGTCAATGATCTAAGTATTTGAAATTAACATAATTCCTAAATGTCTGGTGAAATATCAGGGCCATTTCATGATTAATCAACATACATTTCTTAAATATTGCTCTTTCAACTGAATCAACATTTTATGCCACGGAGCTTATAAATTCATTTCAATGGCAGCAGCATGTTTTTCCAAGTTCAGGGGTCTGCAAGCGCAACCATTTTTGCTGCTTCTCCCCCCAATAATATGAAATAATATGTGATGTTCAGGACCATTTCTCAAAATGTATACATCTCTCGTTTAGCATTTAAACTCATCGCCTCCATACTGTTCCACATGTTCTTTCTGGAAAAGTTCAAACATTCTCCAGTTAACACTGGGCCCATCCATCAAGATGGACACCAGGCTCCTGAGGTTAAGGTTGTCCACACTCTTGAAAAATTAGTGTTAGTCATACAGCCTCACAGTCAAGAAACAGTTGAAAACAGTATTGTAGGGCTTAAAAATTATGTGTCTAATAGTCTAAGAAAAACTACAAAACAGGTGTAGTAGTTATAATAATAATAATAATAATAGATTACTTACTTTGATATTAGCCAACGAGTCCCGTGCTGTGGAGTTTCCCATGAACTGGGACTCCAGGTACCTGGACTGAACTTGTCCCTCATCCCAGAAATAAACGTGCATGTCCAGCTGTTTGTTTTTGGTGGTCAGGTTCAAGCTCTCGTCAAACATTAAGATGAACGGCCCGTTGTTCACTTTTGAAACAAGCTCTGCCTTGATGAACACAGCTAATCCGAATTTGGCGATGTACGCCGTTTTGTCAGACCCACACGTAAATGTGCTGGCAATATCCAAATCGGGGAACATACATTTAAACATCTCACTGATCCCATAGTTAGCATTATAGGACAAAAAAAAGCTGAAAAAAAAAAACAAAAGAAGCTATCCAAACCAACCTGACCCAGTGTGAAAAAGTAATTGCCCCCCTTGTTAGATCATGAATTAACTGTGATTAACCACATTTTTTGAGTCCAGTTACACTAGCCATACCCAGGCTGGATTACAGCCAGACCTGTTGAATTAAGACATCACTTCAATAGAACCTGTCTGACAAAGTGAAGTAGGCTAAAAGATCTCAAAAAGCAACATGTCATGCCGCGAATTAAATTAATTCAAGAACAGATGAGAAAGAAAGAAATGAACATCTATCTGTCTGGAAAGGGTTGCAAAGCAATTTCTAAGGCTTTGGGACTCCGGCGAATCATGGTGAGAGCCATTATCCACAAGTTGAGAAAACTTGGAACAGTGGTGAACCTTCCCAAGAGTGACCAGCCCACCAAAATTACTCCAAGAGCGCATCAACTACTCATCCAAGAGGTCACAAAAAAACCGAGAACAACATTTGAAGAACTGCAGGCCTCACTTGCCTCAGTTAAAGTCAGTGTTCATGATTCAGCAATAAGAGAGACGAGGCAAGAAATGGCATCCATGGGAGGGTTCCAAGGCGAAAACCACTGCTGACCAAAAAAAAACATGAAGGCTCGTATCTCACTTGGCAAAATACATCTTTTGGTAAAATATTCTGTGGAATGACGAGACATAAGTTGAACTCTTTGGAAAGTGTTCATCCCTATTGAGATGCAGTGGCATGACCTTAAACAGGCTGTTCATGCTAAAAACCTCTCCAATGTGGCTAAATTGAAATAATTCTGCCAACAAGAGTGGGCTGAAATTCTTCCTCAGTGATGTGAAAGACTCATTGCCAGTTATTGCAAATGTTTGATTGCAGTTCTTGTTGCCGAGGGTGGTACAACCAGTTATTAGGATTTAGGGGGCAATTACTTTTTCACGTGGGGCCAGGCAGGTTTGGATAGCTTTGCCCCCTTGATAAATGAACTCATTTAAAAACTGCATTTTGTATTTACTCTGGTTGTCTTTGTCTAATATTAAAATTTGTTTGATGATCTGAAACATGTAAGCATGACAAATATGCAAAAAAAGAAGAAATCAGGAAGGGGGAAAATACTTTTTCACAGCACTGTATGTTTGACGACAATAATTAAAATCCACAAAACTTCTGCTCTCAGGGTTGGGGTTGCACCAAACACCATTCGCAGGTCAATTTTTTCTGCCACTGCTGTTCTTGGCGTACAAGCTGGTGCTGACTGGCTAACATTATGCGATGGTCCCGGGGCAGACAGGAACAACAGAGATAGCAGTACTTCTTTGTTTAGCTTTGGCAAGAACCATGTGTTTCGACAACTGCTCATGCAATTCCATAGCCTTGACACCCATTGTCCCGAGTTAGATGGATTTGTTGCACAAGGTGCAGCGAGCCTCAAATACGTTTCCCTCCACTCGTGTCAACCAGGTCGAGAAAGAGCTTCTCTCTAACCAGTTATAATTAAATCTGCACTTCCCCGTTCTTCCTGCTCACGAGCCGGTAAACATGAACACCGACTACACTGTTGGGCCGAGTGTGCCCTGATCATTTCTCACCGGGGGCAGAAAAGTTAGCAATTATTGGTTCCTAATTTCAATACAAATTCTCATGTTGGAGCGGGTAAAAATGAGTAGGCTAACGTTACTTTCTATGTAGCTTGGATATTTCCCGAACACATTTAAACACATTATAGGGAATGAGTTCACGTCAACATAGTTCAAGACCCATCACATCAAATTTTAAACCTAAGACTTTTTTAAGGTTTTAAATGAAGATTTATAAATTCAAGAGTTTAAAGACCCCGTGGAAACCCTGATCTATGGTACGAGGGCAGAAGAAACCATAACATCTGGCCAGCAGGAGGCGCTTGAGCAACGTACAAGGCTAAACCAAACCAGCTGTATCCCTTCTGTTTCCTTGAGCAGTGTGAAGCCAGTCATGTGCTGCTCTCAGGAGACTCCAGGCCACGGCCAGCACTGGCACAACCCAGCCCCAGTATGTCAGGAATAGGTTTGACATGAATGCCCTGAAATGTCCCATATTCATGCAAGTTTTTATTTATTTATTTTTTTTATATATGAAAAGAGGGGGTTATAACTGATTGAAGAATTAGTTGGCTTCTATCTGATGCTAATTTAGACAGAGGGTCTCCAAAAAAATATCAATAAGCTAGTCAATGATGAATTAAATGATGAGGGAAAAGATAAGCCAAATCTGCTTTGCAAAAAGGGGGGAAAGTCACATGTTCAGACAGTATTTGAGAACCAAACTGATTTACGATCAGCTTTGTCAGTCAGCTAAAAATGTGTATCCTTTTTTGCGAATATTTGCATGACCTTATCCTAACACAGCATAAAGCTATAGTTACTGTGGACAATATAGCCAGATGTAAATGAGTTCCTTTCAGGTAAAAAGGGACAAAGGAAATGTAACAGCTGTTTAAAATTGTAATTGCAGTTATGGTGGGAACAAAAACTAGCATACGCATGAGGGACCCATGACCAACATTACAAATCATAGATTGAGTTTAAACCTTGTTGTCTGATCGCGCAGACATTTTCCTTTACTGCTGAATTACTGACTACATGCAGAACTTCTAAAAATAGAATGTTCCAGAGCTGAATTAATTTCTTCTTAAGATTCATACTACTTCTCTTGAAACCTGACGTGCAATAACTGCCTTCTTGCCGAAGAGATGCGGGGCTTGAAGCACATGCTTTGCAGAAGACGCATTCTTGCCAGTGACCACCAGAACTGCCAGTTGATATTACAGGGATAGTTGTGGCCTTTCCACAGAACTAAAGATTTAAATCCAGGGGAAAAATAAATAAATAAATAAAAAGCACTTTGTCAGGTAGGGTTCCAAGGAGCAGTCATTTAATCATTCCCAGATTTGCAATCTCTCTTGGAGTTTCCTGCCCAGGAATTGATCATATATTATTCAGATTTTAATTGACCTTTGCAGTGCAATTAATTCACGAAATGGCTCCTCTGAAGAAGGTTATCAGTCTCGCTGAATTTTTGACAGAAACTCTTGGCTAAGGGACAAGGAATCATCTAGAAAGGCCCAAACTCTAGATGCTCCCATTCACACCTCAGAAAAAAAAAACATTACAAAAATACCTGCCCATCAAAAAAAAAAAAAGAATTCTGTTCTTGCACTTGATAGAAATGGTTGCAACTGTGAACAATAACATCAATAAGCCAAGGGTACCGAACTGAATAAAATCTGATTAAAAACACCCTTGTCCGTTAGTACCGGTGTTTGGCCCCAAAGCAGGTGAAGCACTACAGCACGTGCATCTCTAAAAAAAGGCAATGACTGGTAGTCCTGAATACTAGGGACCACAGTCCAAGTGCATCTTTCTTGTTCCAACCTCAACGATGCCAACAGGTTCCTCATTATCTTTACATGATGTCTCTCTTTTCATGGATGGCAGCAGTCCAGTAAAATGGGATTTCTTTGCACACCACTGCCTCAGGTTTGTGAAAACAGGATTGGATGTCTGAATCGTCATATGTAACAAAACGCTAATTGCTGGAGGAAGTCTGGCTATCTGCAGAAAGTAAAAAAAAAAAAAAAAAATTGACAGCGGCTTCAACTTTGCCGAAAACAACCTTTTAAAATTGTGGAATAAATGGAGTCTTTAGCCCAAGTTGAGCACCAAACTACAATATCCAAACAGGCATACAAAAGAACATTGCTTATTAACAATTCTGGATACTAATGTTGCAAGTGCGGAAAATACTTATGTTATTTTGAAAAATGGAGAAGATTTAATTCTCTGAAAAGGTTTCAGCAGTTAATATATTTTATACAATTAAACTGAATACAGTGGAGGGACATCAGTGGGTCATTTGTTGTTTGAAAAATGTGTGTGCATGGCATAAGAGCTTTCTTCATTTATTTATGCAGGTTGAGATTCAAAGCAGTTTTCATGACACCTTTTGCTTTGTCTCACTCAGTATTTGTACGCAATAAAGAGGTTTGTTTACTTGTCCATGGTTTGCATGCGCAATCTGGTCGAACATATGGATTGCTACTGCCATGCCGATGTCTCCATATATTGTGAAATGACTCATTTACCCTGACCCCTGAAAGGCTAGACATACAGTTGGGTTCGAAAAAATAGCAGTTCAACATCAAAAACCTGATGAACCACTGTTATTAGTAGTAGTGATATTTGTGCATGGTAAATAATTTACTTGATGTGGTAATGCAATAGAAAAACAACAGACCCAACTGCCATAACATGCACCATGCTTGTTCTGAGTAATTGACTCATTTATCGAAAGGGGCATGTTCAAAATAATAGCAGTGCGGAGTTTAGAGAATTCATTCATTCTGTGAAGAAACAGGTGACTTGAACCATCCTTTATTAAGGAAGAAGGGAAGCAAATAAATCACACGTCCTTATGGATATATTTCTGACTGAATTGCGAAGTAAAATGGGCCGTTCCAAACACTGTTCGGTAGAACAATGTCATTTGATGAAAAAGGTCACTGGAGAGGGGAATCGTGTAAAGAAGTGCAGAAAATTTTAAGCTGCTCAGTTAAAATGATCTAAAATCCTTTAATATGGCAACAAACACCTGAAACATGCGGAAGGACAACGGGTAACTACTGTTAAAACGGATATAAGAATAGTCAGAATGGCAAAGATTCTGCCAATCATCACCTCTAGAAAAGTCAAAGATGATGTAAAATTACCTGTTTGTGCCATTACAGTCAAAGGACATTTGATCAAAGCTATCAGCAAGAAGCCCTTGCAAAGCACCACTGTTCAAAAACAGCATGCACAGAATTGGTCATCTGTGCCGTTTCATGGGCTACTTGAACACGGAATTTAAAATGACCATAGGCCTACATCTTTTTAAATTCTGTGCTCAAGTAGTTTTTTTGTCTCATGATGCATTGTGTGGAAGAGAAGTTGCAAAATGGCTACCAGGTAAGATTATCTTTCCAGTTCTTCTGGTAGATATGTTAAAGATTGTAATTATATACACGCTTTGGCACACTACAACTGTTCATTACCATAACAGGGTATATTTAAAATACCTGTAGTTTTGAAGATAATTATTTTATGTTTTGTGGAAAAGTAACTTTTATAGACCCAAACTGTTAGTGAAAATATTTCTGCAGAGTCATTCTAGCTATGCTAATTATTGCTAGCAACATGGGACTGCCATTAATTACCGTAATATATACTAGGCTGTTACGGTAATGAAATTAAGTGCTACGGTAATTTATTATATATGCATAATCAGGGCACCAAATTTTGTGGCTGGTTTTCTTAGGGTTATACTGTAGGGTTGATTGGCATTGGGTGTTGTTTGGTTTCCTAGGGGTTGGTTGGTACTAAGAGTAGTAGTAGACAGAAAAGGAGATCAACTATACTGAACAACAAAAGAAACGCAAGTTAATTACAGGCAGACTGGAAAATAATTTTGCGTGCAATTGTTTTAACCAATCAAATTTATTACTAGCGCATGCACATTTACACTCATTTCATCAAACTTTTCTTTATTTGCGGTCTGTAACCTCTGATCAATATAGAATAACTGGATTGCTGACATGATAGAGAACTGCGTTGGGAGGTCGAAGTAAGCGGAAGTGGTCAAGCGGCCATTTTACTATTCCCGGAAGTAAGCAACAGTTATATAGTATTCTAAGGCGGAGGAGCACTAATGTGCAGCCTTGCAATGCAAAGCGACATTTTTTTGGGGGGATGTGGCGAGACAGTGCACTGGCTGTAGTGAAGATGGATACAAATAAATTAATTTCAACTAATATATTGCTTATTGTTAGCCACTGGCGATCTACCTTAACGGCAGATAATGTGTCAACGTAAGCTCAGCAAACATTTATTATTGGAACAACTCAAATTAATGTTCGCTAACATGATCCATCAGGTTAATCTAAAGCTACCTAGATTACCGAACTGAAGTTAACCAGATCAATCAATGTCACATGGCATAAATGAGATAATCCATCAAAACTGCTGTGAAACGCTGTCTATAATATTAGACCAGACCAACTACAAAACAAAACCAGGTGTTGACTGGTCAAATCATTAAGGCTAATGTTCTGCTGACACTCAATTCCCATTGATGGACAAATTTAATTATGCCAGCTTATCAATTAGGATATAACGTCAGAGCTTCTTAAATAGAAAATGTGATTCATACTCAACAATGAATGGTCGGCAGTTTTACATACATCTCCACAATGCACAACTCACTTCACTTCTCATGTGAACGCTGATTTAGCGACCTTGATAAGTTTACATTGTGTTCTCTTCAGTGAACCCACTTTTGCTTCGTGGCAGCTACTGAGTGAAGACAGTGCAAGAGAAAACTCAGTACAAGACATTCACAGCGACTTACATATGCGTTATGCGCGACTGAATCTCACACCCAGTGTTTCTGAAATAAAGACAACGGCTGGCAAAATGCGAGCTAACGGCTAATTTATTTTTTCATTAAGTTTTTAAATCCCCCCACACAGAATAATAAAAATATATGCAGGATTCTTCAGTCTTCAGACTTCAATTTCGGTGTACCACTGCCCCACTCAGGCGAGAGGTAGAAAAATCCATATAAATTTCCTAGGGAATGCACTCATCGGTATGTGCATATTGTCAAATGGTGATGTTGTACACAGAAAATGTTAAAGGCACGTTCAACTGCTGCCTACTGTAGTTAAATCTACGGTCCTTGAGGCATTTTTCGTACAGTCAGGTCGAACTGATAAGGAAACCTAAAATACCGCCTCTTCCATGTCTGTGAAAAGATATCTTCTCAATTAATTATATCGTTGGCTGCAACGTGTTCAATGCGAGTAATGTACTGAGAGATTATAGTTAGGCATACCAATATGGTGGCGCCGCTGGCGCGGTTACTTCAAAATAATGATGTCATCAGCTATCCAGTTCTTATACATAGATCAGTGTCTCTAACAAATTCCTGTGATTTTTAAAGGTACATTGTGCAGGAATTTCTCCCATAAAGCAGTGAAATTGTATTTTGCATTCAAACAGTGCTTTTCAAAAGCGTGTTGCAACTATGGTAGCTGTTATGTACCAAGAAGGTATGACATCATGTTATCCAATACCACTTCACTATACTACGCTGAACTGCTGTCTACGATGGAGTGTTTGTTTTCAATACAAACTCTCAGACCGCTTTCGCACAAGGTACGATTGTTCGGTACCATGCCACAGTGCGATTGTCCCCTCTCCCCGCTTGTCAGCTTACTCATTATTAATATCGTACCATACCTGAGTTTGCCAAATTTCCAATTCAGCTCGTTGCAGTATCCACCTTGGTAGTTTTAAATGGGGAGATACAGCACCCTCCATAATTATTGGCACCCCTGGTTAAGATGTGTTTTTAGCTTCTAATAAATTCTGTTTTTTTTTTCTAAATAATATAGGACCATAATGAAAAAAAGTTTTAATTCAAGTGCGGAAAAAATCCAACATTCAGAAATAATTCTTTTACATCAAATCATGTGTGCCACAATTATTAGCACCCCTGATGTTAAGACTTTGTACTAATCCCTTTTGCAAACAAAACAGCACCTAATCTTCTCCTATAATGTTTCACAAGATGGGAGGATACAGAAAGAGGGATCTTCGACCATTCCTCTTTGCACAATCTCTCTAAATCATCCAGCGACCTGGGTCCTCTCCTCTGCACTCTCCTCTTCAGCTCACTCCACAGGTATTCAATGGGGTTGAGGTCTGGGGACTGAAATGACCATGGGAGGAGCTTGATTCTGTGTCTGGTGCACCATTTCTGTGTAGATTTGGCCACATGTTTAGGGTCATTATCTTGCTGAAAGACCCAGTGATGAACCATCTTTGGCTTTCGGGCAGAGGCCACCAGATTTTGATTTAAAATGTCCTGGTATTTCAAAGCGTTCATGATGCCATGCACCCTAACAAGGTTCCCAGGGCCTCTGGAAGAGAAACAGGCCCACAGCATCATCGATCCTCCCCCATACTTCACAGTGGGCAAGAGGTGCTTTTCTGCATACTCATCTTGTGTTCCGCCAGACCCACTTAGTGTTTGTAGCCAGAAAGCTCTATCTTGGTTTCATCTGACCAAAGCACACGGTCCCAGCTGAAGTCCCAGTACCGCTGAGCGAACTCCAGACATTTGCGTTTATGATTGTGAGAAAAGGTTTTCTTCCGAGCATGCCTCTCAAACAGCTTGTTGGCATGTAGATAGTGCCTGACGGTTGTTTTGGAGACTTTGTGACCCCAAGATGCTACCATTTGTTACAATTCTTTAACAGTGAGCTTTTGAGAACTTTTTATTTCTCTTACTATCCTCCTCATTGTGTGTGGTGGCAAAATAACCTTGCGTCCTCGTCCAGGCTTGTTTACCACTGTTCCAGTTATTTTAAGCTTCTTAATGATTCCTCTGACGGTAGATATGGGCAGGTGCAGGCAAGTGGCTATTTTCTTGTAGCCATTGCCTGACTTGTGAAGGTCGACACACATCTGCCTTACTTGAATGGTGTGTTCCTTTGTTTTTCCCACGTTGAAGAGTGGATAAGAGAAATGGCCTCTGTGTCACGTCATATTTATACCCCAGGGAAACAGGAAGTGATGAATTACTAATTAAATGTTCCAAGATACTCTGATCAACTTTGTAAACTACTGTAGAAATGACAGAAATACTTCAATTACATTTATTTCCTAGGAATTGTTAGGGGTGCCAGTAATTGTGGAACAGGTGATTTTATGAAAATTTATTATTTCTTAGTCAGGGATTTTTTTTCCCTTAAAATTCACTTGAGTTAAAGGTTACATTTTTCTACAATTTTCAGTGTGCGAGTATGCTTCTGCAATAAAAACTGAATTTATTTTTAGCCTTTTAACACATCTTATCCAGGGGGGCCAATAATTATGGAGGGCGCTTGCGTAACTCTTGCGTAGAGAGAATTCCGTATCTAATCTTCACTTTTTTCTGGGTTTTTATTTGCCAGTGCAATTTTAAAATCGCGCCTATATGTTTTGGGGGATTTTATTATTGAGAGGGGGCTTTAGAATATTGATATCACAAATGCGTGCCGTAGCAACTCCGTGTGCCATCAGGAACATGGATTACCACCACATAGCAGCACAAGAAATTAAATTTAAAATTTTCTTGACTGAATTTCAGTTGCTGAATCATAAAAATTGCTAAAATTGCTCCCTACAACTGTCAAACGCGAGTCTGTCATCTTGGATTTGTCCGGAGACACCTGTCAAACAATAAAATTACATCTTGATGGCAGGCGTGAGACCATCATTTACCACCGTTGTCCATTTTCATTAGAAACGTACTGATGGAGGTAGCGGACATGATGAAATGCAACCCTTATTCCATGAAACATAGCCTATGCTGCTATTCACCAACAACGCCGTTTACCTACGCATGTTCTACTGTTATGCTGCCTATATGAAGAATTACACAACCAAGCAATGAAAAAAGCTTGTAATTTAGACAGTAACATTGACTTACCAGTCGAGAAGAAAGCAGGCAACTTCAGCGTCCCTCTGAAAATCTCTCTCTGTCATTAGCTTTTTCCACCTGAGAAAAACTACCCTAATGTTACCCTCATTTTTTGAGGTCCGCCATAGTCTAATTTACTGCCGCCATAATCTCAAAATGCACACTTTGCACTTGTTGAGCATACATGCGCACGTTTATATTTAAAAAAAAAAAAAAGAGAAAAGGTACTGGAAGATGCGGAATTTGCATAATTCCCCCCCTTCCCCCCTCTAAAAAAAAAAAAATGTGAGTGACCCCCCCAGACATCGGTCAGCCACCTCATGCCCCCATATTCTCCAAAAATTCTGTGGGAAACACTGTTATTAATGTGGATGCTGAGTCAGCATTCACACTATTATCTAAATTTTTAGATTTTCTTATTATTCTGAGCTCTTCCGCCATTTTTTGCAGTGTAACTAGTCCTTCATACTTTGTGCTAAAGAAACCATTCAAATATCAAAACATTCAGCTTGTTCAGGAAATTAGGGCTTCCATTCAACTTTTTGAAGATATTTATACAAAACCCAAAACCAGTGAAGTTGGCACGTTGTGTAAATCGTAAATAGCAACAGAATACAATGATTTGCAAATCCTTTTCAACCTATGTTCAATTGAATACACAGCAAAGACAAATTACTTAATGTACGAACAGGTAAACTTTGTAATTTTTTGCAAATATTAGCTCATTTGGAATTTGATGCCTGCAACATGTTTCAAAAAAGCTGGCACAAGTGGCAAAAAAGACAGAGAGTTGAGGAATGCTCATCAAACACTTATTTGGAACATCCCACAGGTAAACGGGCTAATTGGGAACAGGTGGGTGCCATGATTGGGTATAAAAGCAGCTTCCCTGAAATGCTCAGTCATTCACAAACAAGGATGGGGCGAGGGTCACCACTTAGTGAACAAATGCGTGAGCTGATTGTCGAACAGTTTAAAAACATCATTCTTCAACAAGCCATTGCAAGAAATTTAGGGATTTCATCATCTACGGTCCGTAATATCGTCAAAAGGTTCAGAGAATTGAGAAATCACTGCACGTAAGCAACAAGGCCGAAAACCAACATTGAATGCCCATGACTTTCGATCCCTCAGGCGGTACTGCATCAAAAACCGACATCAGTGTGTAAAGGACATCACCACGTGAGCTCAGGAACACTTCAGAAAACCACTGTCAGTAACTACAGTTCATCGCTACATCTGCAAGTGCGAGTTAAAACTCATCATTTATCAACAGCACCCAGAAACGCCGCCAGCTTTGCTGGGCCCAGGCTAATCTTAGATGGACTGATGCAAAGTGGAACAGTGTTCTGTGGCCTGACCAGTCCACATTTCAAATTGTTTTTGGAAACTGTGGACGTCGTGTCCTCCGGACCAAGGAGGAAAAGAACCATTCGGACTGTTATAGGCGCAAAGTTCAAAAGCCAGCATCTGTGATGGTATGGGGGTGTATTACTGCCTAAGGCATGGGCAACTTACATATATGTGAAGGCACCATTAATGCTGAAAGGTACATACAGGTTTTGGAGCAACATATGTTGCCATCCAAGCAACGTCTTTTTCATGGACGCCCCTGCTTATTTTAGCAAAACAATGCCAAGCCACATTCTGCACATGTTACAACAGCATGGCTCCGAAGTAAAAGAGGGCGGGTACTAGACTGGCCTGCCTGTAGTCCAGACCTGTCTCCCATTGAAAATGTGGGGCATTTTGAAGCGTAAAATATGACAACGGAGACCCCGGACTGTTGAACAACTTAAGCTGTACATCAAGCAAGAATGAGAAAGAGTTCCACCTGAAAAGCTTCAAAACTTGGTCTCCTCAGTTCCCAAACGTTTACTGAGTGTCGTTAAAAGGAAAGGCGATGTAACAGTGGTAAAAAGGCCCCTGTGCCAACTTTTCTGCAATGTGCTGCTGCCTTTAAATTTTAAGTTAATGATTATTTGCAAAAAAAAAAAAAAAAGTTTCTCAGTTTGAACATTAAACATCTTGTCTTTGCAGTGTATTCAATTGAATATAAGTTGAAAAGGATTTGCAAATCATTGTAGTCTGTTTTTATCTACGATTTACATAACGTGCCAACTTCACCAGTTTTGGGTTTTGTTCTTTTTAAAGTATTAAAAAGAAAATTTTTCCTCATTCAAATTGAATGGAGAGAATGTTCAAATCCTTCAAATCTTCAGCCTCTTTAAACTTTAACTACTTTAGCATACTGAAGCTAGAGGCTTCTTTAAAACGCTCTCAAGACTTCCAGCTATTTAGTGATCATTCAACTTTTTAATATCTTTTATACTTTTTATGAATTGCTCTTAATTATTTGAAAATATTATGGTATACATTGTATTGATTGTGGTTGCATTAAACCTTCTGTTATTCTAATATGAATTTCTCATTGTCTTTTTGGAAAGTCAAGCTTAATTTGTCATTACCCAAGACAATCTAATCATTCAGTAATTCTACTATAGCCTTACATGGTAAACAGTAAAAAAGATTGGACCATTTAGATTAATTTGTGAATTCTAAAAACATGTATTCTAATGATGTATGAATGCCATGCGAGGTCATTACCGTAACAAAGCTTTTCATTACCTTAACAGCTTTTCATTACCGTAACACTTGCTGTGTATGTAAATATTTGGATGGGAATGAGTGATAACTTAAAATTTTATTTTTGCACAGGAGCCATTTGTCAAGTCTTTTCAGATTACTGAATTGATATTTTTTCTTTGTTCAATTTAACATGTAATTTTGTTACGGTAATGAAAATAACTAAAGATATTATATCAATAAAATTTTTCTGAATGTTTACACTATGTGGCTTTTCTAAACTATTAATAGAACATACATGAAAAAAATTAAAGGTCTACCTTTCATACATATTCAGTTATCATCAATTGAAAATGTGTGACGGTAATGAACTTATTTGGTCAATGACTCAATAAAACATTCTGAGAATGTATTAAAAAAACATCTATTGATCTCCCATTTTAATTGAGCCAGTTAATTGAGACCCTGATTGCTACTTATGAGAGAAAAAAACTAGCAAAATTGACCTGAAATTGTTTTTGCAAAAGTCAGGACAGTTTCGTGAGAATCACCCAAATAAAATTATTTTGCCAATGACCCGGCGTTTGATTGGAATGTCCTTTGCTTGTACTTGCATGATAGCAATGCCCAAACGATGACCCACTGCAAAACTGAGCCAATTTCCAAGACAGCAAGCAGGGAAAAATATGCAAAACGTTTTCTTTCGAGAATGGTTTTGATTTGCATAGCGCACACTGATTGGTCACTTTATGTGAGGAATATTTGAGACTACAGACTCTTACTTTTTATTAGCTAAAGTGATGACCTAAAGCTCCATGGTGGATTTGCTGCTGTGCCCCAATGGTAGCGGCAGACTTTGCTGTGGTGCCCCTTATATGGAGGCACATTTGCCAAGGTGCCCCTATATTTTCAGCATGGACCACGGCAACTTTTGCCATGCCCCTTCTCACCTGTAGTTTGAGGCCTGTAATGGAGTGGCCAGCTCAATCCCCCAACCTCACCCCAATTGAAAACTTGTGGGGTGACATTAAAAATGCAGTTTTTGAAGCAAAACCCAAAAATTCATAGGAACTGTGGAATGTAGTTTGTTCATCCTGGGCTGAAATACCCAGTTTCTGAGTGCCAGAAGTTGGTTGACTCACTTTGCAGATGTGCAGCAGTCATCAAACACAATGCTTATGCAACTAAATATTAGTACAGTGATTTACAGTGAAGTTCAATCTTGAGATAAATTTAAGTGTTTGAGTTTGAAAATAGTTGACACTGCTATTTTTTGAACAGATTAATATTCCTTTTCTTCCTATAAATGAATAACACAGACTTGATTAAATTTGTTCATGCTTTAATTTGGAATTGGATGCGTAATGTTTACACAACATTTGAAATCTGGAGCTGAAGATTATTAAAGGATATTTGCACTTCTTTCACATTTTTTAACGCACTGCTATCTTTTTGAACGCAACAGTACCAATAGTATGAAATACTTTTATAAAAGTATTTGGCGGATGGATATACTGAAATAATGTTTGTTACTTTTGATTACACTGATTCATCACTGGGTTCATAAATATTTGGACATTGAAGTTCCATAACATGCTCGAGTTGAATAATAAATATGAGCTCAAAATTCTGACTTTCAGCTTCAATTTTAGGACTTGAACATCCAAACTGTGTGAATGGTGTAGGTATTACAGCACTGTTCACGTGGTCCCCCTTCTTACGAGATCAAAAGTAATTGGACTATATGCAAGTAAAAGGTCCACAGTAGATTTCAAGTGAGTCATTTGGAATCGGTTCCTCAGTCTGTTGACTCTCCAAATGAAGTCCTAGGAGTTGTCACTGCCTGTGAAGCAAACAAACATTTGGCTGGGGAAAAAAAAATAAAAAAATTCTGGGAGATAGCGGAGCTGTTCATGGCTAATACACAAGCTATGAAATGCATTTGTCACAAAAAACTGCGCTGGTGACCTCTGGAACACAAAAAGGCTTGGGATACTATAACTGCAAAAAAGCTGGATGAAAGGAGAGTCCTTTCCTAAGTGAAAAGCCAGGAGATCGGCTTCTCTGTATCAATGCCAACAACCAAAAGAAGACTTCCGAGGTAATATTTTGGTTTACAACGAGATGAAAAACAGAAAGGCCAGATAAGAGTTTGACATCCAGCATCAATAAAATCCTGTACATTTCAGGAACAACAGACCATGGACTGATGAGGCCAAGATCAAGTCAATAGAAAGGAGCAACTCCATGATGGAACAGTTGAAGGATGAATTCTGAATGGTTTAGGTCTATTTTCTATGCTCAGACTCAGCCAAATGCTTTGAGAATCATTCGATGGTGCCTCACAGTGTAGATGGACAATAACCTGAAGTATATTGCGAAAGAAACTCAAAACCTGAAGGCAAAGAAGTGCAATATTCCACAGTGGGCAAATCAGTCACCTGACCTCATCTGAGCTGCGGTCACTCTATTGAAGGCTTGGCAGAGCATTATCAGGGGAAAAACCGAGCATCAGGTGAGGTTTATGGGTTCCAAACTTTAAGCAGTTGTTAACTGCAAATAATTTCCGGCTAAATGTTAAAAATATCCCTCAGCCCGATGTCGAAGTTATTGGAGACGCCCGCCCGCTCGCTGCCCGCCCAACCGCACGAAGGATAGCAATACCCCTTCAGCCTTGAGGGCTGAGGGGTAAAAATGACTATATAATTTATGATTATTAGCATGACCAATTACTTTTGAGCCCCTAAAACTGAAGGGCTATACATAAAACTGCTTATAATTACTGTTCATGCAAAATTTTTGACAAAATGTTTCAGCAGACAGTCTGCTTCAAGCACATTTTGATTTCAAATCTACTGTGGCCGCTTACAGAACCAAACTGTTCTAATATTCACAGTCCAAATACTTTTGGAACTGACAGTAAAAACTATTCATTTAATTACTATAATTCACTTTAATTATTTCAATTATTTGCAGTATACATATGAAATTGAGCTGTATTAAAATTTCTCGTAAGAATGTTGAATTTGTTAGAATGGGGGGGGGGGGGGTAGAGAGAGAAAGAGAAAGTGCAGCTAACATTTGGACATCAGCATGTTACAAAGTGACTAAGTTGTTTTTGTTTGCAAACAAAAATAAATTCTTGTGAAAATCAAACACTGGAGTTTTATTCATTTGGAAATATGGAAAAAGACTGCCCGTTTTCCCTTCTGGGTTAAACCCGTTAAGTGCTAAGCATTATTCTGGCTTGAGAAAGGCAATAATATATAACCACTCAGCACCATTAAAACTGCTTGGGTGAGGTATGTACTGTATTTGTGGCAAATTGAAGTATCAATTGATTTTTATTGCTTTTCCAGTGAGGCATGAGAGGAAATAAAGAAAAGCATGTGGTATTGTAATCCTGACGCGCACCACGTGCACGCGCCAAGCACTTCAGTGATAAACACTGAGCTGTTCGTGATGTGTACAGTGACACTTGACTTGTTCTTTTTGGTGTGGTCAATAGTCTACATACAGCCAACAACAACAACAAAAAAAAATGCTTCTGCATCAACAAAATGGAACGGCTTGTCACACAGGAGAGAGAAAAAGAGCCTTTAGCATGTTACGGGCAGATCTCAGCTGCTGAGAGGTGGCGCATCATTTGCACTATCGCCGTTCAACAATCAGTTGGCTGTCTATTTGCCACAAATACAGTACATACCTCACCTGTGCGTTTTTAATGGCGCCGAGTATACATTCCAAAGCAGACCATATTACAAATCTTGTACATGTAAAAATATACAATGCCCTTTCAAAAAAAGTTGCACACTAATACTTCTTTGGCCACGTTTTGAAGTATTGTCTCGAAACTCTAATACAATGTGACAGCATTTATTTCCAACCAGATTTGCATTCATTTTTGGCCAAGATATTGTATTGTCCGTTGGCGAGTCAAGCCACTCCATTAGGCCTTCTGCAGCACATCCTTACGACTTTCAATTGGTTAAGGTTCAGACTCTGTGGTGGCCAATGAATGTGTGAAAATGATCCCGCATACTAAATGAACCACTCTTTCACAATTTCAGCCCAATGAATCTTGGCATTGTCATCCTGGAATATGCCTGTGCCATCAGGGATTTAAAATGTCCACTTATGGGTTACTGGTCATTCAGTATATTCAGGTAGACTGCATAACATTACTGAGCCAAGACCTGACCAATTACAGAAACCTCAGATCATAACACTGCCTCCAAAGGCTTGACAGTTAACACTATGAATGATGGGTGCATTGCTTCATGGGTATCCTTTCTTACCCTCATGCCTATCCCTCCAGAATAGGGTGAATAGGGACTCTTAAAACCACATGACTTCTTCCCATTGATCCACAGTTCAATTTTTATGCTTCCTTGCAACCTGAAGTCATTTTTTCCCCTGATGAGCCTTGCAAGCAAGTGGCTTTCTTGTGGGCACGCAGCAGTCCCACTTCTCCAAGTTCTTGTCACATTGTGGGTGTGGAAATGCTCTTACTTTTACAATTAAACACAGCAGTGAGTCTACACCGTGTCTACACCGTGTCCCAAAAGTTCATGCACCACAGAAAAAGTCAACTCAGATTGTGTATATTCAACAGAATGGGTTTATTTAAAAGCCAGTGTATCCCCCCCCTGCATCTGAATTACTGCCCTCAGCCTGGGGAGCATAGAATGCACTAGGTTGTTAAAAGGCTCAAAGTTGTCCCGCTCCCACACAGACCTCACACTGAGCTGCTTCATGGTGGTAGGGAGTGGGCTGTGGAAGACCCGACTGTTCGAGATACCCCAGGAGTTCTCAATTGGGTTGAGGTACGGGGAGTTGGGTGGCCATTCCTCTTTGCGCAGAAAGCCAGGAAGCTGCTCACAACGGCTGAGTTGAACAAGCAGTATGTGCAGGGGCAACATCTTCCAGACCAAGACCATTTCCGCACGCCTGTTGAACATCTTCCTAGCAGTGACGGTGCCCGTTTTCTGGTGAGTATGGGAAGTTGCACTGGCTGTTCCTGATGTAATACTCAGCATTGATGGTAGTGCCCTGGGCTACAAAATGCAACTCCAACAGCCCTGAAGATGACATCGCCCCCCAGACCATGCAATGGGCGCTGAACTTGACTTGTTCAGAAGGTGGCACTTTCTTTCGATTGTCAGTGAAGTTATGGTCGTTTTGGCTGTTGGGAGTTGGAAAAAAGTAGAGTGGGCACTCATCAGAGAAGACTCAGTTTTCCCAGTTTGGCAAGTTGCAGTTTGGTAAGGTGAGGAATCCGCTGTCTTCTGTCTGCTCTCAGACCCAGTTTGTCAGTCAGAAAACGATGGATGGTACTCTGAGAGACTGCTTCCCCATGATTCTTCAATCTTCGACTGAGTCTGCGGCAGGATTGTTGTCTCTTTCCCTTAGCCTTTCAGATGAGGTGCTTGGCCTTGGTACTCAGGACTGAGGGGCGACCTGCACTGGGCTTGTCTACAAGGGAGTCACAACTCTGTGTTTCTGCCACCACTTCTTCACCCATCGTATGCTCCTGCCAAGGTCCTGTGCTACCTCCCTGCAATTTTTCCCTGTCCTGCGCCAGGCAATGGCTTGAGCATGGACCTGAGGTTCTGAAAGAGAGGCCTATCCAGGTTTTTGCTGGGCCATCATGGCAGCACTACCAAAAAGGTTCTCTCAGTGACAGTTCTCTCTTGTTCCATGGTCAACCAAGAAATTTATAGGCCTCTCGCACACAGATAAACTAATTAAACAACCTCAAAACACCTGGCTGACCAGGTGTAACCCATTTTGGAGGCAAAATGTTGCCCATTGGGGTGCATGAACTTTTAGGACACGGTGTACTGCTGATTTTTTAATGATGAGACTTCACTAAGCATTTTAGTGATCTCCGATTGCAATGTTTGATGATTTTTATCCTACCCATTTCTTTTAATGAATGAAGTTGTCAGTACACCACTATCCATTCTGGTTCTAATACATTCTAGGACAGTTTGTGACTCAGTCAGTGACTCAGTCTCCTAAGCAGTTTCCTTTGCTTGATGTTGGCCAATAATTTGCCCCTCTTGAAACACAGTAACATTTTTTCAACGACCATGAGATTCATCTTCTGAGGTTCTTGGGTAAGAAATGAGAAGCTTCACAGTGACTCTGTCAGGGTTAAAATAATTATTGCGAGCTGAAACATATTTATCACTGCAATAATGATTCAATCATAGGCTCTGAAGAGTTTGCTTTTTAAAATCCAAACTGACTTTTTTTTGGGCAGGCAGTCTATTTAGCGTAAATAAAACGCTTAAGACCAGAAGAGGGAATGACAAAAAGGAGACAGAACTGAGATGAAGTACGCATGCTTGGGGAGAGAGGCTTCAAAGGGGAATATGACATGCAGAACTGCAGCTTACTTTCTTCACAGGTGTTGGTTTCATGGATCCATAAAAATCTCCTTAGTTTTGAAATGGCAAGTTAAACTTAGAAAACACAGTGCACTTAACAGTTTTTATTAAATATGCAAAAAGATAAAAGCAGGTTAAGTTATTCACATAATAATTGTAGACAAAAAAAATTACCTATGCTAACATGCAACAAATTGTGGAGAGCGGATGACAAGTGGACCGAAAGACGTCTAGGGTTTCCCCAATATTTTTTCTTGCTATTTATAGCTATAAACAGTACATTTGTTTACATTCCTTTTCATTTTACACATAATATAAGACAAAAGCTTTATGGTGAGCTATTGAGTTTAGTAATAGTAAATGCATAATCAAGGAAAGTAGTAATACAATGTACTGGAATACTGTATTGTCAAATTCCCAGTGAATGGACCGGTACCAACTTTCTCTACGCCCGTGGTTTAAAATGAAATCTAAGCATACATCTTGCACATGAATTCACCAATTTTTTCCAATTCCTTAAAATTTTAAATGAGTCACATTTAATGGTTTTACCAACAAATTAAATAGAATTCCTGATTCATAAACACTGCAGCATTCCACCCTTCATATGAAAACACCTAATCAAACGTCCACTTCATTCACAACATTCTGTAAGAATTATACTTTAAATATCTTATTACTCAAAGTATAGTATAAGTAAATAAATTATTGTGATGGACGTGGGAGGTATTAAAAAAAAAGAACTGTTCAGGGTGATTCTTATTGCATTTCATCACAATTAAAATCGCTGATATGTCAAATTCAAATATGAGATATTAAACTTCAAAGCGTACTGTAATCAAATGGAAAGAAGCAGGTGGTGTTCACACAATACAGAATTTGCATACCTGAGCTCTGAATTCTCTCTGCAGCAGATTGCTTTGCTCTTACTGTCCAGCGATCAGTCTACGGTGGTCAGAACAGTATGCTTACGGATCAGAATGTTTGTAATGGGGTGCGCAGTACGTCAACAGTCACGAAAGTACAGCAATGCTGAACAGTGGGGGGTATAGAAGGGGGTGCTAATGTGCTCAATCCTCAGGAGAACAAAAATGAAAAAAATTGTAACAGTTCCCACAGAAACAAAAGGTGGGGCGTGATCAGTACTCCTCCTGTGCCTGGGCTTCCTCCTCTGGGGCCTGCTGCTCAGGGTCATCCCCAGGGTCACCCGCTCCCTCCTGTTGAAAAAAATAGCAGCAGTCTTGGTATTCCAAATCAATGGCTTTCAAATGAAACAATTTGTGCATGGAACTCCATTTTTAGGGGCTCACAGGTAATAGGACATGATCATTGGTATAGGTAGGTAACTAACACGATCATACTACCGATTTTAGGCAGGCTTTACATAACTACAATGTTTAAATTTCTGCAAATTTCTTCTACTGCCTAGACTGAGAAATTTGCATTCATTTATCATAAATTGTCCACCAGATGACACGTTTGGCTAATGACAATTTCTGGCTCTTGGGTAGTTGATATAAGTACAGATTGTATTCTGCATTTCTTGTATGCTTGCCATCATGTATCAACAAGGATCGCGCTACCCGGTCGCCAAATCGCTATTGGCGAATGTTGCTCCAATCTGGCGACTAAAAACCTGAAGGTGACGAAAAATTTGGCGAAGAGCATCATTTTGCTCCAGCAGTACATAGAATCAATCTTCCTGTCTGTCATGCGTATCGCCTCTCATATTCCCCATTCCACATCAAAAAGTCCGCTTCAGCCCCTCCCCTCAGTGAAATTGCGATACACACACTGCTGGGCCGTCCACTCTCAATCTCACAATAACTGCATGCTTTCCGCTCATCATAATTTATTCAAAAACTGCTTGCGCCGCGGTGTGGTATACAGAACTACTTGGGGATTGCCGCTCGTCTAGTTGGGCCATATGCTGGTTCCCTGCGCCACAATATAGGCGCAAAATGGGAGCAAACTGTCACAAGACTGGCAGGAACCTACCATCTGTACCCAAGCATCGCTTCCATACCGTGCACGCCAAGGTTCTTTATCATTATTATTAAAACAACATTGCAGTCTCTTATGCATAAACTAGGATCAAAAGACAGTGTCCCCCCTCATCCAACCAGACCCTCATGTTCGTTGCCTGTTCACGTCATGCATGTGCCGGTATTTGAATATGCTCGCTCCGTGGCCAGACTTTTTTTTTCCCACCTTGAACACAATCATTGACAGGACCGGATTTTACCAATGCATTTTCTTTTCTTTTGCGTCCACTAGTCTTAAAGGAAATCTGACCTTTTAGAGTGAGTTTAATGCAAATTCATGCAGCGAATTGCTTGATGTACAGCTTAAGTCGTTCAACGGTCCAGGGTCTCTGTTGTCATATTTTACACTTCATAATGCGCCACACATTTTCAATGGGAGACAGGTCTGGACTACAGGCAGGCCAGTCTAGTACCCGCACTCTTTTACTACGGAGCCATGCTGTTGTAATACGTGCAGAATGTGGCTTGGCATTGTCTTGCTGAAATAAGCAGGGGCGTCCATGAAAAAGATGTTGCTTGGATGGCAACATATGTTGCTCCAAAACCTGTATGCACCTTTCAGCATTAATGGTGCCTTCACATATGTGTAAGTTGCCCATGCCTTAGGCACTAATACACCCCCATACCATCACAGATGCTGGCTTTTGAACTTTGCGCCTATAACAGTCCGAATGGTTCTTTTCCTCTTTGGTCCGGAGGACACGACGTCCACAGTTTCCAAAAACAATTTGAAAAGTGGACTCGTCAGACCACAGAACACTGCTCCACTTTGCATCAGTCCATCTTAGATGAGCTTGGGCCCAGCGAAGCCGGCGGCGTTTCTGGGTGCTGTTGATAAATGGCTTTCGCTTTGCATTGTAGAGTTTTAACTTGCACTTGCAGATGTAGGGACGAACTGTAGTTACTGACAGTGGTTTTCTGAAGTGTTCCTGAGTCCATGTGGTGATGTCCTTTACACACTGATGTCGGTTTTTGACGCAGTACCGCCTGAGCGATCGAAGGTCACGGGCATTCAATGTTGGTTTTCGGCCTTGTCGCTTACGTGCAGTGATTTCTCCAGATTCTCTGAACCTTTTGACGATATTACGGACCGTAGATGATGAAATCCCTAAATTTCTTTCAATAGCTCGTTGAGGAATGTTGTTTTTAATCTGTTCGACAATCAGCTCATGCATTTGTTCACTAAGTGGTGACCCTCGCCCCATCCTTGTTTGTGAATGACTAAGCATTTCAGGGAAGCTGCTTTTATACCCAATCATGGCACCCACCTGTTCCCAATTAGCCCGTTCACCTGTGGGATGTTCCAAATAAGTGTTTGATGAGCATTCCTCAACTCTCTCAGTCTTTTTTGCCCCTTGTGCCAGCCAACATGTTGCAGGCATCAAATTCCAAATGAGCTAATATTTGCAAAAAATTACAAAGTTTTCCTGTTCGAACATTAATTAATTTGTCTTTGCAGTGTATTCAATTGAATATAGGGTGAAAAGGTTTTGCAAATCATTGTATTCTGTTTTTATTTACGATTTACACAACGTGCCAACTTCACTGATTTTGGGTTTTGTACATGTTCTTAGGCCGAACATGAAAAATTAATCAAGCAAAAATTTCCACTTTTACAGTAAAGCAAAATCAGCAAAAATAGAGCTTGAATATCCTCCACGGATAATCTCCACTCGCAGAAATGATGCCTGCCTGCCTGTCTGTCGCATTATATGGCGTCATCATAATGGCTTTCATTTTCTTATCATCAGCACCTACCAGACTGGCGGTTTATTGCAGTTACTTTGATTGCTTTTCCATAAATCTTTGGCCTGATCTGCATAATCAACCCAGGACTTCAGAACACGGTCGGAATACAACTATTGGTGGGGGTTCCCTAAAAGGTCCTGGTAATTTTGGTCAGAATGCAGGGAAAATATATAAAACTAATGTCAATTACTGAAAAAATATACTTCACAATTTAACCATCGGGTCTCTCAAAAAATTCTAAACACACTGACCTATGGGACTACAGCAGGCAATTCCCGAGGACAGAATAACGCTAAATAATGATTACATTTGCCGTACAGATGATACTCGAACAATGAAGTCATATATAAAATGATAAATTCACCTGCCAAGCTACACACCTGTTAACCAAAATCATTCCCTTTCAACACAATAGTTCAGTTAATTTGCGTGCCATCTCCGTAATATTTCTGAACCCACTCTTCCATCACAATCTCAGGCAAAGACAGGTCTTTCCTCCAGATGACACTGCATTTACCTTTGTGATTGCACTCGGCATTAGTTCCCTATATGGCCACCAAGAACAGAGCCAACCAATTTGACATGGCTTGGGACCAGTGAGGAGATAAAGGCTGGAAGTACTTGAAAACTCACTCGCCCAAAATGCAGTCAAAAGACTGCTTCTTAATGGTGTTAGATGACCAAATATAAATGAATATTCATGAAATTTGACATAAAGCTGTGCAATTTCAAATATGTTACCTCTCGGGGACACTAAGTAGTGAATTTTCGTGCCAGAAGACATCAAACCGCTAAACTTGTGGGCACATTTCCGCAATAATTTTTTTCCCCAGTTCACAGCAGTAATTTTGATTAATATGCAGAAATACGTTAATGTTTGTAACACGAGCACATACAACTCACCAAAGGAAGATGCTTCTTGTCACATTTTCAAATGTAAATCCCCTTAGGCTGTTTACGGTTACATTCGGCTCATTTACTAGATGACACAAGCCTGAATTGAAGTGCGCGGTCCATTTCAAAATAATTGTCTGCCGCGGTACGCTATAAAAAAGGACTCACCGGGGCTTGAAATTAACTTTTTCCCTGGGCAAATTCAAAAAGTATGGAAGCACAAGCCAAAATTTAGGAGTGCACACACCAAAATCTAAGAAGTACCAATATAGATTTTTTTTAACGTTAAAAAACAACAATATAACACTCCACATTAGCAACACGACAGTCTCCAACTAATGAAAGTTCTTAAACAATATGCAGGCTTTTTCATATTATGTTCAGGTGCGCAAACATTCGCGCTGGTAAACTTAAAAAAGTTTAGGCGATATTAATGTTGTGCATAATTCATCTAAACTAATACAAGCGGCATATTATAGTAATATTTTAATATTTAAAACTAATCTCACACCTTTCATTCCTGCATTATGTCCTTCTTAAAGAGCACGCAAATTCGCGTTGTAATTGTAGCTTAAGATCTGCCCGAGCAATAGTTTATATTTGTCATATAGGCACACTATACGGCCTTGGAACATAATCATCGGCAGCATTTCGTGTAAGTCGCACTTAATAGAAAAACTGGAGTGAATATACGAGCGACCACTCGCTTACCCAGCTCAACGACGACCATGTACCACTCGCAAGCGGTAAATCAGCCTACTTTGTATATTCTCTCCACGCATAAGCGTTTCATTTGCTTTTGGTCAACACTAAGATTGAGTTGTTACTTGTACTGAATGGCAGGCCCACAAATGAATATGAATATGCATTATCAATACGCTCAATTCCACTCCAGTATCCCAAAAACAGCTGCGACATTCTCTTCTACTGTCAAATACAACAGTGTTCTTGCATATGGAGAATGTGAATCATGCAAATTTGTAGAACAGAGAGGAACAAAACAGAAGCAGTCAGTTCTCATTCAGAGAAAAATCTGGATGAGCCCTGCACTTAGGCCACTCAAGACTCACCTGCTCTTCTGTGGAATACAGCACTTCCATTAATTGCCCCACAAACTGCGCGCTGTCCTGACCCGGCTCCTGGCACAGCAGCTCAATTTCTCTTAGCTTCCCAAAGTAGAAATCCCTTTCTTTCTCCACTCCTTCTAATGCGAGTTTTAATGTGTTCACCTGCCAAAAACGAAATATGAACAATAAGGTTACAGTAAAGCTAGTGAAACAACAAAATGGAACTACTCGCTTTCCAAGGAAATTAAAACAATATGGTTTTCCTCAGCATACCTACAATATGCATCAGAAGAGTTTTAGATGATATATTTGCACTTCAAGTGGGAGGTCATTTTCAGCCAGGAAGACCTGTGCTTTCAGAATATTTAATGCTTTTCTCCATTGTATGACTCCGTGATACCGGAGGTCTTGAAAAGAATTGTAAGTACATAGCTCTACCGACTCTTGTGGTGTTTAGGACCTGGCTATTAGGCTAAAGCCCCCGGTCTTTTTTCTTTAGCCCACTATCTTTTTTTACTGCCAAAATATTTAATAAAATATGATCTTGAACCTTTTGCCTGTATAGTAACAGTCATTTATTACCATGCATACAACTGTGACACTAACACTTTAAAAGTAAGATCCGCAAAACAGCGCATACAATGACACGCAAACAGCAACCTTGCCGTCAGCCTGACAGTGCTACCAACTGGGACGCATCCCCATGACTTTTTATTTTGAAAGACTGCTTATTTTAGCCAAGTTACTCAATGCAACATAATATGAACATTTAGTTAAATAGCATAAAAAAAAAATACATATACACACACACACACACACACACATATATATGTATATATATAGATATCAGAGCCATCCATAATTATTGACATCCCTGTTTAAGATGTGTTCTTTAGCTTCTAATAAATTCATCTTTTTTCTAAATAATATAGGACCACAAAGAAAAAAGAGGAAAATCCCACCTTTAATTCAAGTGCATTTATTCAGTGGGAGGGAAAAAAAATCCCACATTAAGAAATATTTCTTTAACATCAAATCATGTGTTACACAATTATTAGCACCCCTGATGTAAATACTTTGTACAGCACCCTTTTGCCAACAAAACAGCACCTAATCTTCTCCTATAATGTTTCACAAGATGGGAGAATACAGAGAGAGGGATCCTTGACCATTCCTCTTTGCACAATCTCTCTAAAACATCCAGCGACCTGGGTCCTCTCCTCTGCACTCTCCTCTTCAGCTCACTCCACAGGGGTTGAGGTCTGGGGACTGAGATGGCCATGGGAGGAGCTTGATTCTGTGTCAGGTGAACCATTTCTGTGTAGATTTGGCCACATGTTTAGGGTCATTATCTTGCTGAAAGACCCAGTGATGACTCATCTTCAGCTTTCGGGCAGAGCCCTCCAGATTTTGATTTAAAATGTCCTTGTATTTCAAAGCGTTCATGATGCCATGCACCCTAACAAGGTTCCCAGGGCCTCTGGAAGAGAAACAGGCCCACAGCATCACTGATCCTCCCCCATACTTCACAGTGGGCATGAGGTGCATCTCTGCATACTCATCTTTTGTGTTCCGCCAAACCTTCTTAGAGTGTTTACAGGCAAAAAGCTCTATCTTGTTCTCATCTGACCAAAGCACACGGTCCCAGTTGAAGACCCAGTACTGCTTAGCGAACTCATGAAACTCATGAAATACTCATGAAATTTGATATAAAGCTACACAATTTCAGATAGCTTACCTCTATGGTGGCTAAAAGCAGTGAGGTTTTATGCTAGAAGACCGTAAACCTCTACACTTGGACCAAGGTCAGCAACGCTTATTTTAAAAAAAACAACAAATTTACGGCAGTAATTTCGATGAAACTCCATATATGCATTCAAAACATTAATGCACATAATAAGCACATAAAATTCACCACAAAGGAAGGTGCTTGTCATCTCACATTTACAAATCTAAATCCCAATAGATGGTTTATGTTTATATCTGGCTTGTTCATACCACAAGTTTTCATTTAGTTGATCACCCAAGCTTGAATTGAAGTGTGCGGCTTATTTCTAGATCGTTTGCCGTGGTATGTTGTTTAAAAAAAAAAATTAAAAAAAAGACACTCATTCTCACCCGTATGAGATCCGTAAAACCTGCACGCAGTAGGTATTTAAGAGGAAATACGGGCAGATTTTGAAATGTAAAAAAATATGCTCAATCTTTTGTATGTAGAATAGATTCATAAATTTCAGCGCAACTGCCAAAAAAATCTCTCTCTACCTCAGAATAATACTTTTAAAATGACATCTGGTCAGCAGCTCCGACGCGAGAAGTAAACGAGAATGAACGGGACAATGCGAGATTCGCGATGCCAGACGTCATCGGCGGAACACCCGCGCACACATTGTGCATTGTTTACCATAATTTAGTGAGGATTATTTGGCGGATCAATCGCCATTTCAAGCGTGTTGTACAATCGTAGAATCAGTTCCAAGGCCTATGAGTTTGCAGAATGCCGGCAAGGTGTTTTGCGGGCAGGGGCGTAGATTTAACTGGAAGTTGGTAGGGACTTTGACACGGCCTTTATGACAATTAGTCCTGGCCAGTTCTCAAATATTTTCCTTCATCGACGCGTTTTCAAATTATCGTAATTGGCAACTGAAGACACGACTCCTCTCTATATGTGATCTAACAGCATCCAGCGATGATACGGTAGGGTACTTTAAGTTCAGAAAATTAATTTACTGCTTGCCTGTGAGTGGACAGGAAAGCAATTCTGAATAACTTTGATTTAAACACAGCAAATACGCATCCCGATGACCGATTGCCGTCTTGCTTAATCGGAGAGAACAAGCAGCACCTGTTCATTATGGACTGCAAAAAGTTCAGGGTTGCATCAACACTTAAGGAGTAGAGTTAAATCTTCAGTTGCCAATTACGATAATTTGAAAACGCGTCGATGAAGGAAAATAATTGAGAACTGGCCAGGACTAATTGTCATAAAGGCCGTGTCAAAGTCCCTACCAACTCCCAGTTAAATCTACGCCTCTGGATGCGGGCTTCTGTCACGCGCAAGACACACAACCTCGTGCCCAGTTACCTTGTTATGTAGTGTCTTGTGCGTGACGGCGGAAACTACGCGCCGGCGGAGACTGCTTCCTGGCCAGTAACTCAACTTTTTGTATTGACAAATACTAGTAGTACATCTACACCACGTGTCAGGTCATTTCGGCACAGAGTTATTTCGGACCCTACTATCAAATCATTTCGGCACTTGGCCTCGGGTCATTTCGGAACTTGTGATGGGACGCCTCGGTATTTATTCGGCATTCAGCTAGTTAATATTGGTAAACATAATATTCATGGTTTATTTTTATTTTGCAATTAAACTTTGTGTTTATGATGTTGTTTCAAACAACTGTCCTTTATTCATGCGTTGTCTTCACTCTCCAAGGACATTATGTGTGAGTCTCTCTCTCTCTCTTGGTGGTTTTGAGTGCCGAGTGTTTTTTACAGAAGTGCCGACATTTCCTACAGAAGTGCCGAGGCGTCTCGCACAAGTGCCAAAACGTTGTGCGCAAGTGCCGAAATACCCTGCCAAGTGCCGAAATAACTGGGTGCCGAAATAACTCGGTGCCGAAATGACTACTGGTGGGCGACCAGATCTCGTCATTTATTTTGAGTTTTTCGTTATTTATTTCTAAAATGTTCAGTATTTTGAGCTGGGAAATGACCTCAATATTCCACGCCAGAATGTATACAATATCGCAGATATAATCACAATTCCCATGATTATAAATTTCAAAGAAGGAAGGGTCGAAATTTCATGATTTTTCATGGTCACGTGACCTTTTGACCTCTGGTGAGGTGAAAAGGGGTTAAAATTGCAAAGTTGATATATCATGTGAAAGAGCTTCCCTGGTGAACATTTTGAGGTACAGAACAGCATCATAGCTGGAGGGGTGCCCGAGTTATTCTATTTTAAAGTATCCCTACCCCACAAAAGTGCTGAAATTGTGACGCGGCCCAAAAAGTGGAAAAGGGTTAATATCTCCTAGATGCCGGCTGTGACTCATCAGCACCTCAGTTTTGGATGTCCCATGGGATAACCTTTTCAGAAATACAAGAGACAACCTCTCATTCTTTGAAGATAAACACCCCCTAGCTCTTGGTCCATAAAGAGTCCTTCATTCATCAGTATACACCATCTGATATAGTTTCGGCAACATCGGACATGGCGAGGGTCAAATTTGCAGCTCTGTTACCGACCAGTTTTTTGCCGTTTTCACCCAAAATGAATCAAATGAACAAAATTAGCTATTTTGTTTTTTGAAGTAATAGGGAAGACCTACACAAAGCCATTTAAATTGTAACTCTATCTTACTTGGCCCAATTGACCTGGCTCAATTATAAAATAACATGTGGAAGTGTACCAGTTCAGGCTAAGAATAAAGGGAGTAGCATTAGTTCTTTGTTACAACTATCACTGGTTCATGTGGAGGTGAAGCCCAAGGGCACACACTGCAAAAAGTGATTTTCAAGAAAGGGAAATTCAAGCAATATTTGCTTGACGAATGAAAATGTACTTATCCCATTGGTAAGATCATCAAAATTGCCTCAAATCAAGGATAATTTTTTTGTCTTACTAAGAAAATGGCGATAGAAATAAGTGTTGTCTTGAAATAAGTAAATTTCCCTTTTTTGAAAATCACTTTTTGCAGTGCATTGGCCCATTGGCCAGAACCTTTCCAACGGCAATGTATGACAGTAAAAGCTGATCTACAACATAAAAATAAATAGCAATATTTGCAATTTGCGAATCACATTATTTTAAAATGCAATTTTGATTTGAAATTGATCATTTGTTCAGCCTTATTTAAAGGTAACTAATTCATACCTTATCCTCAACTTTTTTTTTTTTTGCAAAATTTGCCTGGCTGTTCTAATAAGAAGATTTGTGTGCAAGTTTGAATGTCCCAGATCTCTGACAAGGATAAATTCCGAAGGAAAGCAATCCCTCGACTGTTACAATCAGCCATTGTGGCAGCTGGACCACAGCCATTTCGACGTGTCTACTATTTAATATGCATGAGTGATTTGCATGAATAGTCACGTCTGATCATTCATCAGATTCGACTGCTCGTAAATAAATTAAATTCATGCATTAGAAACTCATTACTATAAATATATCTAGTTACAAATATGGGTCGATTCCAAATACATTAACCATCTGAAAGTGCTAGGAAACAGGGAAATCGGGCATTTTGCACCAGGCATCAAGTTCACTTGCGTATCCAACAAAAGTTTGGCCAAATCTTCATCAGAACTATCTCCAAACCTGGCTTTAAAAGTTTGCCAGGCCAGTGATCACTTTGGCCTTTTATATTTATCCTGTTCTCCAATCGATCTTCATCCTGGCCTTTTTCTAGCACTTTTACGGGCTGTACTAGTCAGATATTTCATCGACCGCTGCATTTTGAGGTTGGCCAACTTCTATTCATTTCTGCCTCCAACGTGCACATCCGCTTTCACGTGAAATTATTTTTGCATATTAGTAAATACTAATGAGGAATTTCAAATGGCGCGAGGAGTTTTTGCGGGTCGCAAAAACGATTTTCACATTCAATATTTGGGGGATCGCAAGCGTTCTGAGAAAACATTTATTTATTCCTGTTTGTTTTGGTCATATCTATCAAATTATATAAAAAAAGAGAACAGATTAGTTAACTATTAAGATGCTTTCTTGCAGCATTGGCTTGTAACAGACATGATAAACAGAAGGCAGTATCTGCTCCTTCTGCTGGTTGCTAGATTCATTGGCTGGTCATCTCAAGGGCAGTACCTGCTCATTGAGCTGTGTAACCTGTGCTTCCAGTTCCTTCTCTCCTTTAGCAGGTGCTGATGGTGTGGGAATCTTTTTAGCTGATGATGGTCTTGAGGAAGGTGTTGTGGGTTTAGAGGATGTACTGGACTTGGTTGCTCCTGCATATGGTAAAATTTAAGTAGACTGTTAGTATTCAGTAAAGCAACATATATGTCACATTAGTACAGACACTCAAATACCTCAACCAGAGCACAAATCAGAGATTTTTAATGTGTTATGGTATACTGAACACATTGGTTCTAAACATCCATACTTGGGGCAATTCTCGTTTTGTTCCAACCAGAATTGCAATGGAAGGATTTTAATAGGCTGTCAATTTATCTTCAATGAGTGCATTCCATGTTTGAGGCAGTTAGTGACCCTATTAAGCCACATGTTGAAATATCCATGCATACCATGAAGAATAAAAATTCCATATCCACATTCTGACAGACCTAAATTGGAAAGACTTGCATGAAGAAAAAGAAAAAATGTAAATGATAAAATTAAAGTATGAACAGGTTCCTAATTAGTAAAAACAAATGGGCACATGGTTGTGAATACTAACCCTCATCATGCAAGCAAGTAATGAGGGTGAAATCTATGCCCTGTCATGTTTTAGGAAGTAGACAGGTCAGGCGTCCGCGACCAATGGGTATAGCCCCCGATCGCCTGTGTTCTTTTTTTCCCCCCTCATTTTGCGCAAATTTTGGACTCACAGTATATCTCTTCATCACAAAAGGCTATTGCTCATCAAAAGGTATAGTTCCATAAATGACCAATACTGCAACTGCAGACTCCAGACACACTTAAGTGTTCCGCAGGAGAGCTCCGGTTATCTCCCGTGTTCATTTTGGCTAATTTTAGACACAAAAATTGTCTATTATTCAGTGATTATGTTACCATGGCAACCAAGGTCAATAGGCACCATGTTCTGACCACTGCCCAAATACATACCAATTATAAAATAACAAGCTTCAAATTTGTGGGCTGTAGAGCGTCCGCGGTGGATACGGTTGCGGATGCAGATGCACGACGAAGCCAAATCGATAGCAGCCCCGACTTCATCTGAGGGCTACAATGAACTTCAAGTAAACCATTTTGAATCTAGAGGCACTCGTAGAGTGCAAACCTCCGCCAAGGCAGCACAAGCCAAATCTTCGTGAGAGGGAGCAAAGTCCAGTGATCGCGTGTCATACGATTTCAAGATGGCAGCCGTGGTGGCCATTTTGTTTCACTGATCATGGAGAAAATCAATAGGGTCCATCCTTGATGTAATAGCAATGCAGCCACAAAATTTCAGACAAATCCATGCATTACTTTTTGAGTTATGTTGTTTACAAACAGACACACAGAGACAGACAAACGGGGGGGGGAAAACAAAACCACCGCCCCAACTTCATTGGCGGAGGTAATAACTTCAAGGACTTCTGTTCAGTAACCCAATTTGGAGCTTACTGATCGTTAGTGTGCAATTTGGTCTGTTTTCAAATCTTACTATCTGAAATTATGTGCAATGTAGAAAAGAAGTATAGTAGGATCAAAGGTCTTATGTCATGCATGGATTTCAATCAAAATGTGGCAGAAAGCAATATTTTCCCAACTTTTGATTGCAGGTTATAAAGGGGCCGTCTCACAATTACTGCGCATGCTCAGAACTTACATCCAGATGCAGTGAATCTGCTTGACTGCAAGACATAATCCGATTCCATCCTTGCGAATCAGTCTTCATTTTGCATTGTATTTATGCATTTTAGATACTCAGGAATTATGGTTTTTGCATTAATGAGTTCTCTACAAGTGCGCCATAACAGTGACAAACTTGACAAAACGAAGTACTAGAACCTAGTTATTTATTATTTCATTTTATCTTTAATCTCTTGCTCTGTAATAGTGAAAATAAGACTAATGACATCTTTATGGCGCACTTTGCACATGTAAACTAACACAGTATCTGATCGCAAAAATATTCGCTTTTATGGCTGAAACTAGAGAGTCTAGTGACTCTACAAATAAAATCCTGAAGCTCTACAAAGTGCGGAATGATTAGCGGCATAAACACAAGTGTTTAAATGGTAGTAAACATACCTGAGAAAGCCGCAATCTTGGCGTGTCGCGTCCACCGAATGCAAAGCAATCGGCCTCGATAACTCGCCTTCACTCGTTCTTTCATCTCAAAAATTAGCAACGTCTAATAATCAATGCTTCTTCTAGCTATATCTGGAAGGAGAAGTTGCGAACTTAAAGAATATTTACATAAACAGCTTCTATATTGTAGGTATTCCACTCTTGGTCAGTCAAGACTATTACGATACGACTAAATGCTACGCCACCCCAATAAATAAAAAGGTAATCAGAAAAAAAGTTCAGCACCTCCCTGGCCAATTGTTTTCTAATTCCGTGTCATTGTTCCGATTAATTATTTCCTAATAAATAAGATATTCCATATGTTTATGTTGTTATAAATGTTGAATCCGAATGTATGTTCATCAAAATAATGTTTTTAATCGTTGTTTTTGTCGTTCTGAATTGTTTAATTATTTCTTTACCCGAAAATATCGTTGTGAATGTTAACAATATAGCCGCTTTCACACTGGACACAAATTTTTCGCACGACAGATCACATTCAAAGTCAATGCAAAGACGCGAATCCGCGTGAAATACGCGTATTTGCGTCTTTGCATTGAATTTGAATGCAATCTGTCTTGCATATTTAAACCATTAAATATGCCACGTGGGACTAAATTATATTATTTTCGAGGAAATGTCTCAGCAGTTTAGCTAGTTTTGGAAAACGGATATTGTTAGTTGTAGTGTTGATTTAGGTAAGGTTTTTTTATTGATTGATGTTACTGATGTTCAATGGAGTTCATTTAGCTCAATTTTTAACTTTGCAAGGCGTTTGCTTTGAGTGTTGAAAAACACTGTGCGCCAGAATTTGCAAGCGGGAAATCCACAAATTGCAAATCTGGAAGATTTCATTAATTTAAATGAAAAATTTGATTTTTAATACTACTCAATGTATTTTTTATCAGTGTTATTGTTTTTATGACTTTTAGAATAAATTAATGTTTTCACCTACTTCTAATCAGCATTTTTTTTTGTTGATTTTAGGTTGAAATATCTGTCTTGTTACATACGTAAATCGGTGTTGCCATGACCATTTCAACTGAGTGTTCCAATGTCATCTTTGCTGATATTATCCTTACAACTGCGGAAAGTTATTCAAGGTCCCTTTAGTGACTTATTAGTTTGAATCTTATTTTCTCCTTTATTGGTTTATTTTTCATCTTGTGTGTCACACATATGTACCCCATTTCTGTGTTTCAATTGGCCTCAAGGGAAATTAATTTTTATGAAGGAGTTGGGTGTATCAATATGGCGGTCGGGTGCTTGGATAATGTAAATATGACATCAGCAATCTAGTGTTCTAAATATATACACGATTTTGAAGGAGCGCAGTGCTGTAATCAATACTCTTGTAAGAGCGCATAATTGTGATATTTCTTCCATTTGGTCCATAGCTTTCTTCTGTTGCTGTTTGTTTTGAGTTTGAAAGATGCGCCTGTGACTATGTCATCACGTTGCGCCCTCATTTGCAGTGGTATCTGTTACACGGCTGGAGAATGAGATAAGCAATAGATACCGCTCAATAAACCAACTCCAGATATTTGCATTACAGTAGTGGATGGAAACGTGCACAAATTTGCATTTTGTTTTGCCAAATTTCCAAATATTTGGTTAAAATTTGTGATATATTTGGATGTAAACCCAGCTAGTGTGTCTTTAAATCTTGGTGAGTCAATTGCAAAATGTATTGTACTGTTAAGTGCAAACTCAGCCCAAAATTCAAAGTTGTGAAAATATCTCTTTAAGAGAATAAATACCTCTTAAAATGAAATGCACTGATGTAAGACAAATTATAAGCTTGTTAACACTGCACGATCACTGTAGTGAGAACGGTAAATTTATTCACATGGCACAGTCCGATTGCATTTGGTTTAGGCCTGTAGAGCCTAACTTAAATAACCCAACAGCAGTTCTGAAATCATTAGAAAATGGTTCATTAAATTGAATTGAATGAAATCAGATAAAATGCGTAGAAGCATAATAAATAACAATGCCTTACCGAAATGGAAATTAGTGAGGCTGATAACACTACCATGCCAATCAGATTAATGCATGTTATTGGTTTGTAACGATCTAGGCAAAAGTTTGAACAACATTTCTCACACTCATAATCCTTTAAATCAATTCAAGACATTATCATCTGTCCCCAGAGTAATTCCATTCACAGTAGGATTATAAAAGCAAAGTAAAATTCTAACCCATTTATTTGAGACAATGTAATTGTTGATGCCAGCATTAAATGAATGCTGTTCAGTATTTAACGGTAGAGAAGGAAAGGCCAGTCCCGTTATCCATTAAGAAAAAATGATCGAAGGTTCAGGTTTTCTGTACGCAGGTTCCTTAGTGGCAGCGAAGTTCTGAACACAGACTCTCACACTTGGGTCTAGGCCGCAAGGGAGTGAGATGCTCTAGAGTTCATTTCCACAACAGTTGTTGTGGTGGGAATAAACCGACGTCAGAAGTCGATGACTCCTAGAAGTGAACAACGATAACTTAGATTGGGTAGACTGCAATGGCGACCTGCAGCCAACACATGATGTGACATCTGATCACACGATCTGCATGGTAAATTCACGAAATCTGTCACTTCGTGCAGAGAAGCCAAATCTATAAACCTATGAATAATACCTTTGCCCATCTGTGCAATTAACCAAATTATTCTGCAGTAAGACCATACAAAAAAAAATCAAAAAAAAAATCATGGTTTTCCAGTAGCGTCAAAAATATGGGTCAGGATCGTTGGGTAGATTTTTAGGCCTATTCACAGTTTTCCATCACATGACTGCTGCATAACCCAGGAGGCTAAAAAATCATTTCAATGTAGAGGTTAATACTAAACATGACACAGAACTGCCACACAACCCTGTCAGCATTTAATTTGCTTCAACCCACAGACATTTAGACCGCATTCTTAGGGAATAGACAACAATGCCGGGTCCGAAATGTCCGGTATTGCTCGGAATTTGCGATGCAAAAACGGCGATTGCGCGATGCAAATCTGCTTTTGTGACAGAAAATTTGTGATACAACATTGTTTCCTCAGCGGGATTGTTTCATCATCGCCAATGATCTAGTTGCCATATTCCCCACTTACCCCGCTTTCCCACTCGTCAGCCGTGATGCACTACTCATGTATCAGTAATGCTGGATACGGCCCCGCCATATTAAGTTGCCATATTAAGCCATATACGAAACCCAATAGCTTTAAAAACCACTTTTGATGGTTGTACTTCAACATTGTGGGTCTCAATTCTAATCAATTTCTTCGTATCTATATGTATATTTGCCTTACCCTATAGAAATGTCAAAAAAATATTTTCTTGCAAATAAAAAGACAAGGAAGTGGCTTAGGCTATCCATCATCAATTTAATTTGGTTATTTTCCTCCCAAAGGTTTACAAACGCAGGTTTGTTTGGAAAGTTGTTTTACCAATGGCCTTGTTTGTCCCCTGTTGCGTAAATACTCTGGAAATGCACAAAAAATGATTAGGGAGGTGAGACGATAATGTTGAAAAGCAAAGGAGCAGGAGGAAACCTTAAAGAATTAAAGAAACAGGCATTGAATGCTCTGGTTTCCAAATGCTAAAAATAGACCAGCTGTTTGGCCATAGTGATCCTCACGTGGCAAGCAGTTTTCAGTTTGGGGGGGGACAGAAGCAGTAAGATTGATGTTAAATTAATTGGCTATCGCAAGTGTGTGTTTGGTTCAGATTTGCTTTAGCCTAGAAAACAATCCCACTTGATGGACACATCATTTTGAGGTGTTTTACTAGTTTCTCTTACAGTGTCAAATGAAATTTGTCCTGGAATTCCAAACGTTCCATTCCAAAACCGTGTCTTGACGTTCAGAATCATCTGTCATTACTAGACTAGCAACCATAGAGTACTATGGTCCTGAGGCTAATGGGTTATGCTATGTCATTCATAATCTTTAAGTTAAGGTAACATTACTTTAAGTGGTAATCCATAATATTTGGTTTGTTTATATTGACATCTTTGGCAGAAAGCTGTAATTGCAGGTGCGCTTCTGGACCTCATTTCCTATGACTCGTTGAGACCCAACAGTGTCTCCTGTATGACGTTGGTAAATTCACAGCTCTTACCAGTTCCACGCCTCCTCAACTCTCATGCCGGGACAGATGCTCTTTGACACGGCAAGTGAACTCAATAAAAGTAAATATTATGTGATGTTAGTCATCCATTAGCGTCATCTCATTCCAGTAACAGTCTATTATGATAAATCAATTAACTTAAAGGGCTGCCAACTCTCACGCATTCGCGGTGAGAATTTGTGCTTCATTCACGTTCCTGTGTTGTAGTCAGTAATTATTCAATCAACGAAATGCGTGTTTCATGATCGTTCAAATTGTTTAAATGAAATAAGACCATTTGAAATATTTTTATGCAATTCCACTGCTTCCAACACCTGAGTGAAGAAAAGCGTGAAAATTCCGGAATCATAATTGTTCTCATATTACTAGTGGCGAAATCCACCGTAACACATGTGAAACTGATAAACTTCAATGCACAAGGACTTCAATACCACCTGAGAATCTCTACAAACTGTCTGATAGAATAATTTATGACAACAGCACGGGAGCATGAATGTGTCATTTAAACTCAAGCTGAATATGTGAAAGTTGAGAGCCCTGTTAATGAAAACAGTAGTTGTTTAACAGGTAACGTTATAACACTTTTTTTAATAAAAATTAATTTGTCGAGGCGTTTAACATAGCTTTTTCCCCGTTTGCTTCCTGAAATTACGTTATGATTTTAGTTTCAGTAGTAGCCTCAACAGAAGCTCAGCTAAAGTTAGTTTCTGCTGTGCACAGTATAGCTACACAGTATGGTATTTGCCATTGGTTCGACGTCAGAAGGGATCCAGTAGCGGTACTTTCCGCTTCTTGGAAGGCAGCCTTTTTAACGGCCCTCCCTTAATTCCATCCGTGAAACTGAATAATAGTGTAAGGAACAAGTTAGATTTAGGGTTAGGGGATAGAGCCAAGGTTCGGGTTTGGGAAAGTTCTGCTACTGGATGCCTTCTGATGTCTACCTTGCCATTGCTTCTCCCGGGGATCCTTACTTCCTTCAAGCTAGTTTGCGGCTCCTCCTACCTTCTGGACAGACCAAACACTGCTTACTGATGTAAAAAGCGTCAGTAGATGTGCACCTGTATTTGGTTATAGCGAGGGAATGTTATGTATTACCACTTTAAGTAGTTTTTTCCCATAAAGCCTCAAGAACAAATGACTTTCTTGTGGCCATGCAGCCATTTAGTCCCAATCTTCCATGTTCTTGTTGTATCAAGTGTGTGAAAATGTACTTACCTTAATAATTAAACATACCCATGAGTTCTACAGTAGATTTTTTATTTTTTTTTACAAAGATGAGCCTTCATGAAGCATTGGTGATCCCTGATCAATATCAGCCATGATTTTTCTCCAATTACTTTCTTCTGCAAAGTTTACAGTTCACCATTATCCCTACAGGTTTTAATAAATTGTTGGCCAGTTCCTGACCCAACTTCAGTGATCTCAGCAATCTCGTCAGCCATTTTCTTTGCTCAATACTGGCCAATAATTTGTCCATCTTGAAACAAAGTTATACCTTTTCAACAAACCATGATGCACCTTCCGAACATGTTTTAAGATATTAGAATATACGCGCTGAAGTCAGCATTAAAAGAACTGCTGCCAGTTGAAACGTTCATTACTATGATGATCATTCAGTCACAGGCTCTTGAGAATTTGCTCATTTAAAACAAAACGGCAGGCCTTGATTTTTCAAATCTGTCTGAACAATTTGCCTTGTTTTTGCACGAATACAGAACTACGCAACCCACCATTACGCTGCGCAAACTTTATTTTTGATTGTTATACTCCGTCCGGGGGCTAAAAAAAATACCAATCACCTCCCTATCCTAAACATTTTTACAAAAAAAGTAATTATTAATAATAATAATAATAATAATAATAATAATAATATGCCTCCCCGAGCTATTTTTCAAATCTGTGTTATAGGAAACAACTATTATTGTAGCCCGTGGATGAAGTCGGCCGACCGCCATGGACTCATGCTTGTTGTCTCCGCCACTGCTGCATCCACCTCCGTACAAACTTCCTTATGGACACTGTATTGGCTGTAATTTTTTGACCGATTACCTTCATATTTGGTTATACTGAAGTCGTGACCCCTATCGATTTTGGTTGCCATGGCAACAGTATTGGCCAAATAATGTCCATAAAAGGAGAGAAGCGGGCTTTTGGAGGCTACATTCATGCAGTCAAGGTGAGCGGACTGTCTAGTTTTATTTGACCTTCTGAAAAAATGAAAGGTTTCTGTTTATGCTGCAGCTACTAAGGATGTGGCGATGTTGAGCCACGATTATGTTCAAGACGACGACCTGCTGGCATGGGGCAAACATGCAAGCTTGACCTGTTCCTTTAATCAACCCAAAGTGGTCATATACTGCTGAAAGTGCCAAACAGAGGCCATACGAAATACTTCCAGGAAAACAAAAACAGTACTGACATCAGTATTAATTGGCAACATGCTGAACCACGCTAAATTGAGGTTTGCAGAATCATCTCCTTTTAGCCAGTTACTCTCATCCTGTTCCCGTTTATTTTGCACAATTAGCAGTAAAACAGTTCATTTGCTTAATTCTTTGCATAATACTTCAAACAGCACTAAATGTGCTGAAAAACATAGCCTTTCTTTAAAAGCTTATATAGTGTGATGTACAGATAAGATTCTTTTCAAATTTATTTTGTGCACCAGGAAAGGTAAATCCCTCCCATTGGAGAATTGGGCATAGTCTGTTTGTTGTAATTCATTTTGTCCTTAAGTGAAGTGGAACTTGTTTAAGGATTTGGGGGTGCTTCACTTTTGCCCAGGTGCACATCATGATTTTTATTAAAAAAAAAAAATGGTGCCAAATGCCAACCCCACTTTCAATGACAATTGAATAATTGCAATTATGGCGAGAATGTTGCCCTTATAAGGTACTTCTCTTTTAGGTGAACCTCAACCACCATGAGTGCGCAGCACTCATCAAGATTTTGCCAGGCAGGCTTTGTGCACCAAGGTAGGGCAAGATGGGAAATCCAGCTGGGACACGGCAAAATGCTGACAAACTGGTGGAGCCCAGGAACTGACAATAAGCTGTTAGGCCTTCCTTAGGATGAGTGGGGTGTTGGCACCCCAGAATGTTTGCTCATGTTTGTCAGGGGAAATGGGGTATTTATGGTTGTGTCAGTGGAAGACTGAGGGGGTTTATAACGGCCCAGGACAATACGCATTTCTCTGGCGATGCGAGGGGGGTGATCATCACAGTTCCATCACCATCACAGTTCTCCCCCTGTGAACAATCCCTGGCCATGCCTTTCATGAAACTGGACCTTAAACTCATCTGTTTACATTTTCTGACACTGTAGTAATGTCAAAGCTTTCTCATATATTCCATATACTACTATGCAATACTTAAGTGCTCATAACCAAAATTGCTCATACAATAATCCAGTTTAAGAGCTTTTCATGACAACTGTATCATACTAGTGCATATTCATATCATGTTTGGTCTTGTTATTCTGAGGGAAATCCAAGGAGTTGAATGGAGTATATTTCATTCCCACTGAAATTATGGTTCATTCCCTTTTGGAAACTCCTGAAAATTGATCAGAATCCCACAAATGGTGGAAATCCAAAATCCAGATTTGACCCCCCTTCCAGGTAATTTACGGCCATGCCGCCTAGATCAAAGACATGATTTGGCTTCAAGCAAAGAGGGACAATCCGCTCGGGGAAGATCGTATCCGATCTCTCCCCGTGTACGTAAGTGCATGTGTATGGCTATGGAAGATCGCAGACGACTTCCTCCACACTTGTTTTGTGTGAAGCCCTTTCGCCAGGTATGACTTCACTCTCATCGCCTAAACTGTTTGTAACTTGTATTTGATTTATTCTTGATTTGTTTGATTCAAGCTTTTGCCTACATGGTGAATAAATTCTAGTTATCCCTTTAAACTTGCGTGGTCTCCGTGACTAATCTTTTTACATTCTTTCAAGCCTCGTTACGGTGGATACTTAGGGGTTTTATCCTAACCGAGGACTGGCTGGCCAGCAGCCTGGGATGGAGAGGCCATCACATTCCACTCATTTAAAGGTTCTATGTAGCAATGATTCTGGGAATTTAAGCATAAGGGAGCCCATGGAGAAAAAGTCAGTTTTCGTGAAATTCCCTTAAGGAACCCTCTGGGTGTTTGCATGGACCTGGGTTCGTAGTCTCTGAGCCAAAAGATGCCTTAGCTGCGGTGATTCCCTCCATCCCCTGGTATTACCAACGAACCAAAGATTCGGCAAAAATGCTAAACTCCAGGAGCATATATTGAGTAACGGAGGTATTCAGTTAAGAGTCTCAGGTGCAATCATCTGGAGATCCACTCATGTTTTCCCTAAATTATAAATTCTAAATTCTAACTGGAGTCAGATTTGTAACGAGAGTAAAAACAGTAACTGTTACGCTTCTTCTGCAGTGATCACTGATGTGTCTGATCTCCCGCTTCTTTCTGGTGTAATAGTCGAATGCTCACACCGGATTATTCACCGCAGGGCGGCAGATCGGATTTATCCGTGATTAAAGCATGGCCCCGCTTGCGAACGGAGAAAGTTTATTAATATTATTCCATTTGCTTCAAAAGAGCCTGAGTACACGCATGAGCCTTCGCTTCTATCTCTTCCGTCATTGGTTTAGCAGTGTGAGTTTTACAGTAGTCCCTGCATATTAGCTGAGGTGGAAAGGGAGGGATTAATCACCCAGATCAACTGGGAGATTATTAAAAGGCTATACTGAGAAATCCCAGTGGAAATGTAAGAATGAAACGACTACAAAGAGTAGGTACCAGCCCAAACCCTCAAAAGAATGGAGACTGCTCACCTGCAGTAGGGGAGCTTGCTGCATGGTGGGACTTCTTAGGCAGATTGAAGATCTGTTCACCAGGGTCTGGGGGAGGAATGGCATCTTGGCCCTGCCTGGCCTGAATTGGATTGTACTCCTTGCCATCGTAGTTTGCATCAAAAAACTTCTTGAACCACTGGATGAAATCGAGGTTATCCTGAAAGCGTCCCTTGACCAGCTTCTCAACTGGGATAATCTGAGAGAAGCAGTACCACGGAGACACTTGTTGACACGTCTCAGCTTCCCATCAAGCGAAGGTTGAGATACACAATTGAGGTCAAAATAAAAGTAGGATTTCTCTCTTAATTACCAGTATTAATACCACAAAGATTTTTAATACAGCATCTGAAGAACCACAAGGGGCTCATTCTCAATGGCTCATTTAAGAGGAATAATATGTGCTCAGAGTTGCAGGGGATATATAAAATTCAAGGCAAGTAAATCCGCATTTCATGTCATGCTTGGAGTATTTCTATAAATATCTCCTGGAGTACAACCATATGTACGCACTTTCGTGCATACTGTACGTATATATTCAGTTTCAGGTGAACAGCGTATTCCATGCTCTACACACTATTATACACGATGAACTGCATTTTGTACTTTGGGACTGATCAGCTAACCTTGTCCACATTCATTCGCTTGAAGGAAGCCTGCAGCAGCTTGAAGTTGTGAATGTACTCGTGCTCCAGCTTGGCCTGAAACTTCACCTTCTTCAGACTAATACAGCCAGGAAACAGCATGTCCATGAATTGGCAATAGGCTGCCCCTGTAAAAATGAACATCAGGAATAAGTCAATCAGTCTATGGCCTGAACAATTGTGTGCACAGTGAGGGAGGTAAATCCCTATCTTTATTCGAGAGCGTGATTTTTCGTTTCGTGCATAGACTGTACAAAAATTTTCCCCAAAATTCTGCTCTCGCACTCAAATTGCCCTCGCTCACACTTGGATTTTTTCTCCTCACACTCAAAACCGCCTCTGCGCACTTGAAACATTTCTGCTTGCACTCGAAACATGCTGCTAGCGCTTGGATTTTTTTCTGCGGTACATTCCTATCAATAATCACCAACCAATAGAATGCCCGGTTCCTTGTTGACCAATGAAATGATTGCTGTCTCGTTGCAGGCCCATTTGTTTAACTTCACACAGTGCACTGTGGGGGCGGGTAACGCTTACACACACCCACACTGCAGAGTCAGCGGAATGTGTGGCTATGCCACGAATGCACGATCACTTATTAATCTTTGTTATTCAGTAGCTTATGTAGCCATCTAGCTGGCTAGCTATTTAGCGAACGTTAACTATGGAGAATCTTTGTAAATGATTTTCCTAATTAAGCAGTGTCATTTGTTTTTGCCCTAATTTCACCAGCTTCTTAGCTGTGCTGGAGGGGGCTGGGGGCGGTGACTCTCAGATCCATTCTTGAAGACACTGCCGTATCTTTGGCTATCGCTACTCTTTTGATTATTTAGCCATCTAATTAGCTAATGTTACGGACTCAGAAGGATGTCAGCCACTTCAGATGCATACGACTGTTATTTGCACCTCTGTGGCAAAGGCAAGATACGACACGGCTTTAATGACGAACACGACCCCGAGGCGCACGTTCACTGCTGCATATACCATATCAGCATGAAGGTATTGGACAAAATGGTCTCTCAACCACACGGATATCTCCTGCTCCAATTGCATCCCATTGCAGATTGACTATCGAGAGAGTGTAAATGCAATCGTTCCAATTAACATATAACTTCTATACAAATTGCTAAAAGCTGCATTACAGGCATAGCTTGAGAAAAACGGCAAACATGACAGGGAACTGCAAGGCAATAACCTGCTGAGAATCAATGGATTTAAAAACCACTCTGTCACACTAACATTAACTGTGGAAAATCCTATTTAAGCAATATGATTTGATTTGGCCATGACTTTACCATCTTAGCTAGCCTCCGTGCGTCCAAACCACATTTTTGGGACGTTGGCTAGCAAGCAGGCTAGCTCAAAAGCAATCACCGGTACTGCAAACTAGCTAGTGAAGTTAGGGCAAAAACAAATGGCACTGCTTAATTTGGACAATTATTTACAAAGATTCTCCATATTTAACATTAGATAGCAAGCTATATGGCTACATCATCTGCAGAGTAACATAGCTTAATAAGCGATTGCGCATTCACTGCAAAGCCAGATTCTAAGGTATCATCGGAGTGGGTCTGTGTGCAAACGACATTGCCCCTATGGTACACTGTATGAAGCTAAACGAATGAGCCCGCAACGAGGCAGCAATCATTTCATTGGTCAACAAGGAACTTGGAATTCTATTGGTTGGCGATTTTTGATAGGAATATACTGCAGAAAAAAATCCAAGCGTGAGCAACATGTTTTTTGAGTGCAAGCAGAAATATTTCATGCACGCAGAGGCGGTTTTGAGTGTGAGGAGAAAAAATCCAAGCGTGAGCAGCAATGTTTAAAGTGCAAGCAGAAATGTTTCGAGCGTGCAGAGGCAGTTTTGAGTGTGAGGAGAGAAAATCCAAGTGCGAGGGAGGACAATTTGAGTGCAAGAGCTGCATTTCAGGGAAAATTTTGTATTGACTACGAACGAAACGAAATACCAGGCTCTTGAATAAAGATATGGATTAACCTCCATACACAACCACCATGAATCAGCAAAGATACAGGACCTGCAGAACAGTGCAGGTTTAAACAAATAAAATGAACAATACACTATATTGGTACTCAACCAAATATTCAGGATTGCAAGTTTATAGTCATCTTGTGCTAATGCATAGATGCATTACTGTTGATTGTACTTTCATCATTTTATGGACTCAAGCACACTGCAGTTCTTTCAAACAATATAAACTCTGTCGAGAATATACGGTAAAGGACCAGAGTATGTGATCAACACATTTTACAAAAAAGTTTTGATGGACCATGGAAACTTTAACCTTGAATCTGGCCCCAAGAAAACTTCAAAAGAAAAAAAAAAAAGAAAAACCATGTGATTCATCTCACTGTACATTCAAACAAGATGAATTCTGTACCTCCAAACTTACAAGAATTCAAACTTAGATCATCATTTTCAGCCTTTTAAGGTTTTTCCAGAGATAGTAGACATATAACATCTTCAGTATCCAGCTCTCTTGATCACTTACAATTTTCATACAAAAATAAAAGGGGGACAGATGATGCAACTTCAACCCTTTTTAATTGTATAGCTAAACATCTGCCAGTCTCCACACATTATGTAAGGACATTGTGTATAGATTTTACGTCTGCATTTAACACCATGCAAATACACATTCTGTTGCAGAGGCTAGTGGATCTTAAGGTTAATGGAGATATTATCCACTGGATCAGAGACTTCCTCTCTGACCGGCCTCAAAAAGTGATTCTGGGAAGTAGTGAGTCAGAAGAAATAGTGTTAAACACAGGAGCACCACAAGGCACAATTTTATCACCATTACTTTTTTCTATTTATACTAATGAGTTTACAATTCATCAAGATTATTTTAAAATTCTTAAGTACGCGGATGACATGGCTTTGGTTTGGTTACTTCAGAGGGGAGACACAGAGAGAGAGCAACACCTCAATCATGTGACAAGCCTACAGGACTGGTGTCAGTCAAGTTATTTACAAATAAATGTCAGTAAAACCAAAGAGTTAATCATCCAAGCCGATAGAGACTCAACACAAAAATTACTTATTAAAGGACAGGAGGTTGAAATTGTGAATGATTTCAAATATCTTGGTACATACATTGACAATAGATTAAACTTTAAGGTGAATTCTGACTTTAATATATAAAGTGCTCTCAACGCCTCTTTTTACTACGCAAACTTAATAGCTTTGGAGTAAATACTAATATAATTGAAAATGTGTATAAAAGCCTAGTGGAAAGTCTCCTATCTTTTAATATGCTTATGTGGTACGGCAATTTAAATATACAGGGAAGGAACAAACTGAACAGAGTAATAAAGACTGCCTCAAAAACTATATATGCAGAGAATATGAGAAATAAGGCTATGAGAATTATTAGTGACCCCTCCCATCCCCGACACAGTGAATTTGAACTCCTACCCTCAGGGAGGCGTTTTAGAGTACCAACGGCAACTAAAAACATCAACAAGAAATTTTTTGTTCCCAGCGCAGTCAAAGATATTAACAAAAAGGGTCTTACATATAACTATTGAGCATTTTTGCACATTCAAAGCATTTTACATATTTATTTATCTAGTATTTTGCTCTTGATTTTTATATGAAATGGAGTGTACGTCAATGTCTTGTCTTTGTAATGTCTTGTTTGTTGATGTGTCTCCTCTGTGGTGGAGCTGAAGGCAAATTTCCACATCTGTGGATAATAAAGTTCATTCATTCATACAGTGCCGAGAAAAAGTATTTGCCCCCTTCCGGATTTATTTTTTTTGCATATTTCTCACACTTAAATGTTTCAGATCATCAAACAATTTTTTATATTAGACGGAGATAACCTGAGTGAATACAAAATGCAGATTTTAAATGATGATTTCATTATTTAAGGGGAAAAAAAGCTATCCAGACCTACTTGGCCCAATGTGAAAAGTAATCACGCAATCACGCATTTGTGATAACTGGCAATGAGTCTTTCGGCTTGATGTAGAGGAATTTTGGCCCACTCTTCTTTGCAGAATGGTTTAAATTTTGCCACAATGGAGGTTTTTCGAGCATGAATGGTCTGTTTAAGGTCATGCCACAGCATCTCAATTGGAGTCAAGTCCACACTTTGACTAGGCCATGCCAAAACCTTCATTTAGTTTTTTTAAGCCATTCAGAGGAGGACTTGCTGGTTTGTTTCAAATTATTGTCCTACTGCATCACCCAAGTGCTCTTGAGCTTGAGGTCACAAACTGATCGTTGGACATTCTCCTTCAGGATTTTCTTGCCAGAGTGCAGAATTCATGGTTCCATCAATTATGGTAAGTCATCCAGGTCTTGAAGCAGCAATGCAGGCCCAGACCATCACACTACCACCACGTTTGACTGTTGGTATGATATTCTTTTCATGAATTACTGTGTTACTTTTTACGCCAGATGTATCGGGATGCATACCTTCCAGAAAGTTCAACTTTTGTCTCATCAGTCCACAGAATATTTTCCCAAAAGTCTTGGGGATCATCAAGATGTTTTTTGGCAAATGTGAGACAAGCCTGCGTGTAATTTTTGAGTTCTTTCTTTGCCTTGGAACTCACCCTTGGATTCCATTTTTGCCCAGACTCTTCATTATTATTGAATCATGAACACTGACTTTAACTGAGGCAAGTATGGCCCGCAGTTCTTTATATGTTGTTCTGGGTTCTTTTGTGACCACCTGGATGGGTGTTGATGCACTCTAAGAGTAATTCTGGTAGGCCGACCACTCCTTGGAAGGTTCACCACAGTTCTCTTCATTTGAGAATAATGGCTCTCACCGTGGTTCACTGGAGTCCCAAAGTCTTTGAAATGGCTTTGTAACCCTTTCCAGACTGACAGATGTCAATGACTTTGTTTCTCATCTGTTCTTGAATTTCTTTAGATGGCGGCATTATGTATTGGTTTTTGAGATCCACTAGCCTACTTCACTTTGTCTGACAGGTTTTATTTAGGTGATTTCTTGATTCAAGAGGTTTGGCAGTAATCAGGCCTGAGTGTGGTGAGTGAAATTGAACTAAAAAAATGTGGTTAATCACAGTGAATTTATTACTTTTTCACATTGGCCCGGGTAGATTTGGATAGCTTTTTTTCCCCTCAATAAATGGAATCATAATTTAAGAACCGCATTTGATATTTACTTTGGTTATCTTTGTCTGATATTAAGATCTGTTTGGTGATCAGAAGCAAAAAGTGTGAAAAATATGCAAAAAAATAAGAAAACAGGAAGGGGGCAAATACTTTTTCATGGCCCTGTATATCCCACCCACGATATGCCACATATCAACGACCCATATCCCCGGAACCGCTGGCCAAGATTAAAAATTTACTTCCAACATCATCCTGCACAGAGGGATGTTCAAAATATAGGGGTACCGATTTTTCATGATAGTGGAATCGCAGACAGAATCACAAAATTGGCATTCATAAACGGAATCCCAGATTTTCCATGAGAATTCTGCCAATAAAGAAATGGTGTTACAATTGTCATTGGGTATGAACACTTACATCATGAGCAATCATAAAGCCTGGATGAGATGCAAACTGAGGTGAATAATAAGTTGTTCTCCTTGTAAATTTAAATTACTTAGACAAAATAATTTGTTTTCATATTGGCCTGTTAATTAGGATAGTACAAGCCAACTCGTGGCTTTTGCCTGAATAGCCTTTTTTCCCTGGTAAAGAACATGACCACCAGATAATCCAAGAGGATTAGCGCGAACACGTTAAATCCGAAATCAGCATGCTTGTGGATTGATTGAAAATTGCGACATTTGTGAAACTTCATGCCACTACAATGGAATTATGATGACACACTTCGGACCGTTGCATAATGCACAACAGAGAAAGATGTTGTCGGCATGTACTGCCAACTCAGACACTGAGTACAAGTTTGCATTATTTTTTTATCCGGGGGACTAGATTATACAATCCTCCATGATGATGTAAAGTTTTCATAGACATTTAACTTATAGTTTGGTTTCGGTTTCGTTTGGAAAGCAAAAGGATAGGTATTACATGAGGCCACCTCAATTTGACTGTCAAAAAAATGTAAAAATAACATTCCCTAGCGTTGGATTTAAAAGTTTGTCTCACGCGCACAGACAGAATGGGTAGTACGAAATTGAATTACTTAATTCACATCAAAACAAAAATCTTGCCATCAAAAATCTTGACATGTTTAGCTATTTGGAAAACTAGGCAGCTTGTATTTTGCTTTGCAGATTATTATTTCCATAGAAGCTGCATTTCCATTACCACTAGAAATGAGCAAAACCTAAATATCACAATAAAACACTGGTAACCCAATTTTTAAAAAACTCAAATATCGATAAAAAGTTTTTACGCTCTCATGAGGTGGCCTTTCAGACGTGTCGATATGGAACTTCATCGCAAAAGTGTAATGGAAATTCTTTCTTTGCTCAATGTGACATCACGTACATGGTTTTGCTCAGACCGAAGGTTTTGCCAGTCACCCCGTACTCGGCACAGGCTGCATGTTTGTAAAGGAGTTGGAAGCGTCTCCCTGGGTCAGGACACGTCTCCTGCCACATGTGGTTCTCGCAGAGCTGATGTAGTGTTTCATCCTGAAGCTCTGGATCCAGAGTTCATCTGTGAGCTGCTGAGTTGACCCCTTGGAATGAATGAAACTTAGCACACAGGTAGATATAGGTGTCTCATGGAAAAAGTCAAATTTTTAAGCCGGTATCTCACTGTGCCTGCTGGTGGTCCCACCTGGAAGCCACTAAAGTGGCTCAGTTTTGCTGTTGACAGCACATTTTACATCAACTATCATGACTCAAGGGTAAAAAGTACCAAATATGTAGTACTTTTATCATGACCAGCGACACTTCAAGTCTGGATAGACATCAGCGCCAAGCTGATTGCATATCAGATTATACTTATGCTTAGGTGGCATTGTTTTGTTTATCCAGCAAGAGAGAGATATGAAATTCTCTGGATACATAGTCCCTTTGGGGTCCATTACAGTATTAGTAAAATCTCAACAGTATTATTTTCAGAGTAGACGATATTCAACATCAAACGTCGGAAAATTTCGCCCCCAGGGGGTACTGTAGGCTGGATGCAAATACTGGCTATCCCCAGCAATGTACTTAAGAATTTTTTTTTTTTTTTTTTTTTTTTTTTTTTTTTTAATTGTGATACACACAGCTAGTTTTCTCAGAAAATGAAGAGTTTAGCTTGGTACTATGCTGGGTGGATAGCAATTTGACCAAGGGTGGCGCTCTAAAGAGCAAATGTTCTACCAACCTAATATTCCATATTCCCAGACATATACCAAAGTTTGGTCCTCAGATATGAAGTACATGCAGTTATACATAAAATTAGTAAAATCTTTATAGTATGAAAGCCTGCATTGGAAGCCCCATTAGAATTGTTATTTTTGCGAAACAGCGCTCCCTACAGCTTCCAAATGCAACACCAATATCGAAAATACAAGTCCCCTCTTCCCCTACCCTCCTGGAATGCGGTACATGTGCATTTGTTAATAAGCTGGTTCTGAAATCAAAGTCGACGCTAGAAGCCAAATAACTACGTCAATTAAAAAATATTTATATGACAGGATTTTACGCAAATATGACTAATTTTATTTATGGTAACATCGGATATCAACTCTAACTTACAGTGAATGCAGAATAAATGAATGACAAAATGAATGGGAATGTGTGTAATCAAATAAAATGCCGCTGGCAAAATGGCAGAGTCTGCATTGCGCATTGGACAGTGTAATTGAAAACAAACTAGCGGAAATCGGTTTGCAAGGCAGCACACTTTCAAGGCTTAGCCTACTTGGTGCTAGATTGCCAACTCTCCTAACATTTCTTTATTTGTATGCAAGCCTAAGGAGGAACAGAGGTTAGATAGCCAACTTTCGGCATCCAAACAAAACTCAGTGAGGCAGGGATGACACCGATAGGGTCACAGCCAATGTCACAATCTTTCGTAACACAGGCAGGAATGTACGTTCTGCTCTTGGACTGCCTTATACCCCTATCATACTGGGAGTTAGAGTGCTTCAGTGGCCCTGAAGCGCTCCAAATCCCAGTATGAAATGGTCATGAGACCGGTCTAAAATTTTAGAGTGCTTTTAAGTTTGAGTGCTCTAGGAGGTGGTTCAGGGCTGCTTCAGCGGCAGTATGAAACGTCTTGAATATTTAGACCACTCTAAATTCAGTGGCCTGTAAACTGAAAGGTTCAAGGTGAGCTGCAAGCTTAGCAAATATGAATATGTAGGTGATCTCCAATGTTAGGCAATATTTAATTAATTGAGGAAAGATCAGTGCCGTTAAGTATACTGTCATGTAATATTCGAAGAAAGGTTGAATTTTACGCAGATTTCTTGTGCTCACGAATTTGAGATCCTACGCACCCCATAAATGTCATCGTCATATTATTTGGAAAATGGAAAAATAGCGTTGCCTTATGGTTGGCAGTCTACTCAAGCCAATGGAATGAATAATTTGCTAGCTAATCATTCAATTATTTAGCTAATCATTCATCCCAATGACTCGAATATAGAGGCAAACGCCAAGTGATGGTGAATGTTTTCAGCGCAACTGGCTTTGCGAACATTGACACACTGGGTTTAAAAGTGCTTGAAAGTCTGAAAAAAAGATACTGAAACAAGACCTGAGTCATTTTGTAGGTCTTAGTGAGCAGATAAAGAAAATGCAAAAATAAAAAAAATCTGTAGGGAATTTTTGGAGAAAATCCATTTTTTATGTGGCAGTCATCTTGAATTGTAAAATCCTAAAAAAGGGGTTAATAATTGCAAGCTATCATATTTTTTTCAATAGTTTGTCTTATTAGATAATTGTTCTTCGTAAGCCTTCGGCCTTTCGGGATCACATTTGCATATCAGGGTCATCTAGCATATTCACACGTGACATTGAAAGAGGTCAGGAAACCCAATGCACCCTATATAAAGCGTGGGCACGCCCAGCAGAACATCTTTTCTTGGTTTCATCTTCGATGTTCAAACGTGAATTGGATCATGGCCACATGTTTGTTTGATACAAGTGGCTCGGATGAGGCCGAAAATGCCCTCCCTCGTTTCGAGGGGTTTGACGAGAGTGGGGTGCCTATAATGGCATTACCTGAAAGGCACGATGATGCAGCCACGTGCTTGGGAGAACCCCTGATTCTTAATACTCGGAATGAGAAGCCCAAAAAGGCTTCTGGTAAAAGCAAGTCACAGAGAAAACCGGACGATGGCAAAACCACGTCTAAAAAAAACCTCGGTTTGCTCCACCAGCCCAGGTGTTTGATAAGCTGGATGAAGCAGATGTTCTGTATCTCAGACAGAAGCTCAGTATTTCAGATATATTGGACAAACTCTCTACTTTGTGCCCGGGCAGTCGCAACCCAGTTATGGATTTGTAAGAGTCAAACTCTAATGAAATTCCTTCCTTAGACTTATTCACTGAATGTAATATGGGCGCCGGGTTTGACAGGAAGCGCCGAGTGACATATTCGTGGGAACCGAGGCCAGTGGTGAAGAAATTCACACCAAAATAGTTGAGGTTTTTGTCTTCGGAGTGTACTAGAAAGACTGATGTGGAACACATCGTCAAAAAATGCGCAATTCCGAAAAATTGTGAGCTTATTCTGCCACCTAGATTAGGAATGCCCTGAATAAACAAGTTTGGTCCAGGGACCATGCTCTGCAAAAGCTGCAAGCACAGTTGTCACACGGAATTCAGGTATTGGCACAGATGTTAAAAAAGCTACAAGACTCTGTGCCTATCGACTCCGTGCGTGGACTGGGTTCAGATGGCTTGGCATTGTTAGCGAACAGGAATTACAATTTTTCTGTGTTTCGTCAACTGGCCGTAAAGCCAAACTTGTTGAGGCAATATGTGCCAATAATTTGTGCTACTGATGATCCAGTTACCGCAAATTACCTTTTTGGGGACAACGTAAGGGAAAAAGTCGACAGCATTGACAGCATAGCCATGTTAGGGTTCAATGCAGATCTGACGCAAAGTCCTTGTTTTCGCCTCAATATTGCAATATGAATATGAAGGAAAACTTTGCCATTTAGCTTATTATAACACAAGCAGATGTTATGAGTTGGATATGTTTGTTAGTGTGCCACACGCCATTGTCATCTAATTTCTGCATTCTCAGGAAAACGTTGCGTGCACATGCAAATATATAAACGTTTACTAGTCTAAAGACGCGCTGAAAAAAAATGTATGTTTATGATTTTTGCTGATAGGCTACTGAAGATATCAAGGAAGAAAACGTAACGAAGATTTTAGGTCTGCGCAAGTGCAGAAATGCGAGGCAGCAAATTTTGATAGGTTGCAAATATTTACAGAAAACCGGACCTACTCGTTGACGCACATTTGTCACAGTATTTTTTGTGTTTCGCGCTTTCTCCATGTTTGGAAGGACTCTCACTTTGAGGTGTTTGGACTCAGTAGATAACGCGCTGTTACCTGCGAAATCTGGGCCATTATCTTCACAATGAACACAGTGCACTTCACCTTCCTATAACCTCAGCCATTTAGAATTTCGAAGCAACTCTCTGCGAAAATGATGAACTCATTTCGCCGCTGGTTCATCTGAATCACCGTCATAATTCTCATGTTCAGTAAGTTTTGTTACAGACTCAACTTTTTTGAACGTGAACGGTACCAAAAAAAACAAGAAGACCACCACCAATGGTGCATAATACGCCCATCATGAACATGGATCAGGAAGTGGACAGACAACATGATACCAATATCCAACAGACAACAGCCCCATGTGAGCTTTGACCTTTGTCCGTGACCTTGACCTTGGAGGGAGGGCCGTAAACATGGTACGCGACACTCCGCTCAGTGATGGTACGCGTGTGTGTGAAATATCATGGATGTATGTGAAGCGGTTGAGAAGTTATGCTCCGGACAAGCCCCATCTGGGCCCCATGTGACCTTTGACCTTTGCCAGTGACCTTGACCGGGTGAACGAAATCATGGTGCGCGACACCGCGCCTAGTGATGGTGCACGTGTATGTGAAGTATCACGAATGTAGCTCAAGCGGCTCAGGAGTTATGCCCCAGACAAGAAATTGCTAACAGACAACAGACGGACGGACGGACGAACAGACAGACGGACAGGGGTGATGACATATAATACGTCCCGTCTTAAGACGGGCGTATAATAATAAAAATAATAAAAAATACATTATCCTACAATATTAACACAAAACAGGTGCAAGTTATTGTCAATTGCTTTGCCTTTTAACTCCTCATTGTCAAATAAATAGCTCAATTCAGTGACAATGCATCAATAATTAGAGGAGCAATATGTAAGAAATGTTGATTAATCATGAAATGGCCCAAATATATCACCAGACATTAAGAAATGATGTTAATTTCACATACTTATATCACTGACAACAGTAGTCCAGCCAGAAATGTTCTCATTACAAAAGTGAAGTTGCAGCCCACAACTAATGTTTATGTTTTCATTTTGTGTTTTGGCCGGTTGTGCCACCCTCCAACTATCTCCCAATCAAGAAGTCAGTAGCGTTTCGGCATCCAGGTTGCCAGTTACCACTGAGCTGCAGCTACCAGCGTTTCGGAGCACAAATGTCTGACGTTACTAAAACTAAAAGGCCTCTTTATGATTCCGAAACACGTCGAGGCAAAGTCAGAAACAAAACAAGGATCTGTATAGGACATGCCTTTGAATGATGGACGCAATGTGGAAAACATTTCATTGAGTGTATCCACTGCGAGGTGTGACTTATTTCCATATTCATGTCAAATCGTCAAATGTAAGCCTATTCATAGCTTTCAGTCACGTGACTCGCCCTGGAGGACAAAACAACGTTCAAAAATGACAGCGCGAAATTCTACCTCTGCGGACAAAAAACAAAATGCTCATTTATTTCACCTGTCAGCGGCCGAGAAGGAGAGATACCGAAACAAGCTAGAAGTGTTGGGCACTTGTGACCCATATACAGCACCGGATTCGTTATTTGAGCAATTACACACCGCCAGGTCCGTGCCGAAATTGGAATTTGGGGATGTCAACCTTACACCGCTGCCAGAATGAAGGCATATAAAAGCACCGATAGTTACCGTTATTTTATGTCTGGATGGGTAAATAATGCTGCTGTTTGGGAGGTGAAGGACAAGTCCTTCTTCATTCTACGAGCAAAGGTGAGTACTAATTTAGCTAACATTAGCCATCCAATTCATTGTCATTTTCGAAACGATCACGAGTCAGTTTTAGGGACACTGTAGTCAGTCAGTGCGTAGCGATTATTTTGTCACGTTATGCCATAACAGTCAATATAAGATAAATTTGATCAAACATTATTTTCTGATGGCAGGTAAACCATTCCTACAGCTTAAATGACCCCCCACTAACAGCTTGGGTTGCTGTGGAGAAGGAGGGATTGATGCGTTTTGGTCACTGCACCTGTATGGCAGGTCTAGGAGAGGTGTGTTCACACGTAGGAGCCATTCTGTAAGCCCTGCTTGCAGCTTGATAGCGCTGATCCAAAGTTTTCTCCTCTCAGAGTTTTCTTTTTCAGACGGAAAGCGATAGAAACACAATCCCGGCTTTCCTCCCCGACGGTTCGCACATCCGACCGCACAACAGCTGTCCGGCATTGTGATGTAGTGCGTCTTTTCTTGAGTGTCCTATAGCGGTTCTAGGCTGTAGGTGGCGGGCAAGCGTAATGTTTTGCCCTCCAAGGGGGCGTTCCTTAGGGAGCGTGACGTCACATGAAAGCTATGAATAAAAGTAATCTGGCAAACGCACAAAGGTGAAAGTGTGCTGTTTCCAGGTCATTTGAATCTCAAAATGCAACTGCCAAAAGAACAATATATAAACCGTCTTGGACCGTCTTCCGTTTTAAATTTGTTACTGTGTGAATCAAGTGCTTGATTGTCAATTGAACATGGGACCAAGGTGAAATTTTCCTGCACTCTGCACTTTAACATTTCTTTGTCTCTCCCTCGCTGCTTCTGAATCTACACTGCTTACCAACTCCATTCCATTCAAAAGACCAGCGCCAGTTACTGTTCAGGTCATAGACAGTAAAAGAAGTGGACGGCAGGATGGCGCCATTTTTAACGGAAGAGTATGAAGCACAATTGAACAAGTTTTCAGTTGGCACCAGGCCTACTGCGCAGGCTTGGAGTCAGCTCATTAACGTAAACCAACGTCCCAAGAAGCGGTAACTCGTCTGGTAGCTGTATCTTACACATAATTCCCAGCGAGCAAGCGATTGCGTCTGTCAGTATAGTCTGATTCCGTTTGATGTTATGATGTTTTGCGAATTATTACTTCATAGGTACTTCACTTTGTTAGCCATGTGGCTTAATCGTCTTCTGTTTATGACTCGTTATGGGCTTCTGGTCTAAACAGTATGGTAATTTACGTCCTGTGCGACCGAAGGTCGCCAGCATTTCACGTCAGTTTTAGCCTAGCCTGGTGCCATCCACTAAAAATGATTACTATTAGACCATAATGTTACATACAAAGTAAAGACATCTGCTAAAAAATGTAGTTTCACTGTAGAAAATATTATCGCTGACATGAAGGCTCATAATATTTTGTAGTGTAATGTTATTTGATGCCAAAAGTCAGGCAAAATGAATGGGGGTGAATGGAGAAGCTACCGCTTGTTGATCATCTGCTTTCTACTTTGAGCGTTCAATTGTGCTTCAACTTCCGGGTGTATTCCTACCCCCTTGGTTCAGGTCCTCTGGCTTCTACATGAACTCACATGATGTAGAGCTGCTTTGCCAAAGGATGAGTGCCAAGCAATGTCAGTGTTGCATTTGGGGGCGGTCTCAAGCTCACTACTCCGCCTTTGAAAACAACCAGTTTGTTTGCTCTGCGACTCATGAAATAATGCTGGAAAATCATCAACATTTATAAATTAGATGGCGCGTAGGGGGTGAATCGAGATCACGATCTTCTGGTGATTTATCCTGCAGGCCTAGTTCACATACATTTACAAGACCTTCTGTCATACAATCCTAAGCTCTGAAGCAGTTTTGGCAAGACAGGTCATTATAATATGCCAATATGTAGTCAATATGTCAATTGTGTACTTTAAATGTCACAGAATTTCAAGTTGTGGTCAGCAAATTGACTTCATGTATGACTTTCTAAATGTCTCTTTACAAACCTTGGCTCAATCTGTGACCATTTGTCAGTGACCTCAAAGGTCACTGACAGTCAAGTTGAAGGTCACCAAATGAAAGTTCATTTGTGACTTCCTCAGTCAGGAACACAAACCTAGGCTCCATCTGAGACCGTTTTACTGATAAAAGTCATTGAATTTTCAGTAGGTCACATTTGACCTTTGAAGCTCAATACAAAGGTCACCAAATGAAAGTTTATATGTGACTTCCTATATGCCCGCAATACAAACCTAAGCTCCATCTGTAATAGTTTAGGTGATAGAAGTCATTGAAATATCACTATGTGAAGTTGGACACTTCAAAGGTCGCCGAAGGTAAATTCAAGACCACCAAATGAAAGTTCATACATGACTTCCAACTAGTGTACAAGGCACATATGTTCCCAAGCTTCAATATTTTCAAAACTAGAAGTCTTTGAAAATTGTAACATTTTACTTGACCTCGGGTTTGACCTTTCAAGGTCATCTGAGGTCAACTTTAACACAGCCAAAATATAGGTCACATATTACTTCCAATATGTCAGTAATACAAACTTACTCTATCTGCAACCATTTGGCCTCCACAGGCGATTTGGCTAATTCTCCATAAGACCCAATATAAAAGTACAGCGCCTCCACTAGACACACTTCCTTCAATTCACTCACAATGGCACTCGCACTGTACATAAAGTGTATCAAGGTGAGTTGATTGCCAGATTTAGAAAAAAAGATATCAAACAGTCTTTGAGAATTATTTTTTTGAAATTTCAAGTCATATCTTTTTACATTTTTAATATATTCTCTGACCTTGAATCTGACCTTTCAATGTCATCTGTGGTCGAATCGATGATACAAACTTAATCTTCATCTGCAACCATTTGGCCTCCACAGGCGATCTTGCATATTCATAAAGTACAGCGCCCCCCAATAGACCCACTTCCGTCAATTCAATCAAAATGGCGCTTGCACTGTACATTGACGGTACCAAGGTAAGTTGATTGAGAATTTATCAATCAAACACTTTACCAATTTATCAAAGAAAAAAATTTATCGCACAGTTTTTGAGAAATAATTTTTTTTAATTTCTCAGTTCCATCTTTAACATTGGAGCCAAAATTTCAGGAGCCCATAAAACAGACAAAAATTATTCAATCAAAAAAATCTGAGAAAAACTTCTGGAGATATGGTCTAGCAGTATGTTATTGCAAATTTACAAAAAAATTTATCCGGCCATCAAAAATATACTGCCATCTGGCCTAAAATTCAGTGAAGAGACATTTATTCAAACAAAGTTCTGCATGTGTTCTGAAAAACTGTCCATGAAATAAATCACTTGAAGAAAGAATGGACCAATGCAATGTCCATTCTGCATTTCAGTCATAGCTTCTTTGGGGCGTGGACCGCATGCGGGGTCTGAAGTTAAGGTTTTTTGCCTACTTGGCCTTCAGGGCAAGTGCTTCCCAAATCTACTTACCCCATCTAAATTCCTGCTTGCCCTGTCAAGGAGGGACTTTTTCTGCCTCGCAAGTGCATACATTTTGCTGAAGAAATTCAGACTCAGGAATTTCATATTTACAACACTACTAAGGTAATAATACAAACTCAAATATCTTTTCCATAATTGATGAAACCAACTATTCTCAGAGGAAAATGAGGTCAGCAAAACACTAACACTAGAAAGGTGACGGGGTCTGCTACATATGCATTAAGTATAAAAAGGTGCTTTTCTGTTTGTATTTGGTTTATTCATCATGAAAGTGAAGAAATTTTGCCAAAATCAACCAATTTAGATTTTTCTTGTTTTCTTAATTTAAATCAACGTTATTCAAAATTACTCTCGGTATTGAGTGGGAAAAAAGTGCCACTTGGCGGTGAAATAGGCTATAAAAAGCATTCGGCTCTATTTGACTTTGATTTAAATTATACAAAAGCGTCCAAATGAATGATTGTCATCTTACCTAATCGGGGAGAACAAGCAGCACCTGTTAAGTGCGGAGCGCTCTCGGAGTGAACATTTTGTAAATCATGAAAATGACTGCGAACAGGTCAGGACAAATAATTCTTTCAAACAGATGTTACGTTCACCCCAATTCTCAGTTTTACGGAATTTACCACATGACTTCATCGCTGTTAGATCGCATGAGAAACCGTGTCTTCAGTTCCCTATTAAGATAATTGGAAAACGCGTCAATAAAGAAAAATAATTGAGAACTAGCCAGGACTATCCTAATTGTCATAAAGGGACGTGTCTGTGCCACCCCAATTCCCGGTTCTAGCTTCGCCCCTGTTCAATGCCCAGTCGCTCTCTCAGACTCTTCCACCGATCAACAGCACGCCAAATATATACGAGAGATCATCTTCTTTTGGCATTAAGGGCAATTTTCCGGCGTTTTCTCTCCGAGGCTGTCAACTTGATTCTTTACGCCATTGCTGTTGTGTGTGCTACATCACACGTCACGTGGTACACAAGAAAGGGAACTTACTCTAATGACATCACATTTTTGCTCGCGCGACCGTTTGAGGGTTGAGTGAGTTTTTAACATCAAAATCCATATTTTTCGATGTCGTAAAAATTTGTATAACATATCGATGTGAAGATGAATGATTTCCCTACCTACTGATACCATTTTTATATGTTGTCACAATTGAGATATTATTGAAGACATGCAAGGTATTTACTGGCACTTTAAGGGGACAAAGGAAATTTTGATATGCAAATTGCAGACTTCCTGTTCGATTTAGGTCATGGGTGTCGATTTTTCATTTTTAGGCCTTGATTAGATGAACAATATAGTCTACCGGTCGTGGTGGCCGTGTAAGTGCCAATATAATGTTTCTTGGTGACGCTAGAGAGCCATTTTGTGACCTGTGGGGATAATTGTTTAATTTTATCAAATTAGCCATCATGGTTGTCACACATGTGCAACATGAAACCTCTGAGTTGAGTACTTTAGAAGATATGAAGGAATGTGTAAGTTTTTGGAGGCTAATTTAGGGGAAAAAGGAAATTTTGATATGCAAATTGCGGACTTCCTGTTTGATTTAGGTCATGGGTGTCGATTTTTCATTTTTAGGCCTTGATTAGATGAACAATATAGTCTACCGGTCGTGGTGGCCGTGTAAGTGCCAATATAATGTTTCTTGGTGGCGCTAGAGAGCCTTTCCGATTTGGCCTAAATTCAATAGCAACCTACCTCGGGACCAGATATGTGTGTATGAAAAGTTTCGTAATGATATCTTCATAAATGTTCATAAAAAGTGCGTGACGTCGTTTGGTACGGCGCACGATAACGATCACGGCGCACAGGAATTGTCACGAACGCTATATGTCCCCCCGGGGGACATAATGACGAGAGCACAGGGTAAAGAAAAGCGCTGTCTGTGTTAATGACTAGAGAATGAGTCAAGCCTATAAACAACTTTACTAAGTTAAAGTAAATAAGCGTGTACAGAATCTGTATATACCACAGCAGGTACTACATCTTTAACTGGGTCACATTAACCCCAAAAGAAGGCAAAATGAAGGGCTGAAAACTGTTGAATATTTACATATTGAAGGTTCAGCAGAAAAGTTCATCCTGGAAGAAAATCATTGAAGTTGATGAAATTAGTTTAACAACTTGTATTTTGCATTTAGTTGTCCTGGCTATGTACGATGTATGTATTTAGTGTACATTGCGTGTAGAGTTTGTAAAGATGGTACACCGTGGCCAAGGTAGTGCCCTATAAAAGTGAAAACCATGTGACAACAGTTCTGTTCAAAACAAAATGCTCTCAAACAGCTTGGGTTGTTACACTACCCAAAAAAATGCGGCAGGGGAGGGGTTAATTGGAACAGACATGGGCGATTTTTCTATTTTAGGCTTAGAACTTAAAAACTGTGAAATATTAACAAATTTGGAGATAGTGAGTTTCCACCCCTGCGATGATCTTAGAAAAATTGCCTCTTAACACCATCAAGCACTCCCCAGGTTGAAAGCAGTGTAAAGAATGCTACTCTTATTTAGGAAATTATAAGTTTTCCGTTGGGTGGATAAATAAGGAGAACAATGTGACCTCCTCCAGGTAACTAGCTAGCCAAAAAGCTAGCCAAAAACTTATTGAAATGTAACTTTAACCTTGCTGCTGAAAATTAGTGGTACAATGCCAAAAATGAGACGCTCAAAGCACTTTAGACCAAAAGTAATGGTAGAGTTCTTGTTTAATTGAATGAGTGCCCGTCAAAAGGTAACACGAGAGAACGTAAAAATGGCAGCATTAGCTACCCATTGGCCATGCAGTAATCAGAGGGAAGCTAGCAAGCATTCCTGCTGTTCTCGTGTGAACAAGACTAATATCTCCAATGTCCCTCACAATTTAACTGACAAACATACTTTTATGAAATTGGCTACCAAGCACCACATCTCTGAAGTTGATAAAAAGAGGTGTTCACGCCTGGGAGCTGTGGTCAAAGGCATCTGGTGGATAATATATTTATACCTGCAACAGCTACAAGGACCAAAGTCAGTCATCTTTTAATGGCAGCATGAAGTAAGTAAAACAGTGTTTCGTTAAAGGAACTGTGTCATGCCCATGCTAAGAACTTTGAAAACTAACCGAAAATCAAAAAAGGGAATCCACACAACTGAAAGTCAAAATCTGATTCCATTGTCAAAATTCTAGAAGCGCTTAAACCCAAGGATATGAAAAATGTAAGATGTTTTTTGGCGGTTTTTAAACCATCACAGAAGAGGAGATATTCTTCTGTCTATCTTCCCATTGATTTTTACCACTCAAGCAAGTGAACCCTAGTTGTAACAGTCCTCAAATTTGAACATTTTGAGCATATCCTAAGGCCTATTTGAGGGCAAAGACAGAGCTCCAGTTTTGTCTTTTTTATAGTCAAAGTTCGCAGTAGATGACGTTTCCTCTGTAGGTCACAGATATATGATGCCGAGCGCAATCTATTTTACGTGCGCTTCAATCTTAAATTTCTTATTATTTTACAACATGATTTTCTCAATTTATTGTTTCAGTTCTGCTGAATTCTATACAGCATTAATAGTACCTTAACTTCCAAATGCAATATATTTAAAGAGAACCAAGGCCTATTAAAGAATGAAGGACTGTTGCTGCCATATCAGCAGCATCCCAGAGGGGTTTCTTCTTTGGATACGGATTATCTGCGATTGCGTGACCAAAACAAATCCTGATCGAACAGCAGCCCATCAACCACACAATAAGAATTCCAAGTGAAGTTGTGTTCTTACCAGAGGACAACTGCTCCACTTTAGTGTAGTTAAGACAGAGGATGTCGTTGACCCAGGCAGTGATGTCATGTCTGCTCATAGTCTCCTGGGTTATTGCGGTAGAATACACATTGACTGCCATCCCCCAGCTGTAAACGACACAAGAAACAAGTTTCACATATCTATTACATACCTATAAATGCATTACTGATACTACAACCCCCATAAGGAACATGAACTGAGCAGAATACAGGAACAGATAGAGGGAGGTACTAATACACCATGTGGGATAATGTGGAGTTCTTAAAAGAGTTCTCTGCAAGCAAGGCTAAGACAAACAGAGGTAGAAACAGACAGACAGAGTACAGTGCAATTTATATTATTGACAGCAAAGCTTATCACGCCAAGTATATGGAGAAAGAAGTCAACACATTCCATACAGATAGATACAGAGATGAGTACTTGCATCATGCAGCAGGTATTCTTTACAGATTCTGATGACACTGCTGTACTTTGGTCCCAAGACAGGATCCATGGCTTGTCTGTGTACAAATCATGAGACCCAATAACTGACACAATCTTCCTGTGAATCTAATTCTAAAGTTCCCCAGTGGGAATCTGCATTTTTAGTGTGATTATGGTCCAAGCTATTGCTTTGAAATGGGTAATTATGTGGCCAGTGATATTATTTTATGAATGCATAGAGGCAAAAAAAAAATCTTTTGACCTCCGTGAACGCTCCACAAAGCATGATAGCATTATAATTTGAATTTCTGCATGTCTGCAGAGAAATTAATCCCCCTAGCCCATATCCAAATCCAGACGTCAAACATTTTTGTTGGGGGTGGCAACAGTACAAGTATAGGGCTTAACATTAAGGCCTGCCCGCTTGCCTGTGGCAAGTAAGTGTGTGTCTCAGGCAAGTGAATCTGTCCCTTTGCTTGCCGGACGGGGAAAGTGGTTTTTAGAGGGTAGTCAATCTTTGTTTTGGTTTGGTAGCCTCGCAAGTGTGCTCCCAACCATCATCTTTATTTTAGAAACATAGGGTGTGGCATGCTATCGTAAGGAGGGGATGCAAGTCCCTAAGGATGTCTTATGTTGAGTTTACAGTTCAGAGGCCCTAGCCATCGGTGAATGTCTGCCCTGGCAGCAAATGGGTTAGGCAAGAACAACACAAAAGCTGGGCAAAATCAATCAATATTTCACATTTTAAAAAAAAAGGTGTTTGGTACGTCATGGGCTGGTAGTAATGCACAGTACCAGTCAGAAGTTTGCACACGCTAAGCTAATGTCACAGTGGTCTGTTTTTAGAGAAATTGAAATCGCTAAACTTCTCTATATAATCTCAAAAGGAATCTGGTAAAAGGTTAACAGTCAGAAGTGAAAAAAGAATAATTTACTTGTCTGAAAATTCTAAAATTTTGGACACTATTCAAAGAAGTCATATTCTGGTAAGTAAGCAGACAAACAAGCTCTTTCCATTTTCCAACAGCCAAATTAAAGACAAGCGGCTTTGGAATTTATTAGACAAAAAAGTTGATGAAAAGCAAACCACAAGTGCAGCACATCTTTGGGAACTTAGACGGCCGCTCAGCAGCAAACTCATTATAGCCATATGTAGCACCCTCCATAATTACTGGCCCCCAGTAAGATGTGTTAAAAGCCTTAAAATAAATACAATTTTTATTGCAGAAACATACTCTCACGCTAGAAATTGAAGAAAAATGTAACCTTGAACTCAAGTGAATTTTCAGGGGAAAAAAATCCCAAAGAAATAATTATTTTCCATAAAATCACCTGTTCCACAATTATTGGCACCCCTAACAATTCCTAGGAAATAAATGTAATTGAAGTATTTCTGTCATTTCTACAGTAGTTTACAAAGTTGATCAGAGTATCTAGGAACATTTAATTAGTAATTCATCACCTTCTGTTTCTCGAGCGTATAAATATGTTGTGACAGAGGCCATTTCTCTTATCCACTCTTCAGCATGGGAAAGACAAAGGAACATCATTCAAGTAAGGCAGATGTGTGTCGACCTTCACAAGTCAGGCAATGGCTACAATAAAATAGCCACTTGCCTGCACCTGCCCATATCTACTGTCAGAGGAATCATTAAGAAGTTTAAAACAACTGGAACAGTGGTAAGCAAGTGGACGCAAGGTTATTCTGCCATCACACACAGTGAGGAGGATGGTAAGAGAAATAAAAAGTTCTCCAAACCTCACCGTTAAAGAATTGCAACAAATGGTAGCATGTTAGGGTCACAAAGTCTCCAAAACAACCATCAGGCGCTATCTACATGCCAACAAGCTGTTTGGGAGGCATGCACGGAAAAAACCTTTTCTCACTCACAATCATAAACGCAAACATCTGGAGTTCGCTAATCGGTACTGGGACTTCAACTGGGACCATGTGCTTTGGTCAGATGAGACCAAGATAGAGCTGTTTGGCAACAAACACTAGTAGGTCTGGCGGAACACAAAAGATGAGTATGCAGAAAAGCACCTCATGCCCACTGTGAAGTATGGGGGAGGATCGGTGATGCTGTGGGCCTGTTCCTCTTCCAGAGGCCCTGGGAACCTTGTTAGGGTACATGGCATCAGGAACGCTTTGAAATATTAGGACATTTTAAATTCAAAATCTGGTGGCCTCTGCCTAAAAGCTGAGGATGGGTCATCACTGGGTCTTTCAGCAAGATACATGTTATATCTGTAACAAAAATTATACTTTCTCATATTTAGGCCCCTAAAAATGGAAAAAATCTTGACACGTCTGTATTTTGAATGCTTGGGGTCAAGATCAAGCCGATGTTGGGGGACAAGTTAACACCTTTTTGCTATAACTTTTGAAAGATTAATGCTAGACTTATGTAATATTTAAAAATGTAGGACTGAAGAATACTAAATTTAATTTGACCAAATCTCTAAAATTTTTATATAATAATTGTCCAAAAACTAGTTATGTCGGGGGGGACATTGAAAGCTCACTTATTTTCTTACAAATTCTCAATAGCTAAACGTGCTGTTCTTTACTAAGAAAATTTTTCTAAGATGAACAACATGATTAAAAAAATAGTTCACTTGTAGAAGGAAAAAGTTTGGGATCAAAAAAAATTGAGGATTTCATGGCAAGAAATGTAAGAAAAGAATTAATGTTGGGGGGGATGTATGTCAGGGGGGACATGATTTTTATATGGCATTTGACAGGTATAAAAACAAAAGAAATGCATTTAACTGAAAATATTGGTTATTTATCATGAAATAAAAATAACAATTGTAAAAATTATAACATAATATGGATCTTGATATATTTACAATTTTTGTCTCTCAAGTATAGAGATCTTGACTTCAGTATGACACGGGTATAGAGTTGCTTCCTAGCCCAATAGGACGTACACCTAGAAGCATTATCAGTAACCATAGTTGACCGTAGTAGTGCAGAGTTTGAGAAACAGCTGGTGAATGATCTGAGACCTGAGCAGGACCGGTATGTATACCCACCCTGAGGGAGGATCAAAGTGACACATGCCTCAAGGGTGCGAAAATCTGCTCCTTAACCCCTTTGTGCAGAAGCCAAATTTGGCTATTTATGGGTTACCCACTTTAATGCTGTATAATTCAAGATTTAAGCTTCACAAAGAGGAAAAATGTGGCTCAATTCAGGAAAGACACTTACAGCATTTAGAATTACATTGTATTTCAGTTTATTTTCATGATTTTGGTAGAGAAAATGAGCAGCAAACATAAAAAATCTTCATGAGAATTCACCATTGAAATTGCAAAAAAAATAATTCTGACGATTGAAAAACTGCTGGGGCTTAAAACTATACATTTATGGTATCATAAACTCCTTGAGCACAAGTAGAATTCATCTTCAACATTACATTCTAGATTACCTACATGCTATTAGCCAAATTATACAGCTATCCAAGTGTCTCCCCAAAGTCTCAAAATGATTTGCTGTCAAATCATTAAAAAAATCATGTATTTAACACAATTAAAGCTTTAAGGCATGACATTTAATATGAACGAATGATTTTCTGGTTGAGTTTAGTATGAATTTATCAATATCAGTGCAGTTGAATATCAGTGGTCACCAGTAATCTCTCCAAATACGAACGTGCCTTTTCTCCATAATAAAGTTTAGAGTTTTGGCCATTTTTCTTCAAAGCCAGCACAAACACGCATTAAATAAACTGCTAATTAAACGGTCAGAACATTCACCCTGTAATGAAAGCTACCAGTCCCCTCTTCAAAGCTCACGAACCCATTTCAACACTTATAAGGAGCAAGTACACCTCACGAACACAGTAATATCTGAATTCTGAAATATACCTTATTTTAACTGAACAGACACTCCACTTTCAGGGAATATCAAATCCATTGCGTCTCCCGATTCAAAAGAAACGTGCAATGAACGTACCGGGGGTCCACACCAAAATGCACGGGCAGTTCGCGTTTTAAACAGGAAAAAAACCTCGACATTCGACTTTGTTGAGTACATATACATTCCGAAACAGAAAAAAAAAAAAAAAAACAAACAAAAATAGCAGCCTGACCTTTTTCGTGAATCCCTCCTCCAGAGACATTGACTGTATAAAATAGAGACCGATGTACCCAGTAGCAAATACCCTCCGGTCCTGTTTCATTCGAAATAATTCCAATAGAGCATATCGTTCTCATTTAAATCCTGTAATGTAACTGAACACTTCAAGGCCAGTTTTGCGAACCGACTTTCTATAAATCCCGTCTATTTTAGCCGCGTAATGTGCATAACGTAGACAGGATACAACAGCGCATGCTGATACGCATTGGTTTGTATGCTCTGTGTTTGTCCAATCAATGTGTTTCACTTACTCTAAAATGTTTAAACACTCGGGAATTGGATAAGAAACGAGCCGATCAATACATTGTTATCAGGGAAACTTCAGGAGGCCATGAAGTGTAACTCTACAATTACGCAGAAGAGCTTGAGTGTATGGTTGAGTGATTGGCTATCAACGCCAGTACTCGGGTGGACATAAGGAAGCGCTGGATTTGGCAATGAAGGAATCTACGCGTAAATCCACGGTAGGGAACTACAATTTTTTTGTATGGGACAACTGTAATAGGCAATAGAATGTGAGAGAATCAATACCATGTCGATTTTTTTGCCTCAGAAAACTGATTTGTATGAACTACTAATTGGAATACTGTTAGCTCACTGTGGCTAAACTGGTTGCTACTAAGGATAACGATTTTTTCTGTGTCAAGATATCGTTTTTTCAAACTGCTGAATCGACACTATGGGCAAGGATACTGACCAGTTTGCACATCAGGCTTAGCTGAGGAGTTTAATTCATGCAGCTCTCGAAAAACAGGGAGTGGAGTGAACTTCACCGTATTCAGAACCGCGTTTGAGGTCTGCTTGCTTGTGAACATTCAATAACTGATCCGGGGGTGCTATCTAGTGATCGAGTACAGTAACAGCGTACTTCCAATGTGCAGGTCTATAGACGCGGGCATCTACATCTGCAGAAAGGGGTTAAGGGGTGGCTTCCAGAAAAACTTCCTTATTTTCCCTAAATTGAACTGTGAAGTTAATCTGCCAGATGCAAGAAATATTCCTTTCGGGGGTGATTCACACCAGCCTGTTTGATGTGTGTAATAATTTTTTGTCATGTTCCTTATCACAATATTTAGTTTGTGATATGTTCATTATATTCTAGGTTATAATTAATAAAAAACACTGGATGTCAGGATATTTAGTACACATCCATGTATACTGGAACTGACTGAATCCAAGATGGCCATAATTATGTCAGGGGAAAAACCTTTAGCCGGTATTACGTTAAAACGATTAACTTTTTTTCTTTCTAATCGACAGTCATTTTACATATCCTTAAATGCTTACTTTAATAAAGTTTCATTTTAATAAATAAATTTTAACCATTATAAAAGAAAAAAAATGTCTTATATTATGTAGGGGGGACACCAGCATCTTCAAGAATTATGTAATATTCATATTGCATTTAAGGTTATGAAATATTCATTTTTATTAAAAATTTTAAAAGGTATTGAAAGTAGAGGTATTACCAAAGTGTATATGACCAAAGTGTAATCAGTCAAAAAAATTATGACTAAAGGAACACCAATTAGCAGAGAATTGAAAATTTGGGTCCGAAATGAGCAAAATTGTTCCAAGCTTAGTTTTGGCAATTCCCTGAAGTCAAATGCTCATAAAATGCTTAATTCTCAATAAATTTTCAAACTTTCAACCGTTTTAGAAACTTGAAGTAATGTCCTTTCCAATGATGAAACCAGTAAATCAATTTGATGATTTGATTTCAAAATTGACCTCCCAGTTCAATTTGGCTTGATCCTAACCTTATAGCAATAATCTGACGAGGTCTACCCCATAGCTTTTTTTTTTTTTTTTTTAAAACTTGTGCTGTCTGCTGGAACCCTCCAACATCGCAGCTCTATTGACTCTGCGCATGTGCCATACCCCAGAGTTTCACTGGGGCCATTTTTTCATGTCTTCTCCTTCATTTTATACTCCTTGCAACAGAGGCAGAAGTACAGCTTTTTCGTCTTCTTCTACTTCGAATATTTCAGGAAAATTAGACAACTCCGCGCATGCCCACATGATTTATTCGGATTAAACGCGCAGTGATGTACACGCAAGTAATGATCGGGTCATTTCATTGAGTGTCCAAGTGAATTTGGATTTGGAATTTCTGATCAACCGAGGTTAGGATCAGATTAGAGAAATTTTGTGCATGTAAACATAGCCAATATCAGTTTCCTTAATCAAATGGTACACCATACTATTGAGAAACAACCTACCATCTGCCCCATTCTCCTCTTAAAATTATTTTCCTGTGTGAAATGTTGGCGATTACTTAATTATAATCCTAACCAGGTTACCATTTCACCACATGCTGCTGGTGCACTTTTTTTGGCACCTGTTTTTAGACAGCATGAGTCACCACACAAAGAAAAGCATCACAAAAAAATGTTGAAATGAGTGGGTGCAGTATATTATGATCCATTCTGAACAAAAAAATTAGAGAGACCATTCCAATACACACTAGTCAGTGTATCATTATTTGGTATTAGATTATGATTTCAACCACCAAAACTATCAATACTGAGCACATTGGAGCTGACCTACTTTGCAGACTTAGTCATTTATTAAGAAATGTGGGCCAAAGGGTGCATTAAAAAAACAAACAAACAAACAAAAAAAATCAGTTGACATCAAAGGAGCTGCATAAGCAAACTTTTGATTGGCCCCAAAGTTGGATAAGGTGTGTAAGTGGGTCACAATAAAAGAGAATAGTCTTTGTCAAGTGGAGAAATCATTGCCTAAAATGAGGATTCTGAAGGGTTTGTTTGTCCTTTGACCATTTTTGGGACGGCCCCCACAGGCCAACTAATGATCTGGTGTCCCTGAAATCATCTAGGTTTCAGTAATGCCATCATATTTGATGAAGAATCTGTCAAAAAGCCTTCAAAACACACAAATCACAATTTCCTCCAATATCCCAAAAATCATTATCGCATGAAACAAAATCCAGTTTTAAAGGGTTAATATTGTATACAATGGAACATGTATCCCATTTTTAAGCATTGGTTCCCAGAAAAGAGGCAATCAATGACCTTTATCAATTTTTAGCCCCTGCAAGTTATGGGTCTCTAGATATGGTTACAAACTGGCTTTCTAGTAGTCGCTGCCCTGGCATTGAAACAGCTGGAAAATGTATCAGTTCCAGTGCAAATGGTCATTTTATAGTATGCTACTAGAAAGTGTAATACTGAAGTGTTGTATGAATACTATTAACAGCGCATACTATACAACAGACCAGGGGATATTTATAACCTGATCTTGATTAGGGGATATTTACAACCTGATCTTGATTCACATGTCTGGAATATTTTAGGCTGGCTTTTTTGTGGGATTGGTACAATAATTGCTCCCTTCTCGCAACTCGACCATGCAGCTCATTGCTGTTTAAGTACTTCTTTATTGTGCTCCTTGAAACGACCACACAATCTTTTTCCAGAGCATCCTGTATTTCTCGAGGTAGCTTGTGGATTTTTCTTTGTGTCCCGAACAATTCTCCCTTCATTTTGAACTGAAATCTTACCCGCCGTATCTGACCTTGACTTGGTATCAACATATCCCCTAATTTTCCACCTTTTAATCATGGACTGAACAGTACTGACCAGCATTTTCAAGTCTTTGGATGTCTTTTTGTATCCTTTCACATTCTTAAAAAGCTGAACTACCTCGTTACAAAGGTTCTTAAAAGCCACAGGTGTGGAATCCTTAATAGCCATAAAAACCTAAGAACGTTGTCCCGATGAAGAAGCAGACTCCGATGTTCGTAGCAAAAGCAGGAAAAAAGTTAATTACACAGCCGGCCGTAGGAACAACAGCGTGATGCAGAGTTCAAAATTCCTTAATTTTTCAACATGTTAAAGTACTGACATTTGCAGATGATTTTGTTAATGTTATCAGATGTTGTGCTATTGGTCCTGAGGTTTACACATTGATGAAGAGGGATACTCTACAATTGGGCCTCTCCTGAAGCTCTCAACTTAAGTGGTTCAATAGACTCCCAACCCCCGGAAGTGAGCTCCATGGGTGTGCATACAGAACCTCCGACTAAAAGGTACGAGTGCATATTGTGTCCTGTCGGAACAGAAGGCAAACGGAGATCCCAGCACCAATTGACAAATTGGTGATATGCCCCGTCGGACCAGACGGCTTCTCTATCTCCTATTACACATTCATCACCCATTGATCAAACCGTCTGGCTCACCTCATATTGCTAACACCCAAAAATCCTGTTTCCCAACACCATTTAAACCTGTGTGTGTCACTTTTATATAGCAAGGTCAAACATTCAAGGGTATGCAAACTTATAATCAGGGCCGTTTGGGTGATTTCAGTTATCATTATGATTTAAAAAGGAGCCAAACACCTATGTAATGAAGAATGACTTCACATGATCACCATCCATAAATAAAGGACACGTTTTTTGCATGATGAGGCATATTTTCAAAACAAATGGCAACAACACAAATTCAGCTAGGGTATGCAAACTTCTGAGCACAACTGTACGTACACACACACACACACACACACACACACACACAGTGCTCAGCATAAATGAATACACCCCATAAGATTTCTCAAAAAACATCATAACATCCATTACCCGGTAGAACTGATACTATATATAAATATTTATACCATGGTCTGGGTGAATACTTTTTTCTGATTGGCTGGCAGGTATGCATTAAAACCGTGGAACCGCACAGATAGTTCGGCTACGGTCGTTTCACCATTCGAAATTCATCCACTTGCCAACTTGTAACCCAAGCAACGTTAAAAGTGGTATTCGGTTGGGTACAACGGAAACTTAGCTGCTCATTTATCTCCAGTAAATTTAGCGCCGTCATACAAGTTGCGTCCAGCGGAGCGGTAAACTATAGCTACTCGAGCGATAATGACCGGAAATATTATAGCAGCGAAGTAATCAGGCTTTATTCATTAAACGATTGTAATTGTGTATGGTTACAAAGGAAGCTAACGTGTCCACTTCATGTGTCAGTAACATAGCTACGTGCTATGCCAGCAGACTGATTTCAGCTCGCTGACTGCGGAAACCGTCATAAGTTCATTGTAATTGTGGGTAGCAAGTTAGCTACAGTCTGCATAATCGAACATAATGTTGCGTTATGCATAATCTCCATTTCAGCGGGAATCCGTTATCAAATCGGCTGGTAAACGGATGTAAGCGAGTGCAAAAAAAAAATCTTTCTCCATGAACGTAAGGTGAACTAAGATAGCTGGTTCAATTTAACTTGGCCTATTAGGCTATTAGGTATGAGAAGGCGCGGCGCCTCTTTAATGATTACCAGCTGGTTTTTTTTTTTTTTTTTTGTGCAAAACTTTCACCAAAATTTCTGAATGCTGCGATTTGATATCGCTGTCAAATGACCATGGTATAAGCGGGATAATCAACTCGAAGGTGAGCATTCCACGGTTTTAATGCACTTCGCGGAGGCCTCCGCGTCGTGCATTAAAACCCTGGAATGCACACCTTCTCGTTAATTATCCCTTACATATATGAGTATCAGTTCTATTAATTCTTCTAAATTATAGAATTTAGAATATATATATACACACTCAACAAAAATATAAACGCAACACTTTTGTTTTTGCTCCCATTTGTCATGAGATGGACTCAAAGATCTAAAATTCATTCCAGATACACGATATTACCATTTCTCTCAAACACTGTTCACAAATCTGTCTAAATGTGTGATAGTGAGCACTTTTGCTTTGCTGAGACAATCCATCCCACCTCACAGGTGTGCCACATCAAGATGCTCATCAGACACCATGATTAGTGCACAGGTGTACCTTATACTGCCCACAATAAAAGGCCACTCTGAATTGTGCAGTTATGGTATGTGGGTTATGTATATTGTGGGTTATGGTATGGGCAGGCATCTGTTATGGACGAAGAACACAGGTGAATTTTATTGATGGCATTTTGAATGCACAGAGATACCGTGATGAGATCCTGAGGCCCATTGTTGTGCCATACATCCATGAACATCACCTCATGTTTCAGCAAGATAATGCACGACCCCATGTTGCAACCCCATGGCCAGCATACTCACCGGACATCTCACCCATTGAGCATGTTTGGGATGTGCTTGACCGGCATTACGACAGCGCGTACCAGTTCCCACTAATATCCAGCAACTTCGGACAGCCATTGAAGAGGAGTGGACCAACATTCCACAGGCCACAATTGACAATCTGATAAACTCTATGCGAAGAAGATGTTTTGCACTGCATGAGGCAAATGGTGGTCACACCAGAGACTGACTGGTTCTGAGTCCCCAGACCCCCAAAAAAGCAAAAACTGCACATTTCAGGGTGGCCTTTTATTGTGGACAGTCTAAGGTACACCTGTGCACTAATCATGGTGTCTGATGAGCATCTAGATGTGGCACACCTGTGAGGTGGGATGGATTGTCTCAGCAAAGCAAAAGTGCTCACTATCACACATTTAGACAGATTTGTGAACAATGTTTGAGAGAAATGGTAATATTGTGTATCTGGAATGAATTTTAGATCTTTGAGTCCATCTCATGACAAATGGGAGCAAAAACAAAAGTGTTGCGTTTATATTTTTGGTGAGTGTATATAATTGTGCTTTCAGTGAGAGCAGTTCAACGAAATAAAGACAAGCATTTCTCTACACCTTATTCTTGTTTAAAAATCATGACCTAAAGGTGACCTTATGGCGTTAAAGGCGATGCAGTTAAAAATATGGGTGCACCTAATTTTGTGCTGGTGCACCTAAAAAAAAATGTAAAAAAATTTTTAAAAAAAGTTAGGCGCACCAGAGCAACCAATGCAAAAATTTAGCCTGGAGCCCTGTTGTTTGAGGCAAATTGAAGAATCGATTGATTTTTATTGCTTTTCAAGTGAGGCATGAGAGGAAATAAAGAAATGCGCGTGGTATTGTAATCCTGATGCACACCACAAGCACTTCAGTAATAACAAAAATTGAGCTGTTTGTGATGTGTACAGTGATACTTGACTTGTTCTTTTTGGTGTGGTGAATAGCCTGCATAAAGTCAACAAAAAAAAAAAAAAACAAGAATGTGACTGCATCAAGAAAATGGAACGGCTTGTAACACAGGAGAGAAAAAAAGAACCTTTGGCATTTAATGGGCAGATCTCAGCCACCTACAGGTGGTGCGTCATTTGCACTGTCACCGTTCAACAATCAGTCGGCTGTCTATCCGAGAATGGAACACAGGCACTGCCATTGACTGACCCTGCTGAGGGCAGCAACAAGTGCCGATGGCAGCTCAAGAGCGCCACATCTGGTTACACCCTGTACGTGACAGATTCCGGACAGCAACCAAAACTGATCATGAGATGAGGGGTCCGAGACAATTGAGGATGAGCGAAAGTACCGTTTGACGCAGTCTATGTGAGCAACACGTGTGCACACGGGCCCAACAGAAAACCCAGTTTTTGCCCATTTACGCATGGCTGTCCTTACCGTGATTGGTGAGTGACAGTCCCTGTTTTCCATTCTCAGACAGAAACCGGGAAATAAAGAGCCAAAACATTACACAGAGGCAGGTGCCCACAGTCAGAAGTGAAGAGTTCTTACTCCCGTTGATGGGCAAAAAATGGGTTTTCTGTAGGGGCCTTGTGCATGCATGTTTTGCTCACGTAGACGGCATCAAATGGTACTTGCGCTCACCCTCAATCGCCTCAGACCCCTACCCTGAGTCGGAAAGCTTGTCGTTTTACCAGCTCACTCAGCTTCTCCCATCTTGCTCCCCAGTGGTGGAATGACCTTCCCACTTCCCGACGAACTGCCCCGTCCCTGCTGCTCTTCTGCCGAGCAGCAACTTTAAGACTAACTTTTTTTAGACAGTTTTGGACCTGATCGCCCCCCTCCCTCGCTTTTATTTACTTTAAAAAAAAAAATAAAATCCTTTACTGTTTGTCTCCATTTGCTATGTTTCTTTTTCTTGTGTGCTACTTTCTTCTGTATAGTCTTTGCTCTACATGTTCATGACTTCAGGTGACTAATGCTTGATGTGAATTGTACCTCGTCCAGTCTGTTGGGCTACTGTAGTCAGTGACCTTACTGTGTGCACTTGCCATAAGTCGCTTTGGATAAAAGCGTCTGCTTAATAAATGTAATGTATTGGTATGTAATCGTTTTGCATTTCTAGCTCAGTACTGCACAACTTTAGTAGCCCATACCTTTATTTCAGGCCTGCAACAGCCAGCTGACTAGCAATTGAAATGCATGAAAACAAAAACCAAAAAAACAGAATCGCTAATAATTTTAATGCACTAGCTAGTTAGGTGAGCAACGTGCAGTCCTAACTGGATTGCTCAGGACCGTACAATGTGGTGCATGATTACATTTTACTATACATTCCTAATTCCGAAATAATTGGGACGAAGTGTAAATTGTGACTAAAATCAAAATGCAATGACTTTCAGAACACATGAGCCAATGTTATTTACAAGAGAACAGAGATTACATTTCAAATGTTGACACATTCTACATTTTATCCAAAAATTTAACTATTTCACATTTCCTGGCTGCAACAGGTCTCGAAAAAGTTGGGACACAGGCAAAAAAGGGAAAAATCAATTAATATATCAGAGGATCAGCTGAAAGAACATTTAGCAAGAAATTCAGTTAACTTGCATCAGGTGTGTAACATGATTCGCTATAAAAGGGATGCCTAAGAGAGGCTGAGTCTTTTAGAAGTAAAGATGGCCAGAGGCTCTCCAACCTGTGCAGGCTTGCATAAAAAAAAAAAAAAAAAAAATCGTGGAATACTTGTTCCTCAAGGTCAAATTGCAAAGGCTTTAAAGGTCTCATCATGGACAGTGCATAACATCAAAGATTCAGAGAAACTGAAAAAATCTCTATGTCAAGGACAAGGCCAAAGTCCTTTACTGGATGCCCGTGATCTTTGAGGCCCTCAGACGCCACTGCATCATTCACCTGCATGATTCTGTCACTGACATTAATAAATGGGCCCAGGAATGCTTCAAGAAACCACAGTCTGTAAATACAGTCCGCCGTGCCATCCACAGATGCCACATTAATCTCTATCATGCAAAAACGAAGCCATTGTTGAGCATGATCCAGAAGCGCCGGCGTGTTCTGTGGGCCAAAGCTCATTTAAAATGGACTGTAGCAAAGTGGCAAAGAGTCCTGTGGTCAGATAAGCTCAAATTTGATATTCTTGTTTAAAATCAGGGGTGCTGTGTCCTCCGGGCTGAAAAGGAGAAAGACCACCCCTCCTGTTATCAGTGTTCACTTCAAAAACCAGGATCTCTGATGGTATGGGGATGCATTAGAGCATATGGTGTGGACCACTTGCATGTTTTAAAAAGCACCATGAATGCTGAAAGGTATATAAAGGTTTAAGAGCAACAAATGTTCCCCTACAGATGACAGCTATTCCAGGAAAGGCCTTGTGTATTTCAACGGGACAATGCAAAACCACATACTGCAGCTATTACAACAGCATGGCTTTGTAGTAGAAGAGTCAACGTGCTGAACTGACCGGCCTGCAGTCCTGATCTTTCACCGATTGAGAACATTTGGCGCATAATTAAGCAAAAAGTCCGTCAAAGGAGATCCAAAACTTTCCAGCAGCTGGAAGCCTGTTTTTAACAAGAGTGGGATCAAATTCTAATGGCTAAACTCAAGAAACTTGTCTCCTCACTGCCCAGACGCCTCCACTCGGTGCTAAAAAGAACAGGGTATGCTACACCACGGTAAACAGGCCCCTGTCCCAACTTTTTTGAGGCCTGTAGCAGCCATCAAATTAGTTCTTTTTTGGGGTTGCATGAGTGCTGCAGATGTCGGGGAGTTGCATTTCTTCTAAAATTCACAAAGAAGTGGAAAACATTTTCAAAATGGGTGTACTCATTTACACAGAGCACTGTATAGTAAGCCTGCATGATACATCGCCAGAAGATCGTGATCTCGATTCACCCCTATGCTCGATCTAATTTTCATTTTCACCCAATTTGGAGCTCCATTATTTCAATATCTAAAAATTTCATATAGGCGATCCTGTAAGTGTAGTTTGTGATGAATCAAATAAAGCATTTTGTTGAGATTAAGCTGTTTGTTATAAATTTAGAGCATTTTCTTAGCTTCTGAAAGTGCCTTCATAGGCCATGAATGCTATGCGTGTATGCAAACACCACATTTTTGTAAAGTTCATTTTGCAAAAATAAGGCAGAACATCGTCACAAATTTTGGATATGTTAAAAATAGACTTCTAATCTTTCTAAACAAGTCAATTTTATGTTGTTGGGTGCTGTCATTTTTTTTGGTATAACATGGCAAAGGTGGCATCAAATTTATTTTTCCCATTTTTAAACCTTAATATCTTCTAGACCGTTCATCACATAGGGCCAGTTTTAAAATACGAAGTACACAGCATGTGTGAGATGGTGTATGTCCAATATCAAACCTCTTTGAAATTGCACTTCCCACAGTCCTTCAAATATATGCAGTCATATTTGAAGAGTAGAATTTTCAATCAAATTCAAACCCCCAGAATTCTGTGATAAATGAAAAGCACATATGTAGAAATCCATATTCTTCAAGTACTTTTGCCAGATTTCAACCCTTGAATTTGAAGGACCTACCTTAAATAGTTTTGTAGATACAACGATCTGAAAGTGGCTCCCCAGAAAACGCTGCTCACAACAGGTCAGGGGGTAGTTGACAAAATGTTTTTTATGACAAAACTATAAGGAGTTGGGAGCTAAAATTTGGGAATTTTCCTATTGGGAAGTGTGTGAACCCCCTGGAATTTTTTCAGTCAAATCTGAGATAGTTGAGCGGGGGCATTCGGACGTTTGGCGTGGAATGACCCTTACGGTGAGAACATTGCAAGTGGATTGGGACAATTCCTGCAAGAATGGGACTTGACCGAGTGCAAACAGGTGTGCCTGACTACGGACAGTGGGTCCAACGTGGTGAAGGCGGCCACCTTAAACAGATGGACAAGACTGACGTGCTTTGGGCATATCCTCCACAATGCTATTGGTGAGCTTATCTTTCGTACTGTCTTTGAACTGAATGCACGCACATTAACAAACATACCTATATGACTATAATCTTTCATGGAGATCTTTGTCAGACTTTGATTTTAAGGCTTGCCTGATTGTTCAGGACAAGCAGAAATTGTAATTGGACAACTCGTTTGTTCCATTTCATTGTCCGAATCGGACAAGTTTAAATTTTTACCCTAACACATCAAAATTGCTTACCTGCCAACTCGTACAGTTTGCCCGCAATTATTACAGGTTTAAAAGCCTTATTACGACTTACAGCAGAACAGATAAAAATTCCAGCTTTCAAAATTGTGTTCAAGATTATTATTTGTGATGCATCATCTAAATTATATTTTCTCAATCTGTCATCGCTGGCTGTTAACCGGAGTCGGCAATGTTTCAGCAGTTAAAACCACATAGTTCCAAAAGTTGGCGAATGATGTAGTTCGTCCATTCATAGTCAGTGGTTTCAGCTATGTAAGTTAGCATCTGTGCTTTCGCGAAACGCACCCTTGGATAGTACAGGTACAGCCATAATGTCAGCATAATATAGCCTGCTAGTAACATGAACGGGCTGTCCAGTGCTATTATTTTCTTGTACCATCGCGCTTAGTTTACTGGCGACTGTAGATGTCAAAGAAAGGTAAGTGCAAGTGATTTTATTGCAGTAACCTTCAACTGAGCCAGAAGCACAAAGCAAACATTGCTAGCATAATTATCCGTGAAATCCAGCCGTCATAAAGCTTTGACTAAAGTTACTTGGTAACTTTGTTATAAATTGATCACAACCACGTCAATTACTAGCTTTTCACTGAAGCATCCAGGCTGTCAGAGCGTTTTATTGCTTAAGCCGTGGGCACACTTAGCAAATAGTTGTATAAAAGTGTGGCATGTAAGATCTCACAAATTTCAACATTTGAAATGGTGAGTTTGTCAGACTATAGTTTTATCGATGTTGGAAACTAGTTGTACCAAATGGAACGGACTATTTTCATGCGACAAGTTGTACGCTGTTTCCTAATCGATTGACATACTCGTATGCAATGATCACTTGCTGATTGCCAACATCAATCATGGCAACGCCTTATGCCGTAAGGAAAAAATAAAATTAACGACCCAGGAAACCGTAAGTTTTTTTTTTTTTTTAATCTTTCTACCATTCTCCCACTTGCCGAAAGAATATACTGGTTGATAGTGGGGTGTCTATTTACGAGTAGACTCTAGTTGTCACCTTTTTGTGAGGTAGCTAGATAAAATTTTTATCTTAAATAACCTAAATGTTAACACATTTAACAGAAATTTCATTAATTTTTTTGTTGTGGTTTTACAGAGAGAAGCACGAGGGACACCAAGATTGAAAAAAGCAGACAGATTTGGTAAGAAAATTATCAGCTAATTTTCACACAGCTGGAAAAGGCAACAGGCTCTCAAAGCTGCACAAGCAGAGCTTGACCTCAGCATAAACTGATGACTGAATCTCCAATATGATGGGGATCTGGGCAGGTGACTGCTTGAACAAGAAAAGGCCATCACACAAGTCTTGGCTGCCGAACGATCAACCAGGCATCTGGTGCTTCCGTGGCAGGACATTGATGTCCTGGATTCTGTCAGCAAGGCATTAGGACCTCTTCTTGAGTTCACAGATGCCCTCTCCTCTGAGAACTATGTCACAGTGTCATGCTTGAAGCCTACTCCAGCTTTTCAGCAATGATCTACTGCAGGGAAAGGATGAAGAAACAAATCTCACTAAGGACATTAAAAGTTCAATACTGGAGTGTGTGACAAACAAATACAATGATCCAGAGACTGAGGAACTGATCAACATGGCATCATTTCTTGATCCAAGCTTCCTCGCCCAGCACTTGAGTCAGGAAGAGACCCTGGTCATCAAAGGTAGAGTAGTCAGAGAGGTGGAATCTCTTTCTAACATGCCATGTGACCTTCATGCTACCTCTGAAGCATCACCTCAATCTGTAGAACTAAATCTGGGGCCATCCAAGAAACAGAGGGAGAGTCTTGAAAGCCTCTTCAAGAAAACAGCTGCCGAGGTCACCAGTGTTTCTGACACACAGAAAATTGAGGCAGAATTAAACAGCTACTTGCTAGGCTAACTGGCAGATGGTGATTGCAATCCCCTCTGTGGAAAGTACACGAAGTGAATTTCCGTCCGATTACTCCTTTAGCCTAAAACCTGTGCATCCCCGCCACAAGTACCGCCACAGAGAGGGTTTTTAGTGCAGGAGGGAATGTAGTAACATCCCAAAGGTCTCTTCTAAAACCATGCACAGTTAACATGCTAGTCTTCTGAACCAAAAATTTTGAGATGTGAGCCCTGTTCTCCTAAGATATTTCAGTAAATCTCATTTTGAAATATTTGCACACAACAGTATTTCACTGTTTTACATGTTCATTGGAAGTTTTGTTTTTTTTCTGGTTTTTATTTTGCTCTTTTGCTCTATTTTTTAACCTAACTGAAGAGATGGATGTTACATTTTGATGTCATTTTTGTTTATTTCTACCATTATTTATTCTGTGAGTTGACACTGTGTGAAAACATCATTATTGCCATCAATGCCAGAAATTATTGGCGTAAAAATTTTAGCCCATATCACCCATCCCTATTTTCCAGCATTATTTCAGGAGCCGCAGAGCAAACAAACACGTCGTTTTCAAGGAAAGTGAGTAGTAGGCGGTCTCTAGGGGGCGCGTGGCCACCCCCAAACGTAGCACTGACGTTGTTTGCGCTCATCCTATGGCGAAGCAGCTGTACATCACTTGAGTTCATGTAGAGGCCAGATAAGGTAAACCGTAAATGGCGCAGGTCTTTCGAAACAGAGTTGGCTAGCAGTGCAGATTCAGAAGCAGCGAGGGAGACACAGAGAAATGTTAAAAGTGCAGAGTGCAGGAAAGTTTGTGGTTAGGAAAAATAAACGCAGGATGAACACCGATGAAAATCCACTCGGGGCATTAATAATAACTCCCACAACAGGGCGAGCAGACGAGCTCGGCATTTTTGCTTAATTGATGTGGTCATGACCTTACGGTTGCCAAAATTCTAAGCCATGAACAAAGCAACATCAAGGTCTGCAGAATTACCATCGTCTAAACAGCAATAGTTCTCACCTTTGTCCCATCAATTGACAACCAAGCACTTGATTCGCACAATTACAAATTTGAATCGGAAGACGGTCCAATTTATTTTTATATTGTTCTTTCGGCAGTCGCAATTTTGAGATTAAAATGAGCAGGAAACGGCACAGAATCACCTGCATGCGTATGCTAGATTATTTTTAACGGCTTACATTTGACGATTTAATGTGAATATGAATATAAATCATACCTCATGGTGGATAGGCTTCATGAAATGTTTTCCACATTGCATCGGCCAATATGGTTATATTTTTGAAAACCAGGGCCATATTAAAATGGATTTATTGTTATTGGGACTCTTACATGGAAGCCTTCTTTGGCATGTCCACTTCTCATTTTCGATTTCTAATCATTACAGGCAGTAAGGTTGTACTTGTTGGCTAAATAAATTGCCTGATTTTTAAGCCGCTTTTCCACCGAACGCAAAACAAATTATTCGCTTGACAGATTACTGCATTCAAAATCAATGTGAAGACGTGAATACACGCAATGTATTTGCATCTTTGCATTGACTTTGAATGTTATCTGTCGTGCAAAAAAATCATTTCACTTTCGATGGAAAAGCAGCTTTAGTTTGGCAAAGTACTCAGGATTAGATTTAGGGTATGCTAATTATATCAAGGTGATGGAGCTGACTTCAAAGCATCAGAAGCATTTTAACCCCTTAAACCCTGAGCCTCTTTATCGAAAATGGCAAGGCCCAAATGAAATGAGTATATCTCTGTGACTGCTTGGTCCATTTGAATAATCTTGGTATCATAATAAAGGTAAAACCATTTGGGATTTCTGCCCTGGTGTAAAAATCACTGTGTGTGTCAGTGAGTCAAATGGAGATGGAACACAGTGTAAATGAAAGATATCATTTTGCACCTAACAAAGTTTTGATTCTATCCCTTGTAAATTTGTTGAGTTGCAATCTGAAACCTCTAAAAAATTACAGCAGAGAATCTCAATTTTATCTGTGCAAAAGTTTATTCTAGTCAGATAAATCAGAGCAAAATGAGAGAGGAATGTCCAGGTGGCTTTTCCAATTTGGCAATTTAGGTACCTTGTGCTCCATTTCAGATTTCTCAGATAGCAAACTGTAAAACTCATTTAATTTCACTACAAGCATCCATTCCATCCATTAATTTTTAGAATTAAAAAATATATATATCATCATTTCTGTCAGTTTTTTGCCCATACAATTTCCCATTCAAAGATAATACATACAATGAAAATGAAGTTTGACTCTACTAGAGTAGATTTAAAAACAAAACAAATAAATAAAATTATAAACACAAAGGCAATGTGAAAATATGTTAAAGAAAAGTAAGAATAACAAAAAACCCAGCGATTATTTGTAGAAGGAAACTGCGATTATTTCCCAAAAAAAATGCATCATGACCAGGAATAGAACCATCAGACTCTCCCTTGCAACGCAGCATTTTAACCATTAGGCTACTCCAACTGACAACAATTCAATGGTCAAATTGCCCATTTAACGAATGGGTAAAGAAAATGCGTACTGTACTGTTGTAGTCTCAGTATTTGTGCGGAATAGTGCAAAGATTCAGTCAGAAAACGACTTTGAAAATGAATGTTGAATATTTAGAGGATAACTATTTGGACAATACCTAAAACAAACTAGTTATTGCGTTTATATTGTCGCGCTATTCAAGAACATGCAAATGGCTCATGGACTCCGTTTGACGCACTGGGAACGCAAGGCTGTAGTTCAGGCTCGGTTTCTGCAATTAACGTGGTTTAGAGTTCGTTGGAAACATCAGGACTCAGACTCAAATGCTTACCGGCATAGACTAACTGACAGCATCACAAGCCAAACGCAGAGAGAAAAATACATTGCAAGCAAGCTGAATGCTAAGGAGCTGAGACCTTTGAAGCAACGCCCTGGGAAAGAACATGCTAGTATACTGGCGGATCTAGTTTTGTTATAACAGGAACACATTGGGCTAACAATAGCAAGCAGAGATTTACCTTCAAGCAGTTTTTTATCGCAAAATATCAAAGGTAAGAATTTTTTTGCTCATCTCTGGAGACTGTATGCCTGCTGTTCTTTGAGTGTGGTGTCGGTTTAAAATGACAGGGCTCATATCGTTGGATTCAGTGGACTTTCCTCTTTCATTTGAGGTATCGTTTTTGTGCATAGCACTAATTCAGGAGAAATTCTGGCGATTCAGCGCTGATATGATTTTATCCTGTGTTTTGCTGCATGCTTATTAATTTGCTTGGTGCTTGAATTGTGTTCGGTTGAGGCAAAAATAGTCTACATGAGCTTTTGGCCGAGTTTCTTCGCGAAATGTGGAAATGCCGCATCACAATGTTGCGATTTGGAAACATGCAGTATTTACAATGCATAAAAACCGGCCCCCGTTACCGAGACATAGGTCTTAAGGGGTTAAACAGCCACTGGAGTTTGATAGCCATTTTTTCAAGACTGCAGGTGGATGATAAGTGGTTTGGCTTTAAAAGGTTGCCCCAAAACTAATCTTGGTTTATGCTGGAATGCAGTCGGCATACTGCTTTCTCTCCGTGCAGGCTTTTGTTTGTGTGCAAATGTGCCTCGAATGGGCTTGCATCGCTGCCTGCCTGTTTGATCTGACATTATAATTGACCAGCATCATCTCCTGGGTTGCGGTTTGACATTGTTGCATCCCTAATTCAGGGCCATGTAGATTCAAAGAGCACTTACTGTGCACTTATTTTGTCTTTTTATCTTTTTAAACCTTTTCTTTTAAACTGCACTTTAATGGCCAATTGTTTATTTTTTTTTTTATTGACTATATAAAACATTTCCGTTTGTGGGGAAAAAAAAAATCGTGCCAAAGAATCATGATCTCAATTCAAAACAAAAAAAAAAATTGTGATTCACATTTTTTCCAGAATCGTGCAGCCCTACTGTACAGATTCACACACACTGGTGATAATCGATAAGAAAACAAATTTTTTGTAATTAAACGCCATCATGTTCCACATTCACAGTGTGCCAGTGACAACGACGACACTTCCTCTTCCTTCATTTAATCTCCAAACATTTTTAATGTTTGGGGTTAGAGTTACACATTTTGTGGTTAAATATGCCAAAATACAATATTCTGTAGTCATTAGGTGTAGTCCTATGACTGTCCAAAATCCTGAAAAATTTCAGCATCATGAATTTTTCCCAGATTTGAGATGGCTCTAGTAAATTACAGGTAACCCTTAGCCCATAAATGATGCCAGATTTGAAATCCACGCAAAACGTTCTGCTAGACGCACCACTCATGAGAGTATTACCTTTTAGAAAAGATTCAAAATCTACCACGGTGAACCTTTGAAAATTCAATGAATGCAGGAACTTTTAAGGTTGCTGTACACTGCGAGGACCGTATCTCATGACCAAGAGGTCTAGATTTTGGCATGTGTGAATTTTATGTTATGTACTACAACATAGATTTTAGCCAGATTTTTAGAAGTTCAGACTACTGGTGCAATTGAGATGGAATAACCCCATTCTAATTTTCTAATCATAACTGAAGACCACAGAGCTAAAAGTACTCAAGTCACAAAATTTCGATTTTTTTTTTAGAAAATTGACTTGGGTGAATAGAATAGACATTTTCCCACCTCACCTCACTGAGTGTGAAAATGTGACTTCAGCACTTTTAGCACTAGGCTCTTCAATTAAAAAGTTTAAGGCATATGACAATGTTGAAAATTTGCCGGCAAGAATAAGTACACCTATTTTTGTCTTCATGCACTGAGAGGAGGATGGTTCAGGTGGCAAGGGGGGGTGGGGTGGAGTTGGGGAACAGCAGGCATTGATCAAGTCCTGGGTTCAGCAAGTCCCCAAAACAATTATTAGACGGCATGTTGTGATGAAAATGAACTCATGCACCAACAGTTGCCAAATGGTGCCAAATAGACTAGTTTCTTTGGTCAGATGAGACCAAAATAGAGGTAGGTTTGATGCAAAAAATTTAAACAGTCATTCTGCAAAGAGCCACATCTCCACTGAGAAGGATGGAGGAGGATCATTGGTGTTGGATGTTTCTTTTTCTCGGCAAGATCCAGCACAACTTGTTAGGGTTCATGGTATTATTATGAATTTTAGCAAGAACTGACAGATATTAAATTCAAACCTGACTGCATCTGGTGGAAAGATGAAACTGCGCTGAATCCCCCAACAAGACAGTGATCTTCAACATACATTAAAATCAACGCAAATGGTTGACTCACAAGGTTTTGCCATGGTTATCCTAGAACCCTGATCAAAATCCAACGAAAACCTGTCGCATGAACTGAAGAGGAGAGTCCCGAAATGCAGACAAACAAATTTGAAGGACGTGGACAGATTCTGCATGAAGGAATGGTCTCAGAACCCTTGCCCTGTCCTCTCCAACCTCATTACACACCATATGAGAGAATAGGCAACTTCCCTTCGCCAATATGTACGAAGTGTGTAATGAAGTTGTGGGAAACATTTAAAAAATATTTATTTAATTATAATAATGTTCTTTTGATCACTGTATTACAATTAAAGGCTTTGTATAATATTTTGCCTTTCATAACAAGAGTATAACAATAGTTAATTCATAATCACCTCTATTCATCTTGACCAAGGGTGAAAGTTGGAATCATTCAGGGAGTTAAATTCAGGGCTTTTTCTCAGGTGGGGAAAAGGCAGAGGGCAAAGACGAACCAGCTGTCATCTACTGTGTCATGCTTGAACATCAATAAAAAGTCATAGCATTGCAAAACTGTTACCTTCTACTTAAGAACGGAAAAGTCGCTCAGTAGGCCATCAATTTAGGGAATGAACTGCGTATGTGGAAAGAATCACAGAAACACAACCACCGCTTCTTAGTTTTTAAACGTGTACGTTATAGCACGACGGACGGCCAGCAAAAATCAATTCCCTAAAATACAGTGAATGGCAAAGTGCAGCCCCAATACATAAATATGAACGCGACGCTGCACCAAAATTCAGTAAGTTGAAGCTACGTCCTACCCGAACCTAGGAAAGTCATTGCTGACATACAGAGTCGTCAGAGATGATAAAGGGATTACTTCGTAGTAAAAAGGGACATATTCCTCCCCCCAAAACTACATTTGGGAAATTTTATTCAACATAAAATGTGACCCACCTCTCAAACTTCAGAAGAACCCCCGTTTACAGTATCGATGTAGGACTTGAAACTAGAAATTGATCTCCGGGATTAACTACAGATATTTTCAAGAATTTTAGAATTAAATATCAGACCTCAGTGATTCCAGTGAGACCGCCGTTTTGAAGCAATAATAAGTGGAGCAATAAACCCTCATCATTCTCTCGATTCATTCCGACATAAAATATTCTCATCCTCGCTATAGACATACGCGCAACAACGACCCATTTCAGTACGAGAACACGGTCAACCCGATGAATATACGTTTTTCTCATACATAAAGCAAGCATATAGAAATATCCGTACATTGAAATGCCTAAGTGAATAGCGCCACGGAAACGAAAAAAGCTAATCGCCAGATGGAGAAAAATGATGGGGACGTGCCTCCGAAAAACCATGTAAATAACGCCCATTGAGCAGCCAGACCAAGATGAAATGTGGTACCAAACCGCCTAACTCATTGCTTTTTCTTCTTTTTTTTTCTCGCAGCCCAAAGTTCCAAAAATCATAGAGGTTATGCAATATCTGCATTTCCTGATTTCAATGCAGCCCTGTTTACGATAGCTTAAAACGCTAGCTAGCTAACTGGTTAGCTTTCTGGCTAACACACACACTGCAGCACTATTGCTCGTTTACCTGTAGGCGCGCTCCCCTCGCACTGTATTTTTCCTGTAGGGAATGATGTTGGTTCCATTGTCCGGGATAATGTCGTTGTTATTCTCTCCATTTGGGGATAGTGCTTGGGTGGGACCAGGCATTGGGGCTCTCCTAAACTGAACCAACTCGTGATCACGCTGTGCTGGTAAGACGCTATGCTAGACCACTGTTCGCCGTTTTACTGATAATTCTTTGCAAAACCTTGACGTCAAGCCTTGCCCTCAAAGCAGTAACAGAGGAGTCATGTGACTATGGGGGTGGGGATTCACCATAGCAACCGGTTAATTCATCTAATGGAGGCTAGAATCTGGGTGCCAGTAAGTGAAGAATATATCCATACGACTGGTCTGTCCCCAATAGCTCTCAGAATAAATGTAGCCTCCTCTCCTCCACTCGTGTCTTTTTCCATGATTTCTAGATAGGAAAGGAGAGGAGTCGAGGAAAGGAGAACAAAGAACATATATATTTATTCATTTCTTTCACAGACATATTTATGGAACGGAATTTGTTCAACAGAAATTGAATTTAATTAGTTTTGAATTGAATTTAACCTGCTTTGAATTGAATTTTATCAGGTTTTGAATTGAATTTTATCGGTTTTGAAATTGAATGAACAAGTAATCTGAAACTGAATCCAATTATTATTCCCCGCCACGCGATTAGCGCGAAGTGGGGGATATAGCATTGGGCTTCATCTGTCCGTCCGTACGGACACATAAAATTGAGGCGGCGGGGGATATAGCCACGTTAGTGGCAAACACTTGTTTGTATTGAATTTAAGAGAAAACTTGAAGCGTTACATTCAGTTCGCACATTCAAATTCAGTTAATAAAATTAAAATTCAGTTCTCTAAATTCAAATTCAAGTTGAGTAACATCAAATGAATGCGCATTGCGAGCTGCAGCCACACCTCTGTCCCTCCTGGCCTGCCATATTTGGAATAAGGTGACCAATATAATTTCTGGGAAGTGCACCTCAGAATGAATTCTAAACCTACCCAACTACACACCGCAAACGTTCACCAAAAATCAGTTCATTTGTTTTAACTCATCATATTAATCTTCAGCAGTTAACCTCGAGTTCGCCCAAGATCATCAGTAAATGCTCTCGCTAATTTCCATCGTTTCTTCGGCTAAGTAAATGATGCTAACGCTAGTTACGATTGAGTCACTTTTTCTCCCAGTCGGTATGTGTGAACCCAGTAAGCACATACAGTGGTGCTTGAAAGTTTGTGAACCCTTAAGAATTTTCTAGATTTCTGCATAACTATGACCTAAAACAACATCAGATTTTCACACAATTCATAAAAGTAGATAAAGAGAACCCAGTTAAACAAATGAGACAAAAGTATTATATTTGGTCATTTATTTATTGAGGAAAATGATCCAATATTAAATATCTCTGAGTGGCAAAAATATGTGAACCATTGCTTTCAGTATCTGGTGTGACCCCCTTGCGCAGCAATAACTGCAAGTAAACATTTCCGGTAACTGTTGATCAGTCCTGCACATCAGCTTAGAGGAATTTTAGCCCATTCCTTCGTACAGAACAGCTCCAACTCTGGGATGTTGGTGGGTTTCCTCACATGAACTGCTCGCTTCAGGTCCTTCCACAACATTTCAATTGGAAAAAGGTCAGGACTTTGACCTGGCCATTCCAAAACATCAACTTTATTCTTCTTTAACCATTCTTTGGTGGAACGACTTGTGTGCTTAGGGTCATTGTCTTGTTGCATGACCCACCTTCTCTTGAGATTCAGTTAATGGACAGATGTCCAGACATTTTCCTTTGGAATTTGCTGGTAAAATTCAGAATTCATTGTTCCATCAATGATGCCAAGCCATCCTGGCCCAGATGCAGCAAAACAGGCCCAAACCACAGTACTACCACCACCATGTTTCACAGATGGGATAAGGTTCTAATGCTGGATTGGAGTGTTTTCCTTTCTCCAAACATAATGCTTCTCATTTAAACCAAAAAGTTTTATTTTGGTCTCACCCGTAAACAAAACATTTTTCCAATAGCCTTCTGGCTGGTCCATGTGATCTTTAGCAAACTGCAGATGAGCAGCAATGTTCTTTTTGGAGAACAGAGGCTTTCTCCTTGCAACTCTGCCATGCACACCATTGTTGATCAGTGTTCTCTTGATTGTGGACTCATGAACATTAACATTAGCCAATGTGAGAGAGGCCTTCAGTTGCTTCAAAGTTACCCTAGGGTCCTTTGTGACCTCGCCAACTATTACACGCCTTGCTCTTGGAGTGACCTTTGTTGGTCGACCACTCCTGGGGAGGGTAACAATGGTCCTGAATTTCCTCCATATGAACACAATTTGTCTGACTGTGGATTGGTGGAGTCCAAATTCTTTAGAGATAGTTTTGTAACCTTTTCCAGCCTGATGAGCATCAACAACGCTTTTTCTGAGATCCTCAGAAATCTCCATTGTTCGTGCCATGATACACTTCCACAAACATGTGTTGTGAAGATCAGACTTTGACAGATCCCCATTCTTTAAATAAAACAGGGTGCCCACTCACACCTGATTGTCATCCCATTGATTGAAAACACCTGACTAATTTCACCTTCAAATTAATCACTAATCCTAGAGGTTCAAATACTTTTATTTTCCTCAATAAAATAAATGACCAAGTATAATATTTTTGTCTCATTTGTTTAACTGGGTTTTCCTTATCTACTTCTAGGACTTGTGTGAAATTCTGATGATGTTTTAGGTCAAATTTATGCAGAAATACTGAAAATTTTAAAGGGTTCACAAACTTTCAAGCGCTGCGACGCATTGGCGATGTAATCAGAATGTGTAAGGAAGATGTCACATTTACATAGTTTGCTCATTGGCTCTACGTCGCTGAGACATCAGCATTAGGTAAAATGCATTTTAACAAATGCCGATGTCTCGGCGACGTAGGGCCAATGAGAAAACAACATAAATACGACATCTTCCCTACACATTCTCATTACATCACGGCGACGTATATGTGCTTACTGGGAATGTATTTCGCTGGCGAGCCTACACGTTCAAGCTCGGGGGCTTCAAGTATAACGTTATATTCAGTCAAAATCAAAATAATGAGATAGAGGTGCTCTGAACTGAAACTTCATATTCATGTGTCTTAATGGTTCAGAATACCCGGAGTCACAAAATGATGACATACGTGCGAGAAGAAGAGAATGCAGTTTATCCAATAGAGGTTCCAGCTGAAACTGGTCCAAGAAATATTCAATTTTTCGAGTGGTACTTCATGCACATGCAAATTCACTTATGCACGAAAATATGCAGTTAAGAGTACGGGGCTATGCACTCTGCTGAAATACGGTGCCAACACGGATTAACATGCTGTCGGCACATGGCTCTGTAGTTGCATATTAAATGCTCCAGGTTCATTTATAGCTGGCTTGCTATATCCGACAAATCATATACAGCATTCACGGACACATGAAATACAATGCAAATTCGTTGGCTCCTCGGACTTCAGTACTTTCTACTGGTCATCGGACTGATTCAGCCAATTAGCAGCTCATCAAGATCTGTAACAGGGAAAGCAGGAGTGGTTTGCTTTGGTTGGAGTGATGCCTTCAGGATGGTAGCTCTCCAGGAACAGGGTTGGAGTCCCCTGCACTAAACAAACACACTAGAAAACATATGTAAATAAGTGTGGAAATGGATCGCGGAGATTGCTATGGCAGAGGTGCGTTCCTTAGATGACGTCATAGGATCGGAAACTTGAATTCCTTGAAAGTGATGGATTTTTCTGCCATTTCAGAACTTTTGAGTGCATAGAGAGATATAAATAATCATATAGAACAAAATAAGCCAACACTTTCAGGTGGTGTGCCTCATGTCAGGGAACCTTTAATATGATGAGCTAAAACAAATAAACTGATAAAGAGCTGAAGTTTTGGTCAACTTTTTCAGTGTATAGTTGGGTGGGTTTGGAATTCTCTGGTGCGCTTCCTGGACGCGAATTTGCGAAACGCAGGAGGTAGGGGAAGGTAGCGCTTTTCTTGCCTCTGACTGGCTAGAAAGGCTCTTCTCCGATTGGCTACTTGATCTGGCTGTTAAATCACGTGCAGGGTAGGCTGTCAGCTGCCGCTCAAGCTGTTGGTCGTATTGAGTAATGACGTCGAATGGCTGATGAAAGCACGGATTGCATCTGCGACAGCACCAATGTGGATGGGCGAACAGAAAACATGTCTGTCCTGTACTCCAGCTGGCTGGCATTGGTTAATGTGTTGGGCTGTGGGTATTGTGCGGATAAATATCAATTCAATTAATTCAAGTAATTTGTTTAAAATATCATCTTGCATGGTAGTTATCATTGAACTCAGCTATGCTTGCCATCGCATGCTGAATGTGCCAGTAAACCTTTGAAACAGTTATAATATCAAAATTGGTAAAATTCCTCGTGTTGGCTATTAGCAAGCTAGCATGATTACAAACACTCCCACCAAATTAGCTTGCTAGCCAGGACAGCTAAACCCCATCTCTCCACAGCAATACCCATTTCAGAATTAGTCCGATCTGCAGCCACATTGCCTGCTTCTCGCCATTGATCGTTCGCGATGAGAATGCTAATGCATCACACTGCTCGCTTCCATAATGCTTGAAAGATACATATGCTACTTAGTTAACGTTATGACAACGTTGATAAAGATTTTCAATAGATCGCTCAAAAATGTAATCGAGCATTAAGGTTAGATGTTGAACGAGCGTGGCTGAGTAGCCAGCCAGCTACCGTTCATGGTCGCTATGTAGCCTGATCTGATTTCTGCTTGAAGCACTAATGGAGCCTGTCATACTCCCGTTCCACAGAGCGTTCTGGCTCATCGGTCACTCGTTGGAAGCAAAGTTTATTTCTATGATCCGATGAGGCGAAATCGTCCAATGAAGGAACTAAGCTTAGTTCCTTCATAGGACGATTTCGCCTCATTGGATCACATCGGACACTGACCTCATCGAGGACAAACACGAATCGGATTCCTCGGCCTGTGATACGATAGTCTTTTTTTTTTTTTTTTTTAGTTTATTTATCTCGAACAACAACAGCAAAAACAGAAGATAAGCTACAGTACATAAAAGATAAAAAAATAATATAAATAACACAAAATATAATACATCACTTGGTATTCATCAGAAGACTGAAAATTTGTTATACGTTCGAGAAGGAGCAGGAAGAAGCAAGAATGCTTATCAAGTCCTACCCCATCATTACAGTAACAGTATACTTTAAGATCGTTATTTTAGACCCGAAGTAATACTCACCAAGATATCTTTATCATTGCAATTGCAACCTTCCCCACATCATTAAATCATGATTTTTTTTCTCTTTTTTGAGCTCCGCCTCGTCTCTATATTTGTCCATGATTAATTTCTTATATTTGCTTTTAAACTGTGTAATATTATTGCTTTGCCCAATGTCATCATCAAGGCTATTCCACAGGATCACCCCACAAACTGATATGCACATGCTTTTTTGTGTCGTGCGGACACAAGTTTGTTTCAGATTTAATTTCCCTCTCAGCTCATATCTCGCCCCTCTGTCACTGAATAATTTTTTTTTTTTTTTTTTTTAATTTGGCATCTTAATCCCACCCGAATTTGGAATGCCCAATTGGGGAACTATGTACAAAGCTTGCTCGTATGCGACCCCTTGCTGCCAACTCAGGATAGTGAAGACAGTTCACGGCTCTCCTCCGAAGCACGTGCCTGTCAGCCACTGATTCTTATACACTCGCTGGTTGAATCTTCGCAAGTTCAGAGCGAGGGCGGAGGATACCCGGACATGAACCAAGCCGGAGTCTTCCTGACGAGCACCCGTCTGGCCAACAGGAGGCGCTGGAGCAACGAACAAAGCTGTTATCGAATACCCAAATCCGGCAGTCCCTTCCCAATTTGTAACCCTGTAGCGCGATAGCCAATTGTGCGCTACTCTGAAAAAGCTGCCGACCCCTGCCGGTGGATACGCCGAGGCTCGAACCCGCGACGTGGTGATCGTCACTGAATAATTTTTGAATATTTCTTGGGAGTAGATTGTGTCTTGCTTTAAATATGATTTGTAGAGTTTTAAATTTTATTAGATCCATGAATTTCAGAATGTTTGATTTTAAAAACAGCACATTTGTGTGTTCTCGGTAACCCACATGATTCATTAACCTTACCGCCCTTTTTTGCAGTGTGCATATTTTTTGTAAGTTGCTCCTGTAAGTATTACCCCAGACTTCCACACAGTAGCTGAGATATGGAAGAATTAGAGTGTTATACAGCATGGACAGTGTTTTTTGGTTTAGCATATGTCTAGTTTTCCATAATATCCCAACACTTTTACAGATCTTGGAGCACAGATATTTAACATGAGATTTCCAACAGAGCTTATGGTCTAATACAACACCCAGAAACTTATATTCATAGACCCTTTCTATTATTTCCTTATTAATTTTGATTTGTACCTCTGCATTTATTCTACGCTAACCAAACAACATGTATTTTGTTTTGTTCAAGTTTAAGGACAATTTGTTTTTATCGAACCAGTATTTAATTTTACCCATTTCTTTTGTGACCACCTAATTTAAATCCATTCCGAACAAAATATATTTGTATAATCAGCAAAAACAACAAATTTTAGCAAATCTGATACTTTGCAAATGTCATTGATATATAAAATAAACAATTTGGGACCCAGTACTGAGCCCTGTGGGACCCCACAAGTAATATTGAGGCACTTTGATTTGTGTTGGCCCATCTGCACAAATTGTTGCCTATTTACAATATAACTTTTCAACCAGTCAAAAGCTAAACCTCTGATACCATACCACTCCATTTTTTCAAGAAGAATTTCATGGTCTATTGTATCAAATGCTTTTTTAAGATCAATAAATATTCCCACGGCATATTTTTTATTTTCGATACAACTCGTTAATTCCTCAACCAACTCCATTAAAGCCATTGAGGTTGATCTGGCTGATCTGAACCCATACTGACTGTCCATTAATAAATTGGTTTGTTCAATAAAATTGTCCAACCTTGCAGCAAAAAGTTTTTCAAGTATTTTTGAGAATTGGGAAAGGAGTGATATCGGCCGATAATTAGTATAAAGATGTTTATCATTTGCTTTGTATACTGGGATAACCTTGGCAATTTTCATTTTATCTGGGAATGTACCGGTTTGGAATGATAAATTGCATATATGAGTTAGTGGATCTATCATTTCTCCAATTGTTTTCTTTATCAAACTCATGTCAATGTCATTCCAATCTGTGGAAGTTTTATTTTTACATCCATTAACTATTTTCATAATTTCATTTTTTTCTATTGTTCCCAACAGGATAGAGTTTGGATTTCTTCCTCCATAGTCCTCAATAATGTATTTATTTCCAGTATTTTTTATTTCACTAGCCAGTTTTGGACCCACATTCACAAAAAAGTTATTAAATCCTTCAACCGCCTCATTCATGTTGGTAATCGCTATGTCGTTATCAGTAAAAAGTTCTGGATAGTTTGGTTTGATTTGTTTATTCCTAATAATTCCATTTAATGTATCCCACAATCCTATAATGTTGTTTCTGTTATTCTCTAATATTTTGGCATAATAATCCCTTTTACATGTCCTTATTATACTAACTAGTTTGTTTTTATATTTCTTATATTTTAGCTCTGCCTCTTTCGTTCTGTGTTTAATAAATTTCCTGCATAGAGAGTTTTTTTTTTTTACAAGCATTTTGCAGTCCTTTGGACATCCATGGGTTTTCTGGAAAATTCTTCATGTTACTATATTGTTTTGATGGGCAATTTCTGTCATATAAAGTTATGTATACATCTAAAAATAAAGCACATGATTTATTTACATTGGTTTCTTTAAATATATCACTCCAATTATAATTCAGTAAATCATTTCTAAATGCAGATATCGATTCTTCACTTCTCACTCTCCTGTATATGATTTGATTAGACTCCTTCTTTTGATAATTACAGTCATATATTATAAAGACAGGCAGGTGATCACTAATATCATTCATTAATAATCCACACAGTGTTATTATCCATATTGTTAGTGAAGATATTGTCTATCAGAGTGGCAGCGTGAGCTGTTATTCTGGTAGGTTTTGTAATTGCCGGATATAGACTCATGCTATACATTGCTTCTGTGAATTCATCTATCTTTTGGTGTTCATTAGGATTTAATAGATCCATGTTAAAATCCCCACAGATAAAGCTGACCTTTTGCTTTGTTTTGGAAAACAATATTTTCAGTAAATATTTCAATGCTAGATCCTGGTTTTCTGTACACACAGCTAACAATGACATTTTTCATTCTTTCCATACATATCTCAATTGTAATGCATTCCATCACATCATCAATGATTATAGACATGCAGCTGACAACTTTGTAGTTACGTCCTTTGTCCACAAAGAGAGCCACACCACCTCCAATTTTGCTCCCTCTATTAACATAATTAAATTCATAACCTTGCAGATTGAAATCTGCTCCCTTGTCTGCATTTAGCCATGTTTCTGAAACTGCTATAATATTAAAAGATTTTTTAAATTGCCCTAAAAACTCTTTTATATTCTGGAAGTTTGCATATAGACTTCTACTATTAAAGTGAATGATCGATATTCCATGCTCATATTTGATCTTTTTGTTAAATTATTGCTCTGTGTAATAGCAGCAGTTAGTATTTATGATATCGTAGAAGTTATATTCTGGATCTGGGTGACCGGAAGAAATAAACTTTGCTTACGACGAGTGATCAATAAGCCAGAAAGTTCGGAGCGGGGGTATTAGCTAACATGAGCTGGCCAAATGCGTAAACGCAGTGTAGCCATGGTGCGAAGCGAACATTATTGCTGTCCCAAACGTTTTCAATCCATTGTCTTTTGTTAAAGGTGGCAGGAAGATTGAGATAACGAATGTGCGGTCCAGAAAATGAGCAAAATTCTCTTTTTTGCATTGTACTGATTTTGACATGGTGGTCCAACCTGGCAGGAAACGGGGCCATTGTGTTGCCTGCACCGATGAGCTTAAGCCTTCAACATAATATGAGCGAAAATTCCTTATTGCAATAATTTGTAAATTTTAATATTTAATATGAATGTTGATTTTAATAAATCGGCATAAGCCCGTGTTCAGATACACCGCCTGGGTGTACGATTTGGTTGGATGCACAAAAGAAAAGGCGGCAGTATTTTTCCTCTCTAACTAAGCAATGAAAGCAGCCAGAGATGGGAATAATGCACTTGTGTCATGACCAGCATGTGAAATAATGCGGTATAAGTGATAATTCCTTCAAACTTGACAGATCTAACCCAATAGTATTTGAAATCAAAATTCTCATAGGAAAGGAAATGAAGCAAGGGGCAGAGATCGAAATCCACCAGCAAACATTTTTAATTCTAAGGCATGAGGGAAGTCGAAGATAGCATTGTACGTTTGCTACAGCTTTAAACTGGGAACCAGGACTGCACAATGACCTTTAACTAGCTAGCTAGCTTGGCACACGTTTCTCCAAAGCCTCGCTGTTAACCATGTCAATAACTTGCATTGTTTTTACTTACAGACTATAAGTGGTTCCAGCAATGCAAGGTAGCAATAGTGCTTTCGAGCATTAATGTTAGCTGAGGAAAATGCCCAGCTACCAAACGGAAAATACAAGGCAATGTTTGCATTTGCTGAACTCCAAGATCATAGTGCTGGTCGGTAGCAACGCACCTCCCTGATATGAGAACGACACTATTTCAAACCAGAAAGGTCCAGAAAAAATGTTAACCCGACAGACAAGAACCTGTTGGAACGAAACAAACTAGTGGGATGGAATGCCAGCCAGCTTTGAGCAGGGGTACGGGCAAGCTCCAGAGAGCTAGACTAAAGGTTAGAATTCAGTTTGGTGCGGGACAATTCAAGGGAATACATATCTAAAATTTCAAAGTTAAATTCACAACCAATTTAAAATGTGACATGATCACAGTAACGCATGTGTGTTGTAATCCTCATTCCAACCGATGGGAAAAACGTACAAAGGCTTTCCCTGTTTACGGTAGGCAAGTTACCCATCTAACTAGGGCAGGCTAAGCTTACGGAAATAGGATTAGTACGATGACCATGGGAAAAATTGTGCCTCGATTCATTTTTTTTTGGAATATGTATTAGGGATGCTCGATATTATCGGGCCTCCGATATTATCAGCTGATAATAGCTTCAAAATTCAATATCGGAAAATATCGGTATCGATTTTTGAAATGATGACTACATGACTTAAGTATTTTATACTGTAGCTGAGCGTTCTTGTTGGAAAGCTGAAGCTCTTTTCATCCCGCAACTGCAGGTGGACATTGGGTCTGCCTGTAGAGTGCTGGCCAAACAAAATAAACACAGAGTTCAAAGTCTATGTGATATCAACTGAAATTGGTGTGAAAGAGAAATCACGCATATATCGGTATCGGTTAATATCAGTATCAGAAATTGGCAGTTGGACAATATCGGTATATCGGTAAAAAAACAATATCGAGCATCCCTAATATGTATTCCACTACTACGTAAGAAGGAAATACGATTGTACACTTTTATATTGAGAGGTGCGGTGCTGGTTGCCAAATTGGTTTCTTCAACTTTTCGCTCCAACAACCCCTCCTGTTCTATTCACATTCAATCTGGTGGCAACTGACAGCCTGCCCTGCAAATGAGTTAACTGCCAGATGAAGTCGCCAATCGAAGAAGAGCCTTTCTAGCCAATCAGAGGCAAAAAAGGCGGAACCTTCCCCTACCATCCTGCAGTTCGCAAATTCGCTTCCCACGAAGGACATTATATAGGTCACCTTATTCCAAATAAGGCAGGCCATGAGGGAGGGAGGCGGGGCAGCAGCTTGCGATGCGCATTCATGTGATGTGACTCTACTTGAATTTGAATTTAAAGAACTGAATTTGAATTTTCTGAACTGAATTTGAATGTGCGACTGAAATAAAAGCTTCAAGTTTTATCTTAAATTCAACACAAACTAGGCTTATGCCATCGGAGGCGACGGTAGGGGTATATCCCCGAACGCCCCCAATCCTCCAATTCACCAATCCTTGAATAGACCTCGAATAGACTTGCATTTGAACTTCATTTCAGGTCAATCAGACAAATAGTTCTGAAGATATGGCCAAAATGGTAATTTTCCATCACAAAGCGCCACCTGGTGGCAAAATATTGAACCATACAGGTATGATGTCATCATGTGACACGTGAGGCCATGACCTTGCAGTTGCACATAGTTTCATGTCAATTGGAGAAATAGTTCCAAAGATATAGCAAAAATGGTGAATTTTATGTGCCAAAGCTCCACCTTGTCAAAATTTTGAACCAAACAGGTCTAATGTCATTGTGGGACACATCCTCAGGTCATGACCTTTCATTTGCACTTGATTTGAGGTCAATCGCACAAATATTTCCAGAGATATGATAAAAACAGTGATATTTTCAGTTTTTGGGCCCTGGTGACCAATCGAAAGATTGTAAATTGTCCAAAATCGAATCAGTTCTTCCTCTTTATGATACTTACTTATATGGCAAACTTGAAATTTGTAATTGAAATATTACTGAAGTTATTGCGTTAACACAGTGCGGCGGCGGCAGCGGTCGTACCAAAAACATAATATCCGCGGAACGCCATTCGGCATACGGGGATATAATAATTGGATTCATTTTCAGATTACTTGTTCACTTACAAAACCAATGAAATTCAATTCAACGCCAAATTCAATTCAAACCTAAAATTCAATTCAAAACCTGATAAAATTCCATTCAAAGCAGGTTAAATTTAATTCAAAACTGTGTAAATTGTAAATAAAAACGGAATACAATGATTTGCAAATCCTTTTCAACCTATATTCAATTGAATACACTGTAAAGACAAGTTACTTAATGTTCCAACAGGTAAACTTGGTAATTTTTTGCAAATATTAGCTCATTTGGAATTTGATGCCTGCACCATGTTTCATAAAAGCTGGCACAAGTGGCAAAAAAGACAGAGAGTTGAGGAATGCTCATCAAACTCTTATTTGGAACATCCCACTGGTGAACGGGCTAATTGGGAACAGGTGGGTGCCATGATTGGGCATAAAAGCAGCTTCCCTGAAATGCTCAGTCATTCACAAACAAGGATGGGGCGAGGGTCACCACTTAGTGAACAAATGCGTGAGCTGATTGTCGAACAGTTTAAAAACAACATTCCTCAACAAGCTATTGCAAGAAATTTAGGGATTTCATCATCTACGGTCCGTAATATCGTCAAAAGGTTCAGAGAATCTGGAGAAATCACTGCACGTAAGCGACAAGGCCGAAAACCAACATTGAATGCCTGTGACCTTCGATCCCTCAGGCGGTACTGCATCAAAAACCGACATCAGTGTGTAAAGGACATCACCACATGGGCTCAGGAACACTTCAGAAAACCACTGTCAGTAACTACAGTTTGTCGCTACATCTGCAAGTGCAAGTTAAAACTCCACAATGCAAAGCGAAAGCAATTTATCAACAGCACCCAGAAACGCCGCCGGCTTCGCTGGGCCCAAGCTCATCTGAGATAGACTGATGCAAAGTGGAAAAGTGTGCTGTGGTCTGACGAGTCCACATTTAAAATTGTTTTTGGAAACTGTGGACGTCGTGTCCTCCGGACCAAAGAGGAAAAGAACCATTCGGACTGTTATAGGCGCAAAGTTCAAAAGCCAGCATCTGTGATGGTATGGGGGTGTATTGGTGCCCAAGGTATGGGCAACTTACATATATGTGAAGGCACCATTAATGCTGAAAGGTACATTCAGCTTTTGGAGCAACATATGTTGCCATCCAAGCAACATCTTTTTCTTGGACGCCCCTGCTTATTTCAGCAAGACAATGCCAAGCCACATTCTGCACGTGTTACAACAGCATGGCTCCGTAGTAAAAGAGTGCAGGTACTAGACTGGCCTGCCTGTAGTCCAGACCTGTCTCCCATTGAAAATGTGTGGCGCATTATGAAGCGTAAAATACGACAACAGAGACCCCGGACTGTTGAACAACTTAAGCTGTACATCGAGCAAGAATGGGAGAGAGTTCCACCTTAAAAGCTTCAAAAATTGGTCTCCTCAGTTCCCAAACGTTTACTGAGTGTCGTTAAAAGGAAAGGCGATGTAACACAGAGGTAAAAAGGCCCCTGTGCCAACTTTTTTGCAATGTGTTGCTGCCTTTAAATTCTAAGTTAATGATTATTTGAAAAAATGAATGAAGTTTCTCAGTTTGAACATTAAACATCTTGTCTTTGCAGTGTATTCAATTGAATACAAGTTGAAAAGGATTTGCAAATCATTGAATTCTGTTTTTATCTACGATTTACGTAACGTGCCAACTTCACTGGTTTTGGGTTTTGTAATTAAATTCAATTTCTGTTGGAACAAATTTCGTTCCATAGACATTCCTTATCTATAAATCTCAATAATGCCATTCTTTTTTAAGAAGTGTTTATTAAATGACCTCAACTTATGCTAATGCATCTTTAAACAATGAGGTGTTTAAATTTCACCAACAAAAAAAAAATGTAAGAGCATAATATTTTTGATTATACCACTGAGCAGTGATCAATAAAACCACTCCCAGAAATATATCAAACCATTTATGAAGGCAAAGCAGCACTTCAAACGACCTTCATCAAAAGTGTAAAATACTAACTTATAGAGTCCTAAGTGTAGAACACCATCAGCCAACAAATAAATTAAAAAAAATCTAATGCACTGGAATTGCGACTGAAATAACAAATATCGTTGCACATACAGTTTTAGCAGGAAATATGGCAACAGTGTACAATGCACTCATGATAACAGTGCCAGTTAAATTCCCAGTTCATAACAGCTAAAATGTATGGTTCATAAAATTTTCATGATTATTTCCTTGCAAGGTAAAGAGCCATGCAGCAGCTCAGATGATGCTAGAGCAGTGGTTCTCAAACTTTTTCTGCTGGGCCCTCCTTTGGTACATAAGAACATTTTTGCGCCCCCCCCCAAAAAAATAGGTAATACATACGCACATTTTGTTTTCAGAGTCCATTGCAGTTTATTTCACACATTGTAATTCATATAAACTTAAAAAATATAAGTAAAAGGTCATAAACTGTAGGTAGTCATAAACTACAACTAGGCCACTTTTAGAATTAGAAATAACAAAATAACAAACAACCTTGGCGTAATTATTTTAAGTGTAACTGTTTTCAAGCACCTTGACTGTGTAATTATGTTCAGAGCAACAGGTTTATTTATTCATATTAAACAACATTGCTATTTATGCATTTTCCGGACACCGACAGAAACTTACAGAAATTCGCTTCCCGCACCCCGCGCCCCCCCTGCAATTGCTTTGCGCCCCCCACTTTGAGATCCACTGTGCTAGAGGCTCAGTGTGAATGCTTAGTTTTATAAATAGCCAATATACATTTAAGGTAACAAGACAGTGTCAAACCTGGTATATGGCTGAATGGTTTATGATCAATGAGAAAAACTGTGGCCAATTTGATGCTGGGATAGGCAGTAGTACGGCCGAGGAGCCACAAAAAGGGCTCCAGCGGCTGTAATTGAAAACTATTTGGATCTGCTTTCAACGCCCCCAACGACGTTACGGAAACTGTTTGCACCAAATCTATTCAAAAGAGCAACAGGCAATGGGAAAAGTACACTCGGCCGGCCAAACAATGTAAGTGTCACTCATTCACTCACATCCATGGATGTAGGTCCGGCCAAAAATCACAGACTGTAGGTGCCATCAATAAGAGTGGGCCCTATAAGGTAAAAATGAAACTTTGCGTCAAAATTTACAGTAACATAAATGGCAACACATAAGTTCCCTTAAATGTTGCAAAAAAAAAAAAAGAGTAAAATACAATCTTTACACCATCTTTATCAACTAAACTGAAAGAAACCGTATCAAAATATTCAACAGATACAGGTAACAAGACCTAACATGTAAAACTGTGGCAAAATGCAAAATTGTGGCAAATATGGCAAAATTGTCAAATTCCTTTTTTCCTGAAGTGATATGCAACAATAAACTACTCTCATTGGCAAAACTCAATATTGTTAACACTCTAGGGAGTAGGAGTAAAACTGAGTCAAGGGATGAGTCAATGCTCACAGTTTAAAGCAAAGAAACTTCACTAACTCTTTACATAACCACAGAGTCAATTGTAAAAATTGCTACATGAATCTTAGACGCTCCACCAGACCATGCTGCTGTTCATTTGTTGGATTCGACGTAGAAATGTTCCCCCCTCCTCGCCTCACTTCCTGATTTACAGCTCCCTTTGATAAATGATAATAAGCAATACCTACCACAATTAAACTAAAGAACAGAAATATTACAAACCAAAGGTTGATAATTAATAGTGCTGTCCCTAGAAAGTTAATGAGTTGAATCATCTGTTGATGACCCCTCAGATGACTTTGAATTTTTTTTCAATCGAGCCGTCAATCCCCCCCTCCCATGTATGGGAAATGCATTTCTGTGGTCCCGAAAAGAGCAACAGGATTGCAGATTTAGTGAAAACTGAATGAATATAAAAGTGAATGTAATGAAAAACTGAACAAGAAAACTGAATGCGCCTTATTTTAAACCAGACAACAATATTATGAACATGGCAAGAGAGCAGGTAAATTACTTGCTCAGAGTGTAAAACAAATAGAAACTCAAAACTGCACTTCATTAACCTTTATTACAGATGCAAATCTTATTGAATTAAAAAAAAAAAAAAAGACATGAATACCAGGGCCAGTTCACGCAGTAATGGAGTAACAAAATTGGTGTATTTTGTATCAAAGCTCCAAAAGTAAATAAGAGTAAAATACGAGATCAGAGCTGCAATTTGAATGGCTCTGTGTCGGTCTTCCCTAGTACTTCAAAAAACAAAATAGTCAATTTTGTTCATTTGATTTATTTTGGGTGAAAATGGCAAAGTTGGACATGATTTACTTGAGTGTTGATAACAGAGCCGGCCCAAGGCATAAGCCAACAAAGCGACTGCTTCAGGCCCCGTGACCACTAGGGGGCCCCCAAGAGCAATTAACAAAAATATTGTTTAATTAATAAAGTTTTTTTTTTTGCATGTGTGAGTGTTGATTCCTTTAATGATCAAAGGTACAGTATTTTATCGTACAAAAGCAAAATTTTATGTTAACAGAGTACTGCTGATGTAGGCCAAGTGATTCCTACTGCCTCTCGCTTTAAACGTCAAAGTTCCAGTAATTTGTGCACACTGCGCAACCAAAGAGCAGCTGAGAGAAAGCTAAACAATGTCATTAAAAATGCATATCCTTCAGGAGCAGAGATAAGAAAGAGGAAGAGGAGAAAAAACCCCCATGATAAACATATGTTTGCATGTCTTGGTAATTAAATTTCCTCAAGTTCGTTAAGGATATTTAGGGGCTTTCCTTTTTGATTCAACTGGTTGCGTGCAGCCGTTAATAACAAATTAGCTAGCTAGTTAAAAACCAGAGACATTTCTCTTAACTGGCAGGCAGAGGTGTATAGTAACAAAGTACATGTACTTGGTTACAGTACTTAAGTCGTTTTTGACTTTGAGGATTTGTACTTTACTTGAGCTTTTTTTTTTTTTTTACCCGGGACTTTTCACTTTTAGTCTACTGCAATTAAAAGATAAACATAATGCGTTGCTGAATACCCCTCAGCCCATATAAGATTTCCTGCCTTGAGGTGACAGTGCAAAGCTCAAACGTGAAATCCAGCAAAAAACATGTCATTGCACATGTGTGACAGTGAGTTACCATATCAAATTTGGTGAAGCTGCGATAATTAGTTGCCGAATACTGACCCGGAGAACATTTCCAGGGTTATGGTCACAGAGCTAAGGTTAAAGATCAAATCCAGCAAAAAAGCTGGCACTGCACATCTATGGGTCATAGTGAGTAACCATATCAAATTTGGTGAAGCTGCGAGAATTAATTGCAGAGTACTGACCCGGACAAGATTTCCAGGGTGAAGGTCACAGAGCTACGGTCAAAGGTCAAATCCAGGAAAAAAAACCTGAGGATGCACATCTATGGGTCATGGTGAGTTACCATACCAAATTTGGCGAAACTGCGATCATTAGTTGCCGAGTACTGACCTGCGCAAGATTTCCAGGGTCAAGGCCACAGCGCTAAGGTCAAATTTCAAATCCAGCAAAAAATGTGACGTTGCACATCTTTGGGATATAGTGAGTTACCATACCAAAATTGGTGAAGCTGCGATCATTAGCTGCTGAGTACTGGCCCGGAAAATGTCATCCGGACAAGATTTCCAGGGTCAAGGTCACAGCGCTATGGTCAACTGTGAAATCCAGCCAAAAACCTAATGTATTACATCTATGGGTTATAGTGAGTTACCTTACCAAATACGGTGAAGCTGCGATCATTAGTTGCCGAGTACTGGCCCAGACAATATCATGGACAGACAACGGACGACAGACGGAAACACAGGTGACGACAATACCCCTCCGGCCCGGAGTCGGCCGAGGAGTAAAAAGGATACTTTTACTTTGTTACTTAGACACTGACCACTTTGATACTCTTTACAAATTAAAATATGAATGTAATTCATCATTTAAGGATTATCTGGATTTGGCGCGTTCGAAAAGAACAACGGTGCTCAGCAGGGTATCTTAACCGCTTTGTTTAGATGTGTCCGCCAGCGGACATGGAGCTGCAAATTTATGCACAATATTCTATCACGAGATAGCACATCCGGATCAGTTATTGAATATTCACAAGCAAGCAGAGCTTATTTTATTCTGTTTTTGTACATTGGTAGTTATTTTTATATATCCAAGTGATTTTATTTGTTGTTGCATTTTATTGCTGTTCTTGCACTTCAAATTATTTTAGCACATTGCTGTCGCAGTTTTTACAACCAACAATAATAAATCAGAAGAAACTTTTACAGTAAATGCATTGTCTGTTTCATTTTTGTAACTTTTAGTAGACCTAGATGATATTCAATATCCCACTTAGTGCTTTATCACTTGCAATGTTGTGTAAATCAACCCAAGTCCACTCTTGTAGCTGAATGTGCTCCCTTTTTTGAGATTAAAACTATACATGGGTAAAGACATATCAGGCTGACAATAGGATAATATAAACAACACTGCCAGAGCTCAATGAGTTTATAATAGGTGTATTAATGATCACTAATCAATATTATTGGCAGAAATATAGGGTCCCAAAATCGATTTTTTCTGAGGGACCCATGGAGGCTTGGGCCAGCTCTGTTTGATAGTGTTGATAAATTGAAGTGACTTGAGTCCAGTGGGGATTTTTTGATCATTATGCTGAAAAGTCAAGAAAACAGGACAAAAGACAAGGTTCTAAAATGCAGTCAGATTGCACCATTAGCAGTCTAAATTTTCAAAAATTTTCAAGGGGAGCATGTCACCAGACCCCCTAGGCAAGGAGCAGCGCTGTGGTGTACAATTCCCAAATTTTAGACACCCACATCTGAAATCCTGGCTAAACCCCTGTTTTGACATCACAATTGTTAAGGACTTAGGTCAGGTGGTGTCCACACAGGCCCTAATTAACCCCTTGGCGCAGAGGCGAAATATGGCTATTTATGTGTTGCCCTATTTAATACTTTATAATTCAAGATTAAAGCTTCATAGAGAGAGGGAAGACACTTGCAACACAGAATTCCATCCTATTTCAGATTATTTTCATGATTTTGGCAGAGAAAAGGGGCTGCAGACATAAACAAGCGACCTGTTGGCCTAGACAGCTCCACTGAGGATGAACATGATCCAGAACAATCATCTGGAACAATGTGATCTAGAACAACAATGAGGAACAACATGAAGAAGAACAATATGGTCATTTCAGTCATCCTCAGTGGAGCTCTCGAGGCAGACAGGCATCTTGTTAAGATATTGATGAAAGACTGAAAAAATGAGCACAAACACTAATTTTCTAAGTCCAAAAGGCTGAATTTCTCAAAAACCGGGACGTAGAATTTCCTAATTTTTTTATTGAATATTCTGATTATCATAAGGAAGGCTCACACCAAGTTAAAGAAATTAATCATACAGTTTTTGAGATATTCAAGTAAAAAGTTGACGCCGGACAGACAGAATCCGGACGACTTGGCACTAGAAAAGCTCCGATGACTGCTGACTAGTGTCACGGCAGAACTAAAAATTTTCAAGAAAATTCAGCATAAAAATGATTTTAAAAAATAATACTGACTATGCACTGTCGATGATGAGACCTTCAAATCCTTTACAATTTGACGATGAGGAACATTGTTTTTAAAGTATTCCACAATTTTTTTACGCAAGCCTTCACAGATCTTTACTTGGCCATCTTTACTTCTGAGAGACTCAGCTTCTCTAAGACATCCCTTGTGACACACCTGATGGCAGTTAACTTAATCACTTGCTAAATGTTCTTTCAGCTGATTTGCTTATACAGTGTATATCAATTGCTTTTTCAGCTCTTTTTTTGCCTGTGTCCCAACTTTTTTGAGACCTGTTGCAGCCAGAAAATTTGAAATAAGCTTATTTTGTGGATAAAAACGCAAAATTTCTCAGTTTTAACATTTGAAAGCTGCGAGCTGTCTCTCTCTCCTGAGCTGGCAAGAGGGGGTTGTATACGAGCAAGCCTTGTACGTAGTCCTCGGGTTGGGCATTTCAAATTCAGGTGGGAATGGAGATTCCAAACAATAATTAAAAAAAAAAAAAAAAAAGAACAAAGAACAGTCTTTGGTCATTCTTGTTAATTCAAAGAAATGCGCCTGATATCTCAGATTTCATACATAGTTCATTACCTAAATTAGCCAAACTAACTTCTGGCTTTAATTAAAGTCGTGAAAACCAGTGACAGAAACGGCCCTCATTGCCCACCTCTGCTCTAGTTTGACAAGTTCATATTGACTTTGTGGCACTCATGCCAGTGGCAGAGAAATTGAATGGTTCAAAAGAGAATTAGGTAGCTCCTTGACAAAAAAAAAAAAACTAGGCTTATGCCGTCAGAGGCGATTGCTTGGGGTATATCCCCGAGCGCCCCCAATCCACCAATTCCCCAATCCTCTCATAGACCTTGAATAGACTTTCATTTGAACTTAATTTCAGGTCAGTCGAACAAATGGTTCTAAAGATATGGCCAAAATGGTAATTTTCCGTCATAAAGCGTCACCTAGTGTCAACATTTTGAACCAAACAGGTATAATGTCATCGTGGGACACATCCTCAGGTCATGACCTTTCATTTGCACTTGATTTGAGGTGAATCGGTCAAATATTTCCAGAGATTTTCAAAACAGTGATTTTTCAGTTTTTGGCCCCTTATGGCCAATCTAGAAATTGTAAATTGTCCAAAATTAAATCAGTTCTTCCTCTCTATGATACTTACTTATAAGCAAAACATGAAATTTCTAATTGAAATATTACTGAAGTTATTGCGTTAACACGTAGTGTAGTTAACACGCAGTGCAGCGGCGGCGGCAGCCAGACCATAAACATAATATCCCCGAAACACCATTCAGCATTCGGGGATATAATTATCTATACACACACACACACACACACACACACACACACACACAAAGAGCCCCCTCCATAATTATTGGCACCCCTGGTGAAGATGTGTTAAAAGCCTTAAAATAAATTCAATTTTTATTGCAGAAGCATCCTTTCACACTGAAAATTGTAGAAAAATGTGACCTTAAACTCAAGTGAATTTTAAATGGAATAAAAATCCCTGACTAAATAATAATTATTTTTCATAAAATCACCTGTTCCACAATTCCTGGAAATAAATGTAATTGAAGTATTTCTGTCATTTCTACAGTAGTTTACAAAGTTGATCAGAGTATCTAGGAACATTTAATTAGTAATTCATCACTTCCTGTTTCTCGAGCGTATAAATATGTTGTGACACAGAGGCCATTTCTCTTATCCACTCTTCAGCATGGGAAAGACAAAGGAACACACCATTCAAGTAAGGCAGATGTGTGTGACCTTCACAAGTCAGGCAATGGCTACAAGAAAATAGCCACTCACCTGCACCAGCCCACACCTACTGTCATGGGAATCATTAATAATTTTAAAACAACTGGAATAGTGGTAAACAAGCCTGGACGAGGACGCAAGGTTATTTTGCCACCACGCACAGTGAGGAGGATGGTAAGAGAAATAAAAAGTTCTCCAAAGCTCATTGTTAAAGAATTGCAACAAATAGTAGCATCTTGGGGTCACAAAGTGTCCAAAACAACCATCAGGCGCCATCTACATGCCAACAAGCTGTTTGGGAGGCATGCACTGAAAAAAACCCTTTCTCACTCACAATCATAAATGCAAACGTGTAGACTTCACTAAGCGGTACTGGGACTTCAACTGGGACTGTGTGCTTTGGTCAGATGAGACCAAGATAGAACTTTTTGGCAACAAACACACTAAGTGGGTCTGGCGGAACACAAAAGCAGAAAAGCACCTCATGCCCACTGTGAAGTATGGGGGAGGATCGGTGATGCTGTGGGTCTGTTTCTCTTCCAGAGGCCCTGGCAACCTTGTTAGGGTGCATGGCATCATGAACGCTTTGAAATACCAGGACATTTTCATTCAAAATCTGGTGGGCTCTGCCCGAAAGCTGAACATGGGTTGTCACTGGATCTTTCAGCAAGATAATGACCCTAAACATGTGGCCTAATCTACACAGAAATGGTTCACCAGACACAGAATCAAGCTCCTTCCATGGCCATCTCAATCCCCAGACCTCAACCCCATTGAAAACCTGTGGAGTGAGCTGGAGAGGACCCAGGTCGCTGGATGATTTAGAGAGATTGTGCAAAGAGGAATGGTCGAAGATTCCTCTTTCTGTATTCTCCCATCTTGTGAAACATTAGAGGAAAAGATTAGGTGCTGTTTTGTTGGCAAAAGGGAGTTGTACAAAGTATTATCATCAGGGGTGCTAATAATTGTGGCACACATGATTTGATGTAAAAGAATTATTTCTTAATGTGGGATTTGTTTCCCACTGAAT